>CM010611.1:100100-1300100 GCA_003430845.1 Xanthoceras sorbifolium | reverse complement strand
ACTTCCTTCTATGGAAGTTCCTGGTATCTTGGTTAATTACTCCACCAATTTGATGCCTTAAGGACTAAACAAATAATGAATAGCACATGAAAAATATATATATATATATATATATATATATATATATATAAGCAAACCAAAGATGCATTTTGATTTTCAATGAAAGGAAAATGAAGGCAAGAGGAGGAAACAAAAGAAGCATCGTGCCTCAAACTGAAACTTAGGATGGTATCTATAAAGCAGTCACATTCGCAAAGCAATAAACTTTAACAATCCACCTAAGCAATCTATAAGTAAGAAAAGCCATAAACTCACTACCGGGAAATATCCAAATTTCTCTCAGCAATCTATAAACGACATTTGCAAGCAAATCAATCAAGTCTGTCTAAATCATTTTCTCCACAGCCTTTCAAACTATAAACCGCAAGTCTCCAAGACTCCAACTATTACCAATCCAACAAACCACAACCTCTCAACTTTATGCAAAAACAATCTCAACAACCACCACCAAAACCCAGATGGATTTCCAAACAAAAATAAAATAGCTAACCCAACTGAGAAAACCTCCATATGAATCCAAATTACCAGTAAACGAAAGCGAAAACAAACCTGAAAAACAGGGATGGTTAAAGGGTCAAAGCAAATGAAGCAATCGAGAACTTCCGGGTCGGTTAGGGTCACAGAGATGGACCCGTTTCTTGAGGATCCCACAGCATCGGTCCTCTCTCTGATACCAGCTCCATGTTCTTCAAATTCTCGGTTGACTTCTCCATTTTCTTCTACTTCGACAGTTTCCTCCAAATCTTCTTCGCCAAGCTCTTCAATGACGGCGGTCTGAGGCTCGGATTCCCTCCTCTGCCTCTTCCGGGTCCTGCTGCTTGGTCCTTCTCCCTCTTCTTCAAGTCTTCCCACCGAGAATTTCACCATCTGTCTCTCTCTCTCCCCCTCTCCCGCTCGGTGGGGGTCTCTTGATATCTCTAGATGATGGAGTATTTATGGGTTAATTGCACTAATACCAGAGTTTATGCGAAATTACACTTTCAGGATAACTTTTTATTGTTTATTAATTAATAATAAAATAAAATAAATCTTTTAAAAATTATAGAAGAAGGGGTAGAGAAAATGTCCCTGGCCAATGTTCGAGTACCACTAAAGTAAACCACATTATACTCGTAGAAAAAGTTTGAACGACCTTCAACAAAAGGGTACTTGTACCCAAAATCGACACAGGTGGGTAGGTAGAAAATAACTAGGAGTGCGAGACAACTCTCTCTAAGTAACTTGGCAAAATAGCACCGTAACTTTAGGAGAAGGGGTGCCTCCTCATAAAGGGGGTCGTAGTGACCAGGCCCAGGCTACTATTTATCAAAAATACAAGTCTCTGAAATGTCATAAGACCATGTATAAGGCTGACGCCTCCCCAATACCAAAAGGTCAAGGAAGTTGGTGACCTAATGATAAGGGAGCCGGCGACCCAAGCCCCGGAGATTTATATAATAAGTTTTTCTAAAACTTTCTAAAAACTCTATTAATTTTTTAAAATCTTTGGTATTGAGATATCATGACTCAATCTTATAAATGTTAAATAAATTACCAGAGGCATATTACTTAATTAATTTCATTTTATTAGTTCGTTTTATCATTTTTTTTAAATAAAATTTTCACTAGTCAATCATTCAATGATTTGTTAAATTTGACGATATCAACTTCTATAACTTGAATTCCTATTTCACTGTTATTAATGTGCGAATCTTGTCAACGGAATTTGTAGTGAGCAACAGTAATTTGAAGGGTGAAAATGGATAAAAAGGGTTGACATAAGGATTTTTAAAGAGGTTCGGCTTATAGAGAATGTCTATATTCACTGTTCTTTTTATTTCAGACGGGCTCGCAGAGAGTATGCAAGGAGCTCACTTATACGTATATCTTTTTCTGAAAAATTTTATAATCCTATTAATAGAGATGATCCGCCCCTTTTATAGTGCGAAAGGATCGAAGTCATCTTGTTTTATGTGGAATCTAGTTATATGAACTAAGGACTGAGTTATACCTCTAAAAATCATAATTTAATTTGAATACAATTACTGAAATTGGGAAGTTTGAGATTGATTAGAAATCTACTAGTTAACCGAATAGAATTCCTATATTCTCAGGATCTTTCCTTTGATTGGGACTTCGAGTTGTATGCCCTGCGAACTGGACGTTGTTCGATCTGCGACCAGACTATTAGTGAGAGGTGGCACTTGATTCCTTCAAGTGTTTTCATGCTAGCCACTCTTGTAGGGCTTCCTCCTTTATGGTTGTTGGATTGGGCCCATTACAATGTCTTTAGGCATATTTGGGCCTAGTATAAATTGGCACATAACAACTGTCATAATGTAGAAGGGGACATACACCACCGCTGGGATGTTCATGTGTTGTTATTCGAATTATACTTGCAATACATATTGTTCAAGTTATATTTATAGCAGTTAATTTCGTCAAAACCGTGATTATCCCAGCTGATCCTTAAATTGATTGGTGTTATGGTGTACAGTCATATTAAAAAAAATTATAAAAAGAAACATTTTGAGGACCAAAATTTATTTTCTGTAAACGACATCGTATAAACTTTCAAAACGACATCGTTGAAACCGAGAGAAATCACGCAATCTCTTGGACTCTCCAGTTTCTGGGGCGATAGTGCATTTTTCTTTCAGATTTTGTATTCAACTTTTCACAGCGTAGAAAAATGGAGATGAGCTTAACATGTGCGGCAGTGTCTTCGGTTTCAAAGCCTCTCTGCTTCTCAAACCAAGCACTTTTGAAAAAGCACTTTGTGACTTCTAACAACAACCGCAGTCAAACTGCTTGTCAAAATGCCAATACCAGCACAAGCACAAGTAGTAGAAGGAGACCCATCTGTGTAAAAGCCAGTGGACAGACCTTGTCTACCAACTGGGATGTTTCCAGTTTCTCTGTTGATAACAACACTTCGGCTCCGTGGTTGCCCAGATTCGAAGAACTTGACACCACTAACATGCTTCTTCGCCAGAGAATCATCTTCCTCGGCTCTCAGGTCATTCTTCGTCTCCTATTTTGTAGCTTCTTTTAATATGTATAAGATTCTTTTCCCGGCTTAATTGTTGGATTTTTGAAGTGGGTGCTTGCTTATTTAGCGAGTTAGAGTTATAGCAAGTCTGGTTCTTTAGGGGTATTTTGTGGCCTTTTTCGGCTTTTCGTGATGGGTTCGACCGGAAATTTGAATTGTGTGATTTTCATTTTGAGGAATTTTGGTAGTTTTGGGGCTGGATAATGTATGTTAATGGATAAATTATGGGGAATGTGTTTCTGCTATTTGTTAGTTTAACCGGTTGGTTGATGATGTCCAGGTTGATGACTTGACAGCCGATTTCATCATAAGTCAGCTCTTATTTCTTGATGCGGAAGACTCTAAGAAAGACATCAAGTTGTTTATTAATTCACCGGGTGGCTCTGTTACTGCTGGTAAATATATGAATTTGTCTAGTATGCTTGATTCTACAATTATCTTACTATTTCCTCTCATTTTTTTTTTTTTTTTAACCTTAGATGGTATAAGTTGGTATATAGAACTGGGATTTTCTTGTGTGGAGATTTTTCATGAATGATGTTCAGACTGAACTTAAGGTTTGACTTCCATTGCTTAACAGTGTGAGTTTGAGTTTCAGCAACAATCAGGTTCTCAATTGATGGTAGCTTAGATAGTAGTTTTTCTTGTCCATAGCTTGATAAGGCTGAATAACATCTAGAGAGAAAAAAAATAAAACAAAAGAGTTTCAATGGAGGAGTTTAAGTAAAGCACCACAAGTGAAGTTTTACATCAATCGCATAATGTTTGAGAATACGTTTACTCCCCTAGTGTCATGGTTAATGAATTGAATTTGGAAAGCTTAAATTTCTAGATAGACTCACTTTGCTTGTGAGAGGGCTTAAATTATATATTGTTTGGGCTCTTACCTCAAGCTTAAGCATTTGGATCTAGCACTTAAGCTGGTATCAGAGCCAGTTTTTGTCCAGAAAGTTCAGCCCCATCCAAGTAATTGCAGAGTAAACTGTATCATTTTGTGTTGAGTAAATTCAAAGAACTTATTGGTCAAATTCTTATTGTAATTCCTTTTTTGCCATTTCTCGGTGCATGAAGGAATGGGAATATACGATGCAATGAAGATGTGCAAGGCTGATGTTTCAACTGTTTGCTTGGGTCTTGCTGCATCTATGGGTGCATTTCTGCTAGCAGCTGGTACAAAAGGGAAGAGGTTTTGCATGCCCAATGCAAGAGTGATGATCCATCAGCCACTGGGAACTGCTGGAGGCAAAGTAAGTAGTTATCTTATTCTTTATATGGACTTTATCTTGAAACTGTAGCACTATAAGTTGCAATTGCACAAAATATTCCATACTCTACTACCTCAACTTGTTTCTTGTTGTCAAAATGCCACAAGCTTCTTGTTCGCCAAAGATCGCAGGTTTTCGTGGGCCCCACTTTCGAACTTGAATTCTTAGAATGGGTTTGAGGAGATTTCTGGGTTTTAATAAAAAAGAAATCAGATTACGAGAATACAGATGCTGAAAAATTCAGCAAGAAATTATGTTGGTGAACGAATGAAAGTGAGAGAGAGTTACAAAAGGGGATCCAGTGCTAGCTGCTCCACCATATATACTTAAAATCGATCCATTCATTCAACAAACGTTGGACATCCATCAAGTAATTTTTGTTATAGTGCTTAAGTACTAGTATTGGGCCCTTTCCTATTAGCTTAAGCTTTTGGATTTATTTGTATCAAAATTAGTATATCAAGGAGTACTGGGTCGAGTCCCCCCACTTGATTAATAACCGAATTTGTTATTTGTTATTTGAATTTTTTATGAGTTTGTGGTTAGGCGTAAGTGTGTTAGAGTGCTTAAATACTATTGTTGGGTCCTTTCCTATTAATTTAAGCTTTTGGATTTATTGGTTACTAAATTTCAGCTTGTAATTTTGGGGTAAAAAGAATTGGAGAAGAGACTTTGATGCATTTTAGTATAAGTCCTTAAGATGCTAATGATGACGATGATGATGAAAAAAGAAATACCATTGAGAATTTTGAATTTCTGATAAAAGAGTAAAGCAGCCTTATAAACCATAAGTACAAAAATGTGTAGTAGTTGGTATAAGTAGTTCAGAATTTTTTTACTTTAACATGACTTTTTCAAAAAAGAGCTGCTTCCAGCATAACTGCTTCATAATAATCAGTGCATAAAGATAGGTTTCTGGAAATCTTATATTAAGATAACAGATAGTTTGCTAGAAGACTGGAAGCAATTAAGCTGGCTGCATAGTAGCATGTGAGCTTATTCAACTGGCTACCTTTGGAATTCATTGAAGGAGTGCTGTACTTGGATTAAGAGGCCAAGTTTCCATTTTGTTGGCTTCATCTTCTGTAGAGCGTTGTGCTTTTCCCTAACAGACTCATTGCTGATTCATTATAATGTGGCTGGGCACTTGCCAGGATTTTATCTTCTAAGTTCCTACTCCCTTCTCAGGTTTTGTTATTATGTTGACAGGCATCCTTGCATGGATAGTCAATAGCATTTTGATTTCTTCATGATTGATGTGGTGAAAATGCATATTTAGATTAGCAAGTCAATAGCAGATTTCAGATGTGGTGAATATTCCCAATATTTTAATTCACTATATGCTAAACTTTTGAATATCATTTAGTGATAATCTAGAACATCTATCATTCTGAAATGTGATTAACATCACAATTAACTGCTCCTGGTGTAAATTGACAACACACTCTGCATCATCTGCTGATGTTCTCAAAAACAGGAGTGGCCCTCCCTCTCTCTTTCTCTCTCTAAGTTCTTTTTGCAATAAATATTCAGCAATAGTTCATTTTACCAAGAGCTCACTGTTCTCAATAAGGAGCGCCGCTGCTAGGGTCAAGTTGGCATGGTTCTTTCTGGCAACTGACATGGGAATTAAAGTGCTTTAACTACTGTATGTATGTAGAAATTGCTCGGTTTCAGTCATTTGATGTAAAATGTAAAATAATTTTCTTGATAGTTACAAGGTATGATGCCTACACTACAGTTTCTAAATAAATACAATCACATAGGTTTCCCTCGTCTCTCGCGGGTAGACAAGTAGTTATGAACAAAAGTCTGATTAATAAAGGAGAAAGCTTTCACTTGATGATAAGCTGCTGAGAAAGAGTATAGCTGAACACTGATTGTTTTAGCAAAAGATGGAGCCTTGGCAGATCTTTCACTGAACGGACCAAATAAGTTCCGTCTTTTGAATTTTAGTCTTATCTGTATTCTTCTTACAATCAACTTTTGTAGAGTGATTAAAATTATGTCTTCATGATTTCACACGACATTTCTTTGGCAGGAAATTTAGATCAATTGGAGTTTTTATTATGTTGCTGTGGAAGGATTCTAAGTAATTTTTGATTGATTGTAATTTCAGGTAACAGAGATGAGTATACGGTTGAGAGAGATGTCATACCACAAGGTTAAGCTGAACAAGATATTATCAAGAGCTACTGGGAAGCCTTTAGAGCAGGTAACTTGATAAATGACCTAATTCCATTTATTAATGATGAGAATCTCCCTTTTTGTTTCTTACTCTTTCTTTTCTTTTTGTTCTGGGTATTTGTAGGTTGAAGTGGACACTGACCGTGATAATTTCATGAATGCGTGGGAAGCTAAGGAATATGGGTTGGTGGATGCAGTAGTTGATGACGGCAAGCCAGGATTAGTTGCACCTAGCGCTGATCCAATACCTCCACCCAAAACCCGGGTATGGGATATGTGGAAAGTCGAAGGGAGCAAGAAAGCAAAGAAGAACATGCCCTCAGAACATAGGATGTTGCAGAATGGATATAAAGGAGGTCAAGGAAATGATGAGGAGAAAGGCACAGGACAAGAAAAGGAAGCACCTGCATCATCCGTATGATATTAGAATCGTCTTTTATCTTTCCTTCACTTAGTTGTTGTTGGCTTATCCTTAGCATTTACCTTGCAAAGTCGAGCAACGTAAGATTCAAAATGGTTAGCAAAATCTTTAATGTAATTTTTGGGAGGATTGGTAGGTTACAAATTTTATGTATTTGCAAGGTGCTCATACTGTTGCAATTGGCTTGAAGAGTCGCATACAAAAGAATATCTATAACAATTTGAGAGTACCAGTTGTCCTGTACAGGAACTATAAAGCCTTTTACATTTGCTTTTTCAGTATGTCTTTTCCATTTTATATTTTTACATTAATATACACTAAATATGTATGATAGCATGACCCAGTTAAAACTTGCCTGCATTCTTAAGACCAAAGAGTCGGGGTAGAGAAGGGGGAAAAAGCCCTCCGTTCCTATTCCTCTTGTAGCTGGTTCCTCCAGAATCACAAGAATCCTTAGTTAGAATGGAATTCTAACTTGGCACCTATTGTGATTTTGAGAAGAGTTGGCACCTATTGTGATTTTGAGAAGAGTTAAGAGTCCAGTACGACGAAAGTTGTAAGCTGTGTTTGGGGGGGAAGCGCTAACGCTCAATGTAAATGCTACCTCATCCAAACTTTTCAAGCTAAACAGGCACAAAAATAACATAACCAAATGCATTAAGGTACTAGATCTCTGATAATACATTCCATATTGAGGACTTAAGAAGCTTATTCGATTTGCCAATATGATACCTCCTCCAATTCCAAGGCTTGCAACCATATATACATATATGAATAGGTTTGGCAACCGATAAATTTCTACTGGAGCAGTTGGGTGAAATAAAGAAGTGCATTCATGACAAGGAAACCTCATCAAGATTACATGAACTATCCATTTCTGCTGCACATTTGGCTCTACAATACTCTATTCACTATTCCTTACCACTACGATTTTACAAATTACATAGGCAGTTGATCAGAATCGAACTAAATTACCTTAAGTAAAGGCAGAACTTAAGCTAAACACAACCTCTATCTTTCTACAACCGTTAATGCATCAGGAACAAAGCATTCCTCAAAATCAGCAGTAGAAGGTAAATTTTCATAGGTTTGTCCGTTTCTCGTAAGCTACATGCTCGCTTCAAGTACAATGTCTGCTAGACTAATATAGTTAGTAGCTGAATGGCTCACATGATATTGGAAAATCAGATAGAATTCACTGAGCCACCGTAGCTGCTTTCACTATCACTGCTAGAACTCACACTCACGCTCTCGCTTGCACTGCCGCTTGCTGTGTCACTACTTTCACTCTCACTGCTGCTGCTCGAGCTTGAACTCTGTTGCTTTCTCCCCTCTGCAGTTACCTGAGCTCTAAGAGCTTCTGCAGCATTAGGGCCCTTTTGGGTTTCATCGTCACTAACATCTACGTCAGCAATCTCATCGTCTATGTCAACTGGATGTGGTAAGTTGATATCAATGTCGAGACCGGTTCGGAATTCCTTTTCCGAAGCATTCTCTGTCTTTGCTATTTCAGAACCATCTTCATTGTCATCAACTATATCCAAATGTTCCCCGGATTCTAAATTTTTTTGTTCTGATGGTGACTTGGACGGATCAGGGGGATGAGAAGAATGCTCCACATCTTTCTCGATTTCAGGTTCTCCACCTGGATAGGGAACAATACATTCAAGTCATTACCAGGTACATCTTTAAAAGAAAATAAGATTTGACACATAAGAAATGAGATTTAACACAACAAGATTCTGATTAGAAAAGGGTGCAGAGTGAACCCAGCAACTTCCAATTAATTTCAACATGCAACAACTACATGCAAAAAATATTGCATAATATATGGTATTTTTGGTAAAAAAAAGCAACGTTCTCAACATTAAGCTTTACACTTGAGGCTGGGTGTTTTGGCACATGTATGTTAACTGAAAGTGCACGTATTTTAGATCCTACTTTCTATCCACTTTTCACATATCACCTAAATGCATGAAATTTTTAAATAAAATATAGCAATTGAAGTTAATAAAAAAAAACCTTCTCAACACTAAGCTTTTGATTAATATAGGAGCTTGTCACATACATATTATAACTGAAAGCATCTGTGTATATGCAAGGATAGTAGTATTTGAGTGTGTGTCTGATGCAGACGTCAAGGGGTTAATGCCTCAGCCATTATTCAGAAGAAAAAATAGATCAAATATACAAAATACTCTCTCAAGATTCTCTCTTATGTTTTGGAAATTGGAATATGAAAATTAATATTGCTCTAATTTTCATTCACTCATTTGTGAGTGTTATAATACTATTTCTGATACACAAAGCAGAGAAAAAAAGAAAAATTGACACAAAGCCCCAATAAAACCCGGATGCATAGATCGGATGGGTAGAATCCAGGGGGCTCAAGAACTGCAAAGAGACTATGGTATGAAACAAGTTAAAATAAAAATACTAATAACAGAACGTTCTCTTCATATTGGCTATAGACCACTTTCCACATTAGCTCAAGCATGCAGGTTTTGAGCCCCTCTAGTGACTGCTTCATCAATACATCCTGATAGCATGAAATCTACTGGGATTTAATGAAATAAATAAATAAAAAGGGAACCATACCTAAGCTTGTTGAGTTCCCAGTGTTAAACTGTTCCACCTGGACCTGTAGCATTTTAAGAGGAAACAGCATAAATTAGAAAATCATAATAGATCTTTGGCTTTTTTAAATAGCCACTCTTAAACAAAGCTGATTAGATAAGTTTGTTTGCAGTTCGTGGAACATGCATTTACTAGAATGGCCACACAAAACGCTGTAAGTACAGTAACATTTCCAACCATCACATGAGGCAGTCCAAAACCATATTAAATGTTTTTCTTGCTTAAGTAAATGATACTCCATCACGTGTACAAGGAAAAAATGGAGTAACATATTAGTATCCTAGATAAAACTAAACTGCAAATGATATGAGTGCTTCATCAAATGAGTGTTTCCTTATATACAGCGAGAAAGCCAACGGACAGAAAATCTATGAGAAGAAACATGGAGCAAATACTTGCAAGTCTAAAGGTGATACGAAAAAAAACTCAAGAGGCGAGTTACTTGTCTGATATATACACGTAACCTAATTGGCGAGGAGTAGTTCCCAACTCTACACAAATAGAGAGAGACAGGACCCAGATCCTATAGAAAGATGAATGTTAAACCCAAGGACGGCCTCGTCAGGGGAATGGTGTATAGAAAAAAAAAAAAAAAAAAACTCTTAACTTATAATTACCACCATATCAATTCAATTTGACATTGCATGCTTCAACTGTAGAGAAAGCCAGTCCTAAAATTCTCTGGCAGTGATTATATAATTCACACATCAACCCAGAACTAAAATCAAGCAAATGAAAGAGTTGAAAAAATTAATTTCTTAAGGATGTTTTCAATTGAACATAAAAACTCAAGATTCACTCCTTTCTCATCATTGCATTCTTGAAGAAGATATGATAACCAGTAAAACTCACCGTCTCATGAACTATGCCTGCATTCAGAGGCTGAATTTTTGATCCTTTATTAACCGGCGGTGAATGAGATTCCACTGCTGGTACAGCCAGAGTAGATATCATTGATGCAGCCCCAGCTGCAGGATCCCCTGGCAGCCGAACATGCCTCAACCGCTTCACTGCTCGATGCAATCGCTCCAACCGGAACGTCTCACTGTCAAAGAACAAAACTGCATCGTTGTCTTTGTAATCTTCACCTACACCCTCAAAAACCACCTTGGGTTTTCCATGTTGATTATTTTGAAATTCTACAGTAACCCTGTTATCTTTGCTCTTGTGGAGAGATCCTGGTTGGCTACTATCAATCGAAGCAGGTTTAAACTCATCTGGGGGTAAAAGGACATATCAACACCATTAGGAAAATGAAACCTTTAAAATACAAGATAGAAGCCGAATATCTGAAGTCTTTATTGTCCATTTGGTTCCAGACAAAATGATTAAAACACATACGAACACAGGCAAATGGTCAAATCATTGTTTGATCTCATTTTAGTTGATTCTTTGCCTCCATAGATGTTAACAGTAATCGAAACAATCTAAACATAGATTCTTCTTTTCCTTTACGTGTACACTGGAAAACCAAGCAAATGAAATTCCAACAGGAAGAAAAAGCAATTAAAGGTCATTTCAGCTACTGTAACTTTCTTTTTCTAATTCTGAAATCTTACGAAACCAAATAACATGCAAATTTCTGTACCATATTCCTTCTCCAATTGAAGCCCAAATCAAACCCCATAATTGCTCATTTGAATTCATCCTCTGTTTTCAAACCAACACCTAAATCAAAGGAGCTTTGCTAACTCAAAATCCAAATGTTATATTCCTTTCCAATTCTAAGAAAAACATATGAATTAAAAAGATAAAAATTCAGAACATCATCCATTACATTTGCTCACTTGAGTTCACTATTGATAATTTTAGAGAACAAGTAACCCACATACAAAACTCAATTTTTATTATATTTTTTCCAATTTCTTACGTTGTACTCAATTTTCTCAGCAACCAAACAGAACCCCGGAAATATTTAAGGCTTTTCTTCACAAAACAAAAGTACTCACAACGAAAAGTGCAGAACTTGGGAGACTGGTCACTGTGGTGGTTGTCTTTGAAGGAGGAGCCTAGTGTTATGTTGTACCAGCGACCAGGGTCCGGTGCACTGCTTGGATCTTCATTGTTGTTTGACATTCTTGTAAAGCTTGATGTTTCATTACAAGGAGGTGGCTTGAAGCAGAATTAAGCCCTGTAATTATTAGGGTTTTGTGGGTAGTTGTAGTTGGAAGTTGCAGAGAGAAACAGAGGAGGTTGTGGATAGAGGGTAGTTTGGTCTTTCACAGTGAGGTGGAGTTCGTTAATTCGTTGATTTTTTATTTATGAGGCAGCTCAAAATTAAAAAATAAAAACCAAAAACTTTTTTAAACTATAATCGCGAGTTGGCTCTGGGTATTGAATCGAACTATTTTTATTAGATAAGATTGAATTGGATAGAATTGAACTAAATTAGTAGTGTTTAGTGAGATATAAATCAGATAATTTTTATATAAAAAGTTTAAATCCAATTGAATTGAACTAAATTAGTACTATAATATATTTAGTACGGTGTACATAGATAAATATTTTAAAATATTATTAAATAAAATATTTAAATATTTTAAAATTAACTATATCTAGTTTATATAATTTTTAAATAAATTAAAAATTAATTTAAACATATATAAGATATTTTAAAAATTATTTATAAATAAAAATATATTATACAAAAAACGAGTATAAATGTACGGGACTAAACGGTTGGTTGATTTTGATAAAAACTCTCGCTCCATTTAACTAACTTTAATAATATAGGAATACTTTAATTTTTGACATACAATTTAAAATTTAAAATAAAAAAATTGAAATTTTTTATTTTTATTTAAAAATATGACTATTAATTTTTATATCATCGGCTCCTTTTAACGAAAATTATTTTTTTTATCTGAAGATTAAATAGGTCTGAATTTTTCTAACAACCGAATAAATAGCTACTGAAACTTGAAAACTAAATAATATATTTATTTTTTATTTCTAACGACCGAATAAAACTTCAAAACTAAAAGGGTAACTTTTATAGATAAGCTAAAATATGAGGAGGTTCTACAAATTTCCCTTATTAGTTAAAACATTAATACAAAATTAAAGAATAGCCCAAACAGATTTAAAAATTAGAAAAAGCATCATAGAACTAGGCTGGAGTTGGATACCAATCCATCCATGGCTCTTCATTCAGTTCCTTGGTTGTCTTCGCTCTCCTGGAGGAACCCACCAACCATTTTCCATTATCATCTGAGACCACCAACCATTCTCCTCAAATACCCACCAAAACTGAGTTCAATTCAATGCTCTGCCAACCCACAGACCAAATCCCTCAAAACTTGCAAGAATTGCAAAACCCAGTTCGACCCTCTTCTCAATCACCCCCGGGCTTGCCAATTCCACACTTCTCATTTTGGAGGTAAACTCCCCACTTGTTGAATTTTGATTTCTCTGTCTTCTTTTATCACTAAAAAGTAAGTGTTTTCATTTGTAATGTTTTTTTCTTATAGTATTTCTGAATGTTGAAATTGGATGCATAAATGTGGAAGTTGTATTTTTTACTATCAAGTTTTGATGAAAAGAAAGGGTTTTGGGTGAACCTAATAAATTGTTAGGCTGAATAAATGCATTTTACCGCCGAGCCACATTAGACCGTTTTTTGGAAATTTGTTTTTGAGAAAAGAATTGTCTTGATGACTTGATGATGTTATTGAAATTATGGATGTGTAATGATACGTTGGTGTTGTTCAGGGACCAGCTTCTTATGGAGAGCAATTCACTTGAGCAGTTTATAGGTTCCTTGTCATACTAAAGTTGTCTTTCTTGAAGAAGATTATTGATTTGGCTATTTTTTTTTTTTTTCAATGAAGAATTTTGTTATGTTGTCTTTGTGTTAGTTGCCACTGACTAGGTGGAGAGTTCAATTGTCGAATTGGTGACTTTTGATTACTAATTTCTTCCGCCTTTGGTTTCTGAAAATTTTCTCCAAATTTTGAGAACCAAATGACTTGTTTCGTCACATTTTATTAGATTTTACTACATATAATATAAGCATGAAAAAGGTTACATTACATTTACCTGTCTCTTGTAATTCACCAAAAGTACGCTGCACCCACCAGTCCCTCTCTATTCTTAGCTTCGATCTCATATAGAGATAAAGAAGAGAAGACGAGGGAGATGGAACGATCGAGAAGTTTCGAAGGATGCAACTACATTGAAAACACGTCATATGTCTTGGGGACAATTTTTTTCATTTCATTGTGTCTGTTAAACCGATAGAGACACCACTAACGCAGTCCAAACTAATTTTAATGGTTCAGTGTATTTTTGATGAAGTAGAAACCGGTGCGTTGTAATTTGTTTAGAATTGCATACACAAGAAACCAAAGATCCTTTGTATAAGAAGTGTTTTCCTAGCCAATGGCTTTGGCTTCGGATTTCACGTGCTTTAGAATTGTACTTCCTCTTTTTATGTGTTACTTAGATGGTAGCTCCTGAATTCTACCTGATGATCCCAAATGTTAATATGACATTTTGAGCCTGCTGCATCTAGCCTAAATTGATGAGAGCAAAGAAGTTAGGGGTTCCTGTTTAATTCTGGAGTCATAGTCCATATCCTAGAGCATGGTAAAATTTGAACCGAACAGAATGAACGTTGAACTCTCATCTCGTTACTTGGAACTTAGAAGCTCTATCTGGTGGTGTAATTATTCATGTTATATTTGTCAGAAGGTCGAGAATTCTTTTAGCAAAGTCATGGCTCGAGACTTTTTTAGGCTTCCTAACTGATATTCATTAGGAATTTCTCTGTATGAAAAAAATCATACAATTCGTTGCAGTCTTAGTACCAAACTTTAATGTTTTAATGACCGAAAGAGATCCTAATGACTTAATTGACTTGTGAGAAAGAACTCGATTATGAATGTGATTATGGGTTCAGTAAAGGATTTAAGGATACTTCATTCTTCTTTATCCACCTCAATTGGGAAGAGGACTTGGGTTGATATTTATATATCTTCGGGGATGGTTATTGTCTTATAACATTTTGAGGATACCGTTTATTATACTAAAACAGCTTTTTTTTAGATAGATTTTGCTGTTTTTTGAATAGTGAAGGTGAAGATGACCTTGATGTCAGCACCTATTAGCTCATATATGTAAAATAATTCTTGCAAGGCTTCTATGAAACTGCCTGTTTATTGCAAAACTGGAAAATCATGGATACCGTTTTGTTCCGTTTGCTGTCTTTTCGCCTTACTTGCTGAAACCAATTTTTTTTTTTTTTTTATAATTGGTATGATATAGTAGTTTACTTCTTCTAAACTCCGCTGTATCAGGGGAAACAAAGAGGAAGTTTGAGAGTGTGTACACAGGAGGCACAATGAGCACTCCTGACTCTGGCCAAGTTTTCCAATACTGGCATTGCTGTGGCTCTGAAGACCCTTTTGATCCTGGTTGTACTGCTGCTCCTCATGCCTCCTATGATGATTGATGATCACTGATGCTTCTTTCATTTTAAAAGAGTTTCTTGATTGTTTGCTTGCTCTTTGTATATATTGTTGAAAAAGAAAATCAGTAATTCATTTGAATTGTCTTTTTGGACTTTCTACAGAAGATATATATATGGAGCTGCAGTTATGTTCATTAGTTTTTTTTTATCTTTATATATATCAGCTGTGGTGAGGAAACTCGAACTTGGGACAGATTCAATTGAGAATTGCTTTACAACCGAATTGATTAATGCTCAATGTAGCGGTTGTCTATATATTTAGTATTAGAGCAGTCTCAATTTGTATTCTAATTTTTAAATCGTAATAAATGAAACCTTTTTGAGTGATTTTGATCTTTCTCTCTTGCTTATAGAACATGTTGAGCTCTTTGCAATCATTCAAGCTATTGAGTGGTATAATTTAACTTTATTTAATTTTTATCCTAAATCTTTTATTATTTACATAATTTTCTTTCTTAATATTTAGTAATGCCTCCGTACCCCAAATTTGATAAAGCTACCTTAGAATTCCTTATTTTTATTTTTAAAAATTGTATAATTATAATATTAACTATAAATTTATCAGAACCTGTCGAGATAAATTATTAAACATACAGTCCGTATATTACTCCTATAACGGGAGATATTTACTCACACAAATTTAATGAAGTTATCTTAAATTTTTAATTTTTTTTAATTTGCACCTGTTAAAGGTAATCATTAAACGCGCAGCTATAATATTTACTTCTTTAACGAGAGACATTTACTTCTATAATAAAGTGATAAAACTATTCATATATAATAATAAATACATATAGTGGAACTCGAACCCTCACCGTTAAGGTTGAAAAGAGTTAAGCTATCTTATAATTCCTTATTTTGTTTCTAGAATTTTTTTTATTTTTTTTATTTTTTTTATAGTGGATGGGTAACACATTACAACTCCAATATTAAAAAAATAAAAAATAAATAAAAATTTGAGTTTAGATTCAGACAAGCACAAAACTATGCCGCCGCCGACCTTTAATTGCCAGCCAGCTTCATGGACACCAAAACACTCTCATATCAACACGTGTCATCCAACATTTATCTCACAAAAAGTTAACACGGGAATAAAACACGTGTCCGTCTCTAGTCCCTCGTGAGCCGTGACGAAAGAGACACGAATCTTCTATGCAACATTCCAGTTACGATGACGTAATATTGCGAACACGTGCCACATGGCATGATCACAACAACGAAGGTGTCCGTATCCAAAATTTCACCAATAAATACACAAACCATTAAAATTCTAAATCCAAAATAATAAATAATAAAAAATAAAAACAAAGTGACTCACATAATGTTGCGGCTTCACAAAACTCCTCCACACCACCAATATTTAAATTTTATTATAAATATATTGTCTCACTATTATATATAAAAATTCAATTAGCGTAAATAAATCTCTTCCATATTAGAAAGAGACAGAGATGTCCGAACCATAATAATAAGAGTTTAATCTTAATAAATTTTTGGTAACCCTCCAACATGTAAAGTGTATCACATCTTAAATCTCAAAGAAGTATAATTAAGAAAATAAAAAATTGAAAGATTTTCTGAATACCATAATTATTATGTGCATATCTATCAACTTCGTGTGTACACAAGTTTTGTGGTATTGCATTTTCAATATACAAAAAAGAAAAATTATTTCTTCATGCAAATAAATGCACTAAATTATTAATTAAAGTGAATGATTGTGTTAAGATTTTTTTATTTATTCTCTTAAAACATTAAAAAATTTGTGCATTAATGTTTCTAGAGAATTAATATTTAATTTTTAAAAAGTAAAAAAAAAATTATAAGGCAACTTGTTTTAGTGGTTGGAGGTTCAAATCATTCCAAGCCACCAAGATTCAACAGTTAGTGTATATAAATATATTTTCTTACTATTACCTATAAAAATACAATTATATGGGTAGACCTCTCCCGTTATTTGAATTAGTTATCCGAACTATTGATCCAAATAGTGCATTTATTATATATATTTTATCATTCACACATAAAAATCATATTGTGGGTGATGCTAGGAATAGCATGTTGATTTTAGATACATATGCATGCATGTTTGCATATGTCAACATCTCATTGGTCGGAGGTTCAAGAGAAGCATTGCATTAAAAGAAGTGTTCTTCTTTTTCTTAGAAGAGAGAAATAGTAGAAACAAAGGTAGGCTACCTAAAAGATTTGTCACATTCTAGACGCCGCCGGTTGGTTTATATTCCAGTTGACCTGTCGTGTTTCCATCTAGTGGTGGTAAATGGATGGGATAATTTAAATTTGAATTTTTTGAATTTTTCAGATTTTTGGGTTCGGAACGGACCTTATCCGAAAATATTCAGACTGGATTCGGATCAATTTTCTTTTTTTAAAAAGGCCAATCCGAACGGATATTACGGATTGGATTCGGATTTATTTTTTTAAATTTTGGAGTTTGGATCAAATTTGAATTTTTTTAAATTTCGGACCGGATTCGAATTTTTTTGGACTGAATTTCAAATTTTTTTCCAGACTGAATTCGGATTACCTTACGTTAATATTTAATTAGTTTATTAATTTATTTTATTTTTTTATCCATTAATTTTTGAATTTTTCGGATTATGGATTCGGACCGAATTCGGATTCGTGCAATTATCCGAATCCGTACAGTAATTTTAGATTTTCATATCCAAAAATCGGATTTAAATTTTTTTATCTGATTTTTTGGATCGAATTAGAATTCGGATTCAAATTCTAACCGGATCAGATCGAATAATCTAAATCTGTTTGCCACCACTATTTCTATCCCGTCTTGAGAAGGTAGGGAGGACCTCCCCTTTCCTTTGACCAACGGGATCAATTCAATTAAATTTTACAAAAAAAAATATTTAAAGTGTGCATCATAAAAGATTTTCATTACAATATATATTCTCTTGATTTGTTCTCTTAAACAAATTATTCTATCAGGACCTCATTAGTTCATGATGCCATTGAAATTTGTAGTTGTGATAAGTGATGCGAGCATAGCCTAATAAGACAAATTTGTAACCATTAATCAAAGATCACTAATGAAGTGGTTGTAGGTATAATCTGGTATAATCGGGTAGTATATAATTATATCTCTTAATAAAGTTGAGGTTCTGAGTTCAAATCTTCATCTTCTGTTAAATAAAAAAGAAAAAAAATCACTTATATCAAACAAATCATGCACGTAAAGACAATACTTGTTTACTTTTAAAAAAAAATAATTCATTGTTTTTTTTTTGTTTTTTCATGCTATGAAAGAGACATTTTGTTCATAAAAACAATGAATCTGACACTATTTATGTCTATATTAATTCAAAAAATGAAAAACATTATCTAGTCTATACCGATATACGTATATAGCAATTTTTCATCGAAGGTTAATTAATGGTGACGAATTTAAAATTGATTTAGTGAATAAATCCCTCACGTACATATCAATAAGAGTTTATAATTAAATTATATATTTTTTTCCTATAATTCTTAAATTTGTAATAATTAAACAATAATAATTACGACTTGAGTTTCTTAATTTTTGTTTGAATATGCAATAAAATTGTCAAATTTTCTTACAAAATAATGATAATTTTAGACATTAACACATCCTCATTGAATCTCGTTCACCAATATATTTTTAAAAAAAAGCACACCAACTGTATCAAAATTCAATTTTCATTATGTCAATTTAATGCGTGTGTTTAGAGTATTAATTTTTTTTTTCAGGTGAGATAATCTTGTCAAGTTATATAGTCTTTTGTTTTATTTTTGATTGATTCTTATATGTATTTTGATGATTTTAGACATTAACACATCCTCATTGAATCTCTTTCACCAATATATTTTCAAAAAAAAGCGCATCAACCGTATCAAAATTTAATTTTTATTATGTCAATTTAATGCGAGTGTTTAGAGTATTAATTTTTTTTTTTCAGGTGAGATAATCTTGTCAAGTTATATAGTCTTTTGTTTTATTTTTGATTGATTCTTATATGTAAAGAGTAATTTGAATTTAAATCTAAATAAGATTTGTAGATATCAATTTTAACACAATTTGGTGAAAAATTACAAAAACTTAACACATGGGAGGTGGTTGATATATATCATTAATTGGTTTGACAAAAAAATTAATTAATTAAAATCCATCACCATCAAATTAGGTTTCTTGATTGTTTGCTTGCTCTTTGTATATATTGTTGAAAAAGAAAATCAGTAATTCATTTGAATTTTCTTTTTGGACTTTCTACTGAAGATATATATATATATATATATATATATATATATATATATAGAGCTGCAGTTATGTTCATTAGAATATGTTTTTTTTTATTTTTATATATGTCAGCTATGTTGCAGAAACTCGAATTTGAGACAGGTTCAATGAAAATTACTTTACAATCGAATTGCTAAATGTTCAATGTAGCGGTTGTCTATATATTTGGCATTAGAGTAGTCTCAATTTATGTCCCAACTTTTGAATCGTTATAAATGAAACATTTTTGAGTGGCTTTTATCTTTCTTTCTCGCTCATAGAACATCTTTTGAGATTGAGCTCTTCGCAATCATTCAAGCAATTGAGTGATATAATTTAACATTATTTAATTTTTACCCTAAATCTTTTATTATTTACATAATTTTCTTTCTAAATATTTAGTAATGCCTCCGTACCCCAAATTTGATAAAGCTACCTTAGAATTCCTTATTTTTTATTTTTATTTTTAAAAATTCTACAATTATAAAATTAACTATAAATCTGTCACAACCTGTTGAGATAAATTACTGAATATACGATTCGTATACTACTTCTATAACGGGAGATATCTACTCACACAAATTTGATGAAGCTATCTTCACTTCTTTTTTTTTTTTAATTTGCACCAGTTAAAAGTAATTATTAAATACGCGACTATAATATTTACTCTGTTAACGGGAGATATCTATTTTCATAATAAAGTGATAAAACTACTCACATATGATGATAAATATATATAGTGGAACTCGAACCCTCACCGTTAAGGTGAAAAAGAGTTAAGCTCCGAGTTGATATTAGAATTCCTTATTTTGTTTCTAGAATATTATTTTATTTTATTTTATTTTATTTTTATGGTGGGTGGGTAACACATTACAACTCCAATATTAAAAAATAAAAAATAAATAAAAATTTGAGTTTAGATTCAGACAAGCACAAACTTTACAGCCGCCGCCGACCTTTAATTGCCAGCCAGCTTCACGGACACCAAAAACACTCTCATATTGACACGTGTCATTCAACATTTATCTCACAAAAAGCAAACGCGGGAATAAAACACGTGTTCATCTCTAATCCCTCGTGAGTCGTGACGAGAGAGACACGAATCTTCTGTGCAACATTCCAGTTATGATCACGTAATATCGCGAACACGTGCCACATGGCATGATCACAACAACGAAGGTGCACGCATCCAAAATTTCACCAATAAATACACAAACCAATAAAATTCTAAATCCAAAATAATAAAAAATAAAAAAATAAAAACAAAGTGACTCGCTTAATGTTGCAGCTTCACAAAACTCCTCCACACCACTAAAATTCAAATTTTATTATAGATATATTATCTCATTATTACGCATAAAAATTTAATTAACTTCTCGACACCACCAAGATCAAATTTTATTATGGATATATTATCTCATCATTACACATAAAAATTCAATTAGTGTAAATAAATATCTTCCGTGTTGAAAATAGATAGAAATGTCCGAACCGTGATAATAAAAGTTTAAGTTCGGTAAATTTTCGATAGCCCTCCAACTTGTAAAGTGTGTCAAATCATAAAAAAAAATAAAAACAAATTTTATATAGAAAATCTCAAAGAAGTATAATTAAGAAAAGGGGTAATTGCAATAACTCCTGGTGTATATAGGTATAATTGTACAAAAATTTGAGAATAATTGATAATAACAATAACTCCTCTTTGACCGATTGATTAAGCGTTGACCACAGTTAGTCACTAATGGTTAAAGGGGTAAAATCGTCTTTTTAGAAATTTTTTTTTAAAATGGATCAGATGAGATCTGGTCTATTAGATGAGATAAAAATATCTTCATTCAATGGATCAGATGCCAAAAAAAAAATTCAATTTTTTTTTCAAATTTTTTTGTTCATCATTTATTCTTCTTCTTCCAATTTTTTTTTTTAATTATTTTTTTACCCTTTTCCTCCATCTTCTTCTTCTAATTTTTTTTTTTGAATTCTTCTTCTTCTCTTATTTTTTTTTGTTCTTTCTCTTCTTTCTTCTTTTCTTTTTTTCTAAATTTTTTTATTTTTGTTGTTTCTCTCTCTTCTTTCTTCTTCTTTTTTTTTGTTCTTGTTCTTTTTCTTTACTTTTTTTTTTAGATTTTATTCTTCTTCTTCTTCTTTTTCTTTTTTCCAGATTTTTTTTGTTTTTGTTCTTCTTCGTTTTTCTTCCTCCTCTTCTTCTTCTACTTCTTTTCTTTTTTTTTTCCCAGATTTTTTTATTTTTGTTCTTCTTCTTCTTCTTCCAGATTTTTTTTTTAATTTTCTAAAATACAATTTTACCTCTTCTTCTTCTTCTTCTTCATTTTCCAGATTTTTTTTTTTAATTTTCTAAAAGATAATTTTACCCCTTTGACCGTTAGTGACTAACTGTGGTCAACGGTTAATCAACCGGTCAAAGGGGAGTTATTGTTATTATTAATTATTCTCAGATTTTTGTACAATTATGTCTATATATACGGGAAGTTATTGTAATTACCCCTTAAGAAAATAAAAAATTGAAAGATTTTCTGAATACTATAATTATTATGTGCATATCTATCAACTTCACGTGTACACAAGTTTTGTGGTATTGCATTTTCAATATACAGAAAAAAAAAAATTATTTCTTCATGCAAATAAATGCACTAAATTATTAATTAAAGTCTTATAGATCGAATAAAAATATTTTTAATAGTGAATGATTGTGTTAAGATTTTTTTATTTATTCTCTTAAAACATTAAAAAAATGTTGCTAGATAATTAATATTTAATCTTTAAAATAGTTAAAAAAAATAACACATGCTTTAGTGGTTGGAGGCCCAAACCTTTTCAAGCCACCAAGGTTTAACAGTTAGTGTATGTAAATATATATTCTTACTATTGCCTAAAAAAAATATAATTATATGGATAAACTCCTCCCGTTATTGAAAGTAGTTTTCTAAACCATTGATTCCGATAGTGTGCGTACACACACACACATATATATATATATATATATATATATATATTATCATTCTTACAAAAAATCATATCACACACATTAATGCATGTGCGTGTGATGCTAGGAATAGCATGTTGATTTTTAGATACATATGCATGTGTGTTTGCATATGTCAACATCTCATTGGTAGAAATGTTCAGGAGAAGCAGTCGATTAAAGAAATCTCATTGGTAGGCTACCTAAAAGATTTGTCACATTCTCGACCCCGTCGGTTGGTTTATATTCCAGTTGATCTGTCTTGTTTCCATCTACCGGTAGTAAATGGATTAGATTCGATAATTTGAATCCGAATTTTTTGGATTTTTTAGATTTTTGGGTTTGGAACAGAATTTATCAGAAAAATTCAGATCGAATTTTTTTTTTTTTAAAAAAAAGGTCAAGCCGAACGGATATTACAGATCGAATTCGGATTTATTTTTTCAAATTTTGGAGTGCGGATCAAATTTGATTTTTTTAAATTTTGTACCGAATTCGAATTTTTTCGGACTGAATTTCAAATTTTTTTGGGACCGAATTCAGATTACCTTTTGTTAATATTTAATTAGTTTATTCATTTATTTTATTTTTTTATCCATTAATTTTTGAATTTTTCAGATTATGGATTCGGGACTGGATTTAGATTTGGATTCGGACCGGATTAGGATTCAGACAATTTTTGGATTTGGATTTATCCGAATCCGCACGGTAATTTTAGATTTCTATATCCAAAAATCAGATTCGGATTTTTTTATCCCATTTTTTGGATCGAATTAGAATTCGAATTTGAATTCTGACCGGATCAGACCGAATAATCCGAATTCGTTTGCCACCACTATTTCTATCCCGGCATGAGAAGGTAGGGAGGACCTCCCATTTCCTTTGACCAACGGGATCAATTCAATTAAATTTTACAAAAAATATTTAAAGTGTGCAGCATAAAAGATTTTCATTATATACAATATATATTCTCTTAAACAAATTATTCTATCAGGATCTCATTAGTTCACGATGCCATTGAAATTTGTAGTTGTGATAAGTGATGCAAGAATCGCCTAATAAGACAATTTTGTAACCATTAATCAAAGATCTCTCACGTAGTGGCTGTAGATATAATCTGGTAGTACATAATTATACGTCCCAACGAAGTTGAGGTTTCAAATTTAAAACCCTCTCTCTTGAATAAAAGATAAAAAGAAAAAAAGATCACTCATGTCAAACATTAATCAATTTAACACATCTAATGTCAGCAAAGAATCCAGTTTCTTGCTTCAATTATTATTTCAAGTGTCATGTAATATTTAATTATATTGTAATAAAATCATCAAGTAAGGACAATACTTGTTTACTTTAAATAGAAATAATTCATTGTTTTTTTTTCTTGTTTTTTCATGCTATGAAAGAGACATTTTGTTTATAAAAATAATGAAAAAACATTATCTATGTCTATACCGATATATATATATATATATATATATATATATATATATATATATATATATATATATATACACACACACATAAAAATAGCAATTTTTTCATCAAAGATTAATTAATGGCTATGAATTTAAAATTGGTTTAGCGATAAATCCCTCACGTATATATCAATAAGAGTTTATATTTAAATTATATATTGTTTTCCTATAATTCTTAAATTTGTAACAATTAAACAATAATAATTACGACCTGAGTTTCTTAATTTTTGTTTGAATATGCAATAAAATTGTCAAATTTTCTTGTAAAATAATGATGATTTTAGACATTAACACATACATTTAATTAATTAGTCATGATCCTCATTGAATCTCATTCGCCAATTTATTTTCAAAAAGAAGCGCACCAAACGTATTAAAATTCAATTTTTATTATATCAATTTAACGCGCGTGTTTAGAGCACTAATTTTTTTTTTCATGTGGGGCCATCCTAATCTTGTCAAGTTATATAGTTTTTTTTTTTTTTTGAAAGGTAACACCTGAAGGGTCAGAGGACTATTTACAATACACCAACAAGAGGTTTGAACCTTGGTGGCTTGGAGGTTTTTGAAGCCTTCAAACCACCAAGGCAATTGTCTTGTGTGCGTCTTTTGTTTTCTTTTTGATTGATTCAATTTATTTGCATTATGTAAAGAGTGATTTGTAGATATCAATTTTAACACAATTTGGTGAAAAATTAGAAATACATAGCACAAGGGAGGCGGTTGATATATACCATTGATTGCTCTAATGAAAAATTAATTAATTAAAATCCATGATTTATCCCCATCAAATTAGGACTTGTTTTCTTGTCATAATCATGTATTATTCTCTAATCAAATCTTTTTTGCTTTTCGTTGAAGTTGCTCCTTCTCCACCTCCACGTTTTCAAGCGGACACACAAACACACACACACACTCTACACGGTTTCACAATAAAAACTTCTTTTATAAGTTTCCATTATATATATATAAATTATAATTTGTCATGCAATTTCTCTATCTATTATACTTCAATTTCAGAAACTAATAATTGAACCCATCTTCAAGAATTCATGGAAGCAACTAAATTCTTCTCTTCCAAGTACCATCTTGATCATCTTCACCAATATCCTTCCCATTTCACTACACCTAGTCCAATAATGAAACCCCGAAAACGAAAACCATCGACATTGATCATATCCGCGACTTCTAGTAGAAGTGGAGGAGGATCGAATTCGAAGAAAAACAATAAAGGAGGCGAACACCGAGGAAGGCTGGTGGATGAGAACATGATTGTGCTAAGGATGCGGATTCAGGAGACGCTGCGGAATGAGGAGGAGGAGGCAGTGCCGCCTTCGAATTGGATGGAGTGGGAGAAGAGCTATTATGCACATAATGGTTATAATGAGGATGTTTTTGAAGGAATAGGGTTTTTGCAGAATTGTTTGATGAATATGAGGCCTGGTTTGGCATTAGGGTTTATTGCACTTATTGCATTGAGTTTGGTTATGTCTACTGGGGTTGTTTTGTTTCATGCTGTTAAAATAGTTCAGATTATGATCTTTTACTTGTTTCGTTTAAGCTAATGTGCACATGCAGTAATTTACTTAGTTTATGTTGACATAATAAGTCTGTTTTACAGTTATCAACATCTTCTTCTACTTAATAAGTGGCTTACAAGTATTGTATTAATTTTATTAAATTGAGTGCGTACTGAAGAGAAACTCAATATATTATCTTGTTTAAATTATGAGATATATTCTTCAAATTGATTAGGGTTTTGATGATAAGAAACATTTCTTATATATATTTATTAAAGACATTATATAAATGTAATCATATTTAATTATAATAAAAAATCAAATTTTATTATAACGAACTATGGATAGACTCAAATTAAGCTATAAGAGGTTGGTACAAGCTTTGTGCAAATAAAATATCTTAAATATTTTGATATTTCACAATTTAAAATATAAATTAATGAAATACCTAACGTTACTTATTTAAATACATATATATATATATATATATATATTTATATATATAATAAGTTGTTGCTAGATGCTTTTCTCTTTTAGGATATTTTTATTCTTTTCTATTTTAGAAAACCCACTTTTATTTACTCACTAGCTTAAGTTTATTGAAACTAAATAAAATTTGTAAAGTGAAAAAGAATGCTACATATGCCAACTATTTATTTATTACTTTCTTTGTACATCTATAAAATATTCAATTTTTCGTACGTATAATGATACAAACAATTTTTCATGCTTATTATAACATATATATAATATTTTAGACTGCGTAACATTACTCTTTATTTAAAATATGTTTTTATAAGTGAAAAGCATGCTACTCTAATTTTACTGAAACTAAATTTTGTAAAGCAAAAAAAAAAAAAAACCTTTACTTTTACTTTGTCACGCTTATGACATAGATAAGTCACTACTGTTGAGGCAAGAGCTTTTCTAAGGACTTGCATCAGTAATTGAATTGTCTTAGTCAATGTATTTGTATAGATAAGTGTTGATGTATTCAGCTATTGCCTTGTCAGCATAAATTGGGTATGCTGACTCAGCTCTTATATACTGTATCTACAGAATATGCCACAAGTGTGATTGTTGTATAAGTTTTCAGAATGTACTTGGTCAACATAATATAGAAAATAATACTTTTCTTGATTCATATTCAATATTGTTTCTCTCTGTATTCAAATGGTATCAGAGCTCTTGGTTCGATAACAATGGAGTCCTCGAGCAACACAACATAAATCAACAGTTCTTCTACTAGCTCTATTCAAGCTTCTTCGTTTCCTTCACATCTCAATTTTAATCTTCCATTGAAGCTTGATCCAGACAACTTCGTCTTGTGGAAATCACAGGTGTTACCTGCAATCAGAGCCTTTGATCTTGAAGAATTCGTTCTTGGAGAAAAGCTATGTCCAGTGAAGTTCATAAATGCTGGTGTTGATGATTATGGTGAAGTCATCAACAAAGTGAATCTAGATTTTCTTCTCTGAAGGAAGACAGAACAACTTCTAGTCTGCTGGCTTCGTTTGTAAAATAATGAAAATGTCTGAAAATATAATGAAAGAAATATGTAAAATGATGAAAGTGAGAGAAAATGTAATGGAGGAAAAATGTACCTATGTTTCATTAATCTTATGAGGTATATATACATGAAGATATAACACATAAAGTCTATCACCCACCTAATATTCACCTAACACTCACCTAACATTACATAAAGTCAAGAGTACACCTAACACTCACCTAACATTACATAAAGTCAAGAGTACAACAAACACTCACCTAACATTACATAAAGTCAAGACTACACCTAACACTCACCTAACATTACATAAAGTCAAGAGTACACCTAACACTCACCTAACATTTCCTAATAGTCAAATATACATTTAAGATTTACTAATACTCCCCCTCAAGTTGGAGAGTGAATATCATGAAGTCCCAACTTGTTACGTAAATTCACAAACTGATCCTTTCCTAAAGCCTTCGTAAATACATCAGCCAATTGCAAGTGTGAAGGAACAAAAGAAGGATTGATTATTCCGGCTTGTACTTTTTCTCATACTATATGACAGTCTATCTCAATGTGCTTTGTACGCTCATGAAAGACAGGATTCGCAGCAATGTGTAAAGCTGCCTGATTGTCACAAAATAATGGTGCAGGAGTTGTTTGAGGAACCTTTAGGTCATGTAGTATGTAACGCAACCAAGTTAACTCCAAACATGTGTTAGCCATTGCTCGATATTCAGCCTCAGCTGATGATCTAGAGATATTGGCTTGCTTCTTAGATTTCCATGATATGAGAGAACTTCCAAGGAAAATACAGTAGCCTGTAACTGATCTTCTTGTGGCACGACAACCTCCCCAATCTGAATCACAAAAAGCTTTCAAAGTTAAACTGTTTATGGAGGGAAGTAATAATCCCTGACCAGGTGTACCTTTGATGTATTTGAGGATTCGAATGACAGCGTCCCAATGAGGTATTCTAGGTTCTTGCATGAACTGGCTCAATGTGCGAACTGAATAAACTATATCGGGTCTTGTCACTGTAAGATATATCAATCTGCCAACTAGTCTTCTGTACTTTGTTGGATCATTTAGCAATGCTCCATCAGTGGGAGTAAGTTTCAAATTCTGCTCCATTGGAAAATTGTTGGGACATGCGCCTAAGAGTCCAGAATCTTGTAAAATGTCCAACGCATACTTTCTTTGTGACATAAAAATGCCTTTTCTGGAGCGAGAAAATTCAATACCGAGAAAGTACTTCAAGTTTCCAAGATCTTTGATACGGAAGCGTTTAAGAAGGAATCTTTTGAGACGTTCCATTTCATGTAGATCATTTCCTGTGAGAAGTATGTCATCGACATATATAAGAATTGCTGTAAAAGAAGTACCTTGAGTTTTGGTGAAAAGGGAATAATCAGCCTTTGATTGTTGATAGCCAGCCTTTCTGATAGTATTTGAAAATGTGGAAAACCAATTTCTTGATGCTTGTTTAAGTCCATAAAGAGACTTGTTGAGCCGACATACAGTGTGCTCCCCCTGTCGGCGAAGACCAGGTGGAGGTTCCATGTAGACAACTTCATGAAGGTCGCCATGGAGGAAAGCATTTTGAACGTCCAATTGGTGGATGTGCCAATGGCGAGCAGCAGCGACAGTAAGAAGACAACGAAGTGTTGTAAGCTTTGCTGTTGGAGAAAATGTTTCTTGATAGTCAATGCCCTCAACTTGATTGTATCCTTTAGCAACAAGACGAGCTTTGTAGCGTTCAATAGTGCCATCAGATTTGTATTTGATTTTGTAGACCCATTTGCAACCAATTGGTTTGTGGCCAATGGGCAAAGGGACTAAGCTCCATGTGTTGTTGAGCTGCAATGCTTCTAATTCTGTATTCATAGCTTGTCGCCAATGTGGATTAAGGACAGCTTGAGCATAATTTTTTGGCTCAGTGTGATCTGTGATGTTAACTAGAAAAGTAGAATGGGAAGGTGAAAAACGTGAGTATGAAAGAAAATTAGAGAGTGGATATCGAGTACCTGGTATAGGACTTGCTGCAGAGGTAGATTGATGTGCCTGAGATGACATTAGGAAGTCTCTATGCCATGCCGGAGGTCGCTTAGGCCGTGTTGACTGTCTCGGAGGTGGAATGGTAGTAGTTTCAGAAGGAATATTTGATGGGTCTAAAAGTGGTGGTAAGGTTTCGGCATCTGGTGTGTTTGTGGAAGGTTGATCAATGCTGGAGGGAACAACAGGTGTGGGTGAGATGGGTTCATGTGTATTAGATGTTGTTTGCTCGGATTGGTGAGGATTGGTGTTAGAAGAGTATGGTGGTATGATAGACTACATTTCTGTGGTCTCAGATATGAAATTAGGCACCACAAAATCAGAAGTGGATGGGGTTGAGATAGATGAAAAAGGAAATATGGATTCATGAAATTTGACATCACGACTGACAAAAAATTTCTTGGTTTCCATGTCATATAATTTGTATCCCTTTTGCCCAGTCGGATATCCAACAAAGATGCAACACTTGGCACGAGGTTCAAATTTTTGAATGGGATGTACAATAGTTGCATAGCATAGACAACCAAAAACCTTTAAGTGATCAAGTGATGGCGGGCGACTATATAGCATTTCAAAAGGTGTTTTATTTGAGAGCAATGGTGATGGCAACCGGTTAATGAGATAAACTGCAGTTAAAACACATTCACCCCAAAAATGTAAAGGTAAATGGGATTGAAAAAGTAGTGCTCGTGCCACAGTGAGAATATGACGATGTTTCCTTTCAACGACTCCATTTTACTGTGGGGTGTAAACACAAGTGCGTTGATATTCAATGCCATGAAGTCTAAAAAAGTTTTTCATAGATAAAAATTCAGAACCGTTGTCTACTCTAACTGCTTTGACATATGTATGAAATTGAGTGTAAACAAAATCAATAAAAGATTTCAAAATGTTTTGAGTTTCAGACTTGTGCTGCATAAGGAATATCCATGTGCATCTTATAAAGTCATCTACAATGGTAAGAAAAAATCGTGCCCCTGAATGTGTATGAACTTTGTGAGGACCCCAGATATCACAATGCAATAAATCAAATGGAGCATGAGTTGATATGGAGCTTAATGGAAATGGAAGTCTTGTTTGTTTTGCCATGGGACAAACAGTGCAATTATTATCATAAGAAATATTGTTTGAAGATAATAAGGAAGAAGCTAATTTAAGACGAGATGGTGATGGATGTCCAAGACGCATATGCCATAGATTGGAAGGCTGTGAAATTTGATGACAGGTTGACATCCTTTGTAAGGGAGGCATGTAATAGAGACCACCATGTTGTTTACCCGAGCCAATCATCTTCCCCGTAGCCAAGTCCTGTAGAACACAAAAGGTGGGAAAAAAAATGGCACAACAGTTTAGGGCAGAGGTAAGTTTGCTTACAGAAATTAGATTTAAGCGAAAACTAGGAACACATAAAACATCATCTAAAGTGATGTTGGAATTAAAAGATACAGTGCCAGTTGAAGTGATTGATGCTGTAGATCCTGTTGGTAAATTAACAATAGGTATGGATGATGATTGTGTTTTGGTGAGAATTGTGGAATCAGAAGTGATATGATCGGTGGCTCCACTATCTAAAATCCATGGCTTTGTAAATACAGAATTAATTGAAGCATTGGAAAATGGATACAGACCTGTCGCATTTGCATAAGTGTATTTATTACCAGCACCATGGTTTGAACTCATCATTGATGAAGACAAGAAAGCTGTTGAAGTTGCTCGATGAAAATTCTGTGCAAGACGTTGTCCGGATCAGAAACTTGTCTCTGATACCATGTAAAATAATGAAAATGTCTGAAAATATAATGAAAGAAATATGTAAAATGATGAAAGTGAGAGAAAATGTAATGGAGGAAAAATGTACCTATGTTTCATTAATCTTATAAGGTATATATACATGAAGATATAACACATAAAGTCTATCACCCACCTAATATTCACCTAACACTCACCTAACATTACATAAAGTCAAGAGTACACCTAACACTCACCTAACATTACATAAAGTCAAGAGTACAACAAACACTCACCTAACATTACATAAAGTCAAGACTACACCTAACACTCACCTAACATTACATAAAGTCAAGAGTACACCTAACACTCACCTAACATTTCCTAATAGTCAAATATACATTTAAGATTTACTAATATCGTTCAACTCTAAGTCCATCAGTTCTAGGACAAGTTACACGCTGCGTTACATCGTGTGAGGTATGGAAAACTATTGATCAACACTATTCACAACAATCCCATGCAAAGGTTATGCAGCTTCGATATCAAATGCAGAACACAAAGAAAGGTTCATCAACTGTTTATGAATATGTCTTGAAAATTAGATCTCTGGCTGAGAGTCTCATTGCTGCTGGTCAACCTGTCTCTGAACGAGATTTACTCATGAACATACTGGAAGGACTTGGTAGTGAATTTGATGCAGTTGTTGTATCTATAACAGCACTGCAAAGTACTATTTCAGTTTAAGATGCTCAGTTCTTATTAATGAGTTATGAGACAAGGTTGAATCAATTGGTTTCTTCAGCTTCGTTGACCATTTCCAATGCCTCTGCAAATTACACACAAAGCAATTTTCAGAGAGGCAATAATCAGCAGTTTATACGAGGACGAAGAGGCAGAGGCAGAGGAAGGAATGGTGGCAGATCTGGAGGCAGGATAGTGTGTTAACTGTGTGGTCGTTCAAGACATTATGCTGGCATATGCTTTCACAGATTTGATCAATCTTTTCAAGGCAGCAGACCTAACAATGGGCAAAATCAAGGAAATTCTGCTAATTCAAATCAAAATCCTAGAGATCAAGGATACAACAATGCTCCTCAAAGTCAAGTGAATTAGTATCAAGCAAATCAAGCTCAAATGCAGTATAACAGAGGTAACTACATTGCTTCTCCACACTCAATTTCAGATTCTTCTTGGTAGATGGATAATGGAGCAACAAATCATGTCACTCCGGATGTTAGTAATCTGTCACACAAAAAAGAATACAAAGGCAAGGAGACTTTGGCTGTTGCCAATGGTGATCAATTACTTATCTCACATATTGGTTTTTCTGTTATACCACCACACACTTCATCTCCACATTCACTTTATTTGAAAAACATCTTGCATGTACCTACCATAACCAAAAACTTGTTAAGTATATCCCAATTCACAAAAGATAACAATGTCATAGTGGAATTTAATTCTGATTTCTGTGTGATAAAAGATCGGAATTCGAAGAAGGTCATTCTTCACGGGGCACAGAAGGATGGTTTGTACCATCTTCTCATGCCAACTATTGAGTCTTCTCAACTTCAGGGTCTGTCTTCATCCACCAAGTCCAGTTCCGAGGTTTACTTCTCAGATTTTCAGCTAAAAAATTATCCTTCTTCTTTCAGTTGTAATAAAGACCAGTCTGTTGGTTCTTGTGATTCTTCATCATTTGTAAAATCTGATATGTTAAATTCTTCTTCTATGTCTACTACAAATGTAAAGTCTGATACTCAACAAGTTTGTAACCTTTCTTTACCAAGCAATAAACCTACAGTTTTTAACACTACTGTTGTTGATAATTCTGCATATTCTAATTCACATTTGTGGCATTTTAAATTGGGTCATCCCTCTTCTCGAGTTCTAAATCAAGTTCTTTATTCCTTAAAGATTACCTCTAGGTCAAATTTGTTTTGTGACTCTTGCCAATGTGGTAAGGCTCATCAGCTTTCTTTTCCCTTGTCTACAACCCGAACATTTGCTCCTCTTGAGATTGTCCATTCTGATGTGTGGGGGCCTGCTCCTATTTTGTCCACACATGGTTTTAGGTACTATGTCTACTTCATTGACCAACATACTCGTTATACATGGATTTACCCTCTTAAACTCAAATCTCAAGTCAAAGATGCTTTTGTGTTGTTTAAAAATACAGCAGAATTATGTTTGATACCAAACTTAAAGCCCTTCAATGTGACCAAAGTGGTGAATTTAAAGCCTTACACACTCTCTTTAATAGTTTAGGCATTCAATTTCGGTTTTCTTATCCCCATACTCATCAACAAAATGACCTAACTGAAAGGAAGCATCGTCATATTGTTGAAATCGGCTTTACCCTTCTTTCTCAAGCTAAAATGCCACTTACTTTCTGGTGGGAAGCTTTCACCACATCGGTTTATCTTATCAACAGATTACCTACACATTTACTTAACAACAAATCACCTTTTGAGTTAGTTTTCGCAGAAAATCGAATTACCATGAGCTTAAACCCTTTGGTTGTGCTTGCTTTCCTCTCTTGCGGCCGTACCACAATGTCAAATTTAATTTTCATTCCGCTAAATATCTCTTTATTGGTTATAGCCTTCAACAAAAAGGTTATCAATGTTTACATTCATCTGGTTGTGTTTATGTTTTTAGGAATGTCACATTTCATGAAGTTGAATTTCCTTTTGCTTCACTGTTTTCCTCTTTCTTTTCAACTTCAGTTTTGAATCCTAGTCTCCCTGTGTCTATATTGTCTCTTCCTTCTATGAATTCAGAACTTTTATCACATACAAATCCTAGAATTAATTCCCCTATACCTTCTCCACCTCTAAATCCTATCAGTCCTATGATTTCTCCTTCATTGCAGCAACCACAACCTGTCCTTGCCCAAACAAATACTTTACCACACAATTTATCAAATACTTTACCAAACACTTTACCAACTACCTCCATCCATCCCATGCTGACCCGGTCCAAGCTTGGTGTCTTTAAACCTCTGGTATTTTCTGCTACATCTGCAGATTCTGTTTCAGAACCTTTGAGTGTAACAGTTGCCTTGCAGCATCCACAGTGGAGAGAAGCTATGAATCAGGAATATAATGCTTTAATGCAAAATAAAACATGGTCTCTTGTTGCTTTTAAACCTCACATGAACCTTGTAGGCAACAAATGGGTGTATAGGGTTAAATACAATGCCGATGGGAGTGTTCAAAGGCTTAAGGCTAGGTTAGTAGCCAAGGGTTTTAATCAAACAGCTGGTTTGGATTATTTTGAGAGTAATAGCCCTGTTGTAAAGTCTTCCACCATTAGAGTTGTTCTTAGTCTTGCAGTTTCTCTTAATTGGTTCATTGAACAACTAGATATTAATAATGTTTTCTTAAATGGAGATTTTCAAGAAACTGTTTTCATGGCTCAGCCCGAAGGATTTATGTAGCCTCATCAATCTTCTCTAGTTTGTCGTTTATATAAATCATTGTATGGGCTCAAGCATGCCCCTCGTGCTTGGTATGACAAGCTTAAGATAGCTTTGTTGAAGTAGGGTTTTCTCAACTCTAAGCCTGAAAGTTCCCTCTTTGTTCTTCACACATCCACATATATTATTTTGCTCCTTGTCGATGCGGATGACATACTTGTGACAGGTTCTAGCCGAGCTCTCATTGCTAAGGTAATCAAAGATCTTGGCTCTACTTTTGCTCTTAAAACTCTTGGTTTTTTAGGCTATTTTCTTGGCTTTGAGGTGCTGCGAACTGCCTCTGGAATTCATGTTTCTCAGTCCCGCTATGCTACTGAATTGTGACAAAAGACTAACATGTTGCAGTCCAAGGCATGTGCTACACCTATGGTTTTTGGTGTTAAGTTGACTCAGATTTCTAGGGAGATTTTCTCTAATCCTAGCTTGTATAGAAGTACCATATGTGCTCTTCAATACTTGACAATCTCCTGACCCGACAGTGCTTTTGCTGTCAACAAGTTGAGTCAATATATTTTGGCTTCTACAACTTAACATTGGCTGACTTGTTGCTGCGATATGTCAAACGAACTCTTAACTGTGGCTTGTTTTTTCAGCTTTCTAAGCTTGTGTTTACTATTTTTACAGATACTGATTGGAGGAGTTGTTTGGATGATCGTAAGTCTACCTACAACTTGCGTGTTTTCTTAGGCTCCAACCATATTACTTGGGGTGCTCGGAAGCAGAAGGTTGTTGCTAGGTCTAGCACGGAGGCTGAATATTCGGCCCTTGCTCAGGCTGCTACTGAGGTCTTATGGCTGCGGTCATTATTTATGAGTTGCAACTGTCTTTACTTGGTATTCCTATCATTTTGTGTGATAATACTGGTGCTACATCTCTTGCCCACAATCCGGTGTTTCATGCTCGCACCAAACATATTGAGCTGGATGTTCATTTCATCCGTGATCAGATTCTAGCTAAGACTCTTGATGTGCGGTTTGTGCCTTCCGAGGAGTGGCTGGCTGATATTTTTACTAAGCCTCTTCCTAATTCTTGGTTTGAAAAGCTCAAGAGCAGACTTATATTGGACAAATCCAAGCTTTGCTTGAGAGGGGATGTTGAGAAGAAGGCTGATCCTAGTTAGCTCTTTAAAATTTTTAATCTGCTTGATTGTTTTGATCTGTTATTTCTGCAGTGCAGCAACACAGGTTCTTAGTTTGTTTTGCCTCCGCTGTGTATTATTTTTTTATCCTTGTTTTTACTTCTTAAAGCAAGCTCTTCTTGGATTTCTCCTAGTTGAGCCTCAGAGGGGATGTTGAGGCAAGAGCTTTTCTAAGGACTTGCATCAGTAATTGAATTGTCTTAGTCAATGTATTTGTATAGATGAGTGTTGATGTATTCAGCTATTGTTTTGTCAGCATAAATTGGGTATGCTGACTCAGCTCTTATATACTGTATCTACATAACATGCCACATGTGTGATTGTTGTATAAGTTTCCAGAATGTACTTGGTCAACATAATATAGAAAATAATACGAGCTAATTGCACTCACACCCCCTGAGGTTTGGCCAACTACAGCTAAAATCAACTTTATCTTTTATTAACAATGACACCCCCTTGACTTTAGTCAAAGTGAACAGTATCAGGGGTATTTTCGTCTTTTTCAATTTTTAATTTTATTTTATTAAATAATAAATCAAAAAATTAAAATAAAATAATAAAATTATTTAAAAATTAATAAAAAATAAAAAATTAATTAATTTAAATCCATTTTTCAGATCGAATCTCAACCGTCCATCAAGATTAATGAAGGATTGAGATTCAATCTGAAAATGGATTTAAAAAAAAAAAAAAATTAATGGTGGAGATCCAGATTGGATCTCCACCAAGAAAAAAAAAAAAAAAAAAATTTTTTTTTTGAAGTTCATCTTCGAAGATGAACTTCATCTTCGAAGAACTTCGAACCCTCTGGGTTCGAGATCGAACCCAGAAGGGTTCGATCTTCGAACCCTCTGGGTTCCACGAACCCTCTGGGTTCCACGAACCCAGAAGGGTTCGTATCTTCGAACCCTTATGGGTTCGTGGAACCCAGAGGGTTCGTTCTTCGAACCCAGAGGGTTCGAGATCGAACCCAGAAGGGTTCGATCTCGAACCCTCTGGGTTCCACGAACCCTTCTGGGTTCGATCTTCGAACCCTTCTGGGTTCGATCTTCGAACCCTTCTGGGTTCGAGATCGAACCCAGAAGGGTTCGATCTTCGAGCCCTCTGGGTTCGAGATCGAACCCAGAGGGTTCGAGATCGAACCCTTCTGGGTTCGATCTTCGAACCCTCTGGGTTCGATCTCGAACCCAGAGGGTTCGAAGTTCTTCGAAGATGAACTTCGAAGATGAAGTTCATCTTCGAAGAACGAAGATGAACTTCAAAAAAAAATTTTTTTTTTTTTTTTTTTTGGTGGAGATCCAATCTGGATCTCCACCATTAATTTTTTTTTTTTTAGATCCATTTTCAGATTGAATCTCAATCCTTCATTAATCTTGATGGACGGTTGAGATTCGATCTGAAAAATGGATTTAAATTAATTAATTTTTTATTTTTTTATTAATTTTTAAATAATTTTATTATTTTATTTTAATTTTTTGATTTATTATTTAATAAAATAAAATTAAAAATTGAAAAAGACGAAAATACCCCTGATACTGTTCACTTTGACTAAAGTCAAGGGGGTGTCATTGTTAATAAACGATAAGTTGATTTTACCTGTAGTTGGCCAAACCTCAGGGGGTGTGAGTGCAATTAGCTCAAAATAATACTTTTCTTGATTCAGATTCAATACTGTTTCTTTCTGTATTCACAACTACTAGAAATCATGAATAAGATTTTAGTACAAAATATGTAACTGTAATTGCTTTCAAAATTTATTTATTTATATATTTTTTTTAACTATTACAATTAATTCGGGGGAATACCACTAGATCAACTTCATTTTTGTTGGAAATGAAATACTAAAATTTTTTTTATTTAAACTCAAAACAAATATTACAAGAATATTCTCACTCAACAACTAACTCACTCTTTTGCTTCTTCTTCACTCACTTAAAAGATTTACTTCTTCTTGATGTCTAAACCAAAATGAGGAGGGATATTTATACTAATTATAAACCATTTTAGACCAGACAAATAAATTAATCCAAATTAACAACAACCATACACCTCATTTTTCTCCAATCTTCCAACAATAATCTAAGTGGCCATATTATTGCATAATTACCTAACTTTGGAAGATACTAAGTAGTAGGCTTGGGTTTGGGTTTCCATAATGGATCAAGTTTATAATCCAACACCCTCCTTAAACTTGATATTGTGACCCCTAGTAAGTTCCTTAATCTTATGAAGTCTTCGCTTGTCAGTGGCTTGGTAAAAATATCAGCAACTTGATCTTGTGACTTCACATATTCAATTTGCACATCTTTTCTTGCAACGCACTCTCTTATATAGTGGTAGCGTATATCGATGTGCTTACTTCGATCATGGAATATTGGTTTTTTTGTTAAGGCAATGGCTGACTTGTTGTCAAAATAAACCTTGGTCGGCTTTTCTTATATCAAGCCTATCTCCTTCAATAGATTTCTAAACCAAATTGCATGACAAACGCATGAAGTAGCATCAACATATTTTGCTTCACAAGTGGACAATGTGACAATCGGTTATTTCTTTGACATCCATGTGAAAGTAGTATCTCCCATGAAAAATACGAATCCAGTAGTGCTCATTCTATAATCTATGTCTCCACCCCAATCGCTATCGCTATATCCAACGAGCTTGTAATAATTAAAAACTGAATAAAACAAGTCAAAGTCAATTGTACCTTTCAGATAGTGAAGAATTCTCTTTGCGGCTTTGAAATGGGTGGTTGTTGGAGTTTCCATATAGTGACTAACCAATCCGACTGCATGAAGGATATCGGGCCTCGTGCAGGTTAGGTAGCGTAGACTTCCCACCAAACTTTTGAAGAATGTTGGATCTACATTTTCGCCTTCTTCATGTTTAGACATCTTGACTCCGTATTCCATTAGTGTGCTTATTAGCTTACAGTTCTCCATCTTGAACTTCTTCAGGATCTTCTTTGCATAGCTTTCCTGTGAAATGAAAATTCCATCATTTTGTTGTTTAACTTCTATGCCAAGGTAGTATGCCATGAGCCCTATGTCCGTTATCTCGAATTCCTTCGTTATCACCTTCTTGAATTCATTGAACATGCTTGGGTTGCTTCCGGTAAAGATCCAATCGTCCACATAGAGGCACACTATCAAAATATCTCTATCTTTAATCTTAATATATAGAGCGTGCTCGTAGGGACATTTGTTGAAGCCATTCACTTGAAAGTATTTGTTGATTCGGCTGTTCCATGCCCTTGGTGCTTGTTTTAACCCGTAAAGAGTTTTCTTCAACTTTAACACCTTATCTTCATGGCCTTTGACTTCGTAACCTGATGGTTGCTGAATATAGACTTCCTCTTTAAGAAATCCATTTAGGAAGGCAGACTTTACATCCATTTGATGTATCTTCCACTTGTTTTGAGCTGCCATAGAAATGATTAGTCTTATAGTTTCTAATCAAGCAACTAGAACAAATACCTCATCGTAGTCTATTCCAGCTCTTTGACTGTAGCCTTTTACAACAAGTCTTGTCTTGTGCCTTTCAATCTCTCTCTTAGAATTTCGCTTTATTTTGTACACCCATTTGACACCAATTGCCTTGTGTCCCTTTGGAAGTGGAACAAGTTCCCAAGTGTTGTTCTTCTCAATGGCCTTAATTTCCTCATCCCTGCTTCTTAAAAACTTACTGGTTCACATTCAGCAAAGAGGCAAAAAAGAGTAAGATTATCAGATCTCTCAGTTGCCTCATATAAATCTTGAAGACCTCTTGTTCGCTCCATTACTCTTTCTTGTAAAAATGGTGGTAGTGAATTTTCGTTATTTGTTTAAACTCGTGATGCTGGTGGTGTAATGGGTTCTTATTGAGGTTCTTCTACTTGCTCCATTGACATCTGCTCTATTTCTTTAAATTGTGGAGTGAAGTTGAAGTCATTTACATGCGATCCAAAATCTAATTCTCCTTCTTCATCAAATATCACATCTCGGCTGATCACAAACTTTTTGTTGTTCGGGTTGTATAGCTTATGACCTTTCAAACAAGCGGGATAGCTGATAAAGATGAAACTCTCACTTCTATCGTCAAGCTTGGTTCTTCTCTCATCTGGTATATGAACAAAGGCTGCGCTTCCAAAAACTCTTAGGTGGGAGATGTAGAGCTTTCTACCACTCCATGCTTCTTGAGATGTCTTTCCCCAGACACTTCTTGTTGGATAACGATTGGACAAATAGAATGCACACGCACAGCTTCTGCCCAAAACTCCTTGAGCAATCTCTTGCTTTTGAGCATGCTTCGCGCCAAATTCAGGATTGTTCTGTTCTTCCTGTCTGCAACTCCATTTTGTTGGGGGGATTTGGGAACAGTTAGAGGACGTTTAATTCCATCAGCTTCACAAAACTCCAAGAATTCCTTAGATGTGAATTCTCCTCCTCTATCGAATCTCAGTGCCTTGATTTTATGGTCACTCTCTTTTTCCACAGCAATTTTGACCTTTTTGAATAATCCAAAGACTTCTGATTTCTACTTCAAGAAATAAACCCATGTTTTTCTTGAAAAATCATCAATGAAGGGAATGAAATAATTACTATTACCGAGAGAGCTTGGCTTGATAGGGCCGCACACATCGGTATGGACTAGCTCGAGTAGTTTCTTGGCTCTTGAGTCTGACTATTTTGGAAAGCTTTTTCTAAATTGCTTCCCGAGTAAACATTCTTCACAAAGTTGGTCAGGATGATTGATGCATGGTAGTTCTCTCACCATTTCTCTCTTATATAGTAGCTCCAAGCTTTCAAAATTGAGATGCCCAAATCGAAGGTGCCATAACCAAGATGCATCTTTGTAGCAGACTTTCAGACACTTTACAACATCGTTTTGAATGTTCAAAGAAAATAATCTATTCTTTGACATTTTTACTTTGGCTATTAGATTCCATTTGCCATCTCTTATAGAAAGACTACAATCCTTCACATGAATATCATAGTCTTTTTCTAAGAGTTGACCCATACTCAAGATGTTGCATGTCATATTGGGCACATAGTAGACATTTGAGATTAGTTGATGACTACCATATTTAGCGCAGATAAGGATGTTACATTTTCCTTTCACTGATATTTTTTAATCATCTCCAAAAGAGACATCGCCAGCCACTGATTCATCTAGCTCTACGAACATACTTATTCTTCCACACATATGGTTGCTTGCACCAGTGTTGAGGTACTAAGCATTTTTTTGGTCTCCATCATTGTCTCTACAAGCTAGTAACACTGTCTCATTCTCTTTGGTTTTTACTTCTACATAATTGGACCTTTCGTCAACCTTACTATTGGGAGCTCTACATTCCGAAGCATAATGCCCAAATTTCTAACAATTATAGCATTGAACTTGAGATTTATCGTACATCGAGTTTGAATTGCCTCTACCATGACCTCTTGTTGAGCTTTCACCTTTCTCGTAGTTGTTGGGGTTGCTGCTGTTAGAATTCCAACCTCGTCCATGGCCACGGCCTCTACCTCGTCCTCGGCCTCTACCTCGACTACGCTGGCTTCTCTCGTGGCCTTGACTTTCTTCTTTCTCCTTCAGTTGCATCTTGAGGAGTTGCTCATTGATCCCTTGCTTCCTCTTATGTTTTTCTTCATATGCTTGCAATGATCCTTGGAGTTACTCAATCGTCATTTCTTCCAGGTTTTTAGTTTCTTCTATTGTTACGACAATGTGCTCAAATTTGGGATCCAATGAACGGAGTATCTTCTCTATTATTCTTACATCTTCTAACTTTTCATCGTTTCTTATTAATTAATTAGAAACGGCTGCTACTCTTGAGAAATAATCTGAAATAGATTCAGATGCTTTCATGTGTAAGGATTTGAATTCACCTCTTAATGTTTGAAGACGAGCCTTCTTTACTTGTTCGACTCTTTTGTAAGAGGTTTGCAACTTCTCCCACACTTGCTTAACGGAGCTTGCACTTGAAATATTCTCAAAACCATCATCATCTAAGGCTTGATAGATGAGATAGAGAATCTTCTTGTCTCTCTTCCTTGAGTCTTTTAAACTATTTTTTTGAGTTTGGGATAGAGTTGACTCATCTTCTGGTTCGGTATAGCCTTTCTCTATGACCTCCCAGACATCGTGTGCTCCAAGGAGAGCCTTCATCTTGATACTCCAATTATCATAGTTTTCGTTCTTCAGTGTTGGAACTTGAAACGATGCCATGACATTAGCCATATCTCTCAATATGGTGAGAATTTTGAAATTCTGATTTCACGAATTGACTCAGAGCGTCTAAAAACCTTAAGATGGACTCAGGAAAAAAAAATTCAATTTTTTTGATCAAAATCAAAGTCAACGGTCAACGACTCGGTCAACGGTCAGCGGCTCGGTCAACAGGCTTGGCAGCTTGGTCAACTCGGCTCCAACTCGGCTGAACTCACTTCCAACTGGGCTGACTCGGTGAGTTAATTCACTATCTGGCAGCAAACTTCCAGCGGTCCGTGGCAGCTCCTCTGAACTCTGATCAAGGTGATTTTTACGACGTCGGCTTCGTCTCGTCGAGAATTTCGATTTTGATATGCTATAGTGCACACTTTCCAACTCGGCTCTGATGCCACTTTGTTGGAAATAAAACACTGAAAAAAAACTTTTATTTAAACTCAAAATAAATATTACAATAATACTCTCACTCAACAACTAACTCACTCTTTTACTTCTTCTTCACTCACTTAGAAACTTTGTTTCTTCTTGATGTCTAAACCACAATGAAGAGGGGTATATTAATTAAAAACCATTTTAGACCACACAAACAAATTAATTCAAATTAACAATAATCATACACCTCATTTTTCTTTAATCTTCCAACAATAATCTAAGTGGCCACATTATTGCATAATTACCTCACTATGGAGATTCTAAGTAGTGGGCTTGGATTTGAGCTCCCATAATAGATCAAGTTTATAATCCAATAATTTTGTCCTTTCAAAATTTATTTTAACTGCAATTCTTTACTTATTAAAATATCTGATACCCATCATTAATTCACATTAATAACGTTATGAATTTAAATCATATTTTTATTGTGTATCAGTTGTCGCCATTAAAGTGGAGAATTCGTTTTTTTCTCTTTGGGTTAATCACATCATGTTTTGAAAGATAAAAGTTCTTATCTTGAAGACTTTTACTTAAAAAAAAAGCATAAACTTTTGGATACCCATCATGTTTTTACAAAATTACTTTTAATTTGTTGTTTCTAGTTAATTCTTCACTTAAACTTTTGGATTTTATATATATATATATATATATATATATATATATATATCACAACCATCAATATTGTTTAAATAATTATATGCATATGAAAGAAACATTTTGTTTATAAAAACAATGAATCAACACTATTTTATGTCTATATCTATACCAATATATATTTAGTAAAAATAACAAATTTCATTATAGTCAAAATTAATTAATAGTAGACAAATCTAAAATTAATTTATTGATAAGCTCCTGGCATACTTATCGATGAGAGTTTGCATTTGAATTATATATTCCCTTTCTATAACTCTTAAATTTATAATATTTAAAAAATAATCATTACAACAAAAATTCTTAATTTTTATGTGAATATAAAAAAAATTATAGTCAAATTTTACTTTTTCTTTCAAAATAATAATTATTTTATATATTAACAAAATAATTTATCTCATCTTGTTTTGCGAATCTGGTTCGCCATCACATTTTAAAAAAGTACAAAAGCTTATCAAAATTCAATTTTTATTAGGTCAATTTAACGTGTGTACTTTGAACACTAATTTTTCACAGGTAGATCATACTAATTAAATTAGTTCTTTAATTATCAACCATCAAATTTATCTACTTTAACTTAGTCATGTCTTCTTTTACTTAATAAATAGCTCACAAATATTGCACTGATTTTATTAAATTTAGTACGTACCGAAGAAATGTATACGAATATATTGTTTTGTTAATAATATATTCCCTCATGTACTACATAGTTATAAGAGTTTATATTTAAATCATATTATCTTCCTGTAACTCTTAAATTTATAATAATTAAACAATAATAATTACGACCCGAGTTTCTTAATTTTTGTTTGAATATGCAATAAAATTGTCAAATTTTCTTGTAAAATAATGATGATTTTAGACATTAACACATACATTTAATTAATTAGTCATGATCCTCATTGAACCTCGTTCACCAATATATTTTTTAAAAAAAACACACTAAACGTATCAAAATTCAATTTTCATTATGTCAATTTAACTCGCGTGTTTAGAGCACTAATTTTTTTTTTCAGGTGGTGGCATCTTAATCTTGTCAAGTTATATAGTCTTGTGTTTTCTTTTTGATTGATTCTTATATGTAAAAAGTAATTTGAATAAATCTAAATAAGATTTGTAGACATCAATTTTAACACAATTTGGTGAAAAATTACAAATACATAACACATGGGAGGTGGTTGATATATATCATTAATTGCTTTAATAAAAATAATTAATCAATTAAAATCCATGATTTATTACCAATCAAATTAGGACTTGTTTTCTTGTCATAATCATGTATTATTCTCTAATCAAATCTTTTTTGCTTTTCGTTGAAGTTGCTCCTCCTCCACCTCCACGTTTTCAAGTGGACACACAAACGCACACACTCTACACGGTTTCACAATAAAAACTTCTTTTATAAGTTTTCATTTATATATATATATATATATATGTAATAATTTGTCACGCAACTTCTCTCTATATATATATACTTCACTTTCAGAAACTAATATTTGAACCCATCTTCAAGAATTCATGGAAGCAACTAAATTCTTCTCTTCCAAGTACCATCTTGATCATCTTCACCAATATCCTTCCCATTTCACTACACATAGTCCAATAATGAAACCCCGAAAACGAAAACCATCGACGTTGATCATATCCGCGACTTCTAGTAGAAGTGGAGGAGGATCGAATTCGAAGAAAAACAATAAAGGAGGCGAACACCGAGGAAGGCTGGTGGATGAGAACATGATCGTGCTAAGGATGCGGATTCAGGAGACGTTGAGGAATGAGGAGGAGGAGGCAACGCCGCCTTCGAATTGGATGGAGTGGGAGAAGAGCTATTATGCACATAATGGTTATAATGAGGATGTTTTTGAAGCAATAGGGTTTTTGCAGAATTGTTTGATAAATATAAGGCCTGGTTTGGCATTAGGGTTCATTGCACTTGTTGCATTGAGTTTGGTTATGTCTACTGGGGTTGTCGTGTTTCATGCTGTTAAAATAGCACAGATTATTATCCTTTACTTGTTTCCTTTAAATTAAAGTACACATGCAAGTTCGAAAATAATAAAGTCAGTTTTACAGTTATTAACCGTTCAATTCGTCTATTTTAATTTAATCAACTATTAAATTCGGTGCGTACTGAAAGGAAACTCTTGTATACTAATATATTGTCTTGTTAGAGTATAAATTATGAGATATATTCTTCAAAGTGATTAGAGTTTAATGATAAGAAACATTTTATATATATATATATATATATATATATATATTCATTAAAGACATTATATAAATTTAATCACATTTAATTATAATAAAAATCAAATTTTATTATTTCGAACATTCGATAGACTCAAATTAAGCTATAAGAGGTTGGTACAAGCTTAAACTGAATTAAAATAATATTTAACGAGTTAAAATATAAATTAATAAAATACCTAATGTTACTTTTTTAAAAATAATTTTTTTTATATTTATTTTTTTAATAAGCTGTTGCTAGATGCTTTTCTCTTTTAGGATATTTTTATTCTTTCCTATTTTAAAAAAACCCACTTTTATTTACTCACTAGTTTAAGTTTATTGAAACTAAACAAAATTTGTAAAGTTTAAAATATTCAATTTTTCGTACGTATAATGATACAGACAATTTTTCATACTTATTATAACATATATAATATTTTAGACTACTTAACATTACTCTTTATTCAAAACATGTTTTATTATAACATATATAGTATTTTAGACTACTTAACTTTACTCTTTACTCAAAACATGTTTTTATAAGTGAAAGGCATGCTAACCTAATTTTACTGAAACTAAATTTTGTAAAGCCAAAAGAAAAAAACAAAAAAAAGGCTTACTTTTACTTTGTCACGCTTATGATATAGATAAGTCACTAATTAGAAATTATGAGTAAGATTCTAGTACAAACTATGTAACTTTAATTGCTCTCAAAACTTATTTATTTATTTATATATATATTTTTAAAGCTATTACAATTAATTCGAAATTTAGGGACACAATTTGAACTCACAATATCAATAGTGTAACTATAAGAGGCATACCGCTGAATCAACCTCATTTTGTCATTTTAAAATTTATTTTAAATGCAATTCTTTAATTGTTAAAATAATATCTGACACCCACCAATCCACGTTAATGAAGTTATAAATTCGAATTATATTTGTATTGTGTATCAATTGTCGCCATTAAAGTCAAAAATTCTTTTTTCCTCTTTCAGTTAATCACATCATGTTTGAAAGACAAAAGTTCTTATCTTGAATACTTTTACTAAAAAAAAGCATATCATTACAAAATTACTTTTAATTTGTTGTTTTCTAATTCTTCACTTAAACTTTTGGATGTATTATGTGAAAGAGTTGAAAAAACTCTCAGTAACCCTAGAAGCTACTCGAAGAGAAAGAGAGAGATTCGAGAAAACAGAGAGCAGGAAAAATTAACCTGATCCTTCAACAGTAATTCTTGTTTATATGCACAGTTAAATACACTTGAGTTAACTAACTTTAGTTAACCAATTCCAACAGTAACAGATATTTAAACATTATAATTCCCCTGTCCTTAATATGTTCTCCACTATGCTGACGATGATGGTGATCAGTTTTGTATGCTCTAACACTCCCCCTCAAATGCTGCTGGTTCAAGTCAGCAAGTTTGAACCTAAGCTTAGACGACCGATCAGTAACATCATCATCACTCCCCCTCAAACGTAGCTGAAATCTATCTACAATCAGTTTTGTACATAAAAGGAGAAATCTGGAAATAGGTAGAGATTTAGTGAAAACGTCAACAGTTTGAGCTGCTGTGGGAACATATCGAATTTCCAATTTGCCACCAGCAATAAGATCACGCAGAAAATGGACGTCAATTTCGATATGCTTCGTTCTAGCATGAAAAACAGGGTTGTGTGCCAAGGAATTGGCACTGACATTGTCACACCACAGTAAAGGAACAGCAGTTAGAGGAACCTGGATTTCAGCTAACAAGGATTGAACCCAGACAATGTCTGTGGCAGCAGAAGCAAGCGATCGATACTCAGCTTCGGTACTTGAGCAAGTAATAACTCGCTGCTTTTTGGATGACCAGCAGATCAAATTACCTCTTAAATACAAACAGTGACCCTCAGTAGACCTCATATCATCAGGATTACTAGCTCAGTCAGCATCCGCAAACCCTTCAAGAGATAAATTGCTGGAAGGAGTGAAATGTAGACCACATTGAAGAGTGCCACGAATATATCGAAGCACATGTTTGACTACCTGCCAGTGCACTTGAGTAGGGGCAGCCAAGAACTAGCTCAGTTTGTTGACAGAGAAGGACAAATCTAGTCTGGTAAGAGTGAGGTACTACAGTGCTCAGAGAACCCTCAGAGGTAGAGAGTTTGCAATTAAGAGACAGTGGTGTGGGGCAGATTTTTGAATCAGTCATCTTGGTTTTGACAAGCAGATCCCAGGCATACTTTGTCTGAGTGAGTGTCAGCCTATAAACAAATCTGTGAGCCTCAAAACCTAGAAAGTACTGCAAGGATCCCAAAGATTTTTAGAGAAAATTGAATATTAATATCTCTAATGACTTTACTAATTAGAGTAGAATCACTTCCTATGATAAGAATGTCATCCACATAGATGAGAACCAAAAGAGTGGCAGTTGGTGACTTGAAATAAAACAAGGAAGAATCAGACTTTGAATTAATGAAGCCCCACTATTGAAGTACCATTTTCAGTTTGTCATACCATGCACGAGGGGCATGTTTTAGCCCATACAAGGACTTATGGAGCTTGCACACATGAGAGGACTGTGAAGAATGAATGAATCCCTCAGGCTAGCTCATGTACACTAGATCTTGGATCAAACTCTAAGCCTAGTCCTCCCAAAACATAGGCAACTAGATCCTGTTTTGAGATTATTTGTCCAGCAACCATTAAGGAGTCAGTGATGCCCTTAATTTTAACGATGTATTCACTAATTTTCATGGTTCCTTTTTTAAAAGATTGCAATTGAGACCTAAGATGCATAATTCTGGCCATAGATTACTAAGAAAACATGCTAGTGACAGTATTCCATACCTCGCATGAAGTCACACACTGAGTAACTCTGCCTAGGATTGATGCACTTAGAGTTGACATCAGCCAGCGGACCAGCAGTTGATCGATCTTGTAACGCCCCAAAGTTCCATAATTATGAATATTATGATTATTAATTATTATTGATCATGCAAAAGTCAGGTATCTGATTTATATTGGTGAAAAGTTAAGTATGTGATTAAAATTGGTGAAATATATATATATATATATATATATATATATATGAGATATATAGTGTATAAACGAATAGTGATTTTAACCGACTTAGAAATATTATTTTCATAGTGCATTTGGAGAATAATAGGTCCAATTGAATATTGGTGAAGTCAATTTGTTATTTGGATAAGTGTGGAATATTTTTTGAACATTATTGAGATGGAATGTGATTGGTGGGTTACTTTGATAATTAAAGGAGGATGGGTAAATCACATGTGATTAATAGTAAATTCGTACCATTGTGGACTTTTAAAAAGCTCGAGGGTACATTTTGTAATTAAGCAGATATTTATAATATATATATATATATAGAATATAAGTAGTGGATAAGAATTAAAAAAACAAAAAAAAAGTTTGAAAAGTCAAAACTCAAAAACAATTGGCACAGCACACAAAAGCACTCTTAAAAACAAATCAAAAGTAAAACAAAATAAACAAAAACAGAAAAATGAAATAAAGAGAGAGACGAGAGAAGACTAGAAAAGGAAAGAGAAGAAGAAGGAGAAGAAGAGTAGAAAAGAATATTGTTCAGAAATTGTCCAGCTTCGGTGTACACTAATTTTTGTATTTTTCAGAAATTTTTGGAATCTTTATATTATATTGTTTTTACTTATTTGTGATATATATTATTTATGATTTGTTGTTTGACATTGATTTTGGGAATGATTTGGTATATATAGAGATTGTAATAAATTGATTTTGAATATATATATATATAGAGAGAGAGAGATAGATAGAGATATATATATTGTTTATGAGAAATTGTTTATATATATATATATATAGTGATATATATATTGTTTATGAGAAATTGATTTTGAATATATATATATATATATATATATATATATATATATATATATATATATATATATATTGTTTGTGATAAATTGATTAAGCGATTTTGGGGAAATTCAATTCGATATGAATTTGTGAAATAAGGTTGACTATAAATTTGAGATTTGAATTTTGTAAATGTGTTTATTGATTTGAATTTAATAAAAATTTAATTTGACCATAAAGAAATGATATTGTGAAATGGCCCTAGGATACTTGGACATAGAAATGGATATAGGAGGTTGGTATACCAGCTGGGTTATTTCAGCAGTACTGCACCGATATGGATATTGATCCTGATATTATGTACCTCTCCATGGATTCGTCTAGGGGTAGGGAGACACGTACCTCCTCAAGGATTCGTCCTGGGGTAGGGAGACATGTACCTTCCTAAGGTTCGTTCCTGGGATAGGGAGATATGTACCTCTCTAGGTTCTGAACATTCGGTCCTAGGGTAGGGAGATACGTACCACCCTAAGGATTCGTCCTAGGTTGGGAGTTATGTTCGACGAACACCCACTGAGTGGTCGATGTCGAGCGGCCCATATTCCAGTCCAGAAAATTATGTTAAGTATACTAAAGGGCCAGGATTGAAAAGAAATGGATGAAGTTTATAGAAAAGAATTTTAAAAACTTTTATAAGATTGATGAATAAGATTTACTGAATTTAGTTGAATATCATTGGATTTTAATATATAGTTGATCTGAAAGTTTACTTATGAAAATATATATTGATTTCTGTTGATAATTAAATTTGAACAGTTTATTTATTGTTTCTTATTTGATATTTATAACTTATTACTTGATTGATAAGCTATCATTGTGATATTTTATTTCTTTGTCTTTTCTACTAGTTGATATATATATAAAACAATTTGGACAGAGTATTACTGACTTTATAAGAGAAAGATTTTGTTTAATTATATGTTTTGTTAATATGATTATTTGATTTGTTTTGAAAGGTCTATTTGGTCTACTATGAATTGTATTTGTTTTATATACATTATAAATGAGATTATGTTAAATTTGCAAATTTGATTTCTGTACACCCACTAAGCGAAATGCTTAGCGCGTTAATTTTATCATGCGTAGGTAGAAGAGGTTCCAATAAATAAAGAACTGAAGAGTTAATAGCTGCAGAAGAAGATTCAAAGTCACATTACTTGGGTAGTTTTATTTAAACTTTGTTTGTAAATTAATTACTTAAGCATGCATATATAGAAGTTTGTAAAGTGATAATATATAAGTTTTATAAATATTTGTATAATAGTTTATGTTTAATAAAGTTTGTAAATATACAATATGTATTGTTTTGTTGAAAATGCTTGGGAAAGTTCAACTATTGGGAAAAGTGCGCATGTGATTTAGAAATAAAATTTTGAAGTGTTTGTTATTATCATATTTGAGTTTTGTGGAAAACGAGAGTTTTGGATAGCCAGAAAAACAGAGGAAACTCTGGCAAAAGTTTTCAAATAGTTTTGATGGGCTCACTAGAAAGGATTTTAAATTATAAATTATTTGGTTTTCATATTTGAAATAGAGTTATGAAAAGTTTTAAAAACCCGGTAACACTCCCTAGGTCGATCCAGTCGGGTCGGGTCAGGGGGTGTTACAGATCTTCTTCCAGTTGAGGTACTCGTCGTTGTAAGCTTGGATTTGTTCACCAGACTCTTCATCGATGCAGATGATGAACTTAGCAGGACAAGTTGTGGTTCCAAAGATGAACTCCTCCAGGTCGTAGGCCCTCACAACTGACAAGATTTGAATCTTCCAGTAGATGAAGTTATCATCGTCTAGCTTTATGGGTAAATTGAAGTTTAGGTTTTTTGAGATTAGTTGAGATTGGTTTTCTCTCTATTTTTTGCTTAGTCTAAGTGGACAATTGAAGGCTTGAGGCAGATTAGGCAGATTAGGCAGATTAGAGGAAGAAGGGGACGTCATGGCCTCTGATCGAGGCTTTGATAGCATGAAAGAGTTGAAGAAACTCTGAAATCAGTAACCCTAGAAGCTACTCGAAGAGAAAGAGGGAGATTTGGGAAAACAAAGATCAGGAAAAATTAACCTGATCTTTCAACAGTAATTCTTAAATATATGTACAGTTAAATACACCTGAGTTAACTAACTTCAGTTAACCAATTCCAACAATAACAGATATTTAAACACTATAATTCCCTGCAGCTGTCCTTAATGTGTTCTCCACTATGCTGATGATAATGGTGATCATTTTTCTATGCTCTAACATTGTATATCAATTGTCGCCATTAAAGTCAGGGTTGTCTAATGGCTGCTTCTTCTTTGGTGTTTCGTAATTTTTTCAGTGTGGTGGCTGCTGAAGCCAAGGCTGTTCTCGACGGCTTTAGGCTCGTTGTTGGCTCCTGTTTTTCTCCCTTTTGTGTGGAGTCTGATTCTCTCCAGGTTGTGAACCTTTGTAGCGGCCTTTCTTCTTCCAGATGTGAGGAGGATAGTGTCATTCAGGATATTTTGTCCCAGTTTGGTTCTTTTGTTAGCTCTTTATCTTTTATTTCCAGGAGTTGTAATTTTGTTGCGCATAGCCTTGCTAAATGGGCTATCGGGGTTTCTTTAAATTCTGTTTTGTCTTGCTCCTTCTCTGACTGGTTACTTAAACTAGTTAAGGAGAAGTTTTGTTGTGTTGCCTCTTGATTAATATATTATCCTTTAAAAAAAAAAAAAATTGTCGCCATTAAAGTCGAAAATTCTTTTTTCCTCTTTCGGTTAATCACATCATGTTTGAAAGACAAAAGTTCTTATCTTGAATACTTTTACTTAAAAAAAAGCATATCATTACAAAATTACTTTTAATTTGTTGTTTTCTAATTCTTCACTTAAACTTTTGGATTTTATATATATATATATATATATATATATATATATATATATATATATTTGTACGCAATTCAAAAAGGATATTTCACAACCATCACTATTGTTTAAATAATTATATGCATATGAAAGAGACACTTTGTTTATAAAAACAATGAATCAACACTATTTTATGTCTATATTAATTATAAAAAGGGAAAAAACACTATCTATATCTATACCAATATATATATAGTAAAAATAACAAATTTTCATTAAAGTCAAAATTAATTAATAGTTGACAAATCTAAAATTAATTTAGTGATAAGTTGATCGTATACTTATCGATGAGAGTTTGCATTTGAATTATATATTCTCTTTCTATAACTATTAAATTTATAATATTCTTAATTAAAACAAAAAATTCTTAATTTTTATGTGAATATAAAAAAAATTATAGTCAAATTTTACATCTTCTTACAAAATAATAATAATTTTATATATTAACAAAAAGATTTATCTCATCTTACTTTCCGAATCTTCGTTCGCCATCACATTTTTAAAAAAGTACAAAAATTTATTAGGATTCAATTTTTATTAGGTCAATTTAACGCGTGTGCTTTAAACACTATTTTTTTCTAAAGTTGGTCATCCTAATAAAGTTAGTTTAATTATCAACCGTTAAATTTATCTACTTCAATTTAGTCACGTCTTCTTTTAATTAATAAATAGCTCACAAATATTACACTGATTTTATCAAATTCGGTGCATACTGAAGAAAAACGCCTGTATACGAATATACTGTCTTGTTAATAATGTAAGCATAATATAAATTATAGGATATTATTCTTCAAAGTGATTAGGATTTGATGATTAGAAATATTTCTTATATTAATTCATTAAAGACTTTGGATAGATGTAATCACATTTAATTATAATAAAAATCAAACTTTATATCAGGATAGATCCAAATTAAGCTATAAATTCTGAAACAAACATTGTGCACAGAAAATGATTAGGCGGAGATTCGATTCATTTTTGAGTGGTCATGCTAAGCATCTCAACTCGTGAAGTGCCAGTTTCATTAAATTTGTTACAAATTAATGTATATTCATATGTGATTAATTAAATTAAATTGAATTAAAATGATACTTTACGAGTTAAAATACAAAATTGAAGTACCTAACATTACTTGTTTGGAATAATTTTTGCATTTAAAATGTTATTTCTATAAGCAGTTGCTAGATGCTTTCTCTTTTAAGAATCTTTTTTCTTTTATAATTTAAAAAATCACTTTTATTCAAAACTGTTAGAGTATGTGAGCTTGCTGAAGACTACACAGCAGCTGATGATGTTGTTGTTGATAAGTAGCAATCTGCTGATCAAGATTGAAAAACAACCCAACAGCACATCTCTCTCAGGACTTGGTCGAACACTTTTGGTTCTCTTCATCCAGCTGTCATTCATCAGCCACATAGGATTTCAGCTATCCAATTCTTTGATGACCCTTCATCTGTCAGTTATATTTGTCACAGAATTCTGTTACGTTTGGTAACTGAATTCTGTTATTTAATGTGCAAGTTGTTTGTATTATATTTAATGAAACTTTGTTAAACTTTACATTCTTCTTAATGAGATTTCAAGCAAGTTGGTATGCTGTGATTTTTCTCTCAATATTTTCTCTCTCAAAACTGTTTTGTTTTCATGGTATTAGAGCTGTTTGACGAAAGTCTCTAGTGATCCTCTTCTCAACAATGGCTGCTTCCTCACTTTCTTCTCAAAGTCAGCCTGGTGGTCAAGCTTTTTCTTCTCCATTCAACTCTCAGTTGAACTTCAACTTGCCAATCAAATTGGATCGCGAAAATTATCCACTATGGAGAGCTCAGGTTTTACCTGCAATCCGAGCTTACAACCTAGAAGATTATATCTTCGAATCAAAGCTTGCACCTGCAAAGTATGTTGATGCTCCTTCTTCAGTTGCAGGAGAGGTAAATCTACGTTTGTCTGATGAATTTCTTGCATGGAAAAAGAATGATCAGCTATTAGTTTGTTGGATGATTTCAACTTTAAGCAGATCTGTAGTTGGTGAAGTCACACGTTGTGTTACTGCATTTGAGGTCTGGACAACCTTAGAAAAATTGTATTCTAGACAATCTAAGGTTAGCATTCTCCACCTTAGGTCACAAATGCAAAATCTGAAAAAAGGATCTATGAGTATGGGAGATTATATACTTAAGATGAAAACCATTGCTGATAGTTTAACTACTGCAGGCCAATATACATCTGATCAAGATGTGATCTTGAGTGTACTTAATGGTCTAAGCTTAGAATATGATCCTGTGGTTGTTCATGTTACTTCTAGAGAAGATTTTATAACACTAAATGAAGCACAATATCTACTTATGGCACAAGAACAGAGGCTTGAACGCCTACACTCTGCAGCTTCTCTAGACATCTCCAATGCTGCAGCTCATTTTTCTGCTACTGGACAGAAATGTAGCACCCCCCGACCCGATCCGGCCGGACCGATCCGGGGCGCGCTACTCGGACTTTCAAAACATTTCAAAACTTCATTTTACATTTTAAAATCATTGTGAGCCCATAAAACAGTTTAGAAATCCTTTTCAAGTGAGCCCATAACAATAAATAAACTTTTCACGAAAATTCGGCAGAGTGCCGTTTGTTTTTCGGACTTTCCAAAACCCTGCTTTTACACAAAACAATTCCAATACAATTCTTAATAGCACTTCAATATAATTTCAAACAGTTGCGCACTCTGCCGTTTAGTGCGACTTATCAAAACAGTTTATAAAATAAAATAAAATAAAACAGACTTTAATAGTTACAAACATTTTTAATAATAAGGGACATAAATCATAAACTAATTAATTACAAAACATTTTACAAAACGTATTTACAAATTCCCTGTATATGCATGCTTCCAGATTATATATACACATAACAAAATATAGCTACCCAACTGTATAATCTCTGTGACTCGGTCTGCAACTTGCTCTTCCTTCAGTCTCTAGCCTCGTCCGGATTCCTGGTACCTACGCGTTAGAAACAAACTAACGCGCTAAGCATATAGCTTAGTGGGTGTACTATAAACTCAATTAAATAAATCACAATATAAATATCTATTAAGAATAAATAAACCACAATATATATATTCCATTCCATTTCAAAACGATTAAATTTCAAAATTCAATTCATTAAACAATTTCAATCACTTTAATTTCAATAATGAGGTCAACAATGAATACTATCAATAAAATCATTCGGTTCACTTTTCAATTTCCACTCAATTCTGGCCCGCTAGAATACTAAACATATACGGACTGGAATATGGGTCAAGCTCCCAACCCCCAGAACGAATTCTGAGGAGGTACGTGTCTCCCAACTCTAGGACCGTGGGTACGGAACCTAGAGAGGTACATAGCTCCCTATCCCAGGAACAAATCCTTGGGAAGGTACATTAACTCCCAACCCCCAGGACGAATCCTGAGGAGGTACGTATCTCCCAGCCTCTGGACGAATCCAAGAGGAGGTACATCAGTATCATCAATATCAATCAATCAGTATCGGCGCAGTACTGCTCAGTAAAACCCAGCTGGTATACCAACCTCCTATATCCATTTCTATGTCTACGTATCCTAGGGCCGTTTCCGATAAACCAAATTCGCAAAAAAATGTCGCAATAATTACTCAATAACAATAATTACTCAATAAACATACAAATCACATAATATTCTTCAAGAAACATATTCAATAATTTTACGAAAATCAAAATCAAGTATTTTAACGAAATCGAAATGTTTGAAAATACAATCAAAATATAATCTATCATAAAATTGGTCCGAAATCAACCATAGATCTACAAATTATCGATTGTACATATAAAATAAACACTTTTCATATGAATAATCGAAATCGAAAACTTCCAACGAAATCAAAAACGGAAACGGAAACGAAAACGAAAACAAAAACAATAACGAGAAACTTTTCGTAACGATTTCGAAAACAAACGTACACCTACCTCGAATCCGTTTTTCGTTCGACCAACCGCGATTCCACGATTTCTTTCCCTTCTCTTTTTCCTTTCTCCTTCTTCCTCTACTTCCTCTTTTTCTTTTCTTTTCTTTCTTCTTCTTCTCTCTTCTTCTTCTTCTTTTTCTTCTCTCTTTTCTCTCCTTTTCTCTCTTTTCTCGGTCACTCTCTCTCTTTCTTGCTCTTTGTCTCTCTCTTTCTCGCCTCTGTCTGAGTTCTGTGTGTTTCTCGCTTTCGCGAGAAGCTTCTTCTTTTTTTATATATTTTTTTCGCTACCGCGACCGCCGTCGCGACCTGTGGTCGCAACACCAGGTCGCGATGCTCACTGGAATGCGCGCACCGCCTTCCTCGCGAGCGCGCCTTGGTCGCGCGAGTGGTCGCGCTGCTCTCTGCCCGTTTTTGACACTTTCATCGCGAGCAGTCCATCGCGACCTGTGGTCGCGGTGGCTGGTCGCGATGCTCACTGCCAGGTTTTGCCATTTTCTTCGCGAGCAAGCCATCGCGAGCAAGCCATTTTCTTCGCGAGCAAGCCATAGCTATACTCTTCAATATTTTCTCTCTCAAAACTGTTTTGTTTTCAAAAACATGTTTTTTTTTTATACGTAAACTTAAATTTTATTGAAACTAAATAATGTAAAGTAAAAAAAATGAAAGTTAAATTTGCCAACTATATATTCAATTTTTATACTTATAATGATATAGGCAATTTTTCATGTTAATCGTTAAATAATTGTAGATGACGTAGCATTACTCTTTACTCAAAATTCATTTTTATATGGAACTATATGTGAAAAGCATGCTACCCTAGTTTTAGTGAAACTAATCTTTGTAAAGTGAAAATGAAAATTATATATATCACTGCCGGAAACAATGAATCATAGTTTAGTATGTAATGTATTCTCTCTTTTCCAACTATAATTACTTTCAAAACTTATTTGGATTGCGTTAGATAACTCACATTTGAAGCTAATAGAATATGGGATGAATCTCATCTTGTAAAAATATAAAGTTATAAAAGAGTATAGCTATCACTTGATGCCATAACCTAATAGCCTAGTGTTTTCGATTGTAAAGTTATATATATAATTTTTCATAAAAATATTATCAAATACTAATTGTGGATTTGAATTATATTTTCACCGCGGCCCTAAATGTAAAAGTTAAAAAACAAATCATCTGACATTTTAGTCAAATTTAGACTCTTAATGGCAAGCTTTGAGACATTATTGGACGTGAAGTGGGTTATCATTATTTGTTTAGTTTTTATGTATATATTCTTCTTGTATATCAACTGCGTTCATTAAAGTCAATAATTCTCTTCTTCTGTTTTTTCTTTTTTCTTCCCTTTTTGCGTCAATTACTGCGTGTTTGATGTGAGAAGATAGACTTAATACTAGACCACCTTAAATATATATATATATATATATATATATATATATATATATATATATCATTACAATGATAATTTCACAGTTATCCTTTTTGTTAGGAGCATGGTTAGAAATTTTATTTGGAGGGATCATTTCCACTAAAATAAAAAATTTGAAAGAATCATAATAAAAAAAAAATTATAATTTAAAGGTAAAAACTTAATTTTTAAAATGAGATTTTAAATTTTTTTTTCAATTACCAAACTTAATTTTTAAGATGATTTAAAATTTGACACATCTTGTTAGCAAAGAATGCAGTTTCTTGTTTCAAGTGTGTATCTAATACAAGGTCTTTTTGTCTTGGTAGTTGGAGTTTTCAAATTCCTCCAAACCACTAAGGTTAAAAACTCGTGTAGCAATGTAAATATATATTTTTATCATTGCCCATAAAAATATAATTGTGTGGTTAGACCTCTCCTCCGTGTTGGAAGTAGACCCCTCCCATTATTGGAAGGACTTGTCCGAACCATTGGTCTCGTTAGTCATCTGACCCGCAAGGTGTTAGATTTAAAAAAAGAAAAAAAGTAATAATTAATTATATTGTAGTAAAATCATGCAAGTGGAGACAATGCTTGTTACTTAAATAGGAATGATTCATTGTTTTTCCATGCATATGAAATAGACATTTTGTTTATAAAAACAATGAATTAACATGTCTATATTAATTTTAAAAAGAAAAAAAAACTACTACAAAAAAGTGACCTTTTACTTTAAAGAAATTATGCTAATTAGCGGCAAAAGATATTGTAAATGCTATCGTGGTAAAAAGTTGTATCACGAGTGATAATTGTTGTAAAAACCTTTTTACTGCAGAGTATTGACAACAAAAGACTTAAAATCTGCAGTAAAAAATTTAAAATTTTTAATATTGCCATGGATTAGTATCCGCTACAAGAAAATTGAGACAAATATAATTTTTTTTTTTTTTATAATGAACACTAATATATATATGTATGTATGTATGTATGTCTATACCAACAGGAGTATAGCCAAAAGATTTTTCTCGGCTGAGCTAAAATAATACTTCTTTTCTGACATAATGTGTATCGAAAAACAAACTTTTATTCTTAAAATAGATTTTAGTGTTGTAAAATAATTCTATTAATAAAAATATAAAAATTTTACAGTTTTTAAGGGTGTAATCATAAGATTTATACTCCCAATAATGGGAGACATCAACTCCAGAAAAGAAAACTACTAACACATACTAGTAAATGTCAACACATACTGGTAAATGTGCACGATGAGACTTGCACCCTCATTACCGAGTTAAATATAAAATTGAATTACCTAATGATACTCGTTTGGAATAATTTTTGTATTTGAAATATATATATATATATATATATATATATATATATATATATATTAGATGCTTTTCTCTTTTAAAATCTTTTTTTTTCTTTTTCTAAAAAATCACTTTGATTCAAAATTTTTTATTACGTACAACTTTAATTTTATTGAAACTAAATGAAGTATGAAAAGTAAAAAATAAAGTTATATTTGCCAACTATATACATTTTCATACTTATAAAGATATAGATAATTTTTCATGTTAATTGTTAGATAATATTTAGACTCCGTACCATTATTCTTTATTGAAAGTGTGTTTTTATATGTAATTGTATTTGAAAATTGAAAAGCATGCTACCCTAATTTTAGTGAAACTAAACTTTGTAAAGTGAAAAAGAAAGTTACATAAATGCATGCCTACTATTACTTTGTCATGCTTATAATATAGACAAATCACAACCAGAAACAATGAATCAGATTTTAGTATAGAGTAATGTAATATATTCTTTTTGTTTTTTTTTTGTTTTTTCAGTTTTAGTCAATATTTGCTTTCAAAATTTATTTGGGCTGTATTTTTTTTTAGCAATTAAAATATAATAGAATCGGACAAGATAAGATTGGTCCAGTGGTTTGTCCTTCACACTTACACATTTGAGATTGTGAATTTGAATCGTGTCCCCTTTCTTGAATTTCAAATTTAATTATAATTATTAAAAAATATATATAATAGAATTATGGGTTTGAGTTATATTTTCTCCTTAAACCCTAAATGTATCGGTTAAAAATATAAATCATAAACACTTCAGTCAAATTTTGACTCTCATTGGTAAAAGCTTTGAGACATTAATGAAAGTCAATCATTCTTTATTTTCCTCAAAGGCATTTTTTTAAGTACAAATTTCCACGTATAAATATGAAGAACTTAACATCGAACCACTTCAACTTTTTGTAAATTACGGCGTGTTTTAAAGACAAACGTTTGTAGCTCGAAGACTTTTATTAAAACAATCATTCATTACAAAATGACTTTTAATTTGTTGCTTTCTAATTCTTACTTAAAATTTTTGAATTATATGCTAAAAAATTATTTATTTTATGCAATTCAAAAAGGATAATTTCACAGTCATCCTTGTTGTTTAAATAATTATAAATTTGGTTCACATTGTTAGGAGTATAGTTAGAAATTTTATTTGGAGGGATCATTTACACTAAAACAAAAAAATTTGAAAAAAAATCGTAAATGTAAAATTTATATAATTTAAAGGTAAAACCTTAATTTTTCAAATTTGGTCAAAATAGTCTCCTTGTTTTATTAAGTTTTACAGTAATTTTTTAAAAAAATTTTTAGATAGTTTTATAATCTTTCAAGTTTATATATATATATAAGACTATAATAATCTTTTTAGTAAAGATTCACGAAAACGTTAGCAATAATAATATATTTTCGGACTAATTTGATATAAATCCTGAAGTTACCAGGCTATTTTGCCAAGTTCTTTAGAGAAAGTTATCTCATGCCCCTAGGTATTCTTTACCTACCCACCTGTATCGATTTTGGGTACCGGTACCCTTTTGTTGAAGGTCGTTCGAGCTGAAAATATAACAAAAAAGACATTTAATAAAAGAAAATAAAAAAAGAAAGTAATAAAATATATATTACTATAGGGGTTTCATACACCTAAAAGTTAGAAAAGTACATAAAAGATATTTATTTTTCTTAATCTCATGGACAAGAACCAAGAATAAAATTAGAGATGAGTAGGGGTGAATCCATGGATCAACCAGTAAGGAGAGAAGGGATCTCGAAACAAAATGAAGTATTTTAATAAGAAACAATAAAAAATAATAATTTATTTTTTAATTTATTAAAAATAAATTGTATTTTTAAATTTATAACTAAAAAACTAAAAATAATAATTTATTATTATTCATTTTTTTAAAATTATTTTTGAAAACAAACCACAACTTTTTCCTCCAAAATTTACCCGTTTTAAAAGATAATACCAAACACATTTACATCATTTTCATTTTTTAAAAACTACTTTTAATAAATACTACCAAACACGTATGCATTTTTTTTTACATACTATTTACGATGGTGACGGCTCGAAATTTGAGTCATTATCAAACTAAATGAGTAACATGTTAAAAACATCATTTCTTTAAGGAAAATAATAACATAAAACCAGAAAAAACTACAAAACTAAAGGGCAATCAGAGGCTATCAAATTCTCCACACAGGGAGGGGTAGCTTCAACCCAAACGAAGGTGTACTAACATTAACACCAAACTTGGCCAATCCATGGGCAACCATATACAATAGTGTGTCGAGGAATGAAATCAAAACCTCTGATAGATAAAGAATGAGCAAGATGAATAATATCAGAAAAAAGAATACTCACCTCAAATACATTATTTTTTAAAATATGATTTTTATTTTTAAAAATGTTATTTTAAAAACGATTCCAGACGAACCCTAAATTTTAGATTTTGCACATGTCTACTTTATAATTATAAATTTTATATTTTCTTCAACGTGTCTCATAACTTTTATCAACTCTTCTCGTGTGCTGTCATATGATCATATCATATATTATTTTTTATTCCACAATTTTTTTTATGTTTCTTTTCCTGGAAGTTATCGTGGGCATCCACTGTATCATATCAACAATAATTAATTTTTTATTTTAAAAATAATATCACACAACCGTCCGCGTTTCCGAGGCCCCACATAAGAGTAAAGGCCTATAAAATCATGCCACGTGTCATCCTAGACACGGTTTTGACATATATTATTTAATTAAAACACCCTGTTTTCTTAAAATTTTACAATTTTATCACGCAACTTCTCCCTCTCTCTATTTATATAAACATTGCATGGAAGCAACCATCTTCGAGAAAATCAATGGAAGCAACCAAATTCTTATCTTCTACTCTTCCTCATCTTCTTCACCGCCCTCAAGCTTCTTCCCCGACGCGTCGGAAAAAAAACCCCGTAAAACCCTTGACCGTATCCAATATGGCTGCGAGTAGGTCATCAAGAGGATCCTCCAAGAGCAATGGAGGAGATCATGATCATTGCTACGGAGGAAGGCTGGTGGACGAGAACATGATCGTGCTGAGAATGAGGATTCGGGAGACGAAAATGTTGGAGACGAGGAGCGAGCTGTCGACTCCGAACTGGATGGAGTGGGAAAAGAAATACTATGCAAATGATGGATATGATCAGGATGTTTTGGAAGCAATAGGGTTTTTGCAAAATCGTATGATGAATATGAGACCTGGTTTGGCTTTAGGGTTGATTGCAATTGTTGCATTGAGTTTGGTTATGTCTACTGGAGTTGTCTTGTTTCATGCTTTTCAAATAGCTCATGTAATTATCTTATTATTATTTGGGTTGTTTTGACTAGATTTTTAATAAACCTAAAAAAATATTAAATTAAATGATTGTATAGTAATAAATACCATAATATTTCACTCTCAATCATTACATCTATATATATATATATATATGTATTACTTGAAGATTTACACTCTCAAAGCAAATATAATTTGATTTTCTAATTTTTTTTTAAAGAAATATAATTAATTCTCAAGAATAAAATAAAAAAATAAAATAAAATTTAATTCTATAATATGTGCACCAGACAATATATCGTGTGCATGCCTTTCCACTTTAATTTGTTTATAAAAATGCATGTCATGGAAATGATGAACTTGTCTTATTGAAGTGGAGGTTTAGTTGGATCCAATCATTATAGTTTTTTTTTTTTTAATTAGTCTTATAATTATATTTATTATTATAATATCAATCATCTCCGGATATCTAATCTACTACGTATGTATTTAACCCGATTAATAACTTTTAGCGAAATTGGTTATATAAAGGGACGGAGATAGAAAATTATATTTGGAGGGGTTAAGATAAAAAAAATATAATAATTAAGAAATTTAGAATAAAAAAGTCTAAAATTAAATAATAATTTTTTTTTTTTGGGGTATGGCCCTCACCGGCCTCCCTTACATCCGTCTCTGTTTGTGCAACTCCTCCTCTATCTTGACGTGAGGTAATTCAAATCATTTCTTTATATAAAAAAAATATAAGTGTGATAAAACTGTCTCCATTGTCGAGGGTTCTCTATTCGAGTTGCATTATTAGTGCTTCATTTAGATATATTCTGCCCCATAGACGGATATCAACTGGTAATAAATAATAATATTAATTTGTTGATATGAGATTTCCAACTCTCTCACGTTATTGAGCCAAAAATAAATTGTGTGGTATATAAGTGTGACACCCACATCTCCCTCGCGAGGTGTCTTTTATTAATAGTAAAACTGCGACTAAAACGAACAATACCTCGGAATAAGATATAAATGGAATAAAATACAGGTGTCGACCACGCTCCAAAAAGACGAAGTAGAATAAGCCCTTCGCCCTAATTCTAGGAAAAGTAAATTTTGTCCCGTTTATATTATATGATATGGACATTTTGCTAACTAGAAACAATGAATCCGCAATCAAGATGACCCGTGAATCCAGGTGATCAAATATTTTGAACTCTTCTAGAAAACAAAATTATTGAGACATTGATATATGATAGTAACCATTAATTGAATCAAACGCTTGTACACAGTACACAGATCATAATCGACAATAATTTTATCATTATAAAAAACATTCGACTTGGTCATTATTTGCTTTTGGACTTTGTGGGCCGATCTTGTCAAGTCGAATATTCAATTATAATTGTGTACTACGAAAAATTTACTCTGTGTACCAAATATTCAAATGCTTTGAATGACTTCACAATCACGATTCCGTCCGAATAGTATGGTTATGTGGGTATAAAAAGTTATATTTTCCGCTATTCTATTACCGTAAATATTAACCCGTAATAAATATTAAAAATTTTAAATATATTATAATAAATTTTAAATCAACAACAGTTATTATTTACGAAAAACTTTTTACCGCGATTAATATATTTACAATATTATTTTACTTTAAATTACAATATATTTTCTCTGTACTAATATATATTTTTATAATATTATTTACCACAATTGAAAAAAGTAACTACTTGCACGATCTAGATAAAATCCGAAAATGGGCTCCCGTAAAGAGAAGAAAGGTATTTCAAAAAATAGGAAGAAAATCTTCTAAGCTAGTAATTATCAAGGAGGAGGTATACAGAGCAAATTGTAATATTATAATAAAAATAATAATAATAATATCATCCAATGTGATTTGATGGTAAAAAATATTCATTCATTTAAATTCGAATCGGGACATTCTAGGTGATATAATTGTATTGTTATTGTTTCGTGTCAGTTTTCGTTTCTTTTCGTAGAAGCTGGGGGAACTCTTTCCATTGCATATTTGTATTGATGATGAATTTTGTAAAAGTAATTTCTTCAACCAACATCGACCGTCCACTTTTCAAGGCCCACATAAACGTTATTTGGCCTTATCTAGTAACGCCATGCACGCGTCCTTTTCGACACGGTTTGGAAAAGAAGTGAATTTACAATTTTATCGACCAACTTCGTCTATAAATATCTGAAACTTTCTAATTTCTATGCATCTAAACAATTCATGCAAGCAAGCAACCAAGCAACCTCCATACCTTACCACCTGCAAGAGAAAATCAATGGAAGCAACCAAGTTCTTATCTTATTCTACTACTCTTCCTTTTCAAAACCATCAAGTCTCTTCCCCGTTGTCCACGACATGTCGAAAAAAACCACGAAAGCCCTCCACCGTTTTCACCATGGCATCTGCAAGAGGAGGAGGAGGAAATCCCTACGGATCAGGAAGGACTGTGGATGAGGACATGATCGTGCTGAGAATGCGAATTCGGGAGCAGAAAATGTTGGAGATGAGGAGCGAGCCGCCTCCGAATTGGATGGAGTGGGAGAAGAAATACTATGCAAACAATGGTTATGGTGAGGACATTTGTGAAGCACTAGGGTTTTTGCAGAACTATTTGATGAATATGAGACCTGCTTTCGCTTTAGGGCTGATTGCTCTTATCGCGTTGAGTTTGGTCGTATCTACTGGGATTGCCGTGTTTCATGCTGTTCAATTAGCTCAGATTATTATCTCATCGAAGTTGACAAAATGAAAGAAGAAAATGTTAGGTTTTCAATAGTTTTTATTTTTTTGGAAAGGGGTACCGAGATTATCTACTAAACGCGCGATTCAGATATCTACTCCTATAGCGGGAGAATACTACTCTCACAATAAGGGGAGAAAACTAAAACTACCCACATATGCATATGGTAGGAATCGAACCCCTTACCACTGAGATGGGAGGGAAGTGTACTAACCACTTTACTACAAGTGGATGTGCAAATTTTCAATAGTTAATATGTAGTATCAGTACTAGTACTGAGGAAAAAAATAATTTATTTTATTTTATTTTTTCTATTTTATTCTTCTAACCGATTTATTCCTTCATGAATATATATATATATATATATATATATATATATAATTTTGGCTTGTGGATTTATAATGATTGATATTTAATTATGTGCTTAATCAAAGTGCACCATTTTCTCTTTGAGCATGCAAATAAACAATCACCGACTTAAATTACAGTTTGGATTTATTGTATCAATCCATGTAAATAAAGTATTTTTTTTAATAAGAGTGTACACAGTACAGCACACGTATGTTCTAAAAGCACATATTAAATATTTATAAAAAAAAAAGATTTATATATCCATTAGTAGTAAAGTAGTTAAATTTTATAAAATCTAAATCTAGGTTTAGCAATGAAGAAATCAACACAAAGATGATTTGGACAAACACCGAAATGAAGAAAAATGAAAAACGAAACTGAAAGAAAATTATGGAAAATGAGTAACAGTGAATGTGTTTCTTCATTACTTAATATTCTGATAGCAACAGTATTTATACAAATTAAACCAACCATAGATCTTAACAAAAACAAGAGATCACAGCCCTCCAATCTAACATCTCAGCAATCTCTGTGAGTCCTAAAACAAGTATCTGATTGGCCAATAATAGCAGTAACAATATTAACAAATACAGCTACAATTAAAAGTGTTGGAAATAAAACACTCAAAAAACTTTTATTAAACTCAAAACAAATATTACAAGAAAACTCTCACTCAAGAACTCACTCACTCTTTACTTCTTCTTCACTCACTTAGAAGCTTTGCTTCTTCTTGATGCCTAAACCAAAATGGGGAGGGGGTATTTATACTACTTACAAATCATTTTAGACCACACAAATAAACTAATCCAAAATTATAATAACCATACACCTCATCCTTCTACATCCTTCCACATCCTTCCAATTGACCACATGATTTTTATGTTTAATTACCAAACCCTAGAGAATTCTAGGTAAAGGGCTTGGACCTTATTTATGGACTCTAATTTATTTGGGCTTGGGTTTGGGCTCCCATAAAAGTTCGGGCCTTCAAATGGTTTGGGCCTAAAACAAGTTTATACTTCAACACCCCCCTTTAAACTTGTTTTACCATGCCAAGCAAACTTCTTAATCTCGAAAAATCTTCAAACCTGAGTGGCTTGGTGAAAATATCTGCAATTTGATCTTTGGACTTCACGTACTCCATTTGCACATCCCTTTTTGCTATGCACTCCCTTATGTAGTGGTAACGAGTATCAATATGCTTGCTTCGATCATGGAACACTGGATTCTTTGCTAAGGCAATGGCTGACTTGTTGTCGACACAAATCTCAGTTGGCTCTTCTTGTGGCAAACCCAATTCCTTCAGCAAATTTCTGAGCCATATTACATGACAGACGCTTGAAGTAGCAGCTACATATTCAGCTTCACAAGTAGATAAGGTGACAATCGGTTGCTTCTTTGACATCCATGTGAAAGCTGTGTTTCCCATGAAGAACACGAACCCACTGGTGCTCTTCCTGTCATCTATGTCTCCACCCCAATCGCTATCGCTATATCCCACAAGCTTGTAATCATTAGAAATTGAATAAAACAAGCCAAAATCAATTGTACCTTTAATGTAACGGAGAATTCTCTTAGCGGCTTTAAAATGGGTGGTTGTTGGATTCTCCATGTATCGACTCACAAGTCCAACAGCATAAAGAATATCTGGCCTTGTGCACGTCAAATAGCGTAAGCTTCCAACTAAACTCTTGAAGAATGTTGGATCTATGCTTTCACCTTCACCATGCTTCGATAGTTTGATTCCGCATTCTGCTGGCGTGTTTATCGGCTTACAATCATCCATCTTGAACTTCTTGAGTATCTCCTTTGCATAATTTTCTTGGGAGATAAAGATGCCTTCTTCCTTTTGGTTGACTTCAATACCAAGATAGTACGCCATTAATCCGATGTCAGTCATCTCAAACTCCTTGGCCATTGCTTTTTTGAACTTTTCAATCAGGCTTAGGTTATTGCCGGTGAAAATCAAATCATCCACGTACAAGCATACTACCAGAATATCTCCATTCATGATCTTGATATATAGGGCGTGCTCGTAGGGACATTTGGTGAAGCCATTTTGTTGGAAATACTTGTCAATTCTGCTATTCCATGCCCTTGGTGCTTGCTTTAACCCATATAAAGCTCTTCTCAGCTTCAGAACTTTGTCTTCTTGGCCTTTGACTTCATAACCCGGTGGTTGCTGTATGTAGACTTCTTCTTCAAGAACTCCATTTAGGAAGGCAGACTTTACATCCATCTGATGTATCTTCCACTTGTTTTGCGCTGCCATAGAAATGATTAGTCTTATAGTTTCTAATCTAGCAACTGGAGCAAATACCTCATCATAGTCTATTCCAGCTCTTTGACTGTAGCCCTTCGCAACTAGCCTTGCCTTGTGTCTTTCAATCTCTCCCTTAGAATTTCGCTTTGTTTTGTACACCCATTTGACTCCAATTGCCTTGTGTCCTTTTGGAAGTGGAACAAGTTCCCAAGTGTTGTTCTTCTCAATGGCCTTGATTTCCTCATCCATCGCATCTCTCCACTTCTTTTCTTGAGCAGCTTCTTCAAAACTCACTGGTTCACAATCAGCAAAGAGGGAAAAAAGAGTAAGATTATCAGATCTCTCAGTTACCTCGTATAAATCTTGAAGACCTCTTGTTCGCTCCATTGCTCTTTCTTGTAAAAATGATGGTGGTGAATTTCCATTATTTGTTGAAGCTGGTGATGCTGGTGGTGTAGTGGGTTCTTGTTGAGGTTCTTCTAGTTGCTCCACTAGTGTCTGCTCTGTTTCTTCAAATTGTGGAGTGAAGTTGGAGTTGTCTACATGCGATCCAAAATCCCATTCTCCTTCTTCATCAAATATCACATCTCGGCTGATCACAAACTTTTTGTTGTTCGGGTTGTATAGCTTGTAACCTTTTGAATAAGCGGGATAGCCGATGAATATGAAACTTTCACTTCTATCGTCAAGCTTGGTTCTTCTCTCTTCTGGTACATGAACATGAGCTATGCTTCCAAAAACTCTTAGGTGGGAGATGCCGGGCTTTCTACCACTCCATGCTTCTTGAGGTGTCTTTCCCCACACACTTCTTGTTGGAGAGCGATTGGACAAATAGACTGCACACGCCACTGCTTCTGCCCAAAACTCCTTGGGCAATTTCTTGCTTTTGAGCATGCTTCGCGCCAAATCCAGGATTGTTCTATTCTTTCTTTCTGCAACTCCATTTTGTTGAGGGGATCTGGGAACAGTTAGAGGACGTCTAATTCCATTATCTTCACAAAACTCCAGGAATTCCTTGGATGTGAATTCTCCTCCTCTATCGGATCTCAGTGCCTTGATCTTATGGCCACTCGCCTTTTCCACGGCAGCTTTGAACTTCTTGAATACTCCAAAGACTTCTGATTTCTGCTTCAAGAAATAAACCCATGTTTTTCTTGAAAAATCATCAATGAAGAGAAGGAAATAATTACTGTTACCGAGAGAGCTTGGCTTGATCGGACCACACACATCGGTATGGACTAGCTCGAGTGGCTTCTTAGCTCTTGAGTCTGACTCTTTTGGAAAGCTATTTCTAAATTTCTTCCCGAGTAAACATCCTTCACAAAGTTGGTCAGGATGATTGATGCATGGTAGTCCTCTCACCATTTCCTTCTTAGATAGTAGCTCCAAACTTCCAAAATTGAGATGCCCAAATCGAAGGTGCCATAACCAAGATGCATCTTTGTAGCAGGCTTTCAGACACTTTGCAACATCGTTTTGAATGTTCAAAGAAAATAATCTATTCTTTGACATTTTTACTATGGCTATTAGATTCCCTTTGCCATCTCTTATAGAAAGACTATGATTCTTCATATGAATATCATAGCCTTTTTCTAAGAGTTGACCCATACTCAAGATGTTGCATGTCATATTGGGCACATAGTAGACATTTGAGATTAATTGATGACTACCATTTTTAGCGCGGATAAGAATGTTACCTTTTCCTTTCACTGATATTTTTGAATCATCTCCAAATGAGACATTGCCAGCCACTGATTCATCTAGCTCTACGAACATACTTCTTCTTCCACACATGTGGTTGCTTGCACCAGTGTCGAGGTACCAAGCATTTTCTTGGTCTCCATCATTGTCTCTACAAGTTAGTAGCACTGTCTCCTTCTCTTCGGTTTTTACTTCCACATAATTGGACCTTTCGTCAACCTTACTGTTGGGAGCTCTACATTCCGAAGCATAATGCCCAAATTTCTGACAATTATAGCATTGAACTTGAGATTTATCATACCTCGAGTTTGAATTTCCTCTCCCACGGCCTCTTGTTGAGCTTTCTCCTTTCTCGTAGTTGTTGAGGTTGCTGCTGTTGGAATTCCAGCCACAGCCTCTACCTCGTCCTCGGCCTCGGCCTCTACCTCGACCACGCTGGATTCTCTCGTGGCCTTGACTTTCTTCCTTCTCCTTTAGTTGCATCTTGAGGAGTTGCTCGTTGATCCCTTGCTTCCTCTTATGTTTTTCTTCATATGCTTGCAATGATCCTTGGAGTTGCTCGATCGTCATTTCTTCTAGGTCTTTAGTTTCTTCTATCGTCACCACAATGTGCTCAAATTTGGGATCCAATGATCGGAGTATCTTCTCTATTATTCTTACATCTTCTAACTTTTCACCGTTTCTTTTTAATTGATTAGAAACGGCTGCTACTCTTGAGAAATAATCTGAAATAGATTCAGATGCTTTCATGTGTAAGGATTCGAATTCACCTCTTAATGTTTGGAGACGGACCTTCTTTACCTTTTCGACTCCTTTGTAAGAGATTTGCAACTTCTCCCACGCTTGCTTGGCGGAGCTTGCACTCGAAATCTTCTCAAAACCATCATCATCTAACGCTTGATAGATGAGATAGAGAGCCTTCTTGTCTCTCTTCCTTGAGTCTTTTAAGCTATCCTTTTGAGTTTGGGATAGAGTTGACTCATCTTCTGGTTCGGTGTAGCCTTTCTCTACGACCTCCCAGACATCGTGTGCTCCAAGGAGAGCCTTCATCTTGATACTCCAATTATCATAGTTTTCGTTCTTGAGTGTTGGAACTTGAAACGATGCCATACCATTAGCCATAACTCTCAATATAGTGAGAATTTCGAAATTCTGACTACACGGATGAACTCAGAATGTCGAAAAACTTTAAGATGAACTCAGACAAAAAATCAATTTTTTTTGTCAAAGTCAAAGTTAACGGTCAACCTAACCTGGTCAACAGTCAACGGCTTGGCGGCTCGGTCAACAAGCTTAGTGGCTCGGTCAACTCGGCTCTAACTTGGCTGGACTCACTTCCAACTCGGCTGACTCGGCTTGAACTCGGCTTGGACTCGGTGAGTTAACTCACTCTCTGGCAGCAAACTTCCGGCGGCCCGTGGCGGCTCGTTTGAACTCCGATCGGGGCGATTTTTGCGGCGTCGGCTTCGTCTCGTCGAGAACTTCAATTTGGATATGCTATAGTGCACACCTTCGAACTTGGCTCTGATACCACTTTGTTGGAAATAAAACACTCAAAAAACTTTTATTAAACTCAAAACAAATATTACAAGAAAACTCTCACTCAAGAACTCACTCACTCTTTACTTCTTCTTCACTCACTTAGAAGCTTTGCTTCTTCTTGATGCCTAAACCAAAATGGGGAGGGGGTATTTATACTACTTACAAATCATTTTAGACCACACAAATAAACTAATCCAAAATTATAATAACCATACACCTCATCCTTCTACATCCTTCCACATCCTTCCAATTGACCACATGATTTTTATGTTTAATTACCAAACCCTAGAGAATTCTAGATAAAGGGCTTGGACCTTATTTATGGACTCTAATTTATTTGGGCTTGGGTTTGGGCTCCCATAAAAGTTCGGGCCTTCAAATGGTTTGGGCCTAAAACAAGTTTATACTTCAACAAAAAGCACAAATACAGCTACAATTATTTCATCTTTATAAATTCGCTTTTGTGATAGAGGTTCGAGACTCATTTTTGTTCATTAAATCGCAAATTGTGAGGATGTCTCTCCCCCTGCAGCGGGAGTTACCATTTCGAACCAAATTTGTAGGATTTGCTATCGTCAGTTTCTGTAGATCCTAACCTAATTGGTGTTAGATTTTAAAAAAAAATATATCAATAAAATTAGTTCTGACTAAATCCGATTATATCCGATAGATTTGCTTAAATGAAAAAACTTCAATTGTGAAAATGTTCAAAAGCAAGCCTCCCAAAAAGGAAAGTGAAATTGGCCAACCATTGAGCAACTATCTTTATTTTATTATTTATTTATTTTGATCAAATTATTGTCGTCAACTATAATATTAAAAAAATTAATTATGTATTAATAGCATATATATTGAATATTATTGGTATTTATAGTACTCTCTTAACTAACATGACAAAAAGGAATAAAAGTTAGCTATTTTTCTATAAGACAGCACTAAACAATCTCTTTTTTTTTTTTTTTTTGAAATATATTCTTATAGTAATACGTACCAAAATATCAAAAACCAAATATAGGTTGGTACAAGGTTTGTGCAATTAAAAAAAAAATAAAAATCAATAATTCATACAAGTTATAGTTAATAATTAATAGGGATATCTACCCATAGCTCAAGTGGTTAGTGTACATTTCCATCCACTTTTATGGTAGAAATTCAAATCTTACCATATGGATTTACTAGTATGTGTGTGTGGTAGTTTTCTCCCTTATTATGGGAGTAGATGTCTTCCGTTATGAGAACAGGTATTCGAACTACGTATTTAGTAATGTATTCAAATCTCACCCTTACGCATTTAGTAACATGCGTGTGAAGTAGTTTTTCCCCTTATTATGAGAGTAGATGTCTCCTGCTATGAGAGTATGTATTCGAGCTACATGTTTGATGATTGATCTCAATATGTCCCGATAAACTTACAATAAATCCTGTAATTCCTTATATAATTATATATATATATATATATATATAATTATATGGCAAATGATAATATGATTTGGCATAAGAAAATCAAATACCATTAGCGTGTGTGTGTGTCTATATATATATATATATATATATATTGGAAAATCAACACTAAAATTAGGGTTCTTACTTCTTACCAAAATTCAGATAAAGTATATACTACAAAGGATAACTATGTTGAAGTATAAACTTGTTTTAGACCCAAACTATTTAAAGGTCCGAATCATTATGAGAGCCCAAACTCAAGCCCAAATAAATTAGAGTCCAAGTCCATAAATAAGGTCCAAGCTCTCTATCTAGAATTCTCTAAGATTTAGTAATTAGGCATAAAAATCATGTGGTCAATTAGAAGGTTGTAGAAAAATTAGGTGTATGGTTATTATAATTTTGAATTAATTTATTTATGTGGTCTAAAATTGTTTATAAGTAGTATAAATACCCCTCCCCATTTTGGTTTAGGTATCAAGAAGAAGCAAAGCTTCTAAGTGAGTGAAGAAGAAGTAAAAGAGTGAGTTAGTTCTTGAGTGAGGGTGTTCTTATAATATTTGTTTTGAGTTTAAATATAAGTTGTTTGAGTATTTTATTTCCAACAAACTAGCTGTATATTCTCATATAAGTGAATTTTATTCTTGTAGTTTTATAAATAAGGTGAGATTCGAACCTCCTTCATAAAAAATTAAATAGGAGTTATATAACCAACTATACCAAAGTCGGTGTGTCCTTTTTATAAATTGTTGATAGATATCTTTTTTTTTCCTCATAATTTGATTGAAACTAAAATTATGTTCTGCAAATTAAAGAAAGTGATAAAGGGAAAATATGATTGTCACTATGAAAAATTGTCGTTTTTACCGTAGATATTTTGCCGGTGGATATTGATATGTGATAAATATAGTATAAAAATTAGGAAAATAAATTTCAGCGTACGGGTGAGGGTTAGTGTACATCTCTTCTATTTTAGTGGTGACTGTTTTGGTCAAACCATGCATATTTACCAGAATGTGTATGAGTAGATGTCTTCCATTATATAAGCAGATATTCGGATCACGTATCTAGTAATTCATCTCAACAGGTCTACCATTAAAAAAAAAAAATCCATGCGTCGTACATAAAATTAATTTATATATCTCCCATGATCAATAATTAAGGCATGATATGGATATTTTGCTAGTTAAAACAATGAATCATCACTATTTTAGTCTAACGTCTAAATATGCAATCGTATAACAAATAGCTCCATTTCACTTGTCAAGATAATTAAATGTTTTTTTCTCAACAAAAAGAAAAAAGAAAAAAAAAAAAGAAAGAAAGATAATTAAATGCACTCATAATTTACGGCTGCGTTTCATTTGTTGTTAAATCATCAAATTCAAATTTGGTACGAGTGTGTACTAAATTAATAACCTCGTTAATAATTTTTTATTAAAATTGTTAGAATTCAACTAATATATATTAAATGCACGAAAAAAAATAGTGCATAAAAATTTATAATATATATGAAGTGATATGATTATATTTTGATATGATAACAACTTTTTACTTTACAAATTCTAGTTTTTCAAAATTCAACTATTTGTCAAAATATGCATCTTAAGCTATTTTCCTTTTCTTGTACGTAGACCGTATTCAACCTACATCACATTTTGGTATATTATTTTTTTCATTTTGTAGCAAATAAATATTTAAGGTTACTTCTGATTGAACGACTCTATTCTATATTTATTTTTATACTCGTATAATGCTCTTTTTATCTTATCTGCAGTCAGTGTAGATTTTTTCTCTCCTTACACATTAGATTCCATACCATTGAGAAACAATATATGAAAATTGATATGATATGGATTCTAAGAGCATCAACTAATGACTATTTATACAGGTTATATTCTATGTACTTGAAACAATTTATCATTTGAGACATTAAATTTTGAAGCCATAGCCATTCGTAATGTTGGTCCTCGTAGACTTCTCAAGCACTATACATATATATATAGAGTAAGCTTCATATGAGCACTCTCTGACCATAATACAATCAGCACCATTTAATAATAGCCCTTGGATCAATTCAAGGGTTGTTATTAAATAGTGCTTACTAATATGTTAATTATACTTTTCAAAAAAAAAAAAAATATGTTAATTATAAAAAAAAAAAAAAAAAAGGAAAAAAAAACATAATTTAATAATTAGTAATTAATATGTTAATAAGCACCATTTAATAACAACCCTTGGATTGATCCAAGTGCTATTATTAAATAGTGCTAATTGTATTATGGTAAGAGAGTGTTCATATGAAGCTCTCTCTCTCTCTCTATCTATATATATATATTTGCCGTGATTTTAAATTTTTGTCAAAGATTTTAAATCTTTTACAGTTATTATTCGCAATAAAACTTTTTGACACGAGAGTATTTGCAACCCCTTTTACCACAAATTTAAATATATTTTTTCTGTATTAAAATTTTTTTTTTTTTTAGTGACCCATAAAGAAAGAATTAAAAAAAAAACATATTACCCTAAATTTATTATAGTACCGAACTGAATGGGTGCCTTTTATTATGATACCACATCGCACTAATACACTAATTTTATTAAAACTAAAATTTGTCCCCCCCAAAAAAAGAAATTAAGTTATTAAGTTATTACTAATTATTGTGCCATGCTTATGTAACTCTAATTATGTTATGATATGGACACTTGGTTAGCTAACTAAAACAATGAATCAGCAGCCTTTTGACCTGTGAAAACATCAACACGGCCTATGGAGATCAAAATTTTTGAAATTTTCCATGAAAATTATTGAGACATTGATAGTAACCATTGAATTAAACACCTTGAACATAGTGCATGCACATATCATAGTCAAAAATAATAGATGGTCATTATAAACAACTACACAGTCCTTATTTTCTTTGGACTTTGCGGGATCTTGTCAAGCCTCAATTTTAATATATTTTTTTTATTCTTTAATTTACGTAAGAGGAGACTCTATCACTCTATCATATATTAATTTTAATTTTTTTATTATTATAACTTTAACTTATAAAATAACTAAACTTTATTTTCATATAAAATTCCACCTATTAATTTGTTAAGTATACTTTGACTTCTCCAATTTTTATCTGCTCGTTCCGCTACAATACAAAGTAACTTCTATAAAAAGATTTTTTTTGAAGAGGTACAAGATTAATAACTATTGAGATTAATTAGAGTTTTTTTTTTGTTGAGAAAAGAAGCATATATTAACCGAAGAGAAGCTAGCCAAAACCTTGGCAGTCCTCAAGCAACTGACTACAAAGACAAGGAGGATAATCTTCCATCCAGAAACGATCGACCTCCACAGACAAAGCAAATTTAGAAAGAACATTAGCGGCCTGATTAGCTTCGCGCGGAACATACTCAACGCTAGAACTAGGGAAAAACGCTAAAATATTCTGAATAAGACCCAAATCAACTAAAGAAAATGAGAGCTAATAGCATTAACTATCGCAAGCGCATCTGACTCCAAAACAGCCAGCAGAAGACCCGACTCCCTTGCGAAGATCAGACCGTGAAGAATGCCTAAAGCCTCTGCTAAGGGAGGGAGAAACGGAGAAGCGATCCGTTGAGCAGAAGAAGCTAACACAGCACCGTTGGAATCTCTAATGACAATACCCAAACCAATGACTCCGTCCTGTTAATTTGTTTAGAGAAGCATCAGTATTTATTTTAATTTTCCCTACAGGAGGGGCAGTCCATCTGTAAAATAATGAAAATGTATGAAAATATAATGAAAAAAATGTGTAAAATGATGAAAGTGAGAGAAAATGTAATGGAGGAAAATGTACATCTGTTTCATTAATCTTATGAGGTATATATACATGAAGATATAACACATAAAGTCTAACACCCACCTAACACTCACCTAACATTACATAAAGTCAAGAGTACACCTAACACTCACCTAGCATTACATAAAGTCAAGAGTACAACAAACACTCACCTAACATTACATAAAGTCAAGAGTACACCTAACACTCACCTAACATTTCATAATAGTCAAATATACAATTAAGATTTACTAATACTCCCCCTCAAGTTGGAGAGTGAATATCATGAAGTCCCAACTTGTTACGTAAATTCACAAACTGATCTTCTTGTGGCACGACAACCTCCCCAATCTGAATCACAAAAAGCTTTCAAAGTTAAACTGTTTATGGAGGGAAGTAATAATCCCTGACCAGATGTACCTTTGATGTATTTGAGGATTCGAATGGCAGCGTCCCAATGAGGTATTCTAGGTTCTTGCATGAACTTGCGCAATGTGCGAACTGAATAAACTATATCGGGTCTTGTCACTGTAAGATATATCAATCTGCCAACTAGTCTTCTGTACTTTATTGGATCATTTAGCAATGCTCCATCAGTGGGAGTAAGTTTCAAATTCTGCTCCATTGGAAAATTGTTGGGACATGCGCCTAAGAGTCCAGAATCTTGTAAAATGTCCAACGCATACTTTCTTTGTGACATAAAAATGCCTTTTCTGGAGCGAGAAAATTTAATACCGAGAAAGTACTTCAAGTTTCCAAGATCTTTGATACGGAAGCGTTTAAGAAGGAATCTTTTGAGACATTCCATTTCATGTAGATCATTTCCTGTGAGAAGTATGTCATCGACATATATAAGAATTGCTGTAAAAGAAGTACATTGAGTTTTGGTGAAAAGGGAATAATCAGCCTTTGATTGTTGATAGCCGGCCTTTCTGATAGTATCTGAAAATGTGGAAAACCAATTTCTTGATGCTTGTTTAAGTCCATAAAGAGACTTGTTGAGCCGACATACAGTGTGCTCCCCCTGTCAGCGAAGACCAGGTGGAGGTTCCATGTAGACAACTTCCTGGAGGTCGCTATGTAGGAAAGCATTTTGAACGTCCAATTGGTGGATGTGCCAATGGCGAGCAGCAGCAATAGTAAGAAGACAACGAAGTGTTGTAAGCTTTGCTGTTGGAGAAAATGTTTCTTAATAGTCAATGCCCTCAACTTGATTGTATCCTTTAGCAACAAGGTGAGCCTTGTAGCGTTCAATGGTGCCATCAGATTTGTATTTGATTTTGTAGACCCATTTGCAACCAATTGGTTTGTTGCCAATGGGCAGAGGGACTAAGCTCCATGTGTTGTTGAGCTGCAAGGCTTCTAATTCTGTATTCATAGCTTGTCGCCAATGTGGATTAAGGACAGCTTGAGCATAATTTTTGGGCTCAGTGTGATATGTGATGTTAACTAGAAAAGTAGAATGGGAAGGTGAAAAACGTGAGTAGGAAAGAAAATCAGAGAGTGGATATCGAGTACCTGGTATAGAACTTGGTGCAGAGGTAGACTGATGTGTCTGAGATGACATCAGGAAATCTCTATGCCATGCCGGAGGTTGCTTAGGCCGTGTTGACTGTCTCGGAGGTGGAATAGTAGTAGTTTCAGAAGGAATATTTGATGGGTCTAAAAGTGGTGGTAAGGTTTCGGCATCTGGTGTGTTTTGGTGAGAAGTGTGGAATCAGAAGTGATATGATCGGTGGCTCCACTATCTAAAATCCATGGCTTTGTAAATACAGAATTAATTGAAGCATTGAAAAATGGATACAGACCTGTCGCATTTGCATAAGTGTATTTATTACCAGCACCATGGTTTGAACTCATCATTGATGAAGATAAGAAAGCTGTTGAAGTTGCTCGATGAAAATTCTGTGCAAGACGTTGTCCGGATCAGAAACTTGTCTCTGATACCATGTAAATGAAAATGTATGAAAATATAATGAAAGAAATGTGTAAAATGATGAAAGTGAGAGAAAATGTAATGGAGGAAAATGTACATCTGTTTCATTAATCTTATGAGGTATATATACATGAAGATATAACACATAAAGTCTAACACCCACCTAATATTCACTTAACACTCACCTAACATTACATAAAGTCAAGAGTACACCTAACACTCACCTAACATTACATAAAGTCAAGAGTACAACAAACACTCACCTAACATTACATAAAGTCAAGAGTACACCTAACACTCACCTAACATTACATAAAGTCAAGAGTACACCTAACATTTCATAATAATCAAATATACAATTAAGATTTACTAATACCATCGAGTTGCAATGCGCACAATTGAAGGAGCAAGAAGCGTTGAAGGAGCTGTGTTCGAGTTTGCCAAGATGTAGTCTTGATAATAGGAGCTGGATCAGTTCACAATCTCCACTACGCCAATAGGACCAGAGCCATGCAAGTGACGGTTTCGGCTGAACCAAATCCTCCACAACACAGTGCCTAGCATCTCAAAACTCATATAGAAGGAGACAATCCTTACACGAAATTACAAGAGTGGCTGGGAGTAATACCATGCATAAATGTTAAAGCATGGCAAACCGTTTTAAACCAAGGGCAAGACCATAAAGCATGTGTAGTTGTTTCAGGCATTTGCTGGCACTATAAAAAAAAAGTAACATTTTGTTGCGAATAAAATATACTATAATCCGAGATAAAAGGTGCTGTAAATACTGTCATGGCAAAATATTTTACCGTGGGTAAGAACTGTTGTAAAAATATTTTTACCGCAGAATATGCAAGGCAAAAAACTTAAAATTTACAGCAAAATATTCAAAATTTTTAATATTTGTCACGGACTAGCATTTGTGGTAAAAAGGTCGTGCTAAATTAATAGAACATTTTTTTTTGTAGTGTGGCACATGAGACAAAAATCATTCACATTCATACCTCTTCCAGCAAGGTATGAATATGCAATTAGAGTCACTTAAAACCGACTCTGATGATTTACCAAATAACTCTAAAACCTTGAGTCTTGGTTTGATTTGATTCACCAAAGGGTAACTTGCAAGAAGAGAGCAACTCACAGCATCTCAGCGACAGAATAAGACAGTATCTGTACATGTCACAGTTTTTATACTAACTTGGATACACGTGCAGAACACACATATACATGCACACAAACATTAATTCATTTTGGAAGATAAGAATGGGTATCTTGCCTGAGGCAGCTTCTTATCATCATCTGAAAGCATGTCCATGGCACTCCAAAAGATTGTTTCTATGTTCGCTTTCTCGTCATCCTCAGTTAGATCCATCTTTGCCATCTATATATTTGGAAATTGGAAAAAAAAAATGAAGATCCAGTGTTCAAATCTCTAGAAAAGTGAAGACATGATACAAGTGCTTAACGAGAAGATGCAAACAGAAGTATAAAAGGACTACAAGACAGAAAAGGGAAAAAATATATGCTGGACAATAAAGTTTAATGACTCCCACAGTCCCACATTTTATTTATCCAGATTATAAAGATTTCATACAAACAGCTATGAGTTAATATAAAATTCTGAACTCTCCCACGTTATTGACCCAAACTATGAGTTGTGTGGTTTATAAGTACGGCTCTCACATCTTTTTCATGAGGCGTCTTTAAATGGTAAAACCATAAGGTCTAAGTTAAAACAAACAATAATACCTCATAACAAGGCAGGAATGAAACGTAGATATGAGATATTAACCACACTTGAAAAAGACGAAGTAGAATGCGTCTGCGGTCGCCCTAATTCTGAAGTGGTTATCTTATATGATATGGACATTTTGCTGACTAGAAACAATGAATCAGCAGTCAAGATGATCTGTGAATCCATCAACACGGTGATAAAATATTTTGAACTCTTCTAGAAAAAAAATTATTGAGACATTGATATGAAAGTAACCATTAATTGAATCAAACACTTGTACACAGTACAGATTCACAGACCATAATCATCGACAATAATTGATAGTTATAAATAACATTCGACTTGGTCCTAGTTTGCTTTGGACTTTGCGGGATGATCTTGTCAAGCGACTTTCATATGAATATTTAATTATAATTGTGTACTACGAAGAATTTACTCTGTGTACAAAATATTTAAATTCTTTGAATGACTTTCACCATCTAGATTCTTTGAATTTACTATGACAGTACTTACAATATTATTCCACATACCACGAATTACAATTATTTTCTCCATACCAAAATGTCTTTTTTTATTTTTTTTTTTATTTTTGCATTGTTAGTTGCCACAAATGAAAATATAACTACTGTCACGGCCTAGATAAAACCCGAAAATCGACTCCCACAAAGAGAAGAAAGGTATTTCAAAAAATAAGAAGAAAATCTTCTAAACTAGTAATTATCAAGGAGGAGGAGACATACGGAGCAGATTGTAATTACCAAAGTTGGTACATGTCAAATGTGATTTGGTGATAACGGGCATTCGTTCAGTCTAATAATATTTCAGATTTGAGTCGTCATATTCCAGGTGCTATAACCGTACCGTGTTATCACCATGACATGTTTCGTTTCAGTTTCTGTTTTATTTCGTTGAAGCTGGGGGACCTCTTTCCATTGCATATTTGCTTTGATGCTGAATTTTGTACAAGAAATTACCAAAGTTGATACATGTTAAATGTGATTTGGTGATAACGGCCACTCATTCAGCTTGATAATATTTCAGATTTGAGTCGCCGCATTTCAGGTGATATAACTGTGCTGTGTTATCACCATGTCATGTTTTGTTTCAGTTTCTGTTTCTTTTCGTAGAAGCTGGGGACCTCTTTCCATTGCATATTTGCATTGATGATGAATTTTGTACAAGAAATTTCTTCAACCGCATCGACCGTCCACTTTTCAAGACCCACGTAAAAGTTAGGCCTTATCTAGGAACGCCACGTGTCCTTTTCAACACGGTTTGGACAAGAAGTGAATTTACAATTTTTTATCAACCAACTTCGTCTATAAATAAATATCTGAAACTTTCTATGCATTAAAAACAATTCATGCAAGCAAGCAAAGCAACCTCCATACCATACCATACCACCTGCAAGAGAAAATCAATGGAAGGAACCAAATTCTTATCTTCTTCTACTACTCTTCCTTTTCAAAACCATCAAGTCTCTTCCCCGTCATCCACGACATATCGAAGAAAACCACGAAAGCCCTTCACCGTTTTCACCATGGCGGCTGCTAGAGGAGGAGGAGGAGGAGGAGGAGGAGGAGGAGGAGGAGGAGGAAATCCCTATGGATCAGGAAGGACTGTGGATGAGGACATGATCGTGCTGAGAATGCGAATTCGGGAGCTGAAAATGTTGGAGATGAGGAGCGAGCCGCCTCCGAATTGGATGGAGTGGGAGAAGAAATACTATGCAAACAATGGTTATGATGAGGACGTTTGTGAAGCACTAGGGTTGTTGCAGAACTATTTGATGAATATGAGACCTGCTTTCGCTTTAGGGTTGATTGCTCTTATCGCGTTGAGTTTGGTCGTATCTACTGGGATGGCCGTGTTTCATGCTGTTCGATTAGCTCAGATTATTATCTTATCAGAGTTTCATTAATTTCTTTTCCTGATTAGGTTTACTCTTCCTAATTTTCTTCCAATAAATTTTTCCTCTTACCGGGGAAATTCACAAAAAAAAAGAAGAAAAGTTAGGTTTTCAATAGTGTATCAGTACTAGCTAGTACTGTGGAAAAATAATATATATATATATCATTTTGGCTTGTCGATTTATAATGATTGATATTTAATTATGTGCTTAATCAAAGTGCACCATTTTGTCTTTGAGCATGAAAATAAACAATCTTCGACTTAAATTACGGTTTGGATTCATTGCATCAATCCATGTAAATAAATTCTTTTTTTAATAAGAGTATACACAGTACAGTACACGTATATTCTAAGAGCACATATTAAATGTTTATAAAAAAAAAACAAATTTACTCAACCCCTAGTAATAAAGTGGTTGAGTTCGTTTTTATGATAGAGGTTTAAGACTCACTTTTATCCATTAAATTGCAAATTGTGAGAATATTCCTCCTCTATAGTGGAAGTTACTATTTCGAACCGAATTTGTAGGGTTTGATTTCGTTAGTTCCCGTAGAGCCTTGACCCAATTAGTGTCGAATTTTAAAAAAATTTATCAATAAAATTAGCTCTGACTAAGTGTACGTTTGAAATAGCGTATCTACTGGCCAAAATAGCTTATTTAATCTCAAAAGCTCTTTTTTTGTCGTTTAGTTGTCACCTCAATAGACCTTTTAGGCGATTAAGGGTCTGTTTGGAAGAGCTTCTTCGAGTAGAGCTTTTAGAAGTAAATTTTTTAAAAGTAGAGTTTTTACAAGTAGAGCTTTTAAAGAAAAGCCGTTGGCCGTTTGGTTATCAATTAAAAAGACTCTTTTAAGCTGTAGATTGTTTGGTTATATTAATTTTAAAAACTCTTTTAAATAATAGAATTATCAAAAAAAGACATATAAAAGAATTTTAAACATAACAAAAAAATATATGATAAAATATCTTTCATTATAATTAAAAAAATAATTATAAAATATAATAAAAAAAGTATAAAAATACAACTTTCTAAATGAAACAAATAAAATAACAATAACAAATTATGTTGAATAATAAATTGGAACTTCTACAATTGATATTGTTTTTATGGAAATTGCAAAAAAAAAAAAAAAAACTCAATGCATAGTGAAAAAACTCACAACAAAATACAAATATATACACACGTATACAAATTCATACACAATAAAAAAACACATGACAATATACAAATATACACACATATCGACATACACATATATATGCGTTGAAAGAATTAAGTGCAATTATGTTTTACATCTTAAAAAACTACGTTATTAGAATTTTTAATTTACACCTAAGTTATTAGGGTTTTTAATTTAAACGGGTATTATGAAATTGTAAAGTATATGAGGGTTATATAAGACATTTTAATATTTTAAAAAAAAACTCAAAAAGCTCTACTTGGAAATGCTTAAAATTTGAGCTTCTCCGAGTAGACGTAAAACAGCTTATTTAATCGCCCAAAAGCTCTACTGGGATAGCAACCAAATGACACAAATAAAACTGAAAAGAGCTTTTGAGATTAAATAAGTTTTTTTGGCCAGTAGATAAATTCTTCCAAACGTACACTAAATAAGCTGTTTTATGTCTACTCGGAGAAGCTCAAATTTTGAGCTTTCCAAAGTAGAGTTTTTTGAGCTTTTAAAAAATATATTAAAATGTCTAATATAACCCTAGTATATTTTATAATTTCACAATACCCTTTTAAATTAAAAACCTTAATAACTTAGTTTTAAATTATAAACCCCATTAACTTAGTTTTTTAACATGTGAAACATAACTTCACTGCTCTCACTACATTTAAATTTTTAAAAATTCATCTTTCATTTGTTAGTTTCCTTATATTTTACATCTTTATAATCATTATTGTTTTATTTTTCTATTCCAATTCTTTTAACTTCACCGCTTTCATTATTGTTTTATAAGATTGTTCGTCTATAAACACACAAACATATTATTATTATTATTATTATATATATATATGTTGCCGCACATATATGTGCATGTCAATATTACGCGTATATGTAAAATGTCATATGCTAGTTTTTATTTTATTTTTTACTGTGCATGAATTCGTATATGTTTGTATATTCTGTTGTTAGTTCTTTTTGTAAGTGTGCATGTGTTTTTTTCTTCATGAAATCAATACTAATTGTAAAAGTTTCAGTGTATTATTTAGTATAATTTGTTAATTATTTTAATTATTTTCTTTATAAAATTGTATTTTCATACTCTTTTATAATATTTTACAATTATTTTTTTAATTACAAGGAAAGATATTTTCTTATTCTATTTTTGTTATGTTTCAAATTCTTTTATATGTACTTTTTGGTAATTCTATCATTTAAAAGAGCTTTTAAAGTCAATACAATTAAACAATCTATAGTTTAAAAGAGCTTTTTTAATTGACAATCAAACGGCTAACGATTTTTCTTTAAAAGCTCTATTTGTAAAAGATCTATTCCTAAAAACTCTACTCGAAGAAGCTCTTCCAAACGGACCCTAAATCCGATTATATCTTATAGATTGGCTTAAATGAATTGTGAAACTGTTCAAAAGCAAGCCTCCCCCAAAGGAAAGTGAAATTGGCTAACCATTGAGCAACTATCTTTATTTTGATCAAATTATTGTCGTTAACTATAATATTAAAAAAGTAATTATGTATTAATAATAATAATATATATATTGAATATTATTGGTATTTATAGTACTCTCTTAACTAACATGACAAAAAGGAATAAAAGTTAATTAGCTATTTATATATATTGAATATTATTGGTATTATAGTACTCTTTTAACTAACATGACAAAAAATGAATAAAAGTTAATTAGCTATTTTTCATGGTATATAATATAAGACAACACTAAAGAATCTTTTTTTTTTAAATCAAAAATCATATATAGGTTTTTTTTTTTTTTTTTGAAATGAAAATCATATATAGGTTGGTACAAGGCTTGTGCAATTAAGAAAAATAAAAATCAATAATTCATCCAAGTTAGTTAATAATTAGTAGGGATATTTACCCATAGTTCAAGTAGTTAGTGCATATTTTCATCCACTTTTGTGGTGGAAATTCAAGTCTCACCATATATATAAATTTACTAGCATGCATGTGTGGTAGTTTTCTACCTTATTATGAGAGTAGGTATTCGAGCTACGCGTTTAATAATGGATTCAAATCTCACTCTTACGCATTTAGTAATATAAGTGTGGGGTAGTTTTTCCCCTTATTATGGGAGTAGATATCTCCCGCTATGAGAGTAGGTATTCGAGCTATGTGTTTGGTGATTGACCTCGATAGGTTCTGATAAACTTATAATTAATCTTGTAGTTGTTTATATAATTATAAAAAAAATTTAATGATAATATGATTTGGCACGAGAAAAGCAAATATCATTAGTGTCTATACATATACATATATATATATATATATATATATATATATATATATATATATATTTTGGAAAATCAACACTAAAATGGCCTAAAAATGGTTGACAAAATTGTTTTAGCCACGTATGAAAAAATAATCATTTATAGCCAATTTAAAAAGAAAATAACATAAATACCTTCAACCACCCACTGATTGAATAATTACAAAAAAAAATCTCAAAATAGTAAAACTTACCCAAAAAAAATCATTAAAAATTACTGAAAAACTCATTTTATACATTAAAACAAACACACTTTTTTCTTCCTTCCTTACGCCAACTTTAACCCCTTTTTTTATTTTTTATTTTTTCCTTCTATGGCAACAACTCTTTCTTTTTCTTTTATCACTTTTTTTTTTTTCTTTTTCATTAAAACTAGTTACATGCCTTTATTTTTCAGACACCCATTATCTTGTCTTTACTAACTCTGTTATATTAACAAAATCAAAACTTAGAGATAATTTTATAGAATTTTTTATATTTTATTTAGAATGTATTTTATGGATTTTTTTACGTTCTTTTATTTTATTTGTATATTGTATTTGATTTGTGGTTGAAAGAATTTGGGTGATATTATGGTTTATTTTTGTGAAATTTTAATGGTTATGGAATATGTTAGTGAAAAGTTAGTTAGTGAAAGATTTGTTAGTGAAACGTTTGGTAATAATATTGGTTAGTGAAATGTTGGTTAGTGAAATGTTGTTAGTGAAATGTTTGTTAGTGAAATGTTGGTTAGTGAAATGTAGATTCGTGAAATATAGATTAGTGAAATATTGGTTAGTGAAATATTATTTAGTGAAATGTTGGCTAAAGAAATGTATGTTAGTGAAATATATATTCGTGAAATATTTGAGGTGTAATTGTTTTCAGTGAAATGTTATTACTGAAATATTTTGAGTGAAACATTATCAGTGAAATTCACTTTATTAATGTTTTTGTGAAATATTGTATCTTCTAAATATTTGTCTCTTATTTCAGGAAATTAATACCCGTAGACTTATACTCAAATAGACAATGGGATGGTCTAGATTATGTTGGTAGTTTACCAGTTAAGGTACTAGTTTCTAAAAGGTTGAAACTTACAGGGTTGATTTAGTTGATATATCGAAAGTTTAACATTGACAATACACGGTATAACATAGACAGCAGTACGGTCGCTTAAAGATTGAATTCTCAATCTTTCATTAATATACATTTTACTAACCTACATTTGACTAACCAACATTTCACTAACCAAACGTTTCACAAATTAAACATATATTTCACTAACTAACGTTTCACTCACTAACTTTTTACTAACGTATTCCATAACCATTAAAATTTCATAAAAATAAACCATAATATCACCAAAATTCTTTCAACCACAAATCAAATACAATATATAAAAAAATAAAAAAAATAAAAAACTTAAAAAATTCATAAAATACATTCTAAATAAAATACAAAAAATTTCATAAAATTACCTCTAAGTTTTGATTTTGTTGATATAATTGAGTTGGTAAAGAAAAGATGATGGGTGTCTGAAAAATAAAGGTGTGTAACTAATTTTAATGAAAAAGACAAAAAAAAAGTGATAAAACAAAAAGAAAGAGCTGCTGCATAAAATGAAGAAAAAAATATAAAAAAAGGGTTAAAGTCAGCGCAAGGAAAGAAGAAAAAAGTATTTTTATTTTAATGTATAAAATGAGTTTTTTAATAATTTTTAATGGGCTTTTTTTGTAATTTTTAATGTTTAAGATCTTTTTATAATTATCTAGTCAGTGGGTGGTTGCAAAGTATTTATGTTATTTTTTTTTTATAAATGGCTAAAAACAATTATTTTTTTATTTGTGATTAAAAACAATTGTTTCTATAATTTTTTGGTCACTTTTAATTTTATCCCAAGAAAATTTATATGGCAAATGATAATATGATTTGGCATAAGAAAAGCAAATATTGGAAAATCGATACTAAAATTAGGGTTCTTACTTCTTTAGATGAAGTATATACTACAAAGCATAACTAGCTATACAAAGCATAACTAGCTATTCACATATAAGTAAATTTTATTCTTGTAGTTTTATAAATAAGGTAAGGCTCGAATCTTCTTCATGAAAACTTAAAGAGGAATTATATTATCAACTATACCAAAATTGGGGTGTCCTTTTTATAAATTGTTGATAAATATCATTTTTTTTCTTCTCATAATTTGATCGAAACTAAAACTATATTCTGTAAATTAAAGAAAGCGTAAAAGGGAAGATATGATTGTAACTATGGAAAATTATCGTTTTTACCGTAGATACTTTGCTGTGGATATCGATATGTGATAAATATAATATAAAAATCAGGAAAATAAATTTCGGTAACGGGTGAGGGTTAGTACACATCTCTTCTACTTTAGTGGTGACTGTTTAAGTCACACTATACATATTTACCAGCATTTGTGGTTTATTATCTTTTATTATTGTACGAGTAGATGTCTCCTATTATATAAGTAAATATTTGGATCATACATTTAGTAATTCATCTCAACAGATCTACCATAAAATAAAAAAATAAAAAATACACGCGTCCTACATAAAACTAAGTTATATACCTCCCGCGATCAATTAAGGCTTGATACAGACATTTTGCTAGTTAAAACAATGAATCATCACTGTTTTAGTTTAAAGTCTAAATATGTAATCATATAACAAATAGCTCATTTTCACTTGTCAAGATAATTATATGCTTTTTCTCAACAAAAAGAAAAAAAAAAAGAAAAAAAAAAAGAAAGAAAGATAATTAAATGCTCCCCTAATTTACGGCTGCCTATGTTTCATTTGTTGTTAAAACATCAAATTTAAATTTGGTAACCATCCTAACTCAAGCTCGTACTAAATTAATAACCTCGTTAATAATTTTTTATAAAATTTTTTAGTATTCAATAAATATATAAATTAATAATTATTAAATACACGAAAGAAATAGTACATCAAAATTTATAATACATATGAAGTGATACGATGATATTTTGATATGATAACACCTTTTTACTTTATAAATTCTAGTTTTTCAAAATTCAACTGTTTGTCAAAATATACATCTTAAGTTGTTTTCCTATTCTTTGTACGTAGAACGCATTCAACCTACACCACATTTTGGTATATTATTTTTTTCATTTCATAGCAAATAGATATGTAAGGTTACTGCTGATTGAACGACCCTATTCCGTGCTCATTTTTATACTTGCATAATGCTCTTTTTATCTTATCAGCTAATGTAGATTTTTTTCTCTCCTTAAAAACTAGATTTCATGCCACGGAGGAATAAGATATGAAAATTGTAATGGTATGAATTCTAAGAGTATAAACTAATGACTATTTATGTAGATTATGTACTATGTACTTGAAACGCTTTATCATTTGATATATTAAATTTTAAAGCCATAGCAATTGTACGTATGTACACTAATTTTTAGGCTTCTATGTATGTACATAATAACTTTGAGCTTCTATATATGTATGCGCACATTAAATTTTAATCACATCCATTATTTTTTATTTATAAATCATAAAGTTTTAGCTTCTATAAATTCCATGCATTTATAGTGCTTCATCAAGGGTTTAAGGCTTATCCCGGTAGACTTCTAACATTTATCCTGTCTTAACCGTTATTAAAAAAATATTATACTTACTGCGATCTTTTTATTCTAGATACTAATTCGTGGGTAAATATTAAAATTTTTAATTTTTTTATCAAAAATTTTAAGTTTGTTGCCGTAAATATTCCACGAGAAATAATATTTTACAACAGTTATCTTTTGCGGTAAAACTTTTCACTACGAGAGTATTTTTGACCCATTTTATCGTGGATTATAACATATTTCTTCCGTGGTAAAAGATTTTTTTTTTTTTATAGTGACCCATAAAGGAAGAATTAAAAAAACAACATATTACTCTAAATTTATTTTAGTACCAGATTGAATGGTCGCCTTTTATTACGAAACCACATTGCACGGATACACTAATTTTATTGAAACTAAAATTTGTCCCCCTAAAAAGAAATTAAGTTATTACTAATTATCGTCTCATGCTTATGTAACTCTAATTATCTTATGATATGGACACTTGGCTAGCTAACTAAGTCAATGAATCAGCAGCCTTTTGACCTATGAAAACATCAACACGCCGGCCTATGGAGATCAAAATTTTTGAAATTTTCCATGAAAATTATTGAGACATTGATAGTAACTATTGAATTAAACACCTTGAACACAGTACATACACATATCATAATAAAAAATAATTGATGATAATTATGGACTTTGCGGGATCTTGTCAAGCCTCAATTTTAATATTATTCACTTTTTTAATTCTTTAATTTACGTAAGAGGAGACTCTATTATATATTAATTTTAATTTTTTTTATTATAACTTATATAAACTTTATTTTTATATAAAATTTCACCTCTTAATTTGTTAAGTATACTTTGACTTCTTCTAATTTTTATCTGCTTGTTCCGCTATTGTAGAAAGTAATCTTTATTAAAAAATTTTATTTTTTGAAGAGATAGAATTATAAGATTAATAACTGTCGATATCTACCGAAATTAATTAAAGTTGATGGGTGTAAAATTAGTGTTTATATTCAGATAAGGTTTTTCAAAGATTATTATTATTATAATAAATAAATAACATCGAATTTACCTAAATCTTATTAAATTACATTCGAAATTAAAGTTTAAATTAACAATGCACTCCTATAGTGTTAAGTTTTATCATTAAAGTTTAAACTAACAATGAACTCCCATATCATTAAGTTTTACCATTAAAAATTAGGTTCGAACCTTTCCTGATTCGAGATCCATGGTGGATCTATGGTGGATCCACCATGGACCTCTCACTTTTTTTTTTTACTTTTCTTTTTTTTAACGGTCAATCCTATTTTTTAAGGGTTAAATTTAAAACTAGAGAGTTCAGTGTGAGTTTATGAAAATTTTAATTGTAAGTGTAATTCAAAAAACATTAGTCAAGTTGAGTGTTACGTATTCTTATTATAATATATTAATATTACTATATTTTATATGGATATGGGAACGTGGCTTTACTACCTAAATTGCAAGCTGTTGTCATGTATCGAGTCAAATAATTTCGTCTTCCACCATTGATGATGACGCTGATGATGATGATGATGATGATTTGGTACCAAGAGATCTCTTCAACTACAGGGACTGTCCACATATCATGACCCACACAAAACATAGGGCCTATCTAGTCAATCCACGTGTAATTCTCGACACGGTTTCAACGTGAAGTGAATTTACAGTTTTACCCTTTTATCAACCTTACTTGTCTTTATATAACAAAATATTCTAAAACGATCCATATCTATCTATGCATCTAAACAATTCATGCAAGCCAAGCATCCTCCATACTATACCACCTTCAAAGAAGAAATCAATGGAAGCAACCAAATTCTTATCTTCTACTACTATTCCTCTTCCTTTTCACAACCCTCAAGTCTCTTCCTCATCGTCCACGACACGTCGGAAAAAACCCTTTACCGTTTCCACCATGGCATCTGCAAGAGGAGGAGGAGGACCAAGGAATTATGGAGGAGGAGGAAATCCCTACGGATCAGGAAGGACTGTGGATGAGGACATGATCGTGCTGAGAATGCGAATTCGGGAGCAGAAAATGTTGGAGACGAGGAGCGAGCAGCCTACAAATTGGATGGAGTGGGAGAAGAAATACTATGCAAACAATGGTTATGATGAGGACGTTTGTGAAGCACTAGGGTTGTTGCAGAACTATTTGATGAATATGAGACCTGCTTTCGCTTTAGGGTTGATTGCTCTTATCGCGTTGAGTTTGGTCGTATCTACTGGGATGGCCGTGTTTCATGCTGTTCGATTAGCTCAGATTATTATCATATCGGAGTTTCATTAATTTCTTTTCCTGATTAGGTTTACTCTTCCTAATTTTCTTTCAATAAATTTTTCCTAACCGTGGAAGTTCACAAAAAGAAAGAAGAAAAGTTAGGTTTTCAATAGTTAATACATAGTATCAGTACTAGCTAGTACTGTGGAAAAATAATATATATATCATTTTGGCTTGTCGATTTATAATGATTGATATTTAATTATGTGCTTAATCAAAGTGCACCATTTTGTCTTTGAGCATGAAAATAAACAATCTTCGACTTAAATTACGGTTTGGATTCATTGCATCAATCCATGTAAATAAAGTCTTTTTTTAATAAGAGTATACACAGTACAGTACACATATATTCTAAGAGTACATATTAAATATTTATAAAAAAAACAAATTTACTCAACCCCTAGTAATAAAGTGGTTGAGTTCGTTTTTGTGATAGAGGTTTAAGACTCACTTTTATCTATTAAATTGTAAATTGTGAAAATATTCCTCCTCTATAGTGGAAGTTACTATTTCTTATCGCGTTGCGTTTGGTCGTATCTACTGGGATGGCCGTGTTTCATACTGTTCGATTAGCTCAAATTATTATCTTATCGGAGTTTCATTAATTTCTTTTCCTGATTAGATTTCCTTTTCCTCTTACCGTGGAAGTTCACAAAAAGAAAGAAGAAAAGTTAGGTTTTCATTAGTTAATACATAGTATCAGTACTAGCTAGTATTGTGGAAAAATAATTAGTGTATATATATATATATCATTTTGTCTTTGAGCATGCAAATAAACAATCTTCGACTTAAATTACAGTTTGGATTCATTGCATCAATCCATGTAAATAAAGTCTTTTTTTAATAAGAGTGTACACAGTAACGGTACACATATATTCTAAGAATATATATTAAATATTTATAAAAAAAAAAATTATTTTATTATTAGTAAAGTGGTTGAGTTCACATTTGTGACAGAGGTTCGAGTATCACTTTTATCTATTAAATCGCAAATTGTAAGGATATTCCTCCCCTGTAGTGGGAGTTACCATTTCAAACCGATCTTATAGGATTTGCTCTCGCCAGTTTTTGCAGATCGTGACTTAATTGGTATCAAATTTGAAAAGAACAAATTATAAATAAAATTAGTTCTGCCTAAATCCGATTATATCCGATAGATTTGCTTAAATGAAAACTTCAATTATGAAACTGCTCAAAAGCAAGCCTCCCAAAAAGGAAAGTGAAATTGGTTTTGAGCCTCCTAGAAAGGAAAGTGAAATTGGCCAACCATTGAGCAACTATCTTTATTTTATTATTTATTTATTTTGATCAAATTATTGTCTTCAACTATAGTATTAAAAAATTAATTATGTATTAATAACATATATATTGAATATTATTCGTATTTATAGTACTCTCTTAACTAACATGACAAAAAAGAATAAAAGTTAGCTATTTTTCATGGTATACAAGACAACACTAATTTTTTTTTTTTTTTTTTGGAAATATATTCTTATAGTAATACGTATGAAATATTAGAAATCATATATAGGTTGGTACAAGGTTTGTGCAATTAAAAAAAATAAAAATCAATAATTCATACAAGTTAGTTAATAATTGGTAGGGATATATCTACCCATAGCTCAAGTGGTTAGTGCACCTTTCCATTCACTTTTATGGTCGGAATTCAAGTCTCACCATATGGATTTACTAACTTGCGTGTGTGATAGTTTTCTACCTTATTATGGGAGTAGATGTTTTCCATTATGAGAGTAGGTATTCGGACTACGTATTTAGTAATAGATTCAAATCTCACCCTTATGCATTTAGTAACATGCTTGTGGGTTAGTTTTTCCCCTTATTATGAGAGTAGATATCTTCCCTATGAGAGTAGGTATTCGAGCTACGTGTTTGGTGATTGATTTCGATAGGTACCAATAAACTTATAATTAATCTTGTAGTTGTTTATATAATTATAAAAAAAAATTCATATGGCAAATGATAATATGATTTGGCATACGAAAAGCAAATACCATTAGTATGTGTGTGTGTGTATATATATATATTGGAAAATCAACACTAAAATTAGGGTTCTTACTTATTACCAAAATTCAGATAAAGTATACACTACGAAGGATAACTAGCTATTCTCATATAAGTAAATTTTATTCTTGTAGTTTTATAAATAAGGTGAGGCTCGAATCTTCTTCATAAAAAGTTAAAAGAGGAATTATACAACCAACTATACCAAAGTTGGAGTGTCCTTTTTATAAATTGTTGATAAATATCATTTTTTTTCTTCTCATAATTTAATCGAAACTAAAACTATGTTCTGCAAATTAAAGAAAGCAAATAAGGAAAGATATGATTGTCACTATGAAAAATTGTCGTTTTTACCATAGATACTTTGCCGTGGATGTTGATATGTGATAAATATAATATAAAACCTCAAGTAAGTTGTTCATAATAATAACAATAATAATATTGGAAAAATCTTATCTTAATAATAAACACCAATTTCACACCCATCAACTTTATCAAATGTTGCTGTGTATAATACATCCACTTGTAGTAAAGTGGTTAGTGTACCTCCCTCCCACCTCAGTGGTGAGGGGTTCGATTCCTACTATGTATATATGTGGGTAGTTTTCTTCCCTTATTGTGGGAATAGTATTCTCCCGCTATGGGAATAGATATCCGGATCGTACGTTTTGAGAATAAAATTTATTTATGAGACTTGACAAGATCCTGAAAAGTCCAAAGAAAATAAGGACTTTGTAGTTGTTTATAATGATCAGCAATTATTTTTTATTATGATATGTGCATGTACTGTGTACAAGGTGTTTAATTCAATGGTTACTATCAAATGTCTCAATAATTTTCATGAAAAATTTCAAAAATTTTGATCTCCATAGGCCGTGTTCAGGTCAAAACGCTGCTGATTCATTGTTTTAGTCAGCTAGCCAAGTGTCCATATCATAAGATAAATAGAGTTACATAAGACATGACATGATAATTAGTAATAATTTATTATTATTTTTTTTTTTGGGAAGAAGGGGGGCACGAAAATTTAAGTTTGTGATACGTGGTTTCGTAGCAAAGGTTGTTCATTCAGTCCCATATTAAAATAAATTTAGGGCTTTTTTTATGGGTTACTACAAAAAAATAGAAAAAAAGTTAATTTTTACCGTGGAAAAAATTATTAAAATTTATAATATAAAGAGTTACAAATACTCTCCTAGTAAAAATATTTATTGCGTATAATAATTCTTTACATATTCGTTGAATCCTAAAAAAAATTATAAATAATTATTAACGAGGTTACTAGTTTAGTACGCACTCGAGTTGGGACCCTTACCAAATTTGGATTTGATGTTTTAACAACAAATGAAACGTAGCCATAAATTAGCCATAAATTATGGAAGAATTTAATTATCTTTCTTTCTTTTTCATTTTTCCTTTTGAAAAAACATTTAATTATCTTGACAAGTGAAAGTGAAAGTGAAAAGGAGCTATTTGTTATATGATTATATATTTAGACTTTAGACTAAAATAGTGATGATTCATTGTTTTAACTAGTAAAATGTCCGTATCATGCCTTAATTGATCGTGGGAGATATATAACTTAATTTTATATAGGACGCGTGTATTTTTTTTAATGGTAGATCTATTGAGATGAATTACTAAATGCGTGATCCAAATATTTATTTATATAATATGAGATATCTACTCATATAATAAGAAAAGATAACAAACTACATATATCGATAAATATACATAATGTGACTTGAACAGTTATCACTAATGTAGAAGAGATATACATTAACCCTGAACTCCTACAACCTTAAGTTTTACCGTTAAAACCTCCCCTACTTCACAATTCACCATGAATCACGCACTTTATTTATTTATTTATTTTTTCGTAACAGTTAATCTTACCTTTTAACAGTTAAACTTAACACTAGAGGGGTTTAATGTTAGTTTTTATAAGTGTTAATTTCAAATGTGATCTACTAAATATATGGTAGGTTGAGTATTTATTATTATTAATATATTAAGATTACTATATTGTATGCACATGGAATCTGACTGTGACTATCTAAATTACATGCTGTTGTCATGTTTCGTGTCAAATAATTTCGCCTTATATCGTTGATGATGATGACGTACCAAGAGATTTCTTCGACTGTAAGGACCGTCCACATTTCATGACCCACACAAAACATAGGGCCTATCTAGTCAAGCCACGTGTTATTCTCGACACCGTTTCAACATGAAGTGAATTTACAATTGTACCCTTTTATCAATTCATGAAGTGTTTTTATATAAATCTATACATCTAGACAATTCATGCAAGCCAAGCAACATCCATACCATACCACCTTCAAAGAAGAAATCAATGGAAGCAACCAAATTCTTATCTTCTACTACTATTCCTCTTCCTTTTCACAACCCTCAAGTCTCTTCCCCGTCGTCCACGACACGTCGAAAAAAAACCCTTTACCGTTTTCATGATGAGGAATTATCGAGGAGATCACTATGGAGGAAGGATTGTGGATGAGAACATGATCGTGCTGAGAATGCGAATTCGGGAGAGTAAAATGTTGGAGACGAGGAGCGAGCCGCCCCCGAATTGGATGGAGTGGGAGAAGAAATACTATGCAAACAAAGGTTATGATGAGGATGTTTGTGAAGCACTAGGGTTTCTGCAGAACTATTTGATGAATATGAGGCCTGGTTTCGCTTTAGGGTTGATTGCTCTTATCGCATCGAATTTGATCGTATCTACCGGGATCGCTGTGTTTTATGCTGTTAAATTAGCTCAGATTATTATCCTCTCGGGTTTTTATTTCTTTTCCTCAATGAGTATACTCTTCACTCTATTTTAATAAATAAATTTTCTCGCACGTCGAAGTTCACATAAAGAAGGTGGAAGAAAAATATTATATGGTTTTTGTTTCAGCTAGCTAGATAGGTTTTCAAAAGCTGATATGTATGTATATAGTGACAAGTAAAGAACATGGAAAAAAAAAATCCTCCATTGAAATTACTGATTGAGTTCTTCTTCTCATCTTTTTTTTAAATTATTTTCTGTCAATGCTTTTTGCAATCGTATAAGAAACATTACATATATATTATTTAATTTTGAACTTATTTTACTTTGGTCCCTCTAAATTTTGTATTGTATTATTTTGGTTCTTCAAATATAATTTTCTTGACTCCACCTCGCTCCTAAATATTTGGGAGGAGATGTGATTTCTCCCATACTTTTCAAATTAGTAACACGCGAGGTGTGTTTATCAGTTATAATCTTTAAAAAGAAAAAAAAATATGTAATTAGGTGTTGTGAAACCATTTCATAGAAGTTCATTAATATCTTCTTTTTATAAAACGAATCGACTTTAATTTTTGAATAATTCACACTGCTTCCGCTTATATTGTAACAAAATATTCCCTTTTTTGTGGAAAACGCCCGTATCAAAATTTATAATTTTGTGTATGGACAATTCCTCAATATTTTGTTCATTCGCAACAAAATATTTTCTTTATGCGGCGGCAAAACGATTGTGTCGATGCAATTTTTCAAGAATACAAATTCTAAAGTGTATTTGAAGTATGATCTTCTAGAATTTTTGCTTAAAGGCGAGAGCCGCGATATTTACACCCTACTAAAATTGTATGTCATCCCATTAAAAATTGTTTCAAACTTTTAACTTGTAAGAGTAATAGGAACTAATTATTTAATATTGTGGTAAAAAACGAACATAAAATTTTAGAGGGCTGTAAATATTCACTACCCTGAAGACAAATAGAAAAGGCCAATTGACCCAGGTTCAAATTATTCAACCTAATAATATTTTAGATTCGAATCGTAACCACGGCGGGGGTGGTACGTTTAAAAAAAAAGAGCAATTGTTACCAACTATGGAGGCCCAAATCTATGGCTATGCCTTCTAAATTTTGTTCAATCTGAGCCCATTTGTACATTAAAGAAGCAATCACCCTTTTTTCTCTATCAAGATTCCAAGATGTCAAAATTTAATTCGTTTAATGTATCTAATTGTTCGAATCTATTTTACTTTTTTAGGGAGAATTGTAAAAATGTCGTTAAGGTTTGATTTTTCTTGAAAAAAAATTAACTTTCTAATTTCGAATTTAGATGAAACCTTTTATTATATTAAAAATACTCATGAGGAACTTGACAGAATGGTCAGATCTATAGTTTGCTCCCACAAGATCTAGGGTTCGAATTCCCTCATGAATACCAATATGGTCAAAAGTTATAGTTTCATGTTTCTCAAAGATTGTAGGGTCAAAAGTTATAGTTTTCTATTTCTCAAGGGATAATTGCACTAAAGTAATTGTAGGGTCAAAAGTTATAGTTTTCTATTTCTCAATTTCTCAAAGATTATAGGGTTCGGCTGGAGCTCCAGTTTTGAACTTATATATATATATATATATATATATATATATATATATATATATATACCTAAATTGTCTTTATACTCAAAATGATTACAATATTTTTGAATGATGTAGGTAACGTTCAATCAACTTCATTGTTTTGTCATTTTGTTAAATTAACTATTGATGTCTCATTGTACATACACATGATATGTCCCGTTCAATTAGACTCAAGTTAAATTTTATATATTCAATAATTGCAAGTGAAAAATGATTGTTAAATAGAAGTATAAATTTATAGCATTTAAAAAAAATGAAATTCTTAATTACAATTTTGTGTGACATGACACTTTTTATACTAAATGAGACTAAAAAATAATAGTTTTAAGTAAAATAAATTTTTATTGTTGATAGCACCCTCAAAATATGACCTAATAATTATAAACAATTTGATACAATTTTGGCATTTATAAAGAAGAAGTCTATCTTAAGTTCTAAAAAAATTATCCTTTTGTTTAAAATAAAAAAAAATTATCCCTATATATTAATGTTTAATTTTATTCACTTATGCCCCTAATAATTGAGTGAAAATAGATTAAGATCCATTTGTTATTCCTAATATAGAGAATATTCAACAGATTTTCAATTATTAGGGGCATAAGTGAGGTAAGCACACAAATTAAACTAAATACATATTAGATTTGTAGTGTGTTTATTGTCCCTTCTTTTGTTTTTTTCTTTCTTTAATCTTATTTTATTAAAATATTAAATTTCTTTTAAGAATATTTAATATATTTTATTCTAATATTAAAAAAATAATATATTTTGATATCAATTTTTAAATTATTAGTATTAAATAGTTATAATTATTTTTTAAAAATAATTTAAATATTTTTTATTTTATTTAAAATTTAATTTAAACAAATTTTTAACCAAATTTAATTTAATTCTTAAATGATTGTATTTTTATTGAAATTGAATTTAAATGATTTTATTTTATTCAAAAAATTTAATTTAATATAATATTATTTTGGTCAATTCCATATTGTATCAAACGTAAAATAAAATAATTTTTTATCCAATCTCAAACAGCACCAAACAAGAGATTATACTATTTTTAGTTCAATATAATCTAATCCAATCTAATTATATTTTATAAAAATAGTACAATCCAATCCCACACGCTAAGTGCACCAAACACACCCTTATGATTAATAATTTATAATTATGTTAAATGAAAACAAAAATTAGTTAGTTGGCAGTTGGCACAAACCAATTATTACTATAAGAAAATATATTTTGAAACTCAACCATCATCTGTTGTGACATCTATTGTAGAATCTTATGTAAATCTTTCAAATATATTCTATTTTCTTTTATATTTATTTATTTATATTGTTTGTTTGTTTTAGTTTGAATTCATTCATATTCTATTCAATTTGATAATATATTTTGATCAATAATTCAATCAAATTTTCCGCTTATCATGACTTGATAGTAAACGACACTCGTTTAGTCTGACAATATCCAAGTTCCGAATTGCACCACCACGGATGATATAAGAAAATAATTCAATCAAATTTAATAAAATCCTACCAAATGTTATATATATTACCAAATCTCATATATATATATATATATAAGAGATTAAAACAAATTATAACTAATAAGTAATTATTTTTTGCTTTTATAAAATTGTTGAAAATAAAAATCAGTAGAGGAAAAAAAAAGATTATAAATGTTCTTCATCTATCAAATTAAAGTCGTACTAGAATTTGTTATTTATATAACCTGAGTTCACCCATGTGACCAACTCATTTAATAATCTATATTTTTAAATACTTTAAATTTTCTTCCGAACTATTGAGATTTTTTTTTACCACCATCGAACGATTATAAATAATATTAATTTAGTTTGATAATAATTTAGGTAAGTGCGGAGTATTAAAATTATATTTTGGTCTTGAAGGAGTTAAAATAATAAAATATAATAATTAAGGAGGCTAGGATAAAAAAAGTTTAAATATGTATTTTAAAAATAATTTTAATTTTTTTTTGGAAAGCCGTCTCTAATTTTAGATTCGAACCATCGTATTGTATTTGGTTAAAAAAAAAAACTATGATAGTAATTATAATATTAATAATCAATTTAAAAATAATTATTATATTAGTTGGTGATTCCTAATTGTTTTTTTTTTCTTTTATCACTGAACATCAATTCACTGTTCACATCAATATGTTATCCCAAAGCTAACTATCATCCAAAAATTAATTATTATTAATTCGATTATCTACTAATATTTAGGAAAAAAATACCTTACACATACTGGTAAATATATATAATATATATACGGTTCGAGTATATATTCCTATAACCAAGAGATATATACTCGTAAATAATGGGAAGAAAATTCTCTATTCATACTGATAAATACATATAGTGAAACTCGAACTTTCTACTACTAATATGAATTAAAGAAATGTACACCATAAGAGGTATGAGAGTACGTCTGCGGAAACGCAATTAATAAGAAGAAAAATAGGATACGACTGTATGAGATGGAAGTGTTGAACTCAATTATTATATACTGCAATAATTGATAACATACATACATCAATCATTGAACTGATCAATCTTCTACCCATTCCCTGTATGTGCATACATTTCTCTGGAGTCTCATCTTCTGGATCTCAACTCTTACCATGTATGTTTCCCGGTTGACTTGAAAGTTTTTCAGGAATTTTTGGGAAAAACATGAATTCCACAAGAGATGATGTGGTGGATGCAGTGTTTCCATTGTTGAAGCTGCTGTCCATGGCACTCATAGGTCTGATAATTGCACACCCAACAGTCCAATTAGTACCAAAAGCAACTTTCAAGACACTTAGCAAGCTTGTGTTCATGTTGTTCTTGCCTTGCTTGATATTCAACCACCTAGCTCCATCCATCAGTCTAAAGAACTTGCTCCTCTGGTGGTTCATTCCGGTGAACACGGTTGTCAGCACGGTCATTGGTTGCGTATTGGGGTACTTGGTGACGCTGGTCTGCAGGCCACCGCCTCAGTTCTTCCGGTTCACCATCATCATGACAGCGTTCGGTAACACGGGTTACATTCCTCTGGCTGTTGTCTCATCAGTATGCCACAGCAGCTCAGGCAACCCCTTTGGTCCTTCGTGTTATGCTTCCGGGGTTGCATATGTGTCGTTCACTCAGTGGGTTTGTATCGTTCTTGTGTACACCCTCGTTTATCATATGATGGAGCCTCCATTGGAGTATTACGAGATTGTGGAAGAAAACGAAGATGATAATGATGATGAGATCGTTGAGGTAGTTGCTACTGCTGTTAATGATCTGAGCAGGCCACTGCTTGTTGAAGCAGAGTGGCCAGGATTGGAAGATAAAGAAACCGTGCATTGCAAGACACCCTTTATTGCCAGGCTTTTTAATAGCAGCAGTAACATTCCAGATCTTGAGTCAATGGAGGAGGAGGACAATCCGGTTCATCCCAATAGCCCGAAATCTATCAAGTGCTTGGCAGAGCCTAGAATGGTTAGAAAGATGAGAATTGTCGCTGAGCATACGCCTATTCGAAACATTCTCCAGCCCCCAATGCTCGCATCAGTCTTGGCAATTCTTGTCGGTATAATTCCAGGGCTCACTCCAATTGCTTTCGGTGATGATGCTCCCCTTTCGTTCATCACAGACAGTTTAGACATCATGGCTGCAGCCGCGGTTCCTTCAGCTATGCTGATTCTCGGAGGAATGCTAGCGGAAGGTCCAAACGAATCGAAGCTTGGTCTCCGAACCACGATTGGTATCATCGTCGCGAGGCTCCTGATTCTTCCCCTGACCGGAATTGGGGTCGTTTTCCTGGCCGAGAAATGGGGCCTCTTGATCCCTGGAGACCAGCTGTACATGTTTGTGTTGCTCCTGCAGTACACAACACCAAGTGCCCTATTGTTGGGAGCAATTGCAAGCTTGAGAGGCTATGCAGTTGGTGAAGCCTCAACACTCCTGTTTTGGCAGCATGTTTTTGCCATATTTTCTCTGGCATTTTATATAGTTGTCTACTTCAAGCTCTTGCTTTCTTATTCCTAAAGATTTTTTGTACAAAAAGGAAATTCTCTGCTTTTTACACCATTTGATAATCCAAATGATGATTTGGCTCATTTCAGATTGGAGATGGATATTGATGTTAATTGAGAATGAGACATGTTCTTTTTTCGTGGTGGAGAGTTTGTTTACACTCCACCTATATGAGATTGCCTATTCACTTTTATATATGACTTTATATTCATTATATTCAATGCACATACAGTCTTCTTATCATTATAAAGTTGTTTTTAACTGTTAAAACAATTTTAATTTATTAAAAATAATGTTTAAAAAAGATTTTAAAATAAAAAATAAAAAATATAATTTTGAACTAATGAACGGTAAAGATTAAATATAAATTTTTTAAAATATTAAAAAATTAAAAAAATTAAAAGAAAAAATGGTACCTCAACCTTTATCTCCATCTGATGGGTGGAGATCTGGGAGCCTCCGCCAACCCTTTTTTTTTTTTTTTTTTTCTAATAATGGATGGTATAAATCCATCTAATTTTTTTTTATTTTATAAAAAAATTATATTTTTATCTTTTTTTTAGAATAAAATCGTAATTACAAGCATTTAACACTAATCAAAGGTATTTTGGACCCCTTCAATACAATTTTAAAAGCCAAATGTTAAAAGTAATTGAAATTAACTAACAACGAGAATTTTGTGTGAATTAACTTTAAAGTCTTATATGAAAGTAAATATATAAATCTAAGTTAGATTGGGTGTAATTAGTAAGTTGTCTTCAAATTACATATCTATTTGAAAAAAAAAAAAAAAAAACTTTTTCAAGTCCAAACATCTCAAATAATTTTCCGAAAAAGGATCAGTAACACAAGTTTCTTACACCCACTGTTGAAATTACTATTGCATTCATCTTAACCATAAATTTAGTTATCCAGAAGACTATATAGATTCTTCAATTCAATGCCTATAATCTGAAAAGTTCTAACTTTTTACATGTTTGCTCCGCATACTCCATTCAAGACTTTAGATTCTTAACATACATGCTTGGACGTGTATGCCTAGACCACTCATATTATGACGCTTGGTATAAGATCACTCGTACAATTGATTAACTATATCACATGACATAATTTGATGAACAGACTGAACGTACTTAAATATCCCAAAATCTAGACATTATGGGAAGATTGATCAGAAATATTATCTAGTGATTTCAATAACATCTGAAATACCATATTCATCAAGAGGCAATTTCTCCCTCCTGTGTAGCCTCTTTCAAAAAACCTACAAGAAATTCTTTCGACAATCATCGTCACAGTCATAACTCAGTTAGCAACCACAACAACATCCACATCCGTCGATTCAACATCGACTCTTCACGGGACCCCACAAGAGTTAAATGTAATTATGCATCATGTATGTGCAGTTAAACGTAACCATGGAAGATTTTCTCATACACCTAACAATTGAAAATAAAACAAGAGTTTCATAATCCACATGCAATAGTTTATATACCAAGACCACAGGCAATTTTCCAAGCAGTTTGATGGATGTAATCAAGTAAACTCCACCACACACGCGAGACAGAGATCAAAATTGAAACCGAAAGCAACTTGACAGTTGACAACACAAGTACTCAATTCGAGTTTCTCTTCTAGAATACAATTAATGTATTTTTGAGCACCAAAGAAAAAACGAAAATGAAAAGTCAACAAAGAAGTAGATTATTAAAATAAGTAAAAAAAATACCACCACATCATTGAAACATTTGATTGTCTAATAAGCTCATCGTCTGGTAATTAGCATTTGTTCTCCCTAAGGTACTCTTAAGAAAAAAAGAAAAAATGAAGCAAAACTATTACCATATTCTTTTTTCGCTTTTATCAAATCAACAAATAGGCTTACACAATATCTAAATCTTTACAACTATTAACAATATATTTAGAACAAAACTTAAATTAAGGAAACATTAGTAACAGACGCCCAATTACGATAGCCCTTGGCTGCAAGTACAATGGCCTTCCATCACAAAAGCAACCCAAAATATAATGTAAACCAAAATGAAACAGTACACGTGTTCTTGTAATTTAAAACCAGAACCTTCATTAAAAGAAAGCAAAATGCATACTATAAAGCAACTCTCCTCAAATGGAAACAAGATCTAGAAAACAAACATGACTTACAGTCACTCTCTCATGCTATCACTGCCGTCTTCCTCATCACTCAAATCAAGATCCCCAAGCAACTCTTCCAGAGGAACAGAAGGCAAGTCCTCCCCATCAGTCATTGATGCCATCTCTGACGGCTGGTAGTCTTTGTTGCGGTACAATGATATATTAAATCTCAACTCAGGGTTCTCCTCCAAATCCCTCAAGAACTGTTCGTATTCATTATTCATCTTCTCTGGGTCACCTCTACCCTTAGTATCATCCACTTCCATATTGAGGGTTTTAAGCTTCCAAGAACGAGGCTTCGCACGCTTCTTTTGGCGCTTCTCTTCATAACTCTTCTTTATCAAAATTGCCTCTGGGAGTACCAAACCTTTGTATTTTTCCAGTTCAATATCATTGTTGTTGGCACCATAGAGATCATAACCAAGAGCGTAATCCCCCGAACTCAAAAGATGGCCAAGATGTGTTCTTATGGAGAAAATGATATCATTCTTCCCAAAATCTGACACACGAGCTACTTGGGCATCAGCCAAGACATACTTCGAGCCACCAACATTAACTTCAGAAGAAACAACCTCCACATCTAACACAATATATTCCACAAGCTGCCGGCTAGTGAGCAAAGATTTGAAGGATGACCTCCAATATTGGTCAGCATCCAAGAAACAATGTCTCAGAGTGAGCGGATCAAGTAAAGCAATGCTATTTGTCACTTTTGTGCAGATTACAAGAGGACCAAGATTCCCCAAACTAACTGCAACCTTTGGTGGCAGACAGATCAGATCTTCACGACAAATGGGGCTGATCTCAACTGAGAAAGTATGTTTGTAATTGTAGTTGCTGCTCTTAATATCATGGGAAACAAGCTGTTTGTCACTGCGGCTCCTTACTGGAGCAACTTTACTTACAAATTCAACAAATTTCATACCATGACTTCTATTAGAGAAGAAAAAATCGATTCCTTGTTCCATTTGCTTGATTTTAATTGCTCGAGCGGCAGCGTCATGCTTCAAAATCAGCTGTTCAAGAAAAAAGAAAGTTCGTCGGTGAGGAACATGCTGCCGCAGCTGCACAGCGGCAACCCATTGGTCAGGGTTGGCTGCAACCCTTGAACAAGACTCACACATGTGATCTTGCTGAACATACTCAACCACATAAGACTGTTCAAGAATAGCTCCATTAAGAACTTCCTTCTGAACTTTCAGCCTGACCTTGATCCTCTTAGAGTGTGGCTCAGTCCAAACAAATTCTGCGTGTACTAACCTAACTTTGTTCAGATTCTTGAGTCTCTTAACACAAAATGTCAACAGCTCTTTCGATTCCAATTGGGCTTTAATCCAAGTTCTCGGCGGTTGCAAGTATTTCTCACACTCAGGACAATGCATAATAATCACATTCTTCTGTAAACCTTCTGTGATGTCAACTTCAGACCGCAAACATGTGACGCACATATTGGCAGCATTTGGTGCCATTGGAATACCACATTTGCAGCACAGAACAGTGCCAATAGTTTGTGGAACCACAAACATGCCTGAATCTTGTGCCATGGCAGGCAATCCTACTGTGAAAAAGACAACAATCGTAGTAAGTATATTAAAATTTTATCTCCCCATTAACAAGAATGACATATCATGTCCTAGAACCATTATAACAAACAGTAAAACCAGAGTTTCACAATCTCTAACACGCTTGAAAGTGTTCAAAATATGGTACTAATATTGTTCTTGTCAAGAAAAACAGATTAAGCCAGCCACAAGAAAAGTAGAACCCACTTCGTCTCTCCCAACGAGAATTATCTAACAAGAAAATGAGTGACCAAAAATAATGAAGGGAAAATAAACAAGCAATATACAATAGATAAATTTTTAACAGCTCTAGAACAGTTACAGTATTCGTGCATATCATCTCTGATGACCTATTCGATTAAATAGTTTAAAAATACAAACAAGTAACTCCAAATCGAATTGTAAGTTTCATTCAATAACAGAATTCGAATCATGGAATTCTAATATGCCTACACATTCGAATCAGAATCTCTTTCGACTTCCGATTTCAATCATGTGCAACAAAACACAATCGTTATAATTGTATTTTCATACTTCACAATGATTTTGAAGCATATGTTTCCAATCAAAAGTTTCCAACGACGTAAAAATCGATAACTAGCAATTTATCCGAACATAAATATCAGAAACTTAGAAGCTGAAACGTACACACAAAATTAAAAAAAAATAAAAAACCATACCCAGTTTGTCAATTTCTTAAACGAAACTAAAAAAACTATGCTGGTGGCCGGCTTAGACGACCAGCGGCGGAGCACCACAACTGGCTGGTGGCTGGCTGGATGAGGCGGCAGAGAGACGGGGGTGACCGGGTGAGAGTGAGAGAGAGGGAGAGGGAGATGAGAGAATTCAGAGAGTCGCGCAGTGAGACAATAATCTGGAAAAACTGATATTTAGGGTTTCTTTTTATATTTATATATGGTACGGGTTCGGTTCGGTTCGGAATAACTTGAATCCGCCTGACACTAAAAATGAGCCAATTTTATTTCTAATTTATACTTTATTTTTAATATAAAATAGAAAAATAAAAGTAAAAAAAAATAAGTGAGAAAAAACGATTTATATTCTCTAATGTTTTGAATCATTTGAACCAACTAATTTGTCTATTAATAGTACCACCTCACAATTAAATATTCAATCTGTAATCACAATAATCCAATTATAAGAACAAAACTCTATCAACCGAAGCTATATCCTCCAGATGTAAAAGATATCTTTTTTTTATATTTATTGCGATTCCTCATTCGCAAGTATTTTAATTGAAATAATCTCATTATTTTAAATAAATTTATTTTTATTTTTTTAATAAATAATATAAATTTTTTTTTTTATAATTGTATTTATATTTATGCTCGTATCAACCTCGTAAACCCCCATGCGATAGGTAGGTGCTTATAATTTGAAAATTTATACGGCTTCGGGCGCGGGTAGGATATGGATATTAAAAAAGAAAAATTTATTAAAAGTAATTTTAAAATATTGAAGGAAAAAAAAAAAAAAAAAACCGGGTTCAAAGTTTGTGTTTTTTTATCGTTAGAATCTCACTTGTCTGTCCCTGCAAGGCTGTAAACTCTGTCTCTCTGTGTGTCAACTGTCATGTACACAAAGAGAGCGAAAGCAATCTACTTTTTGTTCAATTTTTCATTTTTGCTTTAAAGTATTTCTGGGTTTTTGTTATAATAAACAAAGGATCAAACGCACGCACTCAATCTCTTGCCTCGTCTAAGAAAACACACCACCAAAAGGGAAAACGAAAATGAAAGTAAAAAGTTTGTTGCTTTTTTGCTTTGCTTTACTTTGCTTCTGTTGCAGAAGATCCCATTCTCATCCTTGTAAGTCTCTCTCTCTGCACCATTAATAAATCTTCTTCAAACGTTTAAATCAATGAAAAATATTGCACTTTTGTTTCATTTGTCAAGTTGATAGATACATTATGGTGCATTGACATTATCATGGGTCTCTCTCTCTCTCTCTCTTTTTGCATTGACATGTCATAACAGTTTATGGGTCTGATCTGGGTTTGATTCTCATGTTTTTGGACATTTTCCCCAGTTCTGGTTTCTGGGGGTTATTATGTGCATTCTGGTTTTTTGTTTGTTCTCCATTTTGTGGTTTGTACAATATATGTATTTAAGGTAAAAAAAAATGTGGGTTGCTTTCATTTTCAGCTTCATTATTGTTTTCAACTTTTTCTTCATTTTGGTTTTGGTTTTTGGCTTTTTGCTTTCTGGGATTTTTGACTTTAAAGCACAATCCATCATATCTTTCTGTTTATGGAAAAGGTACCTCTACTTTGAACTGTTTTTTAACTTTTTATTTTTGCACTGTTGGGCCGTTGTTTATCAAAAGTTTCTTTAAATTTGATGAAGCTTTTGTATTTCTCTATTGAATGGTGACTATTTCTTCTTTTTTATTCTGGTTTTCAATCACAGCTCTCTCTGGTTTTTGCTTTTATCTATTTATTATTTATTTATGGCCTAAAATCCTCTTGCATTGCTTGTTGCATATTCAATTTTAAATGAATACTTGCTTGATTGTGGTATGTTTACTGTATCTTATTTTGGTTGCAGATTGCAGATTCATTTTTTTTTGTTTTTAACTGTTCTTTTGTTCATTTAGTTGGGTTGCTTAGTGTCTTTTAATATCTTTAGTTCATTTAATTTAATTTAATTTTTATTGGTATTTTACTTTTTGAATTTTAATGAATTGCTGCAAGGTTGGCTTTGAGTTTCACTTTTGTAAACCATTTTTTTGTGTTATCTGAAGGATGGGGGATGAATTTGCATTGCTGGTGGATCAGTTGCTGACTGAGTCCACCATTGAAGCTGCTATCGAGAGCAGAAACCAGGTTGCAGCACGCCACAACATTGAGAAACGGAGATAATATGGAAGATTTTGCTTCGCAGAGGACAGATAAGGGTGTTGGTTCATCTCCAACCAAGTTGGTAGAATGTAGGAATTTGCCATGATGATGATGACGATTCAAACATGGAGACACCTTGTTCGTGCTGTGGCAGCTTGAAGGTAAGTTGCTAGTTTATATGTTTATTTGGTTCTTTTTAAAAATTTCTATGTAGGCTATTAAAGTCGTGATTTGATCATAGCTTGGATTATAATTGAGTACATGCGCAAATCGCTGAAACCTGAAATACTCCCTGCATGTTTGATTAAGTAAAAAAGTAACATTATTCAGTAACTGATAGGTCCAAGTTTTGGCCCAAACTTAGAATCCAATCAAAGTGTAAACATCACATTTTTTTGTATCAGTTCTGATAAACCAGAAGTGTAGTAAAATTAAAAAAGTTATTAAAATTAGGGTGTTCCAAACACACCGTTGATGTATTACTGTTCATCTTTAAATATCTGTATTCTTTATGGTTCCGGTGGGTATTTAAATCTCACAATTTTCATCATGCTTCATCCAGAAGATCAGAATTATATTCTGACTGAGAAAATTTACAAATATTCTTGTCCTAGAAATCCTGTAACTACCTTCTACCTCTTACTTGAATTTGTCGATCTTGGATGCTATATAATTTGAAACTGGGTGCATGTAAAAGCATATGTTTGATGAATGTTAGTAACAATAATGGTAGGAGGAATGAGTATGCGATGAAATGTTTTATTCACTTTTTACAAAGTATTTTTGACAAGGCAGTAATCACACTTCTGGAAAGCAGGAAATAGGCCAGAGCCTGTTTTTCTATGAAGGAAGTTGTGTCCGCTTAGAAATATAGTCAGTTGGTTGCTTAATTTTAAAGGAAAACTTCACTTGATTCTAATGGATTTAGCATCCTTTTGTGGTGTTGTGGTTCTTTACCAACTCTGTCCTTGTCTTTCCTTTTTCTCTTGCTTTATGTCAGATTGATTTTCAGGAAGTGAACTTTAGAATAATTGGGGTGTCGAAATATTGCACTGTATGTCTTGTGGAAAACTTTGAGCATGATCTACCAAGGTCCTGGTCTACGTTATACCGTTATAATAGTAACACATAATCCTTGGTATGGGATATATAATCACATGAGACTGGTGCTAGTGATTTTGTTGCAGATTATTTTAGTGTTAAATCTCAACTGGCAATTCGAAAGAGATATTACCGGCAATATAGTCTTTCTCATTCCCTTGTCTTTATTCTTTTACAACTTTGTGGTTCCTATCAGGTAACTAATTTCCCATTATTTTCTCGATTGTTGTAGTATGCTCATCGCAAGTGCATTCAGAGATGGTGCAATGAGAAGGGTGATACTATCTGTGAGATCTGCCACGAGGTCCACCATTCTGATATTGAGCCTGTTTTTGATCTGTAAATTAATCATTGTTGGTGATTTATATTCTTTCATACTTGGAAAAGGTAATTGTTAGCTTTTTTCTTCTGAATGTGCAGCAATTATAAGCCTGATTATACAGCACCTCCTCCTCCCTTCCGTTATGGTGTCACTTTCGGGTATTTATTTTATTTCTCAGTGTAAAGTATCCAACCCATACTTTCATTTCCGGTGGCTGAAATGGTTTTTCTATTTCAATTCGATATGATCTGGGGATTATATTTTTAGGGGAAATTGGGAGATTCCCAGAAGCAGCCTGCATACCCCTCAATTTATAGCAATGGTTACTGCTGATCATGAACTTCTGGATTCTGGCTTTGATGAGTTCTCCGCTCCCGGTTCTAGAAGCCTTGTATGCTGCCGGATTGTTGCTATAATTGTACATCTCTCTCTCTCTCTCTCTCTCTCTTTCTCGCTGGTGTGCATGGTTTGGTTTGACTTTAGAGTAAACATGGAATCAAACCTAAGTTGATCAGTTTCTAAAGTGGAATCAAAACAGATTGAAGCTATATAAAAATTGTACTGGGTACGGTGTTATTTGAGTTTTAAACCAATCCAGAACAAAATCATTAAAATCTAATTGGAATGTCCTTGACAACTTGATGTTACGCCATTGAAGCTATTACCTGTGTTTTTATGGTTTACATATTAAATAAATTTATATGTGTATAAATTACATACATGTCTGTTTATCGGTCTTTTCGGTTTTTGAAATTTATAAACCAACCAAACCAAATTTTTTTTTTTTTTCTCTCGCTTCTTACAATATATTCAAAGAGAAATTGTAAAAGATCGCCATAAGAGCCAGTTAAAGAGTCCGGTTTGATTCATTTTGAAGTTTAATCAGTTTGCTTGCACACTTTTATGTGTGATTTTGAGTGCAGGTGTGAAACAGACTTAGTAATCAATGATAGAAAACCGTAGATATTTGATTCGTGAGTTTAATAACAATATTTCTCTGATAAAAAATTCTCAGTTCATTTTTGCTTGTATGCTTTTATTGATGGTAAATCATTCCAAGCTTGATGTTAATTAAACAAAAAAATGCTTTATTTGATGGACTTTGCACTAGAAAATAGGTGATGTGGCCTGAAACTGACTATTTTCGAACCGCACTCAGCTTATTTATTTATTTATTTTTAATGCATTTTGAATGCTAAGATTACATCTCGCAGCTTTATTCCTTATAAGCTAACATTAAAGTGTTTTAAGTCACTTCCATTTATAATCCATATGACAGATTTGCCCCCCAGTAAAATTGCATATGTAAATATAGGAGCTAATTCATCTTGCATATATTTTGTCGATTTTTTTTTCAATATATTTATTCAAAATGATTTGCTGATCCTACAGATTTACAGTCGGGCTTGTTTACATTTTTATGCAGTTTATGGTTCTTCTAATGTTACGTCATACTCTTCCCATCATATTTAGTGGAGTCGGAGAATATTCCATGACATTGTTCGCGGTAAGGCTGGCTGGCTGGCGTAATTTATATATATGCTTTTGTTCGATTTTATGTTTTCTCTATGTTGGGAGATCCGCGGGCTGTAAAAGGACTGGTGATTTGTGATTGCTGGTACTGAAGAAATATCTAAGTTTGCACATTTGGTTGCAGTTATTAACGTTGAGGACCATTGGGATTCTGCTGCCTATCTATATCATGGTGAAAGCATTCACTGCTATCAAAACTCGTCGACGTCAACAGGTCATAAATTTTACATTCACTAACGCAGTAATGCTATTAGTTAAATCTTACATAAGCATCTATAAACAGTGTTTACTTTTCCTGTCATTCTATTTCAATAACTTCTATGCCTGTGTCGCGTTCTGTTCTTTTAATCCTTTTTTTTCTTAACTTAGAAAATAAACAAAGGATAAATATTATATCTTTTGGATCAATATTGTCAGGAAAAATTATATTATAGTCTGCTTTTATATGGTTTTCAGAATGCAGTTGATACGTGCCTTTTTCTCAAGTTATTTTTGTTTCCTGTTTCTTTCTTTAATTCAACAATGATATATAAGCAGATTGTAAAGAGCCCTCGTGCTCTACAACTTGATAATTTATATGTTTTTAACCATTGTAAGAAGTGATTGAGACGCACTCTATGAGTAATGTAATTCTTCATATTGATTTTATATCTTTTGATCATCCTGTGAGTGCTTGGTTTACGACCATCATTAGAACTACTGAGACTCGGGGAGTTAATCATTTTCCGTTGTCTTTCATACAATAGGATCCTCGGTTCTCCCTGGCGTCATCAGACGAAGAAAATGAGTTGCCACAACAGCAGCATGCTCGATCACGCTTTATTCATGTTCTATGATTACGCAATCAAGTCTTGCCTGATGGAACCAAGATAGCAATCTAGTGTACAGAAAATCACAATGGCGATTTAGTGTCTGCAATTTTAGCTGGTGCTAGAGAAAGTTAATGGCAAGAACTGCTGTGCTGGTTATGGTTGCTGCAAATAGGATGACTCTGCCTGCAGTATTAGCCTAAACCATCCCTTGATTGTTAAAATTAAACTCAAAGAGAAATTCGTGCTTCAACGGAGAAAATCTTCGATGGATAGACGTAAAGTTTATCGGAGATGTGTATATAGATTATGTGGTATGTCAGTCTCATTGTAAACTTTCCCGCTTTGAGATGTATATTTGACAAATTCTGAAGATTAAATTTATATAGTAGGGTATTTAGCCATCTTTATAGTTCAATAGTAGTAAATATTTAACATGGTGCACAAAATGATTGCAAAAACTTGTGTTATTGGCAAAATATCTGCATTATATTCTGATACAGTTAAGTAATAAACTTGTAAGTAAAAGTTTGTAATATAGTAGGTGGATTTTTAACATATTGTAATGATATATTATAATTCAAAGTAATAAGAAACAAATATGCATCTTTTTTTTAAAATAATAATAATAACAGTACATCCACTCATAGTTCAAGCGGTTATTGCAATTTCCTTCCAATTAAGTGGTGAGGGTTTAAGTTTCACCATACGCATTTACCAGCAGCATGTATGAGTAGTTTTAGATATCTTGTTATGGGAGTACAAATTTGATCCGCACATTTAATAATTATTCTTTTATTATAGGAGTAAATGTCTCTTGTTATAGAAGTACATATTTGGTCCGCACATTTAATGATTATTTTCAGCAAGTCGGGTAGATTTTGTAGCTAATCTAATAATTGTACAATTTTAAAACAAAAAATATTAAAATTTTATTTATTTTTTTAGATCCCTCCCTTGAGCTATAGCATAAGTACATAACTTGTAAGAGGAAAACATTTATGAAAAGGTCCTCAGTTATTGCGGAATTATTACTTTTACCCAACTCTGCTGTATTAACTCTTTTAGTCCTAATTTCTTAAAATTATATCAAATCAATCCCTTTGACATTCAATTTTTGAAACATTATGTACCAATAGAGCTAACGTGACTGAGTCAATTAAAAAAAAAAAGAGAAGATATTTCACATAACTTTAGAACATTTTTGAAATTTCATCCTAATAATAATAATAATGTACAAAATATTCTCAATTCGCAACTTATAAAAGTTCTAAACACCATAAATGTTGATAAAAGGAAGCGATTGTGGATGAAACAAATCCAATTTAAAGAAATATGGATGGTTGAGATTTCATACTAAATCATTTCAAATATAAATAAGTTCAAACGGACACTATTAAATTTCTAGACTTTTCAAAGAGTCTAATTATCATATTCAAATATCTGGTTTCAATTTAATATAATCATATTAGTATTCGGTCCAAACTTGTGATTTAAGAAACAAGTTAGCATATGCTTCAAAAAGATTTGAAATTTAAATATATAATTTTTTTATTGGAAAAAAAAATCAAAACTAACCTTCCGAAACATCTAAAATTTATAGAAAAATTAATTGTTTATAACCTGATTGGATTTAAAAGTACCAAACTACCCCCAATTTTAATACCATTCATTGTCATCTTCCTAGCCATCACTGTAAACTCATAATTAGAGAGAGAAGCTGTAACATCCCGGATTTTAGATAATTAATTTTGAATATGTGAAAATAAACTTTGTGATTGGAGGGGGTGTAAATGTAATTAAAAGTATGTTTATTTTTATGATTTCCAGGTGGACCAGATGGAACGGTTCAGAAATGATGCATGAAGATTGAAAACTAAGGCAGTGAGCATCGCGACCTGGTCACCGTGACCACAGATCGCGATGACCTGCTCGCGATGAAAATGGTGATTTTTGGCAGTGAGTACCGCGAGCAGTTCATCGCGATCTGTGGTCGCGATGAACTGCTCGCAATGAAAATATCAAATTCTGGCAGTGAGCAACGCGACCACCAGCGCGACCATGGTACCGCGAGGTGTGCTCGCGATGAAGGCGGTGGAAACGCTCCAGTGAGTACCGCGACCTGGTGGCGCGACCACAGGTCGCGATGGCGGTCGCGACGACCGAAAAATATAAAAAAAATTTTGGCTTCTCGTAGAAGCCACAGAAAATAAAACAGAGAAAAAAAGAGAGAGACAGAGACCGAGAAAGAAGAAGAAAGAAAGAAGAGAAAGAAGAGAAATAAGAAGAAAGAAAGAAGAGAAAGAAGAAAGAAGAAGGAAGAAGAAGAAGAGGAAGAAGAAGAAGAAGAGAAGAGGAAGGAAAGAGAAAATGAAAGTGTAGGAGGAAGAGAAAGGGAAAGGAAAAGAAATCTAGAACCGCGTTAGTCGAGAGAAAAACGGTATCCAGGTTGGTGTACACACGTTTCTGAAACTTAGTTTTGATAAATGTTTTGATTGTTATGGATTTCAGATATCGTATGGATTTATTTATATTATATTTTATATATATATATTCGTATGGATTTGTTTATGTTTTTGCATATTGTTGGATAATATTTTGCTCTTATGGATATTCATTTCAAAACCTGGTTTATAATTTTTGTTTTATGGATTTTGACTGAAATTGATATTTGTTGATTTCGATATTTTGAACGGCCCTGATATATGTATAGGGATATTTGGATATAGGAGATTGACATGTTAATTGGGTGAATATATGGCAGTACTGCACCGTGATGTATAATGTCTCTTATTATTGATTACGGATACCATTTCCTCGTGAAATGGGAAACCGACTGTTTATATAGGGATACCATTTCATATGAGAGATGGGAAACCCGACTGTAAAACCCGTAATCCAGTCCTGTACACCCTGCTATGTGTATCATGGGCCAAATTGAGAATTTATGATTAGAAAATGTTATGGAAAACAAAGAAATAATATGGAACTGAATTCCAGAAAGTTTTGAAATACTGTCTGTTTACTTAGTTTCAGTAATTGTAAAACGTTTGTTATAGATATTTCGATTTCTGAAAGTACTGGTTTTAAACTTTATTGTTTATATACACTTTGAATTTCTGAGTTTACATATACTGTTTTATATTATATTACTATTTATTTTAAGTGTACACCCACTAGGCAGCTTTGCTTAGCGCGTTAGTTTTGTTTCTAACGTGTAGGTAATAAAGATACCGAGGACGGAAAGGACTGAAGAGGCACCAGCTGCAGAGAAGAGCTCAGAGTCACAGTATCTTTGGGGTAGTTTGTTATATAAGTATTTCTGTATATTATAATTAGATATGCGTGCATATACAGAGGATTTTGTAATTATGATTTGTAATTATGTGTTGTAATTAATTATTTTATGCTTTCTGTTTTGTATTTTTTTTCAAAAGGATTGTAATTACTAAATTGTTTTATAAACTGTTTGAAAGTCGCACTAAACGGCAAAGTGCGCATTTCAATGGATTGAGATTTGAAGTGTTTTTGTGAATTGTTTGTGATTTGAGTTTTATTTGAAAACAGGTTTTGGAAAATCAGAAAAACAAAGGAAACTCTGCCGAAATTTTTGAAAATAATTTTTGATGGGCTCACTCGAAAAGATTTTAAAATTACAAACTATATGGTTTTCAGTTTATAAATAGAAATAAGAAAGTTTTGAAAACCCGGTAGCACTTCCTGGGTCGATCTAGCCGGGTCGGGTCAGGGGGTGTTACAGAAGCCTCAACTTACAGGAAGAAACAAATCCAGTTATATCAAGTCAGAGAAGATTAAGTCGCTGGAGAAACTTATCTGGAGAGAAGATCATAAAATCGTGTCTAGCTTAGGCGAGCATTGACCGATCGTTGCTATGCTGGCCTTCTTTCTTTTCTTTGCTCCACACAATGGGATGAAATCGTAAGAAAACATCATTATGAGTGAGAAAATATGAAAAATGTGTTGGAGGATATTTTGGTAATTATATATACTATGAGGTGAAATTAAATTTTGATGGTGAAATAAATAATCAAACTTGTAGTTAAAAATAAATTTATCATAAAATATGTGGTTAAACTTAAAAATGACAATTTCCTTTTATTTTATGATAAATTACGATGAAATTCTAACGTTTGGTCATATTATAATGAAGTCGTATTTTTCTTTAAACTATAAAAAGTGCCTCAAATAATTATCATTTGGATCTATAATGTATTTAAAAATATTACCTTTTGATTTATTTTTACTTTTTTCACTCATATGGTCCCTATATTTTTCAAAATATATCAATTTAGTCCTTATGACCAAAATTTTAACGGTTAAACCTGACATACAGTATAAATAAATCATCTTACCCTTTTTTTATTAAATTATTAAATTAGAATAATACTTTTACCTTTAATTTTTGAACAACTTTATCTATTTGAATAGTCGAATAAGAAATTGATATATATTATAAAATTTTAATTTTATTTAAAAATACTTAAAAATAATTAAATAATAAAATAAATATGATAAAATTATTATAAATAAAAAATAAATAAAAAAATATTATAAAAATTAGAAAAATATTAAAAGTATTATCATTTATTAAAAATAAAATAAATTCAAGACTGAATACTTATAAAACTCAAAATTTAATAATTTAATATATATATATATATAATAAATTTATATATATTGCAATTCTGTTATTATATTTTATTTTTATAATATAATAATAATAAATGTATATATACACATTATATGTATATATACTATATAATATACTTTAAAATATGTATATATAATATTTTAATATTTTATTTTTTTAAAACTACATTTTGAGTTTTATAAGTATTCATCTTGAATTTTATTTTTATTTTTAATAAATGATGTTATTTTTAAATTTTTATAATTATTTTTAATTTTTAATGAACTTATAATATTTATTTTTTATTTAATTATTTTTAAGTGTATTTTAACACATGTCAATTTTTTATTGGACTATCCAAATAAGTAAAATAGTTAAAATATAAAAAGTTGGAGAGTAAAATTGTCTTGCTAATTTAATAAAAAAGGTTAAGATAATCAATTTATATTTTATGTCAGGTTTGACCGTTAAAATTTTGATCGTACGGACTAAATTAATATATTTTGGAAAAAGTAGGGATTATGTGAAGTAAAAATGTAAAAATAGATCAATTAGAGATAATTTTTAAATACATTAGGGATCAAATTAATAGTTTAAGGAGTAGTGCGATTTCATTATAATATGGCCAAAAGTCAGGGTATTACATTGCAATTTGTGCATTTTATTATTTTCATATTACACCGGCTGACTGTAACACACTAACACTGATAGACTGACTGACCCATCTGGTCATCTGGATCCAAACACGTCAGCAATGAGCCCCACCGGATATGATCATAGATCTCACAACGATTACATTTTCGTCTTCTCCCTCCCTGGCTCCCTCCCTCTCTCTCTCTCTCTCTCAAAAAATCTCACTTTGATTCCATCGAAGAAAAAAAAACAGAGTGATTGAAGCAGTCGCAGTCTCATCAGAGCTTCAGTTTCAATCGGTATTTCACCAATCCCTCACTTTTTTCATGTTTTTTCTATATATATATATATATATATTATTTTTATTTATTTCTTCGTTCATGTCCACTTAGATTTTTTTTTTTTAATCTAGGTAGAATTCAATTAGGTTTTTCTTTTGTGTATATTCTATAATTTTCTATTTTCGTGTGTGATTGTGTCGATCCGGATATTCTTCTTTTTATTTGTGTGGGGTTTAAAAGGATTTAGGAAGAAAAAAAAATCGTGTAAAAAAATTAATTTTAATCTGAATTATCTGTTTTTCTCGTGTATGGATAATGTCTACAAGCTGGATCTTAATGGGATTCAGCTGTAAAACCATAGTATGCATTCCTTTGTAGAATTATTGGATAGCATGGAATTCTGTGTCGACAACAAACTTGTAACGTTACAAATCCGTTAAAAAGACATAAAAAAAAAAGGGAGAATTTTTTTTAATTTTTGTTAGGTTAGAGAAAGAATTATGGAGAGCACAATCAATTGAGAGTGGAACTTTTTTTATTTTATTTTATTTTTATTTTTTATGTGTGATTATGTTGAATTGAAGTGGCTTTCTTAGATGGGTTTTGGTTCAGATGTTATTTTTTCCCTCTAGAATTTGTTAACTCGAATGCGGATTCTGTTGTCAAGATGGGTTTCGGGTTTTTGTATGTTGTGCTTGTATTTTTTTTTTTTTTTTTTGTCTTGTGAATTCAGAGGAACTTTGTTTCTTCCTTTTGTGCATCACATTACAAAAGAGAAAAGGAGGGGATCTGTGTTGCCCATCTTTGGAAGGTAGGATGACTTGATTTTCCGTTCTCTTGATCACCTCCGCTTCCCTACTGTTTTACAATCAGGAATCAGACTAGTTCTGTTTCCTTCCTTTTATCGGTGTTATGATGTGTTGAAGTTTTCTTAAGTTCTTTTCTTTTTGCATGAATTTCATTTTACTCTTTCATTTTAAATGCATCGGTGTGGACAGTGTCGTCAAAATGCAGTGGGTGAGTTTTCTGAGGGTTGCTTATGTTTGTGTCATTGATTCTTAATGATCATTTCTTTAACTGATACTTTACATTTCTCTCTTAATTTTGCAATTCATAGCACTTTGCAGTTTTATGATTTTACTGAAATTTTTATACAACCAACCATTTTGTTACTGCAGTTGCCGTTTGGTTGGGTGGATTTAGGACATTATGTCAGGCACGGAGGATGTTAAAGAGCAAGAAATTGTAGATGGGAATGCCACCGAAGAGTCTCAGAAGATGATGCCATCATCTGAAGAGCAGGTTGTGTTTATGCTCTGGATGTACTTTATACTATTTAATTGAAGACCTTAAACTGCATGCTGGTAGAATTTTTACTCTGAAATACTTGGTGTCAAACATTTTCCTTGTTGGTTTATTAGGAGGCTGTTTTAAAGAAAAAATATGGAGGAATGGTGCCCAAGAAACCACCACTCATATCTAAGGTGACTTTTGATCTTAAGTTTTCTTTTGTTTTGAAGAGTTACTGGTTTGTGCTGTTTCCAACTAAAATTTTGATTTTGATTTCAGGACCATGAGCGTGCTTATTTTGATTCTGCTGACTGGGCGCTTGGAAAGGTACTTAATATTGGTTTCTCAATCATTTCTTTTAAAGCTTGGTGACACTAGAAAGTAGAAAATATGCTACAAGTTGGTTGCCTAATGTCCTTCAATACTTTGTATGGTAACAGCAAGGCGTTGAGAAACCAAAAGGACCTCTTGAAGCCCTTCGGCCCAAATTGCAGGTATTAATTTAATATTTTTCTTCAAATCCACCTAATGGGTTTTGAGCATCTTGAATCAGATTTTTGAATGTATATTTAATAACATTAGTTACTTTTCGGGATAATCCAGAGCAGTTAAGTGATTGACTGGTTTATGCATGCTGCAAGAATGTATTTTTATTGGATCTGCTTGAGCAGTGGTTAATCTTTCTGAAACAACTTTCTAATGCATCCTAGCTTATGATTTTAAGAATTTTAGGTGAATTATGGAACTAAGCTTGCTACTCTCAGTTTGATGAGTACCAGTCATTCTCCTCATAAAATTAATTGTTATCTGAGTGTATTAGAGACACTAGTGTGTTTCTAAAGCTTTGACTGTAAATGTTGGAATGAGATTTTGGGGCCCTGAGCGAACTATATAAATGAGGGTCCTCGACCCTCCATGTACGTTTACTTGATTATTATTTTTTCTTCTTGTGAGTACTTGTAAAAGTCAATATAATAACTCAAAATCAAGACTACAACACAACAAAATAGCGAATAAAATGTAACCCAAACAATAATTTTATAATTGCATCAAAGAATATATTATTTAAACCTTACTCACCTCACGTTTTTAGCATCAAAGTACTAATTAAGTTTATATAATCAAGTTTTTGCAATGGATAACATAGCTGAGCCATTCAATCTTTCTTGTGACATAGTTGACCGAAGGTAAGATTTAATCAACTTCAACTTTGAAAAGCTTCTTTTTGCAGAGGCAATAGTGATTGATAGGTATTATAGAACATGTAATTGAAAATATATATTATGCCAATTAGCCATGTAAAGAAAGAGAATTCGGCAATTGGGAATTTGGTCTTATTTATTCTAGCCTTCTAGGGTTATTAATTATTACTGTTATAAATAATAGAAAAACATATAATTAAGAGAAGATAGTCATACCTCTTTTACTCTTTATCAATTTGAGATGTTAATTTAATAAAATTGATCGAGAAAAGAATTGGTTCACTTTGAGCTTTTCTGCGTCACTCTTACTTTATTCTTGAACACCAAAAATAAACCACAGGAGCTAAAGGTTGGGGCTAGGGGTTTTCACGTTTGGGGTTATGATTTTTTATTTTTTTATTAGTTAAGTTAATTGGGTATTTAGGTTATGGACGTAATGAATATGTTGGCCTTTCTGAATTGGGGTATTCTAACTTTTTTATTAGAACTTATACATTTAAGTGATTCTAATATAATATAGAGTACAAAACTTTTGGGGCTCTAGGTGGTCGTGTCACCTGGCTACCCCCAGGGCCGGCACTGCATTCAACTCATAACAGTCTATTTTCTTCCAGTGAATTATGCTAATTTTCTTGTTTAGAAGGTTTCTCAGTTTCTTTGATTTTGAGATTTTATTGATAATGCCTAAGATTATTATGAATCTTTTGGGGAAGTTAAGACTGGTAATAATTCGCATCCTCAATTACTGTAACATGATTGTTTTCTCTCCTCCTTCCATATTTTTAATAAACTTGTCATTTCCACGCTTGAAATAAGCGACTTTCTATCTGTATTTGTATCTTGAGATATAATGCTTTGGACATCATTCTTTCCATGTTTCAGCCCACCCAGCAGCAAACACGATATCGTAAATCTCCTTATGCTCCGTCAGACGGCGAAGGTATGCATCATAAGTAGATTTTCTTGTTTCGTTTACTAGCTGTTATTTCTAATGTTGAATACCATGATTTCATACTATTTTCTCAAAGAAAGTGGAAAGGAAATTGACCTTTTTGTTTGACTCATTTTTCATTATTTAGATGGAGGAAGTGCTCCGGCGGAGGATGCAAGTGGCAACGAATGAGAGACTGCTTTCGAATATTTTTCATCTTTGTGTGGACCATTGATTGTTATTCTGATACCAGGCACAGGTGACGAGTAACTTTGGGTTCCTGCTAATAAAATTGGTGAAAAATGTTTCAATATTTAGCCGAAAAAGGAAAAGAAACAATTGACAAATTTATGTAGTGAGACCTGTGGGAACTAAAATATTTGTGTTCCAAGGTTTTGGACGTGGGACATGATTGCTCCTTTTATCAGTGAACAACTTTACAAATTTTTTTTAGAAAAAGGTTTTTGTAGTACTTGAAGTCTCCTATTGTGTCGATTTTTCTCAGTTTTGTGTATGGAATGGGACATCTGTGTTATGTTTGGACTCTGGTATGGTATGTTGTGGATCGAACAATTACAACTAATTTAAAAGACTAGCTTCGTTAATGAAGGTGTTTACCCTAGGATTTTGAATGTTATTTCTGGGATATATAGTTTTATTTAGTTAAAGTTCACTTGTGTGGGTGAGTGGTTAACCAACCATCACTCTTATGACTCCTTCATTAACCAACCATCCCGTTTTAGAGAAAATCTTTAGTATACTGGGTGCATTGCTGAGGGGTGGACCTAGCCACCGAATATGTGATATGTTACTTACTGCACGTGCATTTTCTTATCACACGTGCATTTTTTAGCTACATAACATCTTTAATGGCTAGGGTGCACTGGAACAATGACATGTTCTATATTATTTTTATTCTTACTGATGATTCTATGTAGTTCAAAATTCTTGTGTATTAAATACAAAAAAAAAAAAAAAACCTAAATTTATCTGTTTGATCATGATCATTGTCATGACTCGTGAGACCTCTTAATTTATATACCAAGTTCTGAGTTCTGATGAGGTTTGCTAAAGTGTATAGATATCTACTCCCGTAATTGGGAGGTATTTACTTTCACATAATAGAAAAAAAAAAAAGAAAACTCTAGTTATATATACTGATAAATATATATAATAAGATTTGAACTCGTACCATTAACATGGATTGAAAAGGTACACTGTGACCTGATATGTGATTGTGCGGGGATGTGGATTGAATATTAGCAAGGCTTAGATGGTGATAAATTTTATAATTATCTAAGAGATATGTGGCACTGTGTAAAAAGATGATTATATCAAAAGCGTTTGATACAAATATTAAACTGTTTGTGAAAATGGTAAAGAGAATGATCAAAAACTTTCCTACAAATAAGGATAACCAATGCATGTGATCTAAGTTAATTAAATTAATTAAACATGCTAATCTCATTTTATCAAATTAGTACAACTTGCTTTGTTCTTCTATTTTAAATTGTTTTATAATTTCTAAAGTAATAAAGCATGAAAACTACGTGTGCCAATTTATTTCATTAAAATATGTTTTTTTTATTATTATATAATATTGTTGTAATTATTAGATCTAAGTACTATTATTTTCACTTTCAAATGATGTGGTATTGTAGTTACAATTATTATATAATTATTTTAGGTAGAGGAATTTGTCTTAATGCCACAGTAATTTTATTTTTTATTTGTTTTAAATCTTACAATTATAAGATTAATTATAAGTCTGTTGAGATTTACCTAAAACCAATCAGTACATGCGTGGCTCGAATATTTATTCTGAATATCGGGAGATATATATTCTCATAGTATAGTGAGAAACTCATAAATGCGTATGGTGAGACTTGAATCTATCGACGGTACAAAATTAATTAACTGATTTGAATTGAACCTTATAGATTGATAATATATATATATATATATATATATATATATATATATATATATATATTTTGATTGATTGATAAATACACATTGTTTTCTACTTTACCCACCCATCGTTTTCTCTCAATTTCTTCAAATATATATTATTTACAAATTACATTAATATATATAAAAAAATCTTAATATATAACCTTGAAGTAACAGCTATTAGTTTTAATTAATCCAAGAACATAATTCCAATTTTTTTTCTAAGTTTTTACCCTAATATTTGACTTTAAATAGTTCCACCTTAGAATAAATTTAATATTTGATTAAAATTGTCCTCTTTCATTTCCAATATAAAATAAATTAAATTCCTCATTTTAACTCAAAAGGTTGTGCAATTTCTTTCACATTCGTAATAGGCGTTAAGTATTACATTTGTCTATAAAATTATAAAGTCTCGTCAGCTCTTGTCAGGTAGACCTCTACCCTTTACCTTTATTCGACTGGTGTCAAACTTTAAGTAAATAAATGAACAAATAATATTAAACTTACATGAGGTTTATTGAATTAAACTCGGAATTAAAATTTTTAGAAAATCATACTGAATTCTCATGACGTTAAGTCTGACCGTTAAAAAAAAAAAAAAAAGTAGAAGCAGAAGAAGCTAGATCCACTATGAATCGCAAACTAAGGGAGGCTCGAATCTATCTTTTAATTATCTCCAGAAGAGTTCAGTGTGAGTTTCTAAATAAATAAATAAACCGTCAGTAAGGACATCTATTTTGTTTCTTGTCTCTTTTGGTTATATATATATATATATTTCTTGCCAAACAAAGTTTGTAGAGACAGCAACCAGACCAAGAAATCAAACAAATACTACTCTTTCTTCTCCAACCTCCATATATATAAATATTGCATTCCTTGGAAGAAAACCTTCTAAGCTCTACGAGGATCCCTTTATCGAAAAACCGAAACATCTTTCGGGTTGATCAACACGATCAATCGATCAAATATGATGATAAGAACTACCATAACTTCTTCTTCTCTTCCATTTTCCAATGCTATAATCAAGCAGCCATCTCTCAAGAGAAATTATCATCAACATTCCTTTTTACAAGTTAAAGCACAACAAAGCTTCAGAGATGAAGGTATCTTTCTCTCTCTCTATATATATGTGTGTGTGTTTTTTTGATAATAAAAGAATTTGAGAACAAATTATTGGTTGGATTGTACTCAAAAACAGTTCCATTGTTTATTATTAATTTTTTTTTCCTTTTTCATTTAATTTTTTCAGAAGTTGCATTCTGATTCTTTTAATTCTTTTAGACTATTTTGGATCACGAATCAAACACCCTTTAATTCATTTATTTTTATTTTTAACGCGTGAATGTTTTTTATCTGTCGCGTGAGGTTAACTTTTACGTGTTTTGATTATTTGACACAGGAAGATTGAATGGCATGGTTGATGCAAACTTGAGTGTTTTAAGAGAGAGAATAGAGGAGGTGAAATTGAAGGAGGGACTCGAGAGGTGTTGCAGCAGCAGATGTGAAAAAAATGGATGGAATTATGCATCTGGGTATGATGAATATTACAATTACAAAAAAAAACACACAAAAAAAGACCAATTTGGAAGAGAGTTTCTTCAACTTGTTGGATTAGTTGGTGGGACTATTGGCTTCACATGTCTTAGTGGCACTCTTTTCCTTTGCCTTCTCTCTATCTTTGTTCATTTAAATCAAGGAACAAAATTTTTGTAATTCCTCATAATCAAGTCTTGTTTTCCATCCATATATGATCGACTATCACGACCAGGATTCTCCTGTTAATCTGAGCTCAAAATGATCGTTTTCGTGTAATAATTATCAATATTATAAGAGTTCGGCTCAATAGATAAGGATAAGACTTATCCTTTCGAAGATATATACATGGTGTAATCTGTTGTCATACAGCAAAACAATTTCATTCATTTTCGATTTTTTTTTCCTAAAGAAATGAATTGAGATCATCTCTTGTGTTTATTCTGACTTCAACAGATCTGATGACATTTGTAATCAACATTATATTTAAATGAATATATTATTTTTGAATATTTGTGATCGGCATGAAGATCAGTATACGAGTAAATCTGAAATCCAAAAGAAATAGGCCAAATGCTTAAGCTAATGACTCAATAGCTTAAGCCTTGTCAAAATGCTAATTAATTATATAATTAAGTGTTGATTAATCAATCTATTCAAAATGCTAATTACTTATATAATTAAGTGTTGAAATAATGTATATATTTTTTAATAATTTATTTTCTTTAATATAGATATAAGGGATATAGCACTAAACTAACCTCAATCGTATCTAAATTTTTAATCTTTAACGCGGTTTATTTTATAAATATATAATCATATTAATAATTACCAATTTTGTAGTAGATGATGAAAATAATAGAAAAAAAGACTTGGTAAACAAATAACGACAATGTCTGCTAATGTAAGTTATGTAACTACCAACTCAATATTTTTAATTAATCCTCTAAAATTTTGTTTGAATCTCCAACTTATTATCTTTAATTAAATAGTGCGTATTTTGTCTCAATTTGTGGGATTATTTTGACCAAATATTTCACCAAAAAAAATAATAATAATTACAACTCCTGTTTGATCACGAAATTGTCCTTAGTGTCACTTTAATTATATTATCAAAACTATAAATTTTATGTTTAAACTTTATAATAATAAATTCACAGTTAATTAAATCGAACTCGTAGATCTACTAATAGTAAAGTGATTGAACAACTTTTCCCTTCACTTCTATTTAGGGATTCAACACCAACTTTGTCTATTAAATCGTAAAGTGTGGGAAGACTCTTCTCCTGTAATAAGAGTTGTTATCCCGAGCCTGAACGCTATTCAATTAGTGTCAGATTTCATAAAAAAAAAAATAATAACTAAATAAAAAATGACCCCTTCAAAGTTGGTGTGAGTGTGAGACGATTAGACGAATTTGAAACCTAGATTGAAAAGAGATCTAACTGATTAGATTATTTCTTTAAGGAACGGAATGGAACTAAATACGTTTTGGTTTATTTATTTATTTTTTTGACATATTACCTTACAACTTAAATATGAAATATCATAATAAATAAGCGTCATTTGTCACAAAACCATACAATACGATAAGTAAATATATTTTGTTAACCGATAAATAAACTTGTTGCGAACATATTAAATCGATCCCTTTCAAAGTTAGTGAGTCATGTGTGCGTGAAACGAAGTTGAAACCTAGATTGAAAAGAAATCTAACCGACTAGATTATTTTTTCGAGGACCGAAACAGAATCGAATACGTTTCGTTTATTAATAAACAAACTTATCGCAAACATATTTTAATTATTTTTCATCTTAATTTTGAAAACTGTCACGCGGTTTCATTAATTTAATATATACTAAACTTCGTTGACAAGATAATAAAAATATATTAATAATGATGGGATTAAATTAATGGAAGTTTAAAGCAGATTGTCTACCTTAATTTGTTTATGTGTTTTTTTTTTTTTTTTTTTATAGTTGAGTTAAATTCTGATGCATGTGAACAACTGGATTCAAATAAGCAACTTGATTAAAAAAATAATAATTAATAATTAAATAGCAACAACTCATTCATTCCCTATAAAATTCTGATAAGTCAACAAGACAAGTGGAACTTTCCAATCACCGCAAATGGTTGGAGACTTGGAGTCTTATTTTATGTATTTATCAGGATGTGAAAAAAATAATTAAATTATTTTCAGAGTTATGTTTAAAGTATTTGAACTCGTCAAATACTCAAATTTTCATAGATTTTTAATCTGACTAGTATCAACCTATTAAAAAAATAAAAAAAATAAACGAGTAGACAACCTTCTGTATACTTTATATATATATATATATAAAATCCTGGCCCTAAATATAATTTATAAGTACGAGGCAAGGATAGATATTAAAAACACAAAATTTAAGTTAATTTTATATTTAATATCGTTTGACCAGTATATAATATATTGAAGTCACCTTTAATACGTATGTTATTCCATATGGTTCATATTTTCAAAAAATACACTTTTATTTATAATCATTAAATTGCATTTAACACGTAAAAAAAATTTGAGATACAAATAAAATTAAAATCATAACGTTCTAATGATGGTTTTTTTTTAAAAAAATCTGACAACTTGTGGGTTAAAAAATTATTGAAAGCAACTGAGATTAAATCACACGGTCTAAATAACTAATTCCAAAAATAGAAGACTTGAACCTTAATAGTTTAAAAGAGTAAAAATTTCAATCACCAAGACGAGGAACATTGCGTTCTGATGATTGTTTATTAAACGTTAATATAATTGTCAAAAATATATTTTATCTCTTGAAGCATTTAATAAGAAAAACTGCTTAATTTTTGTTGTTGTGCTCTTAAGAGGTCATTGACAGTCAAGCAAAGTCTACAAACAACATAATTTCTGAAGAAAAAAAATACTAATCAGAGTCTGGTTCTGTTAAATAAATTCTTGCAACCCAAGAAAGTCACTCATGCCATCAAAAAATTTTCGACAATCACAATTGTACTCTCAATCTAGCCGCAAACATTTGTAATCATAAATCATGCAGAAACAGATGGCTTTAAAGAGAAACGGCACGTCTTGAATTGTAGGGTTCAATGAATTTCCATCATCATCATCATCATCATGTCATACACTTTGTCGGTATAAATTCGACTCTCTTGCATTCATATGCATGAAACTACTCGATCCACAAAACAAAACCTACAAATAAAACTTACACGAGTCACCCACAATGACTGAAGAGCTAATTGATTCAGTTCCGAATAAATGCCACGGTGGCAACACGTGATCCCTCCGCCCCACCAAACATGAAAGTTGGGTATGTGCGAACGTGATTGAGGTATCGGAATGGTAGATCTCTAGACTCTTCATGGTCTTTAGAGGTAACAGGTTCCTGGTGCACATCAATCCTTCTTTGATTCAAATTTAGAACTTCTTGCATCAACTCATCTTTAGTATTATTGCATGATGTGATCACCTAGCATCATGATCGAAAGAAGAGAGAGAGAGAGAGAGAGAAGGCATTGAAATGAGTAAGGAAATACTAGAAAATATGAAGATAATATAATGCATTACAAGGGATGTTTGAAGGTTTAAAAATAAAATCCAGAAAAATAGCACATAGACAGTTACCAATAATCCACCAGGAGCCACCAACTTAGAAACCGAATTCCAATACATGATCCTGAGGAAGAAAATATATGTATATGAGATTAACGGAAACTCAATAAAACTGTCAACGATTAAGAAATTCTGATAAACCCCCATGCACAACTCGGTATGCTAAGTTGCACTAGAGTTACAGTAAGAATACGTTTACTAATCCGGAATGAAACAAAGGGAATCAAGTTCTATTGGCAAGGAAACTTAATTCCCTAGGTGGGAGAGGGGAATCAAGTTTCATTTCCAGTAGGATCTTAATTCCTGATTTGTATGTGGAGTTCACGTAACTTGATTTCCAAACGTTTTTAGTAAACATTGTAATCACATATCACGAATTAAGTTCCCTTCCCTTTATTAGGATTTTTGATTAATAAACGTATCCTAAAATTGCACTAGCACCACTTGGTACAATAAGATTCAAACAACACTAAACAGTGCTCAAGATTCCTTGGTGGTTCAACGTGTTGACCACCTAGAGAAGAAGAGTAGATTGTTTACCAACAATTTTTAACAACTACAAAACTTAAAAATACTAAAATAGAAAAGAAAAAGTATATTGTTTACCTTTATAGATGATGATGAAAAAAGGCTGATTGTTTACCTAAGGTTTTTGTGTTTTTGCAAAGGAAAGGGAAATGACAAAAGGAAGGGGCTATTATGTTTTTGCAAATAAAAGGGGGCCGTTGGTGGTTTTCAAGTTTTTGTCCCCCTTAAACCCAAAACGACGTCGTTTTGAGTTTTTCATTAAAACACCCAAAAAGATATCGTTTTGAGTGTATAAGCAAAAAAATTTAAAACGGTATCCATGGGCGCCTAGGCAGTCGCTAGGCGGCCGGCCGCCACACAGAATATGGCCAAATCGGCCATATTCCACGGTCGGCCACCTAGGCGGCCGTTTTAAATTTTTTTGCTTATTAACACCCAAAACGACGTGGTTTTAGGTGTTTTAATGAAAAACTTAAAACGACGTCGTTTTGGACTCAAGTGGAACAAAAAATTTAAAACACCAGTGGCCACTTTTATTTGCAAAAGCCAAAAACACAGCATCCCCCTTTTTGTCATCCTCATCTCCCTTTTCTTTGCAAAAACACAAAAACCCTAGGTAAACAATCAGCCCCTTTTCATCATCATTATCTACAAAGGTAAACAATCTACTCTTATTTTATATTTTAGTATTTTTAAGTTTTCTAGGTGGTCAACGGTGCGGTCAACACGTTGACCGTTAACCCACCGAGGAACTGCCTAGGCGTTAGACGCTAGGCCACCGAACGCCTAGCGCCTAGCGCATTCTTGAACACTGCTGTCAGCAATCAGTTTTGGGACTGTATGGGTAGAAGAAGATAATATATCTGCAGACAAGATAATGATATTGCTACCTTTTGAGTGGGCCATCGGGATGCAAACCAATTGCATCTAAAGTCCCTTTATCCATTACGAGCTGAAATTGTCTCTCAAGCTTTGTTTCAAGAACATCATCAACCTAGAAACCAGAAAATAACAGTGTTTGAATCTCATCAACATATAATGCATGTAGGATGATAGAGGCATTATTAGAGAACATAAGCTAACAGATTTGCCAAATAACAATGTTTGGACCATTTGAAGTGTTTTTGGAAACCAATATCAAATTGAGGACCCTTTTTTTGATAGGAAGTTGAAGGCCACTAAACTCAGCAAAAACATCAAACACACACACAAGCACAATCATTTTCTCCTCAGGACGATTTTTTATTTATTTGACATTTTCTCCTCAGAACGAATTGACTTTATTAATGTCAGTTCCTTAATTATCAGTTCATTACTCAAGTACCCAAAACTCATTTTACAAGAAGGCAATCATTCCATATACAAAAACCACATGATATCAAAGATACAATGATTATAAAAGCATTATATATAAAACAGTTCAAAAGTAATTTCAGATACTCTCATGTACATCATACCAAAAACTTAATATTGGAAAATCCATCACGATTTGCAAGGTTTTGAGCAAGGTTGATTGCACCTTCACTATAATCAACTCCAGTTAAATCAGAGAACCTGAACAAAACAAAGAGAATTATGCTATAATTTCCAGTGATATGAAACAACAGTACATAACCAATACATTATATTAACTGGAACTAATAATTTAGTGTTAAAGCCATACTTATTCATTGTTACTTATCACAAAAAAAGAGAAGTGCTCTTATTGCACTTCAACCATCCATGATATAATATTCTTTTTTATGCCTAGTCACAGCAAAAGTTTCTAATTTCCTTCCCATCCAACATTCCCTTCCTTCCAATCTTCTTAATCTGCTTAATTTATTAAGTCATCTAGCAGTAGTTGTTATATATAGGAACCCAACAATCCGTTTATGTTCTAAACTCGAACTATTGCAATACCTTTACAACCTTAGCGACCAAGAAACTTGTCAGTACACTCAATCCACCCTTGCGGTTCATCTTGTAGAATGATTGAAAACTGAAAGTTTCTTTTGCCTTTTTTCTCTGTTGGATAAGGACAAGTTTCAAAAAGTTTTCATCTCACAGTTTTTGACTAAATAGTAGTGGAGAGAAATGGGTTTAGGAGACCTTGCAGTGTTATAGACATTTGCTGTGATAAGGACAACTTATGTAAAAATGGAAGAATTGTGAATCAACAATGATGGAAAGGTTAATATCTTTAGACTTAGGACAGTATTATCAAGGAATGGTGGTGGAATTTATAGTTTCCTTTGAGGATAATTTGGGTTATGGAGGTGTATTAATAGGGTATGGTTTTGGTGCAACAGACTGAAATAAGCAAACAGGACATGTTTAGGGTTAAAGCTTGAAAATAAATTTGTTAAGGAATTACCTTTCTCAGATCATTAAAGGTAAGCTTGATCAAATTGCAGACAAAATATTAAGAAAAGGAAGAACAATAACTAAACTACGTACCAAGGGAACTTATTCTATATCAAAATGATACTTTGGCCATGTGTGAGCCATAAGTCTGTCTTGGCTTCCAAAGATACTTCTTCTGTGACCAAGCAATTGATGTGTTAAGAACCCAAGATTATTTGAGAACATGCTTGAGTAAAACTTTAGGATGATCTGAAGTGTTTCAAACTTCTTTGCTTACTCTTCCTAGCAGAATAAACATAACAGTAAAACAAAGAAGTCTTCTCCCATCATTTATAAAAGCCAAATAATGGCCTAACTTCGTCACATCTCGATAAAACCTCTGATATAGCAAAGTGGACTAAAAAGGAAGTTATGCATCAGTGAATTTAAAGCATAAGAACCCACGCCTCACTGATTCAGGTAACAAGAACTTGGCTATCAACTAATTCATCCCAACAATGAGAAATGACAATGGAAGTTTCAAGAACTCATAGTCTTACTTTACTTCATCCCAACAATGAGAAATGACAATGGAAGTTTCAAGAACTCATAATCTTACTTTGGTGTTTCTAGTGATGAAGTCAAACCAATTTATAGGAGCTCACCAGCGACAAGCCATTTTCCAAAGCTCAGTTTTCTGGGTTTTATTTTATTATACATATATTATCTGGAAACATAATTTGCACTGTCCAACAATGTACCTAGATTTGAAAATCCCATATACTTACTCACATGGTAGCTTTAACAGTTAATATTTCTGTTGGTCAACGATATAAATCGATCTTAAATTACTAACCACCCAAAGGACTATATGAGGATTACTGAAGTTTTTCAAAAAACATCTAAGCCTTCTCCCCACTACAATAAACGTCACATTTTGTAGTCTTAAATTTAAGAATATAATTCACATGAGAATAGTTAGAACTAGTCAAATTTCCAACCCCACTCGGGCATGGAAAGACAGAGACATGCGAAGCACAAACATGAAATTCATATAAAATTTTTCAGATAGAAAATAGTTACCGCAATATCCAAGCCCCCAAAAGATCAAGTATTTGGCAGTGTTCTAAAATTCGGATTGTGCGGCCGCCTAGGCGCCGAGTCGGCGCTAGGCGGCAGCAGGCCGCACCGAATTTGCCCTGTTCGGCCATTCTAGGCGGCGGGCGCATATGATGGTCTAGGCGGCGTTCTAGGCGGTCTATCGGGATTTGATGTGCGTGTGCGCCCGAAGGGCTATCTTTGAAAGGTGGTATTCAAAGTCGGGATTCCGCAGGGAGTTTCGCATTTCCTACATGGAAGCTGACCGAGAACTCCCTGAGCTGGTGCTCGCTGTTGCGGAGCTGCCGAACTAGTATCATGGGTTCGAATCCCATTTCCTCCGGCACGGAAGTAGAACGGGCGGGCGAAATTACGTGAGAGAAAGACCCTGTTCGGCCATTCTAGGCGGCGGGCGCATATGATGGTCTAGGCGGCGTTCTAGGCGGTCTAGGCGGTCTAGGCGGCCGCGTAGCCGCCTAGACCGCGACCGCCTAGGCAGCCGCGTTTCGTCTCCGCGGCCGCACAGCCGCGGAGACGAGTTATTTTTTAAGTTTTTGACGTGTCGTTTTGGGCTTGTCAAAAAATATAAAACAGATGCAAAACAGGCAGTAGGCAGCACTCAGCACTCAGCAGCAGTGGACTTCAACTCTTCAAGCCAGCAATATGTTTTTTTCCCCTCTTTAGAAAGCCAACGTTAACCTAGCCCTAATTAATCTTCTTCTTCCCCATTTCAACCTTTTTTCATCATCATTATCATCTACAAAGGTATGATACTTCTCAATTTGAGTATTTTAAAGATTTTTAGTAATAATAAATATGAATTTATATATGCAATCCAAGTGTTTGATTAAATGTCTAAATGAATATGTTTTTATAAAATTGTGAATATTTTTGGTTAAATCTTCATTGTTGATTACCAATTTACCATAATGTTAAATCTTCTGAATTTAAGGTTTTTCTTGATATTTTGGATGTCGAGGTTCATGATGTTTGTGATTCCAGCCACAAAATTACTGCATACAAAATTACAATCAGCTCATCCTTCCTAAGATTCGAAGCATGCTAACTAGAAAATCTCAAATTAAGAAGTTCAAATAATAGACCCCTACATATCTTAGTTGTTATTGATTACCACAACTGCATCAAAGATGTGAATACCAACTACCAGTACAGTAAATATATGCACATCAAGTATCAACTATATCAACTATCATTAGTGACAGAGTGTCAACAGAGAAGAATGCTTCATAATCGGCCAGAATCAATCTGCCTATATAGGCATGGTCATCTGATTTCATGTGTTCATGTTAATTAAGGCTCTTAAAAATTAAAATTATGCCATAATTATACACACACACACATATATATATACAAAAACTCTGCATTTACCAGATGTACAATCTTTCTGCTTCTCAGGCAGTACTTTTCTTGTTTCTTATGTCTGCCAAGAAGTTGCTTTATCTTAGGCAAAGCCAAGATCCTAGGGAGTATCCAGAAATTCCACACTGTTTCTTGCTTTAAGCTATGATCTGGCTTATAGCTATTAAGTGTGAATGTATTGTTATGCAATGAGTTTCCTGTCACTGTCAGTAGAAGAAAAGCACAAGGCATTTGTGCACTAGTAGTTAATAACTCAATTTAAAAGATTGTCTACACAGTTGTGCTTGTGATTGTCTACACAGTTAAATAGCACAATAGTTGTAATGTTGATTTATTTTATTTATGTCTTTATGATAAAAATAAAATAAATCATAAATGTTTGTTAACTTTTCTAGGTTGTTATATTTCTAATGGCGTCATCGGCAGCCTCAGTGGACCATACGGTCCAATCCTCAGCCGAATCGGTGCTTAAAAGGAAGTCAAATGATGTTGGATGGGAGTTTGGGATGTTAGTCGATGCGAAGAATTTGGACAAGATTAAATGTATTCTCTGTGGAAAAGTGATGTCAGGAGGAGCTTATAGAATGAAAGAGCACGTAGGCCAAATATCAGGAAATGTTGCAGCTTGTCCAAAAGCAACACCGGAACAGCAAGCCAAGTGTAGAAATGCCATTATGGAGGGTAAAAATAAGAAGAGGGGTAAGAGGAAGGAAGAGTTGTTGTTAAAATCAGAAGTAAATGTGGTTGATACAACAACCGAGGAAGAAGATGCGATGGCGACAGAATTAGGGGTGATAAGAGAGCCCCGTTCTCTTGGCCCCATGGATCGATTTGTATCGGAAATCAATCCTGATTGTTCATTGACTGGTGGAGGTGGAACTAAGAGACAACCAAACATCAGCGAAGCACTTTTTAAAGAAAGGACTCATAAAGTGCACCAGTATGTAGCTAAATGGGTGTACGAAGCAGGGGTTCCTTTCAATGCAATTGCCAATGACAGTTTCAAGCAAGTGGTGGAGGCGATTGGTCAATTTGGCCCAGGATACAAACCGCCAAGTCAATACCAATTGAGGGAACCATTGTTAAGGGAGGAGGTTCAGAAAACAAAAGATGTACTCAAGAAGCAAGAAGCAGAGTGGGCTTTGAATGGGTGCTCCATTATGACGGACGCTTGGTCCGATAGAAAAAGGAGGAGCATAATGAACTTGTGTGTGAATTGCAAAATAGGAACCACTTTTCTTTCCTCTAAAGAGTCTTCAGATGAGGCACACACGGGGGAACACATTTTTCAGTATGTGGATGGGTGCATTGAACAAGTTGGACCAAAGAATGTCATTCAAGTGGTCACGGATAATGCCACCAACAACATGGCAGCTGCAAAATTACTCAAGGTGAAGAGACCCAATATATTTTGGACTTCATGTGCAACTCATAGCATCAATCTCATGCTTGAAAGCATTGGTAAAATCCAGAAGTATAAAAAAACCATTGACCAAGCCAAGACGTTTACCGTCTTCATCTATGCACACCACAAGACCTTATCCTTAATGAGGTCTTTTACAAAAAAGAGAGACATAGTGAGGCCGGGAGTCACTAGATTTGCCTCCTCATTTCTTACGTTGCAAAGTCTGATGGAGAAAAAAGTTCAATTGAGGTCAATGTTTTGTAGTGAAGCATGGGAGCAATGCAAATGGTCTACCTCTACTAAGGGGAAAGCGGCATTCGCTACTGTTATGAGTATGAGCTTTTGGAATGGTGTGACCACTTGCTTGAAGGTATTTGCACCTTTGGTGAAGGTGCTTAGACTTGTTGATGGGGATAGAAAGCCAGCCATGGGGTTTGTATATGGAGAGCTGCTGCTAGCAAAAGAAGAAATCAAAGTGGCATTGAACAATTTTGAAAGAAACTATCAACCGATCTTGGACATTATTGATGCAAGAATTAAAGGTCGGCTTGATAGTTCATTGCACTTGATGGCCTATTTCCTCAACCCCTATTACTACTTCAAAGATGTAACAATTCAATATGATGATGATGTGAATAATGCAATATTTGAATGTGTGGAGGCGTTTTGTGGTGACAGTTTTGATTTGCAAAATCATATTGTCAATATTGAAACTATAAAGTATAGGGAGAGGGAAGGAGCTTTTAACAAATTATTTGCGGAAAAAGGATGTGAAACAAATCATGAGAGTTATAATCCGGGTACCATTTTAAACTTATAAACTTATAGTTCTTTATTTATTTATTTTATTATTATTATGTTCTATATGTTCAAAACTTAAAATATCTATCTTTATGATTGTAGCTTCATGGTGGGCTATGTATGGAGGTAGCACACCCAATCTCCAAAGAATGGCGATAAGAATCCTATCATTAACCACGAGTTCCTCCGGATGTGAACGAAATTGGAGCACTTTTGAAGGAGTGAGTGCACTACGCCACTAGCTTATTTTAATAAAGTAACTAACTAACTACTAAGTACTAACTAATAATTTATTATCATTTTTATTGTGTAGATACATACAAAGAAAAGGAATAGACTAGATGTGAGCCGGTTGAATAATCTAGTCTATGTCCAATTCAATGCCAAGTTGAGTAACAAGCAAAAAAGAGCTAAGGAAAAGGATCTGGATGTCATTCTTGCTAAGGATGTCGAAGCCACCAATGCACAAGAATGGATTGTTGAAGGTGGTGGTGGTGGTGGTGATGAAGTAGAGTCCGGAACAGGGCTAACTTGGCAAATGGTGGACGAAGCAACCGGTGTAGATGACATTCTACAACCTAGGAGGAGTTCAAGGGTGACAGAGAGAGATCTTCATGAAGATGACTTCGTTTCGGAGGATGAGGAGGAAGAAGAAAATGATGTTGATGTTGATGTGGAATATGAATCTGATGGAGAGCGTGTAATGGAAGATTATGGAGAAGAGGAGTTTGATCATGATCATGATCATGTTGTTGTTTAGTTTAGGATTTTGGATTATCATTTTATCATATTTTCATGCTTTCATAATTTCATTAGTTTCATCTTGTTTGGAATGTTTGGAATGTTTTATTTGTTTACAATGACTTAGTTATTAGTTTCATATTGTTTGGAAATTGGAATGTTTTTGGAATGACTTTTTTGTTTGGAATGACCTAGTTTCATATTGTTTGAAATATTTGGTATGATATTATTTGTTTACAATGACTTAGTTATTAGTTTCATATTGTTTGGAAATTGGAATGTTTTTGGAATGACTTTTTTGTTTGGAATGACCTAGTTTCATATTATTTGAAATATTTGGAATGACATATCATATATATATATATATAGAAAACATTTTTAGGTGGTCAACTGCAAGGTCAACCCATTGACCGTTGACTTTCCGAGGATCCGCCTAGGCGCCGACTAATCGGCGCCTAGTCCGGCTAGGCGCTAGGCGCTAGGCCGCCGAACGCCTAGCGCCTAGCGCATTTTAGAACACTGGTATTTGGGAAAGCTAAAAACCACTGCCCACTTTCCAAGTTTACATCTGAACTCTTGAAATCCCACATCTCAAGTGTTTTATCAGTCCATTCACTAAATTTTTCCTCATTAGTTGAATTCATATGCTAAATACATGTTCATGTACATACCAACCCCAATACACTATAAGCCCAAGTTATATGACATCTTAAAGTATTCCTGCTATGGCTTTTAAGGACCATAAAGAAAAAGAAAATACACGTAATGTTTCCCTAGAAAGAGAGTCCTAATGTTGGCATAAATCAAGATATATATGCAAGTCAATTAATAGATTGTTTAAAACTAAATTTTAAAATTTTCAGATTAATACAGCACATAATACCAGAACTATAGGCAAAATCTCAGAGTGTACCCCTGCTTAGCGAGTTCTTGAAGGAGCAGACCATTGCCAGTCCCAATATCAAGTACACTCCAATGAGACAAGTACTTATTGCTATCTTCCACAGGCTCAGACTTATTATCATCAACATGATTTGGAAAGTGACCTTGAGAAATGTCAATGCACAAGCTTTTTGTCCAAGAAGCAACAACATCCATGACATCGGCTCCAAACCTAATGAAAAAGAAGGAAAACAGCACATTGAAAGATTAGGCAAGACAATGTAATAAGAATAATAGTGCAAAAGAATTTGCAGTTTTCAACCTTTTTTCTAAGGGGGTTGTAAAATATTCTTATGGTACTGCTCTGCAAAAGATTAAATCAAGGTAATTTTTATCTGAAAAATGTATGGAAGGCTGGTTACAACAATTAAACTAACACAGCAGCATATGGGTCCACCACTAAAATAATTTTACAGTTGAAATCTATACATTAAAGAAAGGAAGTAAATCTAAATGACATTGTCCCATTCATGTATTTCATCAGATGTAGAAAGCCAACAGCCACTGCACCCTTCAGTACACAATTCCATGTATAAACCTGTGTCTTAAAACTTGATGCATTTCCATCAGACATCAGATTGAACCTTTTTCTATGCCTCCTAGGCTTTAGCTTTACACAAAATAAGCAAATATACTCTTCTCTCAATTGTCAATCTTTTGATTCAGAACCAATTCATTGTATTGATAGGGCCTTACCAAGTATAATGATCAAGGATCATTATTAGCAATCTGAATATTGCAAGGTGCGTGCCATGCGAGGGTTAACCAGGACTTGCAAGCTTATAAGATATATCCAAGGTCATATAAGTAGAGTACAAAACACTCCAGCATTTAATATTCTACTTATCTTTTTTCTTTTGTGGCAGTGAAAATTATTTAACGGTGAAATATATTGATAAAATCTACATTGCAAGAACATATATTACGACAACGATGATATCTGGGTACCATTATTAATATCCTTATGACAGATGAAACCAAAAACTCTAATTCCTAAAGTATATAATCCTAGCTTCTTGGGTAGAATAAGTAATGGAAGTCATACAATGAACTTCGATTGTCTACCCACAAACCACAACCAATAAATCAACTAAGCAAAGAGAGTTAAGAAAATCCTTAGCAATGAATTAAAGAATAAAGTCTCCTCATCATATAATTAATATAAAAAGCAACTACTTGGACACAATTTCTCCTTTTTCACTTTCTCTTCAATAGCGCATCCTCCAGTGCTTAGTGCTATGTGTTAGTGAATGAGTCAAGCGAATACACATGAAATGCAAAATACAGGGTAGCAAAATACATGGTCAGAATACATGACAGCTCCAAACTTCCATACCCACAAAACATTGCAATTATATACTAAAACGTTAACACAACACATGGTCACAGCACGCTTACCAAACTTCACCGGCATGGCCGTGCTCATGAAAGTTTGCCAGCTCATCAGCATACGCGGAATCCCAGTAACTCTGATGACCTAGCATCGATGAAACCCCTTCCGCATCCGGCTCCTCCTTATCAGAACTGAATACACAACACAAACATCCACCAAAAAAAAAATACATATAAGCATTCATCTTTCAACACCTTTTAACAATTTTAGACGTAAACAAATATATATTACATAAAAAAAAATTAAAAACCTAAAATTCGGATTTATTTTCATCTATTTTTCTACAAAATTTTTCGAACAGTAAATAAGAGAGAGCGGCGTTACTTATAGTCGGAGGAAGCACGGAAATTGGCTGAGGAGAGGGCTTCGGCAGCGTCGGCGTGGCGCTGATCGTCGTCGAGAGTGCTTCCGTAGTCACTCTTAATCGACCAAGAGTCGGCCGCCACGGACCGCTCGTCGTCCGACACCAGATCGCCGGCCGCCCGGCTTTGCTGCTGCTGAGATACCTCGGATTCTTCCGGCGGCAGTCGGATTCCGGCCATTTCGATTTTTTTTTTTTTTTGGAGTGACTTTGTGTTGAAAATTGGAGGATTTTGCGAGGTCACTTGTCACTTGTCAATTTTTGACTCTTTCTTATTTACTAGGTATAATACTGTAACAACCCCTCGTTAATAGTAGAATAACATAGACATGCGACTAATGTCTTATTATAGCAAATAACAACCAGATTCCCTTTAAGGTTTTATCTTTTTATAAACGAAATCGACTTTACCGTCAACTGATAATTAAATGCCGTCAAATTTAATAGATCTCCACCCATTTTTTTTTAATAAATTTAATAAATCAAATGTGACGGACAGTTAAAATGCATTAAAAAATTTATTTTTTTAAAAATTAATGGATCTCCACCCATTTTTTTTTCAATTTTTTTTTTCAATTTGGATTTGACTAATTTATTATTATCTTTATTTTATCAATCAATATTGTTCCTTTTAAGTAAAGTTTTTGTGGAATCAACTATTATTATCTTTGCTCCTCGCACATCCACTTGTAATAAAATGGTTAGTGCACTTCCCTCCCACCTCGGTGGTGAAGGATTCAATTTCCACCATATACATATTAGCATGTGTGGGTAGTTTTCTCCTCTTATTGTGGGAATAAATGTCTCCCCTTATATTGTGGGAGTAGACATCCGGACCGCGCATTTAGTGATTAATTTCGGTAAGTCCCGGTAGTTATTAATATTATAATTGTACCTCTTTTAAAAAAATTATCTCTGCTGCTCGTCCTTGTTGAGAGCAAGCTGTAATCATACTTGTCGAAGAAACCACATCTCTCCCTAGCATCCTAATCTAAGTTTTCTCCAATTCCTCTTTACAATACAAGCATGAATTTGTCTTCCAAGCTCAAAATCTAACCTCTGACTACACAAATTCATTACACACACAAACATCTTCGCATTGGCTTGAACCCCATTTGCATTTGGTGTTATTCTGTTTCTCCAACTATTTCTTCTGCCTTAATAACATTGAAATAAGCTCAAATGCTCATTTCTTGCTAGATGTTTGATACTGCCACGACCCTCTTATCGAAACAGAGCACTTTGTACTGGTCTTTTTACTCATATAAACTACCTTGAGCTTTGAGGTTATATTTAGGATTGTTGTAACTTGAAAAATAATTACTTATTTCATAAGTTGAGACAAAAAAATATATTTGGTAAATTTCTCAAAATCTTTTTATTTCGTAATATGCTTCCCTCATAATCAACGGGAGAGGCATATTATGAAAAAAATGAATTTTGAGAAGCTTACCATATACATTTTTTTTATATCGTAGCGAGTTTAGACTGTACTCTTAGAGATAAATCTAGCAACCAATTTAGGCATAGAAGAAACAAAAATCATCGCAATATGGGATGGTCTTATGAAATGCACATGATTTTTGAAATTTCATACATTAAAGTTTAACTATAAAAGCAAGGTTGAAAATTTTTACGTAAAGTTGACAAAGAATGCGCTAGAATAAACGAAAAGTTTTAATGACAGATCCTCATTTTAGTTCTCTTTACGGATTTAACCAAGGCTAAGAAGTAAGTTTAATATGAATAACATTCAATACTTTTACAATTATATATCTATATATTTATAAGATGACAAAGATTGTGTAGACCTTCAGATATGGTCTTAAGATTATCACAATATTTTATCTCAATATCTTCAAGAGCCCTGTTAATAAACACTTGAGAGATGGACAATTGTTGACCTGCAAGTATTCAAGAAAAGATGTGCTTGTGTTGCTGTTCTTTTCATCCACCACTGATGTAAAACTTTCCTCTTTATCATCCCACAAATACTTCAATTTCTCACAGCTCTCTATCTCAAGCATTTTCAGAGATGTTAGAAAATTACAATCCTCCATTTTCAAACTTCCAAGGAAATGAGACAAGATTTGAGCAATGTTCAACTTGTAGCTCTGTGATAGATATGAAGCTTTGCAACTCCTGAGGTGGCTTCTCTACAAAGTTCCATTCAACTGCCACAAATTCATGAGCTGCTCAAAACCCATAATTTTAATTTCTACAAATTCAATTTTCATAAAGTTTTGTTGCCTTAACCAATTGTCAAAATCTGAAATATCTACAAGAATCATAAACTTCAGTAACTGGAAATTCATTGGACTATTGCACACTATTCCTTTGCACCCATCTATTTCTAAGTTGCAAAGAATTGGAAGGCTTGGGAATGAATCCACCAACTGCTTACAATTCATAATCACAAGTTTCTTCGATAAAAGAAAACGATCAGATAATCTTTCAGAGAATTTAAGACAATTTAAAATGGAGAGCTCCTAGAGGCAGGAGAAGACATTTACTTGTTTTCCTTGTTAGGTTCTCAACTCTCCCATTCTGGCAAATTTTCAAAAAAAGAGTCTTCAATGATCGAAAAGGCTTTTTATCTCTATAAATCTCAGAATCTATACAATGTTAAGCAACTCTCCCTTTGATTGTGAGATCCTTAAGCAAAAGCAACAGATCAAGTGAAGGTATGGATGTGCATTTCTCACAGTTCTCCAATCTTAGAACCACCATTTTGAAAAATGATGCATGTCCTACCCAAGATGGAAAACTTGTTCCACCATAACATAGGATTGTAAGCTTTTCTAAATGTTGATGAGGTTTTAGCATATCAAGTATCTTTTTGTCTACAATCTCATTTCGTGAGTCATCAAATTGAGATCCCCACTCTAGCAACAACTCTTTCAACTCCTTCTTATCTCTTAATATTAAATCTCTGGGATCACAATTAACCATATTATCTAATTTTGAAATACAAAGCTCTCCACGAAACATCTTTAAGATCTTCAAATATTTTAAGTTGGAACTAATATCTTTGCCCAAAATAATATTAGACAACATCTGCAGAGATTTCAATTCTTTCATTCTCAACGGCATCTCTTTGATCAAAATTGTGCCTTTAATATCAAGATGATGCAATTTAGTCAAATATCTGAAGTTGGAAGGCAACTTCCAAAGACGATAACAATCTCTTAACGTTAAAATATGCAAGTTATATAACAAGCTTGTTAGCTAAGGCAAACTTATAATATGCGTTTCAGAAAGATTTAGGTACCTTAGATATTTCAAACCTCCTATTGAATCAGGTAGCTCGAAGATGCGATATGATTTTAGAAATAATACCCTTAATCATTTGAGTTTCAACAATAAATCGGAAGGGGCCAAATTAGTTATGTAAGGATCATACACCCACGGTTGCAACATTGGCAAGAATGTCCTTACTCTTGCATTGAAATTCTCGGCTTTATAGAAGACTGCAAATTTATTTTTGCCATTGTACCTCCCATCAACAGTTTAAGAAAAATGATGAACCTTTTCTAACTCTCCCGGTTGTTTATTGACAGGCAATACACCATCCAATCTTATATTTGTTTCTCCAAAAGCTCATTGAATCAGATGATGGACAAGATCATGCATTACAACTTCAGAACTACTATAATTGTTACTTGATTGTTGAAACATTGACCTTGACAATAGATCTTCAAAATACTCACGCTCTAAATCTTCTGGTTGCTTGTTTATCGTTGATTGGTGGACAGGCCTTTTGCCATCCACAAAAACACAAGCTCATACTCTTCGAATCTGTAGTCATTTGGGAATATTGCGCAATAAGCGAAACATCTCTTGAGATGAGAAGGAAAATAATGATAACTCAATTTGAAGGATGCAAAGATCCCACTTCTATTATTTTTCGACAAATCCCACAATGTGTTGTTTAGTATTTAATACCACTCATCTATTTGCTTTGAGCGTAAAAGGTCGCCAAGAGTCTTCGCTGCTAGGGGCAAGCCTTTGCTCTTTTCAATTACTTTTTACACATTAATTTCATATTATGATGCGCTAAAATAGATTCATTCTTCTCAAAAACACACATAGAAAATACTAACCAACAATCTTCATTTAATAGAACACCCAACGGGTGAAATCCATCTAGTGTGACTGTTAATGCTACCTCTTGGTGGCGTGCTCTCATAATCATTCTAGTTGCCAGTGCACCAGCTTTAAAGGGGGACAATAAGATCTCATTCAAGCCAGTGCATCATCATTCATTCTAGTTGTCAGTGTATCGTTCTAGATACACTTGGCTTTTTCCCATTCAAGCTAAGAGTGAGGTTCAATCTATTTTTATTTATTTCAAAATGCAAATGGAACTTCTCTTCTCTCAAAAAATTAAAAACCTTACAAAGACTGACCTAAGCTTGCTGGCTTAAGCTTCTATACCTCTCAAATTTTGGGATGAGGCTTTTACTACTGCCACTTGATCAATAGGATGCATACTTCTATACTTAAAAGTAGCTCTCCTTACCCTTGTCTCCATCATATTGAACCTAATTATGGCAGTTTCAAAGTCTTTGGTTGTCAAGTGTTTCCATATCTTCGGCCATAAAATTGACATAAGTTGGAGTATAGGAGTGATGCTTGTACTTTTCTTAGGTACATCATGCAACACAAGGGATTTAAGTGTCTTTTAGCTGAAGGCAAGGTCTATGTGGTTAGACATGGTGTGTTCAACGTGGCTATCTTTCCTTTTGCTCCAAGTTCCTCACCACCTAGCAACAGCTTACAGCAATCCTCAGTTTCTTTTGATTTGTACCCTTCAATGCTGATAGGCAATCCTTTTCTTAAGCCTGCAGTTGTAGCTTCTACACTTGCTAATATTGTTCTAGTTTCTGCCCTTGATATAACTGGTCCAATACATTCTGATATAGTTGCAGCTTATCCACTTCATCATGACACTGAGTCCTCTCTTGCAGCTTTTCCTCTTCATCATGATGTCGTTCCAACTCCTACACAGCAGCCATCTGTTAACAATCATTCCATGACCACAAGATCTAAGGCTGGTATTTACAAGCCTAAAGCTTGGCTTGCTCAATCTGTAGAAACAGAACCTGAGTCTGTTAAATAAGTCTTAACTCATCCTTAATGGCTGAAGGCAATGGAAGCTGAGATTTAGGCCCTAGAGAGGAATCATACTTGGACCTTAGTTGATCCTTTTGCAGACAGAAAGGTGATTTGGTGCAAATGGGTGTTCAAGGTCAAATGAAATTCAGATAGCTCGACTTGTGGCTAAAGGCTTTCTTCAAGTTGAAGGCTTTAACGTCATAGAGACTTTCAGCCTTATTGTGAAGCCTGTTACAATGAGAATCATCCTATCTTTGGCTATCATGAGGAGTTAGACTTTGAGGCAATTGGATGTTAACAATGTTTTCCTTAATGGAAGATGAGGATGTTTACATGGCTCAACCACCTGGGTTTGTGTCTTCCAGTAAGCAGCTTGTGTGCAAATTGCACAAAGCCTTGTATAGCCTAAAGCAGGCCCTACGAGCATGATTTGATAAGTTCAAACATTCTCTACTTCAGCTAGGAATCATTGCCTCTAAAGCTGACAGCTCCTTATTTGTCAAGTTTACAGGTTTCATTATCATCTACATCCTTGTCTATGTAGATGTTATCATTGTCACAGACAACAATACCTCAGCTATTGATTTTCTTATTCAGCAACTGGATACTGATTTTGCCTTGAAGGATCTTAGAGAATTGTATTATTTCCCGACATTGAAGTGCAAAAAACTACAACTGGTGTGCATCTTTCTTAGTAGAAATACATTAATGTTATGCTCATCAAAGTTGGGATACAAACTACAAGGCCTTTTCCCTCTCCAATGGTTATTAATACTAGCAGTCAGCTATCAACTTATAGTGGTAGTCCTCTTGACAATCCCTTTGACTTCAGAACTGTGGTGGGGGCCTTGCACTATGTCATTATTACCCGACTTAATATTGCATATTCTGTCAATCGAGTTTGTTGATTCATACAGGCTCTTCTTGATGGGCATTAGAAGGCTATCGAACGAATTCTAAGATATCTCAAAGGCACTACAACTTATGGAATTGATTTATCTATTGGACAGTCTGCTACTCTCAGCCTTGTTGGGTTTTCATATGCAAATTGAGCCTCCAATCCAGATGATAGGAAATCAACATCAAGTTTTTGCATATTTATTGGCCTTAATTTGATCACATGGAGTGCCAAGAAACAGCACACCATCTCTAAATCCTCTACTGAAGCTTAATATATGAGTCTTTCTTCAGTTGTTGCAGAGATCACTTGGCTGCAATATTTACTCGCTGAGTTGCAAGTTCGTTTACCCAAAATTGCCTACCATTTGAGTACAATTGTTATGTCTAGCAATTCGGTTCTACATACTAGGACAAATCATATTAAACTTGATTTGTATTTTGTAAGGGATAAAGTTGCTCAAAAGCAATTGTTAGTTAATCATGTCCCTTCTATTGATCAAGTTTCTAATGTGTTTACTAAAGCATTGCCAACACCTCGAATTTACTACTTGAGGAACAAACCCACTGTCAAGCCTTCTCCAATGAGTTTGAGGGGGCATGTTAGTGAAGATCATATGCAGTTAGAAATCACTTAGCTAGTTTCAGGTTCTGCATACCTCAGCTGTAATCAGATGCATCATGATCATATTGATCATATGATCAGTTATTCACTGGAAGGAATAAAAGAATGATGCAATTGATTATATCTAGTCTTCAAGTTAGTTGAAAATGAAGGGAAAATGTTGTTAGAGTTTGTTAAGATTAGTTTTCTATCATTCAATCAATATATATACTCTGTGATCTGCATAACAAAATACAGAAAAATCAGACTTAGTTCATGGACATGAAAGCACTGACGATAGAAAAGAATCACAAAAGGAGTAATTAACAAGCTAATTATTTACCTTCACTTCACTGGATCCATAGTACTTCAAAAGAGTCAAGGAGGATGTCAACAAGGCTGTACATAAAATAATTACAAAGATGCTCCTAAATCTGTAATGTAAAATACAACATGTCAATATGTTTATAAATTAACAAATAAACGTAAGCATAAAACTTATTTCAAAGATTGACATACCAATTATATGATGAAATTCGTTAGACCGCATTCATTCTACCTCCTCTAGGTCGTAAATGTATTCAATCTATTTTAATGTAAGGGATGTGGGAAATTTTGGACCACTCTTTTTCTTAATCTCTTTTTCGTTCTTCTTTCAGCTTTGGACCTTACCACCAATTGGAAGAGACTTAAGGTTTATGAGAAAACCTTCTTTCAAAAACGATGTTATTCTTTGATATCTCATTAATGTTAATCTTTTAAGAGAGTTGAGACTGTGGAACTGATTGAGTAAGGCTTTCAGCTTCTCACAATATTCAATTGAAAGTTCATTTAAATTGGTGTTGGAAAGCCTTTCTTCTGCGTAACATTCGATATTTTCACAATTATATATCTCTATTTTTTTTTTTTTTAAGATGACAAAGATTGTGCAGGCCTTCAGGTATGGTCTTAAAATTGTCACAAGATTTTATCTCAATCTCTTCAAGAGCCCTGTTATTATGAAAACTCTCTACTATTGACTCTAACTTTGTAACATACCCAATAGAGAGAGTATGAGCACTTGAGAGATGAGCAATTGTTGACTTGCAAGTATTCAAGAAAAGATGTGCTTGTGGTGTTGTTCTCTTCATCCACCACTGATGTACAACTTTCCTCTTTTTTTTTTTTTTTTGATTTCAAACAAAACTTCTATTACAGAAGACCAACAAGAAAGCTAGGTTCAGGATTGAACCAACAAAATTCCTCCTTAGAGGAAAAGGCTAGGGAAGCAAGAGAATGAGCCATTCCATTCCCTGAACGAGGAATGGCATGACAGTTGGAAACTCCTACAGCCCTAAACAGAGCCTTAACATCAAAAATAATAGGGTCCATAACAGAACAGGGAGGAGAATTAAACACCCTAGCCACAACATTAACAGCATCTAACTCAACCCACTCAATAATCAGGTTGAACTCCTTCGCCAGCAGTAACCCCTCTCGCAATGCCAGCAGCTCTCCAAGCTCAGCAGGAAAGAACCCCAAGAGGGGCTTAGCAGAAGCTGCAACCACCTTACCCTGAGAATCACGCACCACTGCACCAGAACCCATCACAGAACAACCAGGCGTCACTGCTGCATCGGTGTTCAACTTCAGGGAGCCTGCGGGAGGAGGCGACCACGGAGAGGAGCGAGGCTGCCTGGGGGGCTGGAGAGGAGAGCCAAAGACCTTCTGGGTACCCTGAAATTCACGAAGCAATGAGAGAGACCAAGAAACCAAATCAGCACTAAACCTGGGGGATTTAGAATGACAGACAGCATTCCTTTCAGACCAAACCCCCCACAAGATCATGCAGAACTCCTCGAACTCTGCTCTCTTAGCCCTAACAAAAACCCACAAGATCAAATCAAAACAAGAAATATGGCACTGCAAATTGAGAATGTCCCAGAAGACAGTGGACTCCCAAATAGGGCGCACGGAGCTACACCAAAAAAGGGCATGGGCTGAGCTCTCGGGGGCATCACCACATCTAGAGCAACACGGGTCAACCACAATCTTCCTAGAGCAAAGATTACAAAGCGACGAAATGGCATTGAGACAAACCCTCCATATGAAAATTTTAATTTTGGAGGGGATGTTAAGATTCCAAAGTGCAAGCCACCATTTCGAATCCGGACACGAGGAGGAACCTTTGAGGGAGAATTTTTCCTGCGCTGCAACTCTATACCCACTCTTTACAGAATACTCCCCATTCTTATCAAAATGCCAGATTAAGGAATCATTACAATCAGCTAAACTCAGAGGAATTTCCAGAATAGAATCCCTATCTGCTGCCACAAAGACCTGATCAAGCTTAGCCAAGTCCCAAGAATGGGAAGAAGGAGAAATGAGATAAGCGACCTTGAGGTCTTCCAAGGGGGCAGACGAGAAGGGTCTGAATGTAGATGCCCTTGGCATCCAAGGGTCCTGAAAAGCCCTGATATCCTTACCATTACCCACCTTCCAACGAAGACCCTTAAGAAGGAGACTCCTACCCCAAACCAAACTCCTCCAGAGATGAGAACTCCCCTGTTTCAGCGAGACAGACAAGAAATCCTCCTGCCTGAAATACTTCGCCTTAAGAACTCTAGAAACCAACGAGTCTTTATTCATAACAATTCTCCAAGCCTGCTTGCCAAAAAGAGCTTGGTTAAAGAGAGATAAATCTTTAAAACCAAGCCCCCCGCATATCTTTGGGGAGCACAACTTGTCTCTAGAGACCCAGCAGATTTTCTTATTACCATCTGAGGCACCCCACCAAAAGCCCATAATCATAGAGCACAGCTCATTGCACAAGACAGAAGGCAGCTGGAAGATACTCATAGCGAAGGTAGGAATGGCTTGCGCTACTGCTTTGATAAGAACTTCTTTCCCGCCCATTGAGAAGAGATTGCCTTTCCACCCTCTGATCTTACGCCAAACCCTCTCCTTAATGTCACTAAAGGTCTTCCTTTTATTTTTCCCCACCATGGTTGGAAGGCCAAGATACTTGTCATGAGCTTGGGCATTAACAAGACCCAGGCAATTCAGTATACTGGCACTGCGGTCATCTTCCACATTTTGGCTAAAGGTGATGTTAGACTTTTGCAGGTTAATGCGCTGGCCAGAAGCTTTCTCATAGACATTAAGTATCTGTTTCAACTTCTCGCAATTCTGGACTGAAGCCCTGCAAAAAACAATACTGTCATCTGCAAAAAACAAATGGCTCACAAGAGGGCTCCCGCGACAACATCTCATGCCCAGAGACTGCCCATTAGATTCGTTGCCTTTGATAAGAGAAGATAAAGCTTCTGCACAAAGAAGGAAGAGGTAAGGAGACAAAGGGCATCCCTGCCTTAACCCTCTATGCGGAGTGACTTCCCCCACAGACTTCCCATTAACCAGGAAGGAAAGCTTGGAGGTCGACACACAATCCATAACAAGGGCTCTAAAATGCTCAGGGAACCCTAGTTTCTCCATAATGATCTCCAGGAAGCCCCACTCCACACGGTCGTAGTCTGAGATAGACAACTTTCCTCTTTATAATCCCATAAATACTCCAATTTCTCACAACTCTCTATCTCAAGCCTTTTCAGAGATGTTAGAAAATTACAATCCTTCATTTATAAACTTCCAAGGAAATAAGACAAGATTTGAGCAATGGTCAGCCTGTAGTTCTGTGATAAAGATGAAGCTTTGCCACCCCTGATGTGACTTATCTAGAAAAGTTTCATTCAATTGCCACAAATTCTTGAGCTGCTCACAACCCATAATCTTAAGTTCTACACATTTAATTTTTAGAAAGTTCTGTTGCTTTAACCAATTACCAAACTCTGAAATATCTGCAAGAGTCAATAGACTTCAGTAACTAGAAATCCATTAGACTATGCATACCATTCCTTTGCACCCATCTATTTCTAAGTTGTAAATAATTGTAAGGCTTGGGAATAAAACCACCAACTGCTTACAATTCTTAATCACAAGTTTCTCAAGTGAAAGAAGACAATCCGGTAATCTTTCAGAGAGTTTAGGACAATTTACAATAGAGAACTCCTGGAGGCAAGAGAAGGCATCAACATACTTGTTTTCCTTGTTAGGTTCTCAATTCTCCCATTCTGGCAAATCTTTAAAACAAAGAGTCTTCAATGATCGAAAAAGCTTTTCTAAATGATCTTAGGACCACCATTTTGAAAAATGATGCATGTTCTACACAAGATGGAAAACTTGTTCCACCATAACATGTAATTGTAAGCTTTTCTAAATGTTGATTAGTAGCTCCAGTATCTTTTTGTCTACAATCTCATTTCGTGAGTCGTCGAATTAAGATCCCCATTCTAGCAACAATTATTTCAAGTCCTTCTTATCTCTTAATATTAAATCTCTGGGATCACAATTAACCACATTATCTAATTTTGAAATGCAAAGTTCTCCGCGGAGCATCTTTAAGCTCTTCGAATCTTTTAAGTTAGAACTAACATCCTTGCCCACAATAAAATTGGATAATATGTGAGAGATTCTAATTCTTTCATCTCTGACAACATCTATTTGATCAAAATTGTGCCTTTAATATCAAGATGATGCAATTTAATCAAATATATGAAGTTTGGAAAGCAACTTCCGAAGACGATAACAATCTCTTAACATCAAAATCTGCAAGTTGTATAACAAGTTTGTTTACTCAGGCAAACTTGTAATATGCGTTTCAGAAAGATTTAGGCACCTTAGATTTTTCAAACCTCCTATTGAACCAGATAGCTCAGAGATATGATATGAACCTAGAGATAATACCCTCAACCGTTTAAGTTTCGGCAATAAATCGGAAGGGACCAAATTAGTTATGTAAGGATCATACACCCATGTTTGCAACATCGGCAAAAATGTCCTTACTCTTGCCTTTAAATCCTCAGCTTCATGGAAGACTGCAAATTTATTTTTGGGACCATACCTCCCATCAACAGTATAAGAAAAATGACGAACAGTTTTTCAACTGTCCAAATTGCCTATTGGCAAGCAATACACCAAATTGCTCGAGAGGTTCAGTTAACACAAACTGAGGTTCAGTTAACACAAACTGCAGTTAAAGCAAAAACGACACAGTTTCAACTCCAAAAGTCCAATGAGCTAGATCATTGGCAAGATCACGCAATACGATTTTAGAACTACTATAATTGCTACTAAATTATTGAAACATTGATCTTGACAATAGATCTTCAAAATACTCACGTCCTAAATCTTCCATTGCTTGTTTATTGTTGATTGGTGGACAAGACCTTCTGTCGACCACAAAAATACAAGCTCCTCCTATTCAAATTTGTAGTCTTTTGGGAATATTAGGCAATAAGCGAAACATCTCCTAAAATGAGAAGGAAGATAATGATAACTCAATTTGAAGGATGCAGGGATCCCACTTCTATCGTTTTCCGACAAATCTTATAATGTTGTTTAGTATTTTCTACCACTCATCTATTTGCTTTTAGTGTAAAAGGCCACCAAGAGTCTTTGCTGCAAGGGGCAAGCCTTTACTCTTTTAATGACTTTTTACCCATATTAATTTCATATTATGATGCGCCAAAATAGCTTCATTCTCCTCAAACACACACATAGAAAACACTGACCAATAATCTTCATTTGACAGAACACCCAATAGGTGAAATCCATCGAATGTGACTGTTAACACTACCTCTTGGTGACGTGTTGTCACAATCATTCTGGTTGCCAATGCACCAGCCTTAAAGGGGGACAGTAAGATCTCCCAATTGCCATACTCAATGCTTCAAACATCATCTAGCCTTAATTGGTGACGTGTTGTTCTCTTCATCTCTTCCGTAAACAGCAGGTTCAATTCTATGACTTGAACTTGACGGTCTCTGCGGTGCAGCATCCGATGATGTTCCTCCAGTAATCACTTTCAGTCCAAGGTCTTGTCTAGGTTTACGTAGTTGATCGAATCAGCTAGTGACATCTTTTACCTTAGACCTCATACGAAATCTGAACTTAATAGCTCCAAGTCTCCAGTTGCAGAAACAGGCAGGGACGAGCTTCCAAAACATGGTAGCTTATTGTTTTTCCATGTTCAACTTCCTTGCAAAAGCCTCGGTAGCAAACTCTTCCATTTTCACAGCAGCAATCGTCAGTTGCTTCTCCTCTGCATCGGTCGAGCACTGCCTGAATCATCAACAAACATTTTCTCCCACTTTTTGATCTTTGGATATAACCCCTCCTGACGCAGAAATTGCACCAACTCAGGAGAAGTCAATGTCCCAAGCAACACCGGAAGGGAATGCTGAGACAAGGAGCTCTACCACAGGCAGAGTGCAGACAGCTTTGCTGCTTCTCCATGAAATACAAAGTTCATTGAAAAATTATATTAATGTCCTGTTTGGCAGGGCTTTTACTTTAGACTTTTGGCTTCTTGAAAGCTCTTCCTGTAAAAGCCATATATTTTGACTTTGACTGGAAGAGCTTTTAAAACTTAAAAGCTCTTCTGCGAAAACATCCAAACGAGTCTAAAAGCGGCTTTTAGGCCCAAAAAGCCAAAAAGCTGCTTTTACAAGCCTTAAGCAGAGTGCAGACAACTTTGCTGCTTCTTCATGAACACATGAACATTAAATTACATGAACACATGAACATTAAATTAAAAATGATCATTGAAAAAATATACACCATAACCGTATGGACTCCACGAGTTTACTATAATAATCCATATATAGTCTATAGAATTGTTAATTATCAAGTTGATTAGTTGGTATATACTATACAGTAACTGAGTTGACTAATTAAATTAATTCTAATTAATATTTAAAATTCAATAATTGTTGTTTAAATTTCAATCATTTTTATAGTTAAACACAATTCAGCCATCCTAGACACCTATAAATTGCACACCATCCACATTGTTGAATTTTTAAAACATAGACATGAACAACACTTATCTTTAAAAATATATATATATATATATAAATATATATATATATATATATATATATATATTACAAGTGTTTAATTTGTGTAAAATATATAAAATCGTGTGGACTTCAACAATCTATGGACTTGATAAACATTCACAACAAACTAAGTAGTATGCAGAAATAATCATTTTATCATTATTAGACTAAAATAATAATTACTATTGTTGTTGTGTATACAAATATTTGCAAAACTTTGTGGACTCCATGAACATATAAGATGATGATCAAATAGATAGGTAACAATGACTTGATTAAATATTTGATTAAGTTTAAATAAGATTTCATTGTAATCAAGGGTTTGTTAAAAGTCTTGTTGACTTGTGAATCGTGAATAATCGGATAGAGCTTAATTTTTTTTTTAAAACTGAACATGGACTGAACCTGAAACTTAAATTAATGACATGTTTATTTTTTTCCTTCTAACCACTGAATAAAAATATTAATTTTTTATTTTTTAAAGATAGAAATTTCTGAATGAAGCTAAATTTAAAAATATATTAATATAAGAATTATAGTTATGAAATAAAATAAAATGGTGAAAAAGTTAAATATATATAATCAAAATTGAATTTAATAAATTTTAAAAATAACTAATTTGTGGTGAACAACTTTCATGTTCTTATCAGGAACAACTTTAACATTGGTTGGAATATTAAATTGTTCCTAAGAACAAAAACATTAGCACTAGTTTGAACATTATAGTTGTTCCCGCCACTTTCACTTTGAAGTTGTTCCTTCTTGTTTGACATTGGTGGAAATATTAAAATTTTTCTTACTAATATTAAAGTTGTTCCCAATATTAAATTGTTCTAGAACAATCCGATGTTAAAAAAGGGGGAATAACTTAAACTTTTGAGAAGAACTCTAATGTTAAAGTTGTTATAGGAAACAACTTAACGGTGGGAACAACTTTAATATTTCAACTAACTTTACAGTTGTTCTTGGAACCGCACAACGACAAGCAAGAAGGAACAACTTCCATTTGAAGGAGATCGTGAATGAGGAGGCCGATCTCTCCTTCTCCTTTTTATTTTCTTTTAAATTTGTTCATTTTTTTTTAAATTTTAGAATGATATGTCATATTTTAATTGGATATTAAAAAAAAATTATTTATTTTCTTTCACATGTAAAATATTTATTTTATTTTTGCATGCTTAAGTGCACCGTTAACTCAACGTGATGATGTCGTTGATATCAAAACTTATTGTCATAGACATAACCGTCCATTTTCCCACCAAAACTCGTCTATATGCACACCCACCTCTACTACTACACAAACGAATATCTCCTCTGTTTGTTTCCCGAGAAAAAATCTCACACTTTCTATTTGTCTTATCGTCTCCAGCAGCTTTGTTGACGATCAAGATGATGATGTGTCAGAATCAGATACAAGGTGACGAGGACTCTACCGGCGATTTCGACATGCAGTCGATCGGCAACTTCTTGAGCTTCGCTTCGAGAGGTGACAGGGTCGGACTCAACCAGATGTTGAGGGAGGGCACTTCTCCAAATGTTCAGGACTATGACAAGAGAACCGCGCTGCATCTTGCTGCGAGTGAGGGTCACGCTCCCATCGTCGAGCTTCTTATTCATTACAAAGCCAATGTCAACCTCCTCGACCGGTGGCAGCGAACTGTGAGCAACCCCATTTGACCCTTTTTGTTGATTTTTGATGTACTGTATTTTATGTGGTTGGGGCTTTGTTTCTGTGTCTAACAAGTTTGAAATTTGAATGCCTACCTTGTTTATGCTAAAATGCTTATAAGATGTAGGGATTTGAGATCTCTTTCATGTTGGTTGGGGTAGAGCTTTTAATTTCCTCAATTGGTTTTTTGAAAGTTGTCAGATCTTTTATGGTTATGTTTTATTGTGAAAATAATTTTCAGGTGCGATTATCCGCATGAAATTCAATCAAATTAGTTGTTTGCAATGTAATTTCGTGCGGATGGCCGCACTTGATCTACTATGTTGCACGGACACAGACACAGATACTGATATATTATGTTGTACAAATATGGATACGGATACTGGTATATTATGTTATATGTATATGGATACGGATATTAGTATATTATAATGTACGGACACTGATACTATTATATAACACGATAATACGAGAATACTATAAATCTCTAAAAATTAGGATACGAATAGGATAATACGTCAATTAAAATAATTTATATTTATATTTAAAATTTAAATAACTTCATTCATAATATTTTTTAAAATTTTGATTTTTGATCCCAAAATTTTTTAAAATTGTAAATTGGCGCCATTTTTATTAAAATAATTATAAATTTACCCTAAACATATCCTCAACCGTATCCTTATTGTATTCCAGTTGTATCCTTGTTGTATCCGCAATTCAAACTTGTCAAAAGTCAACGGCTACGCCATTTGATGAGTATTGGATTCGTACCCACGCTTATCCCATACGTATCCATATCGGATACTTGGGTTCTCCAACATTTGAAGTATCTGTGCAACACTACTAATCTATGCATTTACTGTGCCATTGCAAATGTGCAATGTCTTGATTATACTTTAATCAAAATTAATTATTGAATTTAACATCAAGTACTTGTATCTCTGGTTGTAATTTGAAGCCCTTGACAGATGCAAGACTTTACGGCCATCGAGATATATGCAGGATCCTAGAAGTAAATGGCGGCAAGGATTTCATCAATGATCAACCGATGGTAATCAAATTATTAAGATATTTTGTGACTTGTTTATAAGAGCTAAATTAGTTACATCAAGCTGTTCAAATCTTGGGAATTAAAATAGCTGTTTTACATGGGAAGGAAATGAAATGAAATCAAATTCAATGGCTTGATAACATATTAGCCTCCATAAATGGAGGTAATGAATCGGTGTAGAACAAGAAAGATCGTGGTTTGGCTAGGGAGATTGGGTTATAAGTTAGGCACGCATGTTATTGAATGATGTGGTTGGCATTGTGTTCAAAATTCTTTGATGTTAAGGCAAGTTCTTGCAAATTTGACAGCTTTGCTTCTCTCTTTCTTATTGATGAAGAAAGAAATTTTATAATATTTTGCAAGTTTAAGGACTTCATGTTCTTCATTTTTTTCTTTGTTTTGTAGACAGTTCGACATGAGCAATATTCAGACGAAGTAAATTTTGATATTTCAGAATTGGATATACAGCACTCCTCAATTGTAGAACAGGTACATAAAGAAAGAAGAATGCTTGCTTCATTAATCAAAATTTGCCTTGAATGTTGAAACAAGCCGCGTATGGCAGTTATCTACTTTCTTTTTATTTTGCCAGAGCGACCAATAATATTCTCTTTTTTAGGGAACAGCCTACTAGTTTATAAAATTTATTTTACAATCTTCAGGTCAAAATCATTGGTATTAAGCGACATAGCTGAGAAAAGGGAAAATATACTCAGGCTCTTAGCAAAGAAATTAATCCAGAGGCTGAAATCATTTACTTCAATTCCTCTTTTATGCAATTACATACCTCTAGTTGTAGCCGGTGAAAGTGTTAGACTTCGGATATATATACTATAGTGTGATGATGTATGAGAAACTCACAAATATGTGAAAAAGGATGGAATCGTTTTTCATATCGTTTTTCAGCCTATAGTGTGATAATTCTAGCTACTAATTATGCTTTAATAGATGCATTACGCATATATCTAATAAATCCAATGTGGGTACATGGTCATCTTTATTTACCTTGAATCCGACTAACTTTCATAAAGCATAATCTGTGCTATATAGTTTTTCCTACAAAAGCTATGTCCAATGATTTTCTTTGTGAGTTTAATTGATTAGAGATATTGTTCTTGTCTTAGGGTGCATTTGGTGAATCTCAAAAGGTCAAGTGGCGTGGAACGTGGGTGGTCAAAACTGTGATTAAGAGCCACATTAATTATCCTGTTAAAATGTAAATGAGATTGTACCTTCTGTCGTCTCACATCTTGTATTTAGTATTTTGTTTAATTCAATGATGCCTGAGGAAATATTTGGACAACCTAGATATTGATAACTTCTCTTTTCAAGCATGCTGCAGGATATTGTCTGCTAAGGATAATACTTCATTACAAGAACTTCGACATCCCAATATCTTGCAGTTTCTTGGTTCAATCGTGCACGGAGAACAGATGATTCTGATTACAGAGTATCTGCCAGAAGTATTTTTCACTATGAATATCTGAAGCGTTGTTTGTTATAGTTAATAAATGGGATTTGTGATATAATTTCAATTACAGACAGTTTCTTATAGTATTGCTTACAACTTGGTCAGAAGTTTAAGAAAAAAAAATGCTGCAATGATACTGATTAGATGCCGATTAACGTATGAATAGTTCTATTATAAAACACTAATAGATAATGTCAGCTGAAATTTAACAAATTTTTGTTGTCTTGAAAAGCTTAAATAATGATATCCCATCAAAGTAGATGATATTGCTTCAATGATATTGCTTGCCTTAACTGCACCAGTAATGTAGCTTTCAGAGCATAGTGCTCTTTTTTATTAGCTATAAACTGTATACGCATACTTAGATTTACTTAGTACATTTTTATTCATGTGTTTGCAAGTTTGAAGTTAGACTACAAGACACACAAGAAGCACAAGCATATAGTGCCTTTCATTTTCTGAGACTCGGAAGAACTTAGAACAAAGAAAATATATCTGGTTAAATTTTCTATTAAATATGCCTTTTTGTTTAACTTATTAGTAGACTGTGGATATCTCTATAATGAAAATCTGTACCCCTTGAGAACATGTAGTTCTGTTGATTTGCACTGAGGCATCATTTGAATACATACGTTGTTTTGTTGTTTTGTTGAGGCACAATTGCATCATTTTCAGTAGAGGCATACATGCAACTAAGTTACAATCTATATATTTAACATGGACATAGATAGTGTGCATCCACCTAACTAAGACGTAATAGTTTTTAATTCTATATCCATGTCATCTTTATTTTTGATTAGAAAGGAAAAGAATTTCAAGAGAATGATCAAAAGCGAAAAGAGGCAAATAACATGCACCTGCTACTTATTATAGTAATCTGCAAAGAGAAAAAAACTTCAATCATGATGCACAAAATTACTAACAGCATCCACTTCGTCATTATTTGATTGTTATCTGTAGTGTAAATCAATCATTCTTGTATTATATTGTCTCTATATATACGTTTCTGGTCTCAGTATGGGAAGCTGTTTTACTATAAGTCTGTATTGAGCTTACTAAATGGTTACTGATGCTAATGTAGGGAAACTTGGATGATATCTTGTCCAAGAAAGTTCGACTTGACGTACCCACTGCACTACGCTATGCACTTGATATTTCCAGGTAATGTAATTTTGTTTCTCTGCATGCATTTTGAGGGGAAGCGACTCTAGTTGGCAAATAACGCAAATTTCATTCTCAGTTTCATATGAAAATTTCCCCTTCTCTTAAATGAAAGACATTTTGCTGGTACTGATTAGCAAATTCTAATGAAAAATGTCATAAACAATTTCAGTTGATCTTTTCACTTTAATTTCTAAGAAGTATTCATGTACATTGTCGACATGCATATATCGCTGCATAAGCATATCGATTCCACACTATTTAGATTTCTAATATTGTAGTTCTTACTTCTTATGCACCTGCATTTGTTGCATTATTCTGTTTCTAGAGAAACATTAACGAACTGTTAATTTCTGCAACTATTGGCAGAGGAATGAATTATCTTCATGAGCACAAACCACTTCCCATAGTTCACAATCATTTGAATTCCAGGTAAGTTTTGCTGTCAAGTTCAAAATTTTGTTTAACGTGCTCTTGGTATCATATCATGGAAGGATTTTTAGAAATTGATCTGCCTATTATATTTGTTACAGTTCAATGAAATTGATTTGCTTTAAATTCAGCTAATTACAATTCAACGCGATGATTAAAACTTTGTTATGTTATCTGGACTAGTTCTAACGTTTAAATACTATTCTCGAGTCAGATATGTGTGCAATCGAGTACTGATCTTACAATATTTTTTTATTTCTTCTTTTGTGAATTTAGAAATTTGTTGCAAGATGAAGGTGGCCACTTGAAGATTGGAGAATACTGGGTTCAAATGTTGTATGAACAAATACACCCTAATCAAGACAACTGTACGTGAAGTAATCCTTTCGTTAACTTAAGGCTTTCAACATTTGCTATTGTTGCCTCTCATGAACTTATTTGTGTTTTCAGGCCAGCGAAATGATAATTCTAGCGTTACTACTGCTAGCAACCCATCAGACGACACCAAGAAAGATATCTGTTCATTTGGGTGCATATTTTACCAGGTATGTATTTAGATTAGATTGACATGAGCTACAACTTTAAATCTTGAATTTTCATGGTGACCAAAACTCTTCAGATCATTCTCGAAATATATCCGTGTATCTGAAAAACGATTGTGTTATTATAGATGCTAGAAGGCAGGCACCTGCAGACCAACACAAACTTTGACTTCATGCATCTCAAGTCTGTTGATTTCGAACCAACATTTCATATAAGTCGATGTCCTAAAAGAATTCAGCAGTAAGTGGGATACCATTTTTTTCCAGCTCAAGTTTTCCCATCGTGTTAAATGTATGTGCATTTTGTTTTTCATCATTTTCTGGTATGCAAAAGGTTACTTATACTATGGTTAACGAATTCGAGAGTTGATTGTCACACATATTGTTCGTAAAAGTGTCGATTAATTGTATCGTTTACTCGTTTTCAGATTGATAGAGGATTGCACACGTAAAGATCCTTTGGAAAGACCGACATTTTCTGCCGTCATAGGAATTCTAGAAGAAGTTTCTGCCTGTCTGGGAAGAGCTGCATGCTCTGTCTGTTAAGTTCTTCAGACTGTGTGCAAGGGATGAGAATTGCTACAACAAGTCTTATAAATAAGTTACCAAGGTGTGAGACAAGTTGTCTATAATGCTATAAACATGCTGACTACTTGTAAGCTTGTGGTGTCAAAATTTGTTGTTTGGAATAAAATTTAATTATGAGGGGGTATTATAGACATTTGAAAAGAAACTAAATTAGCTTCTTTTTAAGTAATTTTCAACCAATTTTTCAAATTTTGATTATAACTTTTTCGTTTTCTTTAGTTTTATACGTGGGTTCTCTAACTAGGTTGTAAATTTACAAACAATTTGAACCCTAACTAGGTTGTAAATTTACAAACAATTTGAACCCTAAACCGGCCAAGTGTGCACACTATAAAAGGAAAAAAAAAACACATCCGATTTTAGATATATTTGTTGAGTTAAAAAATAAATAAAAAAATATATAAAATCAGCATCAATAAAGGTATGAAACTTTATGAAAAGATGGTAAACAAAAAATATATATATATATATATATATATTATATCATTGTTTTAAAATTGTAAATAATAATGTAACATACTAATAACGGGAATTGGTAGATTAAATATATATAATAATAAAAAGATTAAAGGGTGTCCGACATATTGCTAATCCAACCGGTATCAGATTTACAAAAATAAAAATATTTATTTACAAATGGTAAGGAAGACTTTTACAATCATAAGGAGATTTTAATATTAAGAATTTAAAAAAAAATTAACTCTGAAATCACATACCTAATAAAAATTATAATAAGAGTTAATTAAATTCATATGCTTTTTACCTTTATTGATGAGACTTATAAAAGAAATAATTTTTATTAATGGGGGTGACAAATATAGTAGAATTTAACTAAAATCTAATAAATAATTGATAGTGAAATTGATCGTTAGTGCGTTCCTCCATGAACATAGAGATCATATTGATCGCCAAACTACGTAAAAATTACGTATCTTTTATTATTTTTAGTGCCTTTATTTGTAATTTTTTTTTTTTTTTGAGTTTGTATAAATTCCATAATAATATTCTAATCTTTGTCATTTACAATGATTGATACTAATTATATAAAAACACACCTAATTAACATTACTAATAAACTGTTTTTGTGTTCTCTTTTGTTATAATTAATTAGGGATTATCGTACGTATTGCTAAGTAGTTACAGTGACATATTCCTCGAAAGTGTATTTTTATAATTTTAGATTAAAATAATACATAGTATGCCCAACAGAGTACGAAATGGTATTTAATTATTAATATTGAAATCGAATTAATTATTAAATAACAAAAAAACAAAGGTTTCAATAAATTAAATTAAATACTTAATTGACTGATTGTTGCTTGCTAGTGGTATCTAAAGCATGAATGAGATGTAATCCAATAAGCAGAAAGATGAAGATGCCAGCAGGTGGTGGTGGTGGAGAAATTAAAGCAACTTTACATTAAACATTCACTTAAATTAGTAGGTAATTATTATATTAATTAAATAATTATTAAATTATAATACGAGGTTGGTTTAGTAATATATCTCTTATATAACCATTCTGATTTATGATAAATAATAATAGTATATTTTTTAATGTAGTTGAGATTTTTGGTTCTAATATTTTTTCTAAATTAAAATAAAATAAAATTTTGATATATATTTATATATATATATATAGAGAGAGAGAGAGAGAGGCTGGATAAACTTTATAAAAAGAAGAAGAGAATGACACCGTCGATCCCGTGACGCAGCAGCAGGAATATTCATAGTGAGCTTCACTTGACCAGCGTGAACTCAGCTAACCGACACGCGCCACCGCCTTGATTTTTTTTATGTCTATTAAAAGAGAACCAGAAACATTATTATGACAGCATAATATTACGCAAACCTGACTATATATAAATAATATAAATATATTAAGGTCAAACACCAAATATTTTGTTAAAAAAAAAAAAATCTCTTTTATTAACTTATAATTTATGTTAACCATTGTACATCTACTCATAACTCAAGTGGTTAATACATTTTCCTCTCATTTTAGTAATGAGGATTTAATTCCCACCATACATATTTACTAGTATGTGTGGGTAATATTCTATTAGGGGCGGACCGTAGTGGAGGCGGGGGACCACGGCCTCCCCCTCCCCCCTCAAAATTTTTGAAAAAAAAAATTAATATATAAAAAATTTAAATATAAAAAAATAAATTATATATAGTAATATAAAAAAAAATTTGGACCCTGGCCCCCCCAAATTCCCTCTTTTCGGTCCGTCCCAGTATTCTATGGTGAGTGTTCAAACCCCACTTACTATTTAATGATAATATTATTGGGAGAGTAAATATCTGGACAGTACGTTTAGTGATTGATCTCGTTTTGTCCTGTTAGTTATTAATCTTGTATTTATACTCTTATTCTTTTATTTTTTTTATAAAAAAAAAAAACTACAAAAGAGATGAGAAAATGTATGAGAATTTATTTATAGTTGTCAACTTATCATTTAAATAATGAAATAAATTAATAAATTTTGTCATAGTTATAATTTAATTGTAATATCATTACATATACTTATTAAGTTGATTATGTTCATCTTCATATTTGCTTAGCTTAAATAATAGTGATGTTTCAAGTTTCTTACAATAATAATAGCTAGCAATAGAGAATTAATGTTCACATGTTATGATAAGAACATTATCTTAATTATCATTTTGATAAGTTTACAAATTGAAAAAAAAAATATAATTATCATAAATGTAAGCAACTTTGATTTAAATACTATATTTGTATCATTTTTTAATTACTTAATATATTAGGTCTATCGATTAATGACATGATATCAGAACTAAATGTCTCGAATGCAAACCTTTTCTCCTTATTTTTCTCTTTATTTCTTATTCATGCACACATTACACGTTGGGAGCGTTTAATATGTGTCCGACATTTGCCATCTGTCTCGACGTTACACGTTAGACGGTTTGTTAACGCATTCTAAATCCTTTCAATTTACGACTTAAATACTATAGTTGTGTAATTTTCTAAGTCCAACCACAAGAGTTAGACATGTAGTGATTCATTTTGGTAAGTAAAACTTCTCATATTATGAGATATTATGGAAATATATATTTACACTATACATGTAATGATCGACCTTGGTAGGTAAAACTCCTCATAGTATAAGAGGAGATATTCGATCAGCATGTGAAATAATAAATCTCATAAGTTCTAATAATCTTGTAATTATAAATCAAATCAATAATCTCATAATTATTATCATAATCAATAATTTTTTTTAAAAAATAAAATATAACTAGAACTAATAATCTCATTAATATTACGCTACGTGAATTGAATGTCAATTTTTTTTTTAGATCTGACACGGGAAAATGTCACGCTCTTAACAACCCAGCTTTATAAATTATCATTAATTATAAATAACATAGTATGAACGCTTCATTTTTTTATATATAAACTTCTAGTGGCAAGATTCACTGTTTTGATTATTATTTTTTTCTTCATTCAAAACTCTCTTTCAGCTTCGCTTAGAATAATTTTCTCTCAATTCCAGTGACAGTGACAAAGTCTAAGATGTTTTATTTCAATAGAAGAAGCAATGGTCCCACACGCATTTAAATCATTGGATTAATATTCATAAATAATAATTATCGAACCTACCGAAATTAATTAAAAAAATACACATTTCGGATATCTACTCCTATAATAAGCGAAGAAAACTACTCATATATATTGGTAAATGTACATAGTGAGAATTGAACCCTCACCACTTAAAATAGTAAAAATTACACTAACTACTTAAGTTATGAGTGGATGTACTAATTTAATTAATTAAATAATAATAATAAAAATAAAACAAATACACCAAACTTGTGTTGTACTTTCCCTCACATTTCTTAAAGGAATTTTCTTCACATTTCCTCTACGCGGAGGATGTCTCAATTATAATGTCAACCCCCATACTTTTACAACTGTCTTTAGAATCTTCTTTTCACATTTCTTTTTTAAAAAGACCTTTTCCATTCCCTTTATAAATATTCATAAAATTCTCCAACCTCCCACCTTCAATCACATTTTCTTAATTCCTCTGCTTACCTTATTTATATACATTCTCTCAACAATCCAAGCTTTTACGGTTCGAAACGGAAAAACATAGGATTCTCTACTTATCTCAACTCGTTTACTCTTATCTTTAATATTCTAGCGAAACAAGATTTGAAACAGAATTCTCGTATTAACTACTTCAACCTCCTTTTATAGTTAGTATTTGGGTTGGTCTGGATAGAAATAAGGATTATTTTGTGATTTAGACGAAAGTATCTTTGTATATTGGATGGGAAACTACGTATCATGCAGTCTGTCAACCCCATTAGCGAAGCAATCAAGGACGGCAAAAGTGGTTTTTCCCGGCGGTGAAATCCGGCAAGTGGAGACACCCATCAAAGCGGCGGAGCTCATGCTCGAGACTCCCAACTTCTTCCTCGTCAACTCTCAGTCGCTTAAGATCGGCCGCCGGTTCTCTCCTCTCAATGCCGACGAGGACCTCGAGGCGGCCAACGTCTACGTCATGTTCCCGATGAAGAGAGTCAACTCTGTGGCCACCGCCGGCGACATGGGAGCTCTGTTTCTCGCAGCCAAGCGGAGTTCGTCCGGGAAGGTGAGGATTCTGCCGGCGGAGGGGATTGAGTACACCGCCGACGATTGGCGGGAACATGAAAAGGCAACGACGGCGGCGGTTCCGAAGCTGAATTTGGATGATATAGAGGAGTTGTCGAAGCCGGAGTTCATGCACAGGCTGTCCATGTCAAGGTCGAGGAAGCCATTGTTGGAGACCATAGCAGAAGAGCCTGTTCGTGCTAGATGAAGGGCAAAATGGTCTTTTCTTAAATTCTATAAGATCTATCGTGTTTTTTTTTTTTCTATTTTTAAGAAGAAACTTGGGATTTTTTGCTGCCGTTGATCGGCAGTTGGGTGGGATTAATTAATTGATATAGGTGTAAATTACGATTATATCCACCTAAATGGAAATGCAAATGAAAAAAAATTGTATCTATAATATTAAATAAAATAGTTTATATGGGTTTTGTTTATTATTTATATGATTTTTTTAAAAAAAATTCGATACCAATTGGATTAAAAGTTTATTGGGACCTGCGAAAGTAAACATTACAAGCTCGGTCTGGAATAACGATTCCCACGGTTGAAAATGAGTTTTCCCACACTTTATAATTTAATGGTTAAAAGTGAAATTTGAACCTCTATGTGAAAATGTAAAAAACAATCCATCCAAATCTAAAAACATATAAATAAGTTATAAAAACTAAAATTTAAAGTCACTTATAAATTCGGATATTTATTCTCATAAGTAGAGATGAGTTATAGTTTGGTTTTGATTATTACCCAAATTAAACTATTTTTTGATTGGTTTAGTAATTTCCAACCTAAACTAAACTAATTAGAAGATGAAACTAAATCAATTATAAAGTAAAACTATACCAAACCAAATCAATAAAATTCAGTTTTGATTAGGTTTGGCGTTACAGATTAGGATTAAACCTCAAATAACTAAATATTGGTCTATTTTTTTTAATCTAATTTAAAGGAACCAATTCTATGTACACAACAAAAATTTGGGTGCGTTTGGTGCGCCAGATTTAATTGGACTATTTTTAATGAATTAGATTAGATTAGATTTGATTGAACTAATTAGTACTATTATGTATTTAGTGTAGTACGAATTGGACTAAAAATAATATTATCTCTTATTTAATATAGCATGAGAATTGAGAAAAAAATAGTAAAAGTTAAATTATTTAAATTAAGTATTTTTTTAAGAATAATTTAAAAAAAGTAAAAAAAGATATAAAGCTTGGGACAAATTGTCCCAAACTTGGAAGCAAGGAAATTTATTCTGCTTAGCAGTTGCATGGGATTACAAAGGCAGTATAGGATTAGATTTAGTTGAATTCCAGTCCTATCCTGCATAACAAAGAGCCTAGTAGGGTATAACAAATAATAAAAAAATAAAAAAAAAATAAAATTTGTCTTAGTACCCTCCTCACAATTAAAATTTGTATTATATAAACAAAAAGTTTATTTTTTTAAAACAATAGTTAACTGTTTTTGAGGAAGTACATATATATTAATAACTCCAGTGATTTTATATTTTTTCTTCATACATGTGACAGAGATTTTAATCTCACTTTTATTATTATTATTATTATTATTTTTTTAGAGAAATCCACCTTTAGACTACTCACTTCTTGGGCTCGTACGTCTCAAGTCCACTTGTGGAAACGGTAAAATTTTTGGATCCATCCTCCCGGCCCTACAGTAGGTGGACAAGGTAAGTCAGAAACTCGCACAGTAGCGGTAGGATTCGAACTCCACACCAAGAACTTTCTAAATTCTTAAGAGCGACCTCCCATACTACCGCACTAACGCCCCTGAACACATCTCAATTTTCTCTTATCGGTGAAAAAATAAAAAAATCACAGGGTGTAAAGATACCTCCTTTTTATAATAGAAATTATTTTCAGAGATTGATATAATTATGTCCCAACAATTGATGCGTCTCTTTTTTTTTTATCCGACCCGGATTTAACCCGTTGGGGTATCCGTGGCCCCCATCCAACTTTCCTAACTTCTTTAACTTCCAGAATTTGAATCGTACAAATTTCCCTTCATAGTTCATATTCTCTCACATACGCACGCTCTCTGTTTCGAACCACACACACACCACTTCACAGACCAAAAAAAGGAAAAAAAATGGTTCCTTTCCATTTCTAATCACAAACACTACTCTCTCATGGACATGGACTCTCAATCTCCAACAACAACAGCCACTTCCAAAACCCTAATCCTAGATTCAACCAACCTCTTCCTCTCCACCATCCACTCCTCCTCTCCAAAAACACTCCATTTCCCTCCATTTCCCTCCACTTTCCCTACCTCCAAACTCATCCCGGGAACCCGCTTCCTCATCGACGCTTTCCGTCACTCCTTCTCCTCCTCCGTCTCCTACTTTCCTCTCCCACTTCCACTCTGACCACTACTCCGGCCTCTCCCCCACCTGGTCCAAAGGCATCATCTTCTGCTCTCCCACCACTTCCCGCCTTCTCGTGAATGTCCTCAAGGTCCCGAAGAGGTTCGTGTACCCTTTGCCGCTTCGGGAACGTGTTTCGATCGATGGATGCGAGGTTGTGCTGGTGGACGCCAATCACTGCCCCGGTGCGGTCCAGTTCCTGTTCAAGGTCCCCTCTGGAAGTGGGAAATTTGAGAGGTACGTCCATACGGGCGATTTTCGGTTTCATAGTGAGATGGTTTTAGAGCCTTATATGAATGAATTCGTTGAGTTGTGATTCGGTTTTCTTGGATACTACTTATTGTAATCCGAAATTCGTGTTCCCTTCGCAAGAAGAGAGTGTTGAGTATGTAGTCGATGTGATCAATAGGGTTGGAGGTGAGGAAGGAGGTGTTTTGTTTCTTGTCGCGACTTATGTTATTGGCAAAGAGAAGATCTTGCTTGAGATTTCGAGAAAATGTGGGAGGAAAATACACTGTGGACGAGAGGAAAATGGAGATTATGCACGTTTTAGGGTACGGGGAGAGTGGTGTGTTCACGCGGGATGAGACTGAGAGTGATGTTCATGTTGTTGGATGGAATGTGTTGGGTGAGACTTGGCCTTATTTTCGTACCAAATTTTGTGAGAATGAAGGAGATTATGGTGGAAAGAGGGTACGCTAAGGTTGTTGGTTTCGTGCCGACAGGGTGGACTTATGAGGTGAAGCAGTAATAAGTTTGCGGTGAGGTCTAAGGATACGTTAGAGATACATCTTGTGCCTTATAGTGAGCATTCCAATTACGATGAGTTAAGGGAGTATGTGAAGTTTTTGAAACCAAAGCAGGTTATACCTACTGGTAGGTATGGATGTCGAGAAGCTAGATAGCAAGCACGCTGATAAAATGAGAAAGTATTTTGCTGGATTAGTTGATGAAATGGCTAATAAGAAAGAATTTTTAATGGGTTTTCATCGGAGGGCCTGTGACAGTGATGAAAAGGTTCAAGTGCAGTGCTGGCTTTGGCCTAATCCAGGGGCTGGAAAAAGATAAAGAGGCAAAACCATATGAAACGAAAGCTGTTGAAAATAACTCTTCAGGTGTTATGTTGGATTCCTCATCTTGTTTAGAAGAACGTGGCTTGTCGAGATTTAACTGTGACAGATGATGAGGAAACAGAGAAAATGATACAGGAACTTCGTGATTGTTTGCCCACATTGGGTTACTCGAGATCAAATGTTGGACTTAATTAACAGCTCGGGAAGGGACATTGTTGATGCGGTTTCTAATTTTTATGAGCATGAAACTGAATTTCACGAGCAAGTCTCTACATGCTTAACTTCCTGTTTCTACATCCCAGACCAGCTTGCTTAATGATTCTGCTTCAGCTTTAATACTAAATTCCGTTAAGGGCATACCTCGTGGAATTGTGGGTACTGTTTCTTTAAGTCCAGACTACAAGTCAAGCTCACTTAAAGATTCTGCATCTGCTTTAAAACTAAATTCTGTTAAGAGCATTCCTCGTGAAGTGTGAGTAGCATTTCTAAAAGTCAGAACTACAAGTCACCTAAGAAAAAGCCTTCAATTAAGAGCAGCATTTCTCCGGGCAAAAGGAAGAAAAATACTACCAATAAGCCAAATAAGAAAGTAAAAGTCACTTCAAAAATTGAAACAAGTGGACCAAAGCAGTCCACTATTACAAAATTCTTCAACAAAATTTTGCCTAATATGTCTCAAGGTGATGAAGTTGTATCTAAGTCCGAGCAGTGCCCTAAAGATGAAAATCCTTTGCCAAGTGATGCTACCAAATCATACATAGAGGAGTCAGGTGATGCTTCCAAATCATACAGAGAGGAGTCAGGTGATGCTTCCAAATCATACAGAGAGGAGCCAAGTGATGCTACCAAATCATATAGAGAGGAGACAGATCAGTTCATTAAGATCATAAATGGCAATGAATCATCTCGAAGCTTTGCTGCTACCATTTTACAGAAGACAAAAGGAGATATTAATATGGCCCTGGATTTATATTACGGTAATCATGAGGGTAATGTTGGCGAGAATGAGGAGAGGTTGTTGCTCTCTGGTAATCCAGTACAGTCCCAATGCAATACAAGAGACTGCTCTTTCACTGTAGAGAAAAATGTGTTGAAAGGATTGGGGCACGTGACTGATGTGTCTGTTCAGAGACCGTCAAAAGAACATATGGATTCAACACACTATGAGCAACGTGCCTGTTCAGAGATCATCAAAAGAATTTGTGGATTCAACTCTTGTATCACTACCTCCAGAAAAATATAATCCTGTAGAGCATGGTGTGTCCCTTTATTTCATAATAAATTTTCTGAATTTCTTTGTTTAGATCTTTAGTTCTAATAAAAATAGTAAATGATCGAAATCCAGCATATCATTGAGAATTTGAGATACATATGCAGCATGCTGGAGGAGTGGACAGCCTGCTCCATATATCCACCTTGCACGAACCTTTGACGTAGTTGAGGCTGAAAAAGGCAAGATAAAAGCTATGTCCATGTTGTGCAATATGTTTAGAAGGTATGTTGCTGCAAATCCATGGTTTTCCCTTGTCATTATTTGCCTTTTCTGTGGACTAAACATTTTACTATTAAGTAGCTCCTTTTCACATGTCACTTGCTTGCAATGGTTTTTATCAGTTTGTTGGCCTTGTCTCCTGAGGATGTGCTGCCTGCCATGTATTTGTGCACAAACAAGATTGCTGCTGACCATGAAAATATAGTTAGTAACGCCTTCCTCTCATCTTTGTGATTATTTTTTAATTATTTGTCTTTTTCATTGATAATATAATAATAATTTTTTCTAAAATGCCTTTTCATGTCTCATAATTTGTAAAAATATTCCTCTTTGCTAAAAGAAATTTGACATGGTAGTCTTAACTAACCTCAGTTATGTCCTGAAATTTATCATCTCTGTCACCATATGATTCCTCAATTCCGAATTTAATAATGTGTCTTCTGAGCTAGATATTCAGAATTCAATCTGTGATTTTATGACATTATAATTAAATTCAACTTCGGAAGGTTACTTGGATTATGTACAGTTCAACATCATGGACTTCTGTTTTCTATAATTGAGGTGCACCAATTTTTTTCTCTATTGACTAGTGCAATCTGACATCCTTTCATTTCTCTATGATTCCTGTTTTAACACTAGCATTATAACAAATAACATTGTAAAAATAATGCAGGAACTAAATATTGGTGGAAGTTTGGTCACATCAGCTCTAGAAGAGGCATGTGGGACTAACAGATCTAAAATCAGGGATATGTACAATAGGTTAGGTGATCTTGGTAGGAACTAATGACAGTTGCTGTAAATTTTGATCATTTTATCTACTTGTTTTTTTAGTTGATAGAATATCCTTCTAAATAGAAGGTTTTTTGTTTAAAGGTGATGTTGCTCAAGAATGTCGACAAACACAGTCATTACTTGCTCCTCCTCCTCCGCTTCTTATTAAAGATGTATATTCTGTGCTTCACAAGATAAGGTATGAATGGTCCAATTTGGTTTTCGGATAAACTTATGAACTTAATGGATCTATTGATGCTTTGACTCTATAGTAAATTGTTGGGAAAATTACATTAACTATCTCTCGTGCTGTTAGCATCACTGAGTTAGGACTTAATGACTTTAGGGTACTCTTGTCATTTTATATATGAATTAAAACAATAATTTTATTTTTATATATATAAATACAATAAAAACGAAAATATTATTTTTAGAATATTCATTAATTTTTTAATTTCTATCTTATCTTTCTTATAAAGTATTCATCAGTGTGCAAACAGGCAGTGGAAGTACTATCCGGAAGAAAAGCCTTATTGTGAATCTCATGTGTTCTTGTAGAGAGAAGGAGATGAAATATATTGTTAGAACTCTGGTAAGATGTTTGCTAAGCCTTTTTGATTTTCTACACCTTTGTAGTTCTTATCTATGTGAAACATATAGATGATATGATACTCAGATTTGTGGTGTGCTCTAGAGTGTTCAGCTATTTTGTAAAAGAGCTCAGTCATTGATATAATCTTTCATCTAGGTCAGGAATTTACGAATTGGAGCAATGATGAGAACCATTTTGCCTGCATTGGCTCAAGCTGTTGTTATGAATTCCTCCATTGACTTCTCAAATGAAGGAATGAAGGAGAAGCTTCAGGTTTGATATCTGTTATGCTAAGGCCATAGGTGAATGTAGCAGTTTGTTGTCTATATACTTTTTAAGTTGTTTTCTTTATTAGATACTATATTTATCAATTAAATAAGTTTTAATGGCAAGTTTTTCAAACTGCTTTTTAAGAGAGTTGTGTTTAACAGTGTTCCATTTTTTTGAAAACTTTGTTGAGTTTCTGTATATATTGATGTAGGTGTACTTATCTTAGCAGAATATTTTCGTTTGTCATTTATTTCATTTTGTAAAAAAATTTCTTTTATTTGTCAGTGCCTTTCTGCTGCAGCAGTTGAAGCTTATAATATACTTCCCAGTTTGGTAAGATTTTATTTTGTTGGAACTGCAACTTTTCATCTTTCTGTTCATTTTTAGAGAGTTTATTGATACGTAAATCAAATTTGGCTGCGGCCATGTATACAATTTTTCCAAACTTACTTGTGCTTTTGAAAGACATTGTTGTTGGTAGAAACAGGAAGAGAAAATTGGTGCAAAACATGCCCTATAGATTACTGCCCATCTCTAAGAACTTTGACAAGAGAAACAAACATACAGCTTTGCTCGGACAGAATGGTCAAAATGCAGTAAAAGGTTTTTTGCGGGGCTGAACTTGAATTTATGACACTTGATTTGCAATAAATGAGTGCATATGAAATGTACCAGTTTTTACTGTAACTCAGTAAATAACAATGACATCATAGTTGTTTTCTTCATGTTGATAACTTGTCTTAAGGTGTTATGGTGTTTACTATAGTTATAGAATAGAATTATTTCATTGGTATAAGTATGAAAAATTGGCCACTAACTGATAAACATTAGTGCTAGGACTTATAAATAAATCAGTCAATTAGGAAATAGTATTTATTCTATATAATAGTACATATTCGAGAGTCACTATGAATGTGTGAGAATAAAGATAGTAGATAATATCAAAGTTGCAAAATATGTGTAGAGTACTTAGGGACAAAGAAGGGGCAGTGAGAAATTGGCTTGACAAATAATTCTCACATTTTTCAATGAAATTAAGTGCTCAACCTCATTTATACTTCTCCATCCACTGTTCACACATTATGCATTTTGTACACACGGATTTTTGTTCCAAGACTTACATATCTTTGTTACTCATATTTGTCTTTACCAAAGCTAGACTTCTTAAAATCTAGCTTTGATAGTTAAAGGAATTGAAACAAAAATGAGGCATGTAGTCATCTAAATCGACTTTTAGGCCATAAAGCATAAACTAATCATGAAATGTCTGGGTTATATAATAATATGATCCTCCATCAGGAGCAAAGTACTGATATCAACAGGAATCAAAAGAAAGAAACAGATCACAATATAAAGAAAAAGAGAACAAAGACAAGGAAAGTTTTGGTAACAAATAGCAAAATATGAACAATTAGAGCAAAGTACTGACACCAGCAGAAGCAAAAGAGAGAAACAGATCACTATCTAAATAAAAGAGAATAAAACCAATGAAATTTATTGGAACAAGATACAAAAATTTCAACAATTAGACTTGCTGACTCTGATTTATTAAGTTTGGGAAACCTGGTTAATTTGAATGTAGTGCTTTGTAGCAAAAGGCTAGAAACCTTGCGATTGGAAACAAGAAAATGACATAAGCAGTTATTAGATGATAGGAGGCTGGAGAAGGCTGAAAGAAAAAGTTGAAGAGGGAGACAATGTAGCATTTCTCTGTAGTCTGTTTACTGTTATTATTTGTCTAGAAGAAAAGGTGTGACAACTTCAGTTATATTTTACATGAATAGGAGAATTCTTTATAATGTCTTGGTACGGATTATAAATAGTTCATAACCAGATGTTTCTTTCTTCCTGTGTTCCATTTCAACATTGTTCATTTTTTTTAATTTTTATGTAAAGGGAATTCTCCTTTTTTCACATCCATATTTATCTTGATTATAATTATCATTCCTTCCTCTCTTTTTTCTTCCTGCAAGCTTGTAATAGTTAATCCTGAACATGTTTGCTTTGATACTATTATTGTGTTAACATGCTACTTTTTACATGCTATGATCCTATTGTTAACAGAATTTGGTCATCCCTTCTCTCATGAACAAGGGCCTCAAATTTTCATCGTCGACAGTTGTCAATGATTTCTGGAATACCTATCAAGCCCATGCTTGCAAAGTATAAATTTTTGTGATTGTTTACTGTGTTCATATCTTCAGAATGTATACTGAACCTGCTGATGCTCTGGATTATTATTTATGGTGTTGTTTGCTGTGGTAGAGTTACCAATGGAGTTACACAAGTTCTAAGGCAGTTCCAAAGTAAAGCTTTTACATGTGAATACAAGTAAGCCCCTGGTTTATGTATAGCTTAACACATGCAATATCTTTCTTATTTTTACTGACATTTTCTTTCTGACACCTGAAGTCCCTGGGGACTGGAGTCTGTACTCTGATTCCCATTGTCTTTTTACTTATCATCATGGTTTTCTCTCCTAAGTAAGACCTGCAACATTTACCTGTGAATTACAAATTTCAAAAACTTCTTGTTCACCATGATTCTAATGAATTAATAAACTTTATAGAAAATTCAAAAGATGATATTGACTTAAGATATATGACTGCTAAAGGTCAACTGTCTGTTAGAGCCTATTGGTTATATTAGGAAATGAGTTTAAATTGATGCTGTAAGGTTCCTCTCCCTTTGTTTTCTACTCTTCATGGCATATATGGTGAATATACAAATTACAATTATCTGTAAGCATGAGGGTGATCACTGTTGACAGAAACAATTTTGGTAGACACTTTCTTGTCTGACTCAAAGGATTCAATAAATATCTGGCATTACTATACTGAATCATGCCTTATGACTAATCTTCTACTAAAGTTTTGTGTTGCAAGATTTTTCGATCGTATTTGTGTTAGTACTGAAAGGAAGGGTCATATTTGTTGTACTTACAAGGTCTATACATGTGTCATTTGTTTCATTTTCTCATTTCTTATTTTATAAAAGAATATACAGTCGAAATTTCTATAATTCCTTTTGGTACACTTATTAAGATTCCGATGTTAATATTTTACGAATTTGAGCTAAACCTTGCCCAAATGATTCCATTCCTCGAGGAGAAAGTCTTTTAGTAAATGGCGGTAGAAAATGAAAAAACAATAATGCAGGTGAGATGATAAAACATAACCAGACTGAAATAGTATACAGTAAGATGCAATGGCACTTACCTGTAATATTCAGACTATGAATTTTACTTTTGTATTATATTTTCTATACCATTGAGCGTTAGGCTTTGTGGCAAATGAAGAAGTTTTTGGTATTTTCAGTAGTATAGTAGATATTGAATTGTTGAACTTGATATTTATGCTCTTTATTATCCTGGCTCTTTATGGTTCTTACATGTCTTTTTTCTCTATATTTTCTCTTTTCCTTCTCTCTTCCAATTAGATAAGTTGTATTCATATTTGTTTTTATTGACTGAACATTTCTGAGCTTTTAAGAAGAATTAGTCAGATTGTTCACTCTCATTTTCTTATCATTAAGCTTTTTATCTTCTTTTTTTTTTTTGCTAACTACTGTAGATTATTCATTGGATTGATCTATTTGTATGAGATATCAGATATGACGGTCAGCGTGCTCAAATTCACAAATTAGAGGATGGGACTTTGCGAATATTTTCACGAAATGGGGATGAAACTACGTCTAGATTTCCTGATTTAATTAGTATAATTCAGGAGTTTTGTAAGCCTGCTGCAGTTACTTTCATACTGGATGCAGAGGTGAATTTCACACTGTGAGATGCTTTTCAATACTTCTGAGGGTCATAATGTTAGCTCCAGTATTCTCTTATTATTAGTAGCAACTTTTGCTTTCAGGTAGTTGCAATTGATAGGAAGAATGGCTGCAAGCTCATGTCTTTCCAAGAACTATCTTCAAGAGAGAGAGGGAGCAAAGATTCCTTGATTACAGTGAATAGTATTAAGGTTTGATTGTATTTCAGTTTTGATTTTGTTAACACTGATAAGAGCTTCAACAAAAATTGAACATAGCTATGCTTGATTCTGCACATTAGGATTCTGAGTGTTTTTTTTTTTATGTTTGGGAATACAATTATTTCTCTGTTCACAAGGTGTTCTTTCTTTCTTCTTCTTCTTCTTCTTCTTTTTTTTTTCTTAAATGCTATTTGAAGCTTGGAATAACATGTTAAATAGTATTAATGGTGGTCATTGAGGCTGGTTTTGGATAGCTCCCCTGTCCTTCTTTTGTGTAAACTTTTTTTTTCTAAAAAAAAAAAAAAAATCTGTTTTGGACATATTACATATGTATATTTATGCCTGTACACTAGATTTAGTTGAAAATTAAAAAGTTATTGAATTTATTTTATATGATATTGGAGTCTTCTGCACGATTACTTTTTCACTTTTGATTATTTCATGGTAGGATGTAAGCACGTTGTATAGTAGTATCAGGAATTTTTTGCTCTCTAAGCTAAAGTTTACATAATTTTTCAATGTCTGCTCCCATCTCTGTTCATTATTTGTTGACCCTAAAACTGACTATGATAGAAGATGGAGTCGTAGCATTAAATTTGTCATAGCAAGAACCTGACTGCTCAACATAGGTTTCTATATACGAAGAAGTGGCAGCAAAAGAATTGGGAGGATAGGTGTTAAATAATTTGGTGGCAGATTTGTATTCATGATGAACTTTGATTCCATTTTTAATGTGTCTAGTGCCTTGTTTATATATATGTAATGATTATTGGTTTTCCTTTCTGTTGACTTTGCTCTAGTCTCTTAAAATTTTGGATTTGTTTTCTGATGTTTTCATCTCATGCAGGTCGACATTTGTGTATTTGTCTTTGATATCATGTTCGCTAATGGAGAACAGTAATTATCTTGAACCTTCTCCTGGGACTGTTTATTTTCTGATAGTGCGCGCACACACAACTATATGCAGTGTCTAGTCCTTTTGAACTGTGTTGTATCAGCGTATTTTGGGTGACTTGGAAAGAGAGGAATAGAAGGCTTTTTCAAGATGATAAAGAAGAAAAAATTGATTGTTTATGGGATGAAATTTGTTTTCTTGCTTCTTTGTGGGCTTCTAGATTGATATTTCAGTATGCCTTTTTCTTCATATATTTGTTGGGATGGTGTTTGGGCCAGTTGAAATATAAGAACTCTAAACAAGCTAATTTTGTATCTTCTGGAGCAGATTGATAGACAAGACTTGTTTATAACTACAGCTTTTACTTAGTTGTGTAGGTTTCATTTTTCTCACGTTAATCCAGGATTTTGTGGATAACTTTTTCACATTTTCTAATTTTTAAATAGTTGCTAATACAGTATTATTTTTTTCCTATGCGAAAAAGAAAATCTTCAGTAATTAAAGCAGCTTTTTGTATAACATGTACTGGCACATAGTTGAGAATTAGTCTCAGAGCTTTAGAAAATAAATTTGGCTGTCTCTTTATTCTTTTTATGCTGTTGGTTGTTGTTTCTAACTACAAGGTTGGCTAATGAAGTTTTCTGTTACAGGCTGTTGGGTCATACTCTCCGTCAGAGACGAAAATGTATGCATTTCTTGCACTTTTTAATCTCCTTTTACGGGGACTCAATTCATTTTTCTTCTAATTTCTTTGAATCAATCAAATTACAGACTTGAAAGATTTGTTCTGTGATGAAAAGTTTGGTTATTTTGAGTACGCAAAGGAAATGACAGTGAGTGCTTTTATCTTGGCTTTTGACATTATCATCTTTGTATAATTAAGAGTTTTATTCAGTTTTCTGCTTTGTAGGTTGAAGCTGATGATGCTTGTTTGACAAGTGAAGTCACGTTAACTAAGATGAATAATTTTCTTGAAGATGCTCTCAACTCTTCTTGTGAAGGGATCATGATTAAATCTTTAGATGTGGATGCTGGTTATTGTCCATCAAAGCGTACCGACACATGGTTAAAGGTTTTAAGTGGTTCATAGTTAATTCCTTCACCACGGCATGAATCAGAACAGTGTCACTGATTGAGTTTTATTTTTTTTTATTTTCAGGTCAAACGAGATTATGTTGAAGGATTGAATGATTCTCTTGATCTAGTACCTATTGGTGCTTGGCATGGCAATGGGAGAAAAGCAGGATGGTAATCATCTTGTTCCTTTTCTCTCTCATTTTCTCTCCCAGTTGTAACTCGAGTGGGCATTGTGTTTTTTTTTTACTTGTCCACACTCTCATTTCAGAGTAGCTGATTGAAAATGGGAAGGAATAACTGTAATATAATCATTTTAAAATTTGAAAATACATGTCCTGTAAGTCAGTCAGCTGCTAGTTGCAAAGTGTTTAAGAAACCTCTGGTTTAAGAAATTTGGAGTTCAAAGCAGGTGTGTGTATGTATGGTATGGACATGCATGGTATATCTTATCTATGTTCGGAGATTCAGAAAACAAATGCTTCATCTTAGATACAAAAAAGTAATATATATGCTTTTTGATTAAATGCAATCAGCAATCTTCCATACGAATCTTTAATTTGTTGTTTCTGTTTTCTTCTTGGATTTTTTCATGCAGCTTTTTGTGTTGCAGGTACAGTCCATTCCTCATGGCATGTTACAACCCTGAGACTGAAGAATTCCAAAGCGTATGTCGTGTCATGTCTGGATTTTCAGATTCCTTTTACACAGAGGTAAAATGTGGATGTCATATCTTGCATGGTAGTTACCATGGATTTAAAATGAACTAAGCTGCATGAATAATGTTGTTTTGTTTTGTTTTGTTTATATTGTATAAAGTTTTACGTTTTTCCTTTCTCTTTACGCCAAGAGAAGACATATAGTTCCCAAAATTTAACGTACGGTTATGGCAGTTTAGAAAAAAAGGTTAACTTGCGGCTTTAAAATCCCCGATATGATTATTTATTATCTTGACAACCATGGATTCACTGTTGACTTGCAGATGAAGGAATTTTATTCTGGGGAAAAGATTTTATCCAAGAAGCCACCTTACTACAGAACAGCTGAGGTTCCAGATATGTGGTTTTCTGCAGAACTTGTTTGGGAAATAAGAGGTGCAGACTTTACAGTATCACCAGTTCACCAGGCTGCTATAGGTCTCGTTCATCCATCTCGTGGCATCTCAATCAGATTTCCTAGGTTTATACGCACTGTATCCGACAGAAATCCAGAGGACTGTAGCACAGCTGCAGATGTAGCCGAAATGTTCCATTCTCAGACTCGGAAAATGGACGTGACTGCCAAAAAAAACTTGAATATAATCCATGATTGTTACACGAGCTGTCCCTTTAGTACAATATTTTTGATGTACAGTGCAGAGGAAGCTCCAGTTTTTAGTTCTAGATTGTATAGAGATGCACAGGTTTGGTTAGATTAATCGTTTGGTTTTGCCCATGTAAAATTGCAATAGATGATAGGTGTCAAATTCGTTTCTAAATGTATAGAGATGCACACGTGACTGTTTCCGAACAATCCAACCTTGTTTTTGAGCGTTCTCGGTTTGGGCATTCTCCGTTCTATTGACGGAAATTAATTAACATTGTCCAAACTATAGTTAATGAGATTTATGATGCGTTAATTAATGTAAAAACTATAGTTGATGGGATTTATGAATACAGGTACAAATTATTAATGTTACTTAGAAATAACAACCAATTTCATGTAGAATGAGAAAGGGTAAGCTCTGTATCTATGACTACATAATTCCACTCCATTGCCAAAAAACTCGTTAACTCAATAAGAAAAGTAAAATGAAAACAAAATCATTTCAACCAAGTGTTAGTAGCTCTTAAGAAACTATATAGGGCAATTGCTTTGTTTCGCTACTCACCCTCGCAGTTTTTTAGTCCCTCGAAGCAAGCATGGCTATAGCACTCGTTCAGTTTTCAATTTTATGCTTTTTCTTGGCTGGTTTACGAGTCTCTTCCCTTGATTTCTTCATGACAGAATTTTCAAGCTTTTTCCTGGCTGGTTTACGAGTTTCTTCCTTTGATTTCTTGATGACAGAATTTTCATGGAATTTCTGCAGCAGGTTGTACGTTAAGTTTAGTCAATTGCATATGGAATCCAAGAATATGTCCCTATAAAGGTAAAATCTTGAAGTTACCTCCTTGTTTTCTGACATATTCCTCCTTCGCTCCCGTCTATTTTTCTTTTCCATTTTATCCTGATACAAAGAAAAGAAATGGTTAGCCATGAATGCCCAACCTTAAACCCAGTCATTCAGTTTCTTGAGCCTCAAAGTGAAAAGATAAAATAACATTTGAATAGAATAACTACAACCTGCAGAGGAGCTACAATTTGAGCATGTATCTCTGCAGCTGTCTCCTGGATCTCAGTTTGGCCATCACTGTTGAGGATTGCCTTCAACGTATTTTCACTTTTACGCTTTTTCTTGGCTGGTTTACGTGTCTCTTCCCTTGATTTCTTCATGATCGAATTTTCAAGCACTTTCTGCAGCAGGTTTTAAGAAAGTTAAGAAATTTTATATGGAATGCACTGAAATATGTTGCTATCAAGGTAGAATGTTGAAGTTACCTCCTTTCCTGACAAATTCCTCCTGCGCTGCCGTCCATTGTTTTTCTTTTCCTTTTTGTCCTGATACAAAGAATAGAAATAGTTAGTCTACATGAATGTCCGACCTTAGAACCAGTCAGTCAGTATCTTGGGACTTCACAAAGTGAAAAGATAATATAACAATAAAATAAACTAAACACCACCTGCACAAGAGCTACAATTCGAGCGTGCATCTCTGCAGCTGTCTCCTGGTTCTCAATTTGGCCATCATTGTTGAGGATCGCCTTCAACCTGTTTTCCTTCATTAATTTCTCAGATCGAGCATGTCTCTACAAGAATAAAGATATATCATTAACTAACTAATGGTCGGTCCATAGGTCCAGTTCGTAGTTAACTAATGACCAGTTTATCGTGGTCCTCACTTTGTCCACATGCAACATGAAACTAATAGCACAAATTTTATGGAAAGTTAAAGCGGTTGTCTTGGTGTTGTCTTCGCTACAAGTCAGGCGAGATGGGAGCATGTGTAGATCCACAATTCATGGCCTTATTTTCTCCTTTTTACGGAATACACTGAAGCAAACTGATAATTCAAAGCCAAGCAGAGAACGACTATGTTATAGAAGACAAGGATAAAGATATAACCCCAGATTAAGTTGATTAAGTATAAATTAAATCCCCAGCAACATAAGACAAATTTTCTAAACCTTTTAAGAGAAATAGCAAATGATATTCACAAAAAATCAACTTGGAGTATTGAGACTAACAGAATAGCTACAGGTAAGAGCAGATAAACCATATACAGAGACAGAACAATCAGTAAATAAGATGCTAAACCAGACACTTCAAACCACCCTCTCCTCTTCTTTTGATGCAAACAATTTATCAACTTCTATGCCACGCTATCAGACCAAAGGCGAGATAAAAAACACAAACTTAAATCTGAAAGCACCAAGCTCAACAAACAATAGTGACAATATTATATTATCACAACAAACTATACATATTTGTAAATGAAGGTGGCAAGGTGCATATAAACAAGTCCAACTCAATTTCATTAATAAGCTAATAAAACTCCTTCAAACAAACAAACAAAATTGGGGCTACGAACAAAACAGAAAATAAATCCATTTAATTTACATGTGATGCCTTCAACATGCCATGGATTCATTACCTTGGAATTAAGATGATCCCTCATAGTTTCCTCAGTCAAACACAAAATTCTTGGGCATATCCTGCATCTGAAAACGGACTTGATTTGTAGTATACAGTCTGGAACATCGCTCGACACTAGTGACCTTTCACCTCCGGAATTAGACTTGGTCACATCATCACCACTTTTACTAGAAAGCGGGCTATCATCAGCTCTGGACTTAATATATGTCACAGCATTACCACTTTTACTAGAAAACGGACTATCGATAAAGATTTCTTTGTCATTTTCAATCTCGTCATCATTTTCACTGAGAACACCTGCCAACATCACTATGATATCAAACCTCCCGAAAACAGAAAAAAAAATAATTAAAAAAACATTTCTCAAAATTAACAGAGCATGCATCTGAAGACAAATATGAAGACTCACTACATTCAAGCAAATTAAACAAGATATGATATTTTTAAATAAAAAAAAAAATCAATCTCAATAATAAGATGACAGGCTTTAAATGTTATAGATTTAAGAACACATCTCACTTGAAGAATCGACATCGATCTCATCCGCCAAGCTATCCCCACTCTCGTATCCTGGAATATTAAAAAAAATAAAATAAGGAAAAACATAACATCACTGAATTTTGTTGTCGAAGAGAGAGAGAGAGATGGACGAACCGGAAGAAGCGGAGCAAGCTTCATCATTTTGTTTCAATTCTTCAACTGCGACCTCATCTTCTGATTCTTCTTCTGTGGCGTGTCCATCCAGTTCCGAGTCTGACGACGACGAAGACGAATCCGCCGCACCGTCTCCATCGGCGTGTTCTACCCTGAAGAATCGTCTCTTTATCATCTCTGGTTTCCCAATTCAAACAGTAACGTTACAAAGAAGAAGAAGACATTTTAGGGTTTTTGTTTTGGGGTTTTAAGTGAAATTGGTAAAACTAAAACTAACCAGTTGGACTTTAAAACTCAAAAACAAACCAAGATAATGAAAGGACAATATTACCCTCAAAACACATAAATCAAAGCAAGCACGTTCAAGAATACAAGGCCGTACGATGGGCTTTTGTGGGCTTTAAGACTAATTCACGATTGAGGCCCACCATTGGAGTCCTGGAGAAGCCCATCATCCTTTTTTTTTTTATGTAAATAATATATTTAAAACCATTTTATTTTTAAATTTTATTGTAGACGCTGGATCTATAGGTTCATTTAAAGGTGGGATTTACATATAAAGACAAAACCAGTAAACATGGAACACTTGAGTCACCGGAGTAGTGCTAGCCAAATGCACTCTAACGCTCAAATTAGTAAATAGTTCGAATTAATGGTATAGATTAAGTAGACCATGAGGTAAACAAACCTTTTGGAGATTGTAAATGTTAGAGCGTGAATTTGCTATACCGTAAGAGCATCTCCAATGTAAATATGTATTTTTGAGTATATAAATAGTGTCACATCAGTATTTCTAGATAATATGGATCCAGCTTGTCAAAAAATTATAGAAATGCATATTCACATCTCCAATGTAAGTATCTAAATAGTAGTTTCAAACCAATCACCACAAGCCATTTATTATATTCTTTCTCTAATTTAATATGATAATTAAATACATTGAGAAAATATTAAAATTATTTTGGTGGGAAAAGTTAGAAATCCTATTCAGCATATCAAGGAGAATATCTACAATTAGAAAGTCCACTTAATATTCTCTAAACTTTTTTTTTGTCACATCATATTAATATTGAAGTTAGATAATTGTATTAAAAATAATTTTTTTAACTTTTTCAATATAGATCCTATATGATACTTAATTTTTTCCAAATATATAATAGTATTGGAGATGCTCTAAATTGATTGTAGAGCGTGGAGTTAGGGCCTGTTTAGGATAGTTTATAAAAGTGATTTATTAACTTTTTGAGTCCAAAAGTTATTTTTGGGCTAGTTTGAATATTCCTGTAAAAGAGCTTTTAAGTTTTAAAGCTTTTCTAGACAAAATTAAAATATATAATTTTTATATGAAAAATTTTTAAAAAGTCAAAAGTTCAAAGTAAATGCTCTGCCAAACAAGAACTTAGTAGTGTGAGTTGTGATGTAGGGAGACAAAGAAGGAAGGCTCTATTGCTTCAAAGCAATAAGTAGCAAAATTGGTTTGTTAAAAATGTCAGTGCCTCGCTCCAGCTTCTGGCCCCATATCTATAGCCGAGTGCATGGTGGTGTTCAAATTCAATCTCAAATTTGCTTCCTTTACTTTCTGTAAGATGCCTCAATTGACCAACCGGTAGCCGCCACCACATTCCCATCTATTTATTTTTTTATTCTGAATTAATTAGCAAAAAATATTAACTTTGAAGTAAGTTGAATTAATATATAATCAAATATATATAATAAAATTGATTTAATAATGATTTTTAAAAAAAAATAAAATTTCATAATAATATAATTTGAATGATTGAACATCCACTTATAATTTAAATAAGAGAAAATTTTGGTGTATCAGGTGTCTTACTGAGTAGCAGACTCGATCGCTGAAAAATGTGACATATGATAAAAAATACATGCATGTAATAAGAAAATGCACAGTATTATCCATATATTATATTTTTAGTGTTTGTATACATCACTAAATAATATATATGGTATTATGTTTAAAAAAAAAAACAATGTATATGGTACAGTGAAAATTTTCTTTTTAAGTGGTTAATATATTTTTTTATTTACATTGTATTTTAAAAATAAATATCACATCCGTTGAAAGAATTAGGATCCTCTTCTAACCTAAACTTTTAAAAAAATTATTAACCACTAAATTAATTATACGCTACTTATCATTAGATGTGTAAAAATATTTTAAAAAGAAAAAGAGTAGAATATAAAATTCTAATAATTAAATATACGTATCTTTATATACGTAAAAACAAAAAAAAAAACGTAGATTAGGAGATTATCCTCATCTCCGGTGAAATGACCTATCCAAAACTTTGTCATTATCATTATTTTTTGACGATTTGATCCTTATAGAGGTGTCCTACCTATATAGCCCACCTATAGAGACTTTTCACACATAACACCTGCCCCAAATATGGTTTCCTTTAAGGGCATAATCGACATTTTCCAGACCATTACTTATAAATATATACACACAACACCTCCAAACTAAAAACCACACTCCATTTACTTGCTTACAGCCTTGCACCAATCACATTGCTTGTACCTTTTGCAATGGCAGATTTGCTGGACCTAAAAACCCAAAATCCCCAAAATGCCCCGCAAGTCGACGGCAATCTACTCGTCGCAAAATCGCTGTCGCGCCTCGGCGTCACCCACATGTTCGGCGTCGTCGGCATTCCAGTGACCTCCGTCGCCACCCGCGCCGTCTCTCTTGGCATCCGCTTCATCGCCTTCCACAACGAGCAGTCCGCTGGGTACGCCGCCTCCGCATTCGGCTACCTCACCGGCCGCCCCGGCGTACTATTGACTGTATCCGCGCCGGGCTGCGTACACGGCCTGGCCGGCCTCTCCAATGGCATGGCGAACACCTGGCCCATCGTCATGATCTCCGGCTCCTGCGACCAGAAAGACTCCGGCCGCGGCGATTTTCAGGAACTCGACCAAATTGAAGCCGTCAGACCCTTCTCGAAGCTCTCAAAGAAAGCGAGAGACATCAAGGAGATACCCGATTGTGTTGCTCAAGTTCTTGAACGTGCCGCGTCAGGTCGGCCTGGTGGGTGCTACTTGGATTTACCATCTGATGTGTTGCATCAAACTTTATCAGAATCCGAAGCAGAGAAGCTATTGACGTCCGCCGCGGAGAATCAGTTACAATTAAGAGAATTATCAAGTGCGAGTGTAAATGTTGCGAGTTCTGAGGTTGAGAGAGCGGTTTCTTTACTGAGAGAAGCACAGAGGCCGTTGATTGTGTTTGGAAAAGGCGCGGCTTATGCACGTGCGGAGGGCGAATTGAAGAAGCTGGTCGAAACCACCGGAATTCCATTTTTGCCTACTCCGATGGGTAAAGGGTTGTTGCCTGATACTCATGAGCTTGCTGCTACTGCAGCAAGGTCACTAGCTATTGGTAAATGCGACGTTGCGGTTATAGTTGGTGCTAGGCTTAATTGGTTGTTGCATTTCGGCGAACCACCCAAGTGGTCGAAGGATGTGAAGTTCATTTTGGTTGATATTGATAAGGAGGAGATTGAGTTAAGGAATCCAGAAGTGGGTTTGGTTGGAGATGCGAGGAAGGTATTGGAAATTATAAATAGGGAGATTAAGGATGATCCTTTTTGTTTGGGGAGTAGTCATCCGTGGGTGGAGGCTATTTCGAAGAAAGCGAAAGAAAATGTCGTGAAGATGGAGGCTCAGTTGGCCAAGGACGTTGTACCTTTTAATTTCATGACGCCAATGAGGATTATAAGGGATGCTATTTTGGGAGTGGGAAGTCCTGCTCCGATAGTGGTTTCTGAAGGGGCGAATACTATGGATGTGGGGAGGGCGGTGCTGGTACAGACTGAGCCAAGGACTAGGTTGGATGCAGGGACTTGGGGGACAATGGGGGTTGGTTTGGGGTATTGCATTGCGGCTGCTGTGGCTTCACCTGACCGGCTTGTGGTTGCTGTTGAAGGGGACTCTGGATTCGGGTTCAGTGCCATTGAAGTCGAGGTATGGTTACACGTAATACTGTTATATGTTTATGCATCGTGTATATTAGCTTGATTGCTTTAATTCATCGAATAAACTTAATGTGACTATTCAGGTTGACTAGTCAATAGTGGTGATATATTATATCTTGGCCATGATAGTTGCTTGACACGGGATTCCTGTTTACACGAATCCATTTATACGCAGGTACACATGCTAAATATGATGGTTTAGATTTAGTTGCTCAGAAAGTAACGAAAGATACACTTTATCGCCTATCCTAGACCTTTATAGAGATGGATGAAATAAGCACATACTGGTGGGTTGCTAGTTCCTTTTTTGCTGGTGAGCAGAGGAGTGAATGTAGGTCAAGGTAGGAGTAGCTTTAGTTGAACATTGTTGTTTTTTGTGTTTAAACATTTGCAGTGATACTTTATTCTGGACATGCGGATGTACTGATAGAAGGTATTTCGAATCCAGAATTGTATTTGTGATAGTGAGATCTGGACAAACACATTTTTATCTGAGTCCACCTCCAGGTTATGCAGTTTGGAAACTTTTAGAAGTAGTATTTAGTGGCAATGCAAGTAAGGATCCAATGGTCTTCTAAGAATCGGTTGCATCAATACATTTAGCCGTTAGAACTTTGAAATGAGTTGACCTTTGAGTTTAGAACATCCTCCTACGTCTTTCTGCATCTCTAAGCGATAATTTGAGCATGAAACAACAATCACCCCAATCCAAACACGCTGATGTCTTTTTTGATGTGTTGAAAATTTCAGTGTTTTATTATTATTATTATTGGTCATCTGATCATTAAAAATTTACATAAAAAAATGAAACACTAATGTTGTGTGCTTCTTTGATCATGCAGACATTGGTTCGATATCAATTGCCTGTGGTTGTGATAGTTTTTAATAACGGTGGTGTCTATGGTGGTGATCGGAGGACCCCTGAAGAAATTACAGGGCCACACAAAGATGATCCAGCACCTACATCTTTTGTCCCAGGTGCAGGTTATCATATTCTGATCGAAGCTTTCGGGGGCAAAGGTTATCTTGTTGGAACACCCGAGGAACTCAAGTCTGCTCTTGCTGAATCATTTGCTGCTCGAAAGCCAGCTGTAATTAATGTTACCATTGATCCCTATGCTGGTGCAGAAAGTGGAAGGCTGCAGCATAAAAACTGAGGTAGTCTTTTACCTGCCACGTTGTTTAGATCCGCATTTCATTTACCGCCTCAACTCAAAGTAGCTATATATTCCGATAGGCTTTTCAATAATGTACATCTCCAATGCATTAATGGTAGCTGAAAACACAAATATATACGTAGTTTCTGTTCAAATGTTGTACTGGAATTGTATTTGTAGGTTTCGGATATTAACTCGGATAAACCATTGCATATATTGGAGCATGGAAATGTATGCTTGTGATAGTCTCTATACAGATTTTTATAGTTCTAAATTTTTCTAAAGACTGAATATTATCAATATCTCAAGTTTTCAATTTTATTGTTTTTAGCCACAACTTTATGTTTGGGTAGACTTGTCAATGGGTTGAACCGAATCCACTATGTGTCGAGTTGTAAATACTTCAACTCTCAATTTGAATCCACTGCTTAGTTTATTGGGTTTGAAAATGAAAATCTGAACTCATTTGTTATTTTAATGGGAAATCTAAAAGATTTATTTAAATTTATACTCAAATGATGTGATATGAGAGTTGTGAATACTATATAAATTATATATTAATAATTCACATGACACATTTTTTAGTCAAATATTTTGAGTAATCTAACATTACTTTCAAATATTTTGAGTAATCTAACGATACTCATATTCAAATATTTTGAGTAATCTAACGTTACTCATATATATATATATATATAATATGATGAGATATATATAAAATAATAAATTATAATATTTGGAGAACTAATATAATAAAGGGACATTATTATTTTTTCTCACTTTTTACCCTCTACTTTCAAAATATTAGTCAAAATAGTCTATACCTTTATAATTCTGTTGAAAAAATAAGGTGGTTGTTTGCTTATAAGGGAATAGTTTGATAAATACTTTGAAAGTGTGAGATAAAGTGATATTACTTTAAAAAATAACTGTGAAAATGATAAGACGAATTGTGAAAATGATAAGACGAATTGTAATGGAGTATCTTGAGGTTTGACAATATTGTAATAAAATCGTGAGTTTAGTCTTAATTACACATTAGTACCATTGACTAACTGGTTGACCGTTAGAATTGACAGTCAATCAATAGTTAAAAAGTAATATGGTCATTCTTGTCTTAATTTTTTAAAAATAAAATAAAAAATTTTAAAAATTTTAAAAAAATTAAATGAATCTCCACCGTCTATCAATTATAATGGATGGTGGACTTTATATTTTTTAAAATTTAAATTTGTTATTTTAATAATTAATATTATTTTTTTATTTTTTAACCAGAGGTATTTGTATCATTTCAAGTAAAATTCTTGGTCACCTCGTTACTTTTAATTGAATCAACAACAGTAGGGTACTAATATGTAATAAGATTAAACACGATTTCATTACAATATAACTAAACGTCAGGTATTCTATTGCAATTTGTACTATTTAGAAAGGATAATATTTTTGGAAAGAGGCCATGCCCAGCAGTGGACCCCGCTTTGAGAGGCGGGGGGACCCTAGCCTTTCATAATTTTTAAAAAATATATATAAAAAATAATATATTTAATTTAAATATAAAAAAAAATTTAAATTATACATAATAATAGACTCTGAATCTTAGACCCTGGTCCCTCCAAGTTTCGTTTTTTTGTTCTGCCCCTGCCCCTGCCCATGCCCCTGCCAGCCTACCCTTGGATCCACCGCTTTTAATATATATGATGAGAAACCTCCAAATTCAATAATCTTATAGAAAGAAAAGATAAAATTTGATACAACCTATATAATTAATTAATTAAATTAAATTAAATTTAGAAACTAATAGATTTATGTTTTGTCTTCAAGTGGCTGATTTCCCACCAAAATAAAAATTAGCGTTCAAAGCTCCATATATAGAAACTCCATATTCAACTTACCAACTTGCCTTAAAAAGAGTCAAAAACATTTAATAGCATTAAAAGAGAAGTTTCTGTTCTTCTGTGCACTGCTATGGTGAGAGAAGTGGAAGAGATGATAAGTGAGGAGGAGAGGAGGAGGAGAAGATAAGATGGGCAATGAAATGGGGTGGATTTGTGGAGGAGCTGAGGAAGGCAGGCCGCTTGGCGGCACCGATGGTGGCGGTGTCAATGTTTCAGTACCTTCTGCAAGTTGTATCGGTGGTGATGGTGGGACATTTGGGCCAACTTGCTCTTTCTAGTGTCGCCATCGCTACGTCTCTCACCAATGTTACTGGCTTCAGTCTTCTTGTAAGTGCTCTTTCTCTCTTCTCTTATTTTGAATTTAAATACGAAACGAAACGATGGATATATTAATTTTTAATAAAATTATAGTACGTTTAATATGTGTTTTTAAATTATAAAATTATAGTATGTTTAAATCGTTAAATATTTGGTAAAAGGGTATTTTTTTTTTTTTATATTCCACTTACTATAGTGGCGACTCGAATCTAAAACATTATTAGGCTAAATGAGCATCTTTACCACCGACCCACATTGATCGGTGATATTCATTTTTATTTTTTGAGTTAATAAAAAATTGTCATTATTATTTATTTCTAGATTTTTTGCTACGAAGGCATATGTTATTAGAACCCACAAAAGTATAACTTAATTATGATTTTTTTTTTCAATCATTTATCTACACTTTTTAAGAATTTTGTGATTATATATATATAAAATTTTATTGACAATCAAGTCCTTAGGAAATAAAATAAATTGTACAATTATAAGATTAATTATAAGTCTATCGCGGACCTGTTGATATCAATTAATACATGTGCGGTTTGGATATTTATTCTTATAATCGAAAGACATCTACTTCCACGCTATATTGAGAGAAAACTATCTATATATATATATATCGATAAATACGCATGATAAGACTTGAACCCCTTCACTAAATTAGATTATGGAGGGAAACTAACCATTTAATCTAGTTGACGTGTAATATTAGATATAATTTAGATGATAAGAACATTTATTTATTTGGATATAAACATTGTTTGGAGCATATGACCTAGATTTAGGGGTCAATGTTTTGTTTCTACTTGTCCACTTGATTATCAATAACTAAAAGGTTTTCAAACTTCTAATTTTGACCATTAATTTAACGATTAATTAATATCTACAAGTTCAATCTTTTATAAGACATACGAGTGGCTCGAAACAAAAAATAAAAATAATACCACTTGTAGTTTGATTAACAAATATCCTGACTAAGACAGTGATCGATTATATAATGTAATTAATTAGCTGGTTAATCCTCTTAAATATTGTGCTATAAGTTCCGGACATCACATATTTTTAATTAATTTGTACTCTTATCACATCAATACAAAGAGTACGTTTTTTTTTTACGGGATCCTGATTTCCATCAGTGGGAACAAGAGAGGGATTCTGTACGTTTTTCGTGTGGGATTTCGTACCTGAAAAACTCTCTCTCTCTGTACTCTCTCTCTCTCTCTATGTATATATATATATGTGGTCTTTTTCTAGTCAGAATCTCTAGATATAAAAATTTCAGGACTTTTATTTTATAATATTGTGGAACCATTTTTAACGTTATAAAATTATACGTTACAACACTAGTCCAAAACATTATCAAATAAAGGTCTTGAAATTCTTATAGGTACAATAGGGCTTGTATTCTTCCTATATAGCATTATACTAAAATAAGAAAAAAATGTTTGAATTTTTTACAATGAACAAATAATATTGAACCTACTTGAGTTTTGTTGAATTATACTCGGAATCAAAATTTGTAAAAACTCACATTGAATTCCCCTGGAGATAAGTTTGACTGTTAAAAAGTAAGATTAACCGTTAAAAAAAAGGAAAAAAATAGAAAAAGAAGTAAGAGATCCATGGATCGCAAAATAGAGGAGGTTCGAACCTACTTTTTAACGGTAAAATTTAACGCCGAGGGAGTTTAATCATTATAATTTTTGATTTCGAGTGTAATTTAATAAATTTCAAGTAGTTTCAGCGTTATTTGTTCTTTTACATTATATTATAATATAAAAATATGAGATTGACTCACCCATATCAACGTAATTGTGAGTTTGAGTAGTATGTCGATCTCTCTCAATCAATGAAGCCGTGAGTTATTCGATTCACGTGCCCCTTCCAAGTTCCAACTCTAAATTGTAATAGTACGAATTCATATGCACAATAATATTATTTGAAATTTATGTGTGCATGCGCGACTGATGATTTTACAGTCAGGAATGGCTGGTGGATTGGAAACTCTATGTGGACAAGCATACGGAGCACAACAATACAAAAAGCTTGGAGTCCACACTCACAGTGCCATCATCTCCCTCATTCTTGCTTGTCTTCCAATTTGTGTTGTGTGGATTTTCATGGACAAATTGTTACCTCTCATAGGCCAAGACCCCGTCATCTCACACGAAGCTCGCCAGTACTCAATCCGTCTCATCCCTGCACTATTCGCTAGCGCGATCCTCAAACCACTGACTCGATACTTGCAGACTCAGAGCTTGACTCTTCCAATGCTTTTTAGCTCCTTGTTTGTTCTATGTTTCCACATACCTGTTTGTTGGACTCTAGTTTATAAACTGGAACTGGGAATTTCGGGCGCGGCTCTATCCTTTAGCTTATCGACTTGGTTGAATGTGGTATTGCTTGGGGTTTACGTTACGTACTCTTCGGCTTGTGAGAGGACTCGTTCGCCATTGTCAAAAGAAGCATTTCTTTCCATTGGACTCTTCTTTCGCTTAGCTGTACCTTCTGCTGTAATGGTTTGGTAATTTATTTTTTTTGGTTTGGTTTTGTGCTCTTGATTTCTTCTTATTTCTTTTCAGATCATTCAATATATATATGGTGGTGGTTAATTGCAGTCTCAAGTGGTGGTCAATGGAGTTGATAACTTTGTTATCTGGCCTTTTACCAAATCCGAAGCTGGAGACATCAGTGCTTTCTATATGGTTAGTGTTAACAGTATCATAAATTTCATCAATCTCTGTTTTATATAGTATTATAGTCATATTATGTTCTTACCTATCAGCTTAAACTTTTAGTATAACTGTTAACGACAGTTATTAGATTCCACATATCTCAATGTTTATGCATTTCGTTTGAGAGTATAAATTAATTCTATGGACCTCTCGTAATTATATCTTAAAACGTCAGATTGAAGTGATTTTAAATTTTATTATAAAATTTTCCAAAAAATTGACTTTTTTTGTAGTTTATTGAGATCTCTAGGTAGTCCATGAGAAATTTCCCTTTGACTGATTATTTGTTCTTATTTTTGACTAATTCCTCTAATTTGTTTTTGTTTTATTTTTCAGCCTTACAATCTCCACATTGCACTTCACCATACCATATGGGTTTGGAGCTGCTGCAAGGTCTTTCTCCTAATTAACTCTCTATTTTTTTTTTTTTTGCATATGCATATAGGTTAGAGTATTTATTAGTTGAAAAATCTAAAAGCTTTCTAGATTTATCATTAATTTATATCAGTATCTAGTAACTTTATTAATTGTGGAAGAAGATACATGCATAAGAAAAAATATGTAACGTTCAGATCTCCGATTTAAACCGGTGTAAAAACGATTTACATCCATAAAGATTAGGAATTCTGCATGAAAGAATGTACATAATTCCGCACCTGATAATTATTATTTTACAGTACTCGAGTTTCAAACGAACTGGGAGCTGGAAATCCACATGTAGCAAGAGTGGCTGTTTGGGCTGCAACGTTTCTTGCAGCCATTAGAGGCTGTTATAGTGAGCACAACTCTCTTCTGTATCCGACATGTTTTGGGATATGCCTACACCAATGACAAGCAAGTTGTGGATTATATCTCTACCATGGTCCCTCTCATTTGTCTCTCAGTCACCATGGACAGCTTTCAAGCAGTCTTTTCTGGTTAGTAATTTTCTCACTTGCATTTCTTTTAATAATCAACTTTAGAGTGTATTTCAAATCGTATCAATTTTAATCTCATTTATTTCACGCATTCATAGTTCATAGACGAACATTGACCCGTATAAGGCCAAAACTACAAAAGAGAATCGTTAATATACTTCAATAACGCGTACTTATTATTTTTATTTTTTTTATATATTTTGTGTTGCATATTTAAGGGGTTGCAAGAGGGTGTGGATGGCAGCATATAGGGGCATACATCAATCTTGGGGCATTTTATTTGGTTGGACTTCCTAGTAGGAGCAGTGCTTGGTTTTGAATCACATTTGAGAGGGAAGGGTCTTTGGATTGGAATTGTAGTTGGCTCTATTGTCCAATCTACACTTCTTTTCCTTATTACAAGTTTCACAAATTGGAAAAAACAGGTTCTTCTTTGATTTCTTTCTGTTTTTCAAATTTTCTTTTGAACAAAAAACACTAAACTTATTTGATATTTGTTGAGTTACACTTGAAATCAAACTTTATAAAAATTCACACTGAAACTCCCCTAGTGTTAAGTTTGACCATTAAAAAGTAGTATTCACTATTAACAAAAAAAGAAAATTTAGAAGAAGAAGCGAAAGATCTATGGTTGATTCACTATGGATCGCGAATCAGGAGAGACTTGAGCCTACTTTCTAACGGTCAAAATTAACGTCCGGGGGAGTGCAGTTTGAATTTTTACAAACTTTGATTACGAGTGTAATTCAATAAACCTCATATAGATTCAATGTTGTTTGTTCTTTTCTTTTTGGCCCTTTCAAATATTAATATTATTAATTAATTTCTAATTATTATAATTATTATTTGTTGAATTTCAATTCTTGTTGCAGGCAACTGAGGCCAGGGAGAGGATATTATTAGACAAAAGTACTACTTCTGTATAGAACAACTAATCAATATGTAGCCAGAGAGAGAAATTAGAAGGATTAATTATGAAAAAGTTACATTCAAATGACATCATTAAGTAATTTAAATGATCTCATTGTATATAGATTTTTATCATAATGACGGACCTTTTAGTCGTCTTAAATAAAAATACTGATCATTTTGATGATTGATTTGTTGGTCGTCTTATATGAATCTTTTGATTGTCTAACTCTTATTCTGAACCTTTCTAGTGTCCGATTTAACTTGTGTGATTATGTCTTCCGTTCGAGAATTAGACTACTTAATCTATTTTTTTAAGTCCCATTAAAAGAATCCAAACTATATTATAAGTACTTAAGCTTCTATTTATTTATTTTTTCGAAGAAAGAGTTTCACATAAAGAGTAAAATTCATCCGGGAATTCTTTTTTTCTTTTTTCACCTTGTTGCTACTTATTAATTACATTTTCAAGAGCTTTGAAGTATGAAAAATCTTTATTGAACGTTAATTGCACTCAAGGAAGTAAATATCGGTTTTGATGAAAATATCAAGGGTTCCAAATTTTGAAAATTTCAGTGGAAATAATCGAAAATATCGCCAGTATCTTCATATATAGGGGATATTCAAATATATTTTGATATTGTTCCTCTCATATCAAAATATAGAAAACATCAAAGATATTTCGATCAAAATACCGATATTTACTTCATTGATTGCACCTGAAACCAAACAATAAAAGCAATGAAGCAAGCTGCAGCCAACAACATCTCCCCTTTTTCCAGAACTTCTGCAAAAGTCATACACAATCTCCGCATTATTTGTTGGCTTTAGTGTCATGAAATGTAGAAAAGTTTGATTCGCTTTGATATATGATGCATATTATTTCTCACATCACATTATATGATATGAGTGACAGACGCACCGTAAATTAAATATATTAATTTATATTTGAAAAAAAAAACTCTATGCACTTAATTTATTGCCCCGCAATATTTATTAAAATCCAACCAAGCTTATTTTTTATGGCTATACAATAATTTTATATAGACATACTTGAAAAAAATTTCACTTAATTTTCACAAGATAAGTCTTGACTAATTCATAGAGTTTATTAACTCTATAGAGGCATTTTGGATTGTAAACTCTAAAAACAAATTTGTACTCGTGAATGGAGTCTAAAACATACGATATTTACACGGAGCAAAATGTTGTAATTAAGGGCGTACTTACTAATTGAGAATTTTAATGAGAGAAAGAAACTTATAAGGGACGTACTTGTCGGATAACTATTTTTTAGAAACAGAAATTCGAAAATGAAAAATGGTAAATTCTTCCTTACCCCTTGGATAGACAAAACGCTGGAAGCATATTCAAGTTGATGTTTTCAGCATTTTTGTTTTCCTCCCTATTTCTTTTCCAATATTCCATGTTTTATTAAATTATATATATTATCATTTTAATTATATAAAAAATTGTAGATTTGATTAAAATTATAAAAAATAGTAATATATAATTAAATTATCAACACCTAATAACAATTATCTAATGAATTTTAATGAATAAAAATTGTAATATTTTATATAAGTTTAGTAATATTGTTAGTAATTAGTATTTTTTTTTTCATGAGAAGGTAGCAAACAATAAAAAATTTATTTTTTGTTAATTGAAAAAGGAACGAAGAATATAAATTTCATATTATAATTGTGTGTCAAACAAATTTTGGTTGTTTTCTTATTCCTAATGTTATTTTCAGCAATACTACCCGAAGTCTTTTTGAATCCTATAAACATAAAATTCAATTTATGGTTTTCATTTGAAAATTGTAAAACGGAAAATGAAAACACAAAATGTTACCGAACGCACACGCCTTTAATTTCTAATTTGTAATTATAGTATTTTTGAAAACTATTTTATTAGTTAATTTTGCTAGTTTTCCCTAATAACAATTCTCAAAACCACTACATTTCTTAAGATTATATATAGCAGCATCCGAGTTAATTTTGAAAGTTCTCAAATTTGAAGCTGATCAATTAGTTAGAGTATTATCGTTAGGTGCCTAAATTTTATACTCAAATATCGTGGTATGTAATTATTCATCACATTATTAAAGTGAAGTATTAGTTGCTATATCCAAAGATTTGTTGGTTTGCCCATAAAAAGGAGTGCATCTTTAGTAGGAACATTTCGCTTTCTAATCTTATTTATTAAAAAAATTATAATGTGTCATTAAAGTTACAAAATAAGTGAATAAAAAATTATACAAAAGGGAAAATTGCACAAACCTCCACCCAATTTAGGTCTAATTGTAGCTGAATAAACCTTTAGTTTAAAATTATACAAACCTCCTCTCCCAGTCAATTGACTTCCTTTAAACTTGACATTTGACTATACTTTTAGTTTACAATATCCAAAATACCCCTATTTGAATTATTTTATACTTACTTTATTTTATTACAATAAAATAAATAATTGAGTAATTTTTGTTTGTTTATTTATTTATTTTAAATAATTCTATCTCACACCCAAATTCATCCACCTTCATCTTCATCACCCTAAATGTATAACTTTATCAACCCCAAGGGGGGTTGATTCCCCTTCCACTCGGCACCTGTCGGATCACTAAGGCCGACTTTCGTCCCTGCTCGACGGGTGGATCTTGCAGTCAAGCTCCCCTTCTGCCTTTGCACTCGAGGGCCAATCTCCGTCCGGCCCGAGGAAACCTTTGCACGCCTCCGTTACCTTTTGGGAGGCCTACGCCCCTATAGAAACTGTCTACATTTTCATCTCCCAAACACTTCATCAAAATTAAAAAATAAAACATTTGTTAAAATTAAAAAAAATAAAACATTTGCTTATTTTACAAAATCAACAAATTAATACTAGATATCATGTATATATTTCCTTTACTTTCCCAAGTGCAGTAGATTTGTCAATAAATCACAAGGTGTCACAGTCCCTAACCTTTCTTGAAATTCATGGGAATGGAAAGAATTAGTTGTCAATTCCAAAAAGCACTCTCACATTTTTCAACAAATTCATGACAGATAAACTTGGGTCAATGATCTTAGAGCATCTCCAATGCAAATATGTATTTTTGAGTATCTAAATAGTGCCACATTAGCATTTCTAAATAATATGGATCTAACTTGTCAAAAAAATTATAGAAATGCATATTCACTTCTCCAATGTGAATATCTAAATAGTAATTTTAAACCAATAACCACAAGTCATTTGTTACATTCTCTCTCCATTCAATATGATAATTAAATGCATTGACAAAATACTAAAATTTTATTGGTGGGAAAAGTTAGAAATCCTAGTCAGCATATCAAGGAGAATATCTACAATTAGAAACTCTACTTGATATTCTCTAACTTTTTTTTTGCCACATCATATCAATATTAAAGTTAGATAATTGCATTGGAGAATGTTTTCTTAACTTTTTCAATATTGATCCTATGTGGCACTCAATTTTCTCCAAATGTATAATAGCATTGGAGATGCTCTTATATATATGCTCGATCGAAGACACCTCTCCTCCATTAATTTTTTTAATTTCATCGATCTACGTACACTAGCTAGGCATATGGAAATTTGATCTTCCAACAGTAGAGTTGCAACTCAAAAAAATGCTTTATTTGGTGAAAATTTGTTCAAATTTACCCTATTAATAAATCGAAAGAATAAAATAGGTGAGTTAACAGCAACCCATTTATTAAATCTAAGCATCATTGTCTCATTTTCTCGAAGTACATGAAGACCTTGAATGCATGAAACGCCATGCAATTTATTATTTATTTATTAACAGCACCTGCAATAATTATGAGACATCCAAGCATATCTTTGATGCCAGTCCAAGAATTGAAATTTATTATATATACAATATAATAAATGAGATATCTTTATCATTTTCAAGTCAGCAGCAACACATAAACAGAAAAACTACGTACTCATCAATATCAGTTGATTGGTTGATGGAAGAGGCACTGCTGCTGCCAGATCAGAGTGAGAGGAAATGGGTGGTGATCACACGGCGGGGGTTTGTGGAAGAGCTGAAGAAGATGAGCTTCCTGGCGGCTCCGATGGTGGCCGTGACGGTTTCTAATTACCTTTTGCAGGTTGTGTCGATGATGATGGTGGGACACCTCGGAGAACTCTCTCTCTCTGGTGTTTCCATTGCCACCTCTTTCACTAATGTCACTGGCTTCATTCCATTGGTAAACTTTAAATTTTCTTTTTCTTCTTCAATTTATGTCTGTTCATGCATTTTATCAAACACAAACCCATATATGTTTTTTTTTTTCATTATTATTATTATGGGAGATTTGCATAAATCGTCTTGAGGTTCCTCTAGTTTTATATTATGGACACGTTTACTAATCGATAGTGAAAATTAAAGAGAATTAAATTCTATTAGAAAAAGAATCAGGAATGAGAACTTAATTCTATAGGTGAAGGGAGGAATAAGGTTACCTTTCCAGCAGAAACTTTTAGATTTGTGTCCACGGTTCACGTAACTTGATTCACAATTAGTACACACTGTAATCACAAATTACGGATTAAGTTGTCTTTTTTTTTATTAGAATTTTTAATTAATAAAATCGTCTTTAGTTAAAAAAAAAAACCCTTATTGTATATTTAAAATATCTTATAATTTTAAAATTTAGTACCCCTTATTATATATATCAAAAACAACTTATAGTTTCGAAATTTTATTAAAAAAAATTCTCTAATTATGTACTAAAAATGCTTTATAAAAGTACGTCCACTCATAGCTCAAATGGTTAGTGTACTTCCCTTCCATCTAAGTGGTGAGATTTCAAGTCTCACTATGCACATTTATTATCATATATTCGAATGTTTAGTTATTGAATTTGTTATTAATCTTGTAATTGTACCCTTAAAAAAAATATCGTTTGCGATTACGGGAGTAAACATATGTACTATTAAAATATCGTCTCCCGTTATGGGAGTACATATATTACATATTTAGTAATTGTATTTATTATTAATTTTGTAAATGTATCCTTAAAAAAAAAAAAAATCTTTATAGGAGAGTTATAGTCTAAATTTGAAAATGAGATGATTATTAAGAAAGAAATGAAGTCAAAAATTGGGTGTTTGCAAATTTCCATTATTATTATTATTATGCCTTTACAGGAGAGTCAGGGTCGGCTCACAAATTTTTGAGGCCGTGGGCCAAAAGAAAAATTTGTGGCCCTATGATGCCCTCAACTAGAGGTCAAGAGAGAATCAGCGCTGGCACTGACCTTTTGAAGGCCAGGGGTATACTGTAACACTTTACTTTAATAATTTATTATTTATAAAATAAATAAAATAACCAAATGCGGTGATTGGTTATGGTGATATAGTCTTCTCCTTAGTGCAGAAGGTCCCGAGTTCAATTCTTAGAACATCCTAAATTTAAATTTTTCTTTTTAAAAAAAATTGAGCCTTACAAAATGGGCCCAAAAAAAAACAAAATTGCTGAAAAATAATAATAAAAAAAACAATTTAGACCGAGTTGGTGCCCCTCTATTGAGAGGCCCTAGGCCTTCGCTGGGCTTGAGGAGAGTTATTGTCTAAATTTGAAAATAGATGATTATTAAGAAAGCAAATAAGTCAAAAAAATGTGGGTTTGCAGCTTTTCAAGTACTATTACTATTTTAAGCTTGATTAAAGTTGTCTAATCTGTTTTATCCATAATAAAGTAGTCGAACATTTTTCTCTTTATTTATATAATAGAGATTTGAGTTCTATCTTTACCTATTAAATTGTAAAGTGTGGGAAGATTTATTCCTTATAGTGGGAGTTATTATTTCAAACTAAACTTGTAACATTTAATCTCATCAGGTCTCGACAGATCCTGATCTAAATAGTATTAGATTTAAAAATAAAAAATTGTCTAATCTTGTGTCAACAAATTCGGCTGAGTCATGCATTTGGGTGTGTGAACAATCTTGAATTGGTCAAATTGAACTTTGATAAGTGTAGTTATCTTCTCATCTAATAAAAAACTACCAAAAAGAATTGAAAATATAAAACCACAGGGGTCACCTTTAAAGATGGCACCAATTCGGTTCAAATCGGACGGTTCTAAATAGGAACTCGCCATCTCAGTTCGATTTCGATTCAAAATAAGGGATCGGAACCGGAGCAGGCAGTCCCGATTTCGGTTCTTTAATTTTTAAAATCAGAACCGTCAGTATCGGAACCCAAACTAGAACCGACGTGAAACCGTCGGTTTTGAAAATTGGAATGGAAGGTCCACGCCGAATTTGGAACCGGAACCGACAGTCCATGTCAGTTCAGAAATTGAAACCAAAACTGATACCCTACGGTTCTAAAACCAAAATTGATAGTTTCAAAATCGTGGCCAACTCTAGTCACCTTCACAGTAGTAAAAGAATTATATTAATAGAATTAGGTAAAATACAGAAACTGTGGTCACTAACCAAATCAACTTGCACATATTGCTTTAAAATAATTGACACTAACCTTTATTTTAGTGGGTTTTTAAAAATAATTATTTTAATGAGTTAAGGGTTTTTTTTTTTTTTTATCGGAAGATTAAGTATAATTAAATTTCTCTAAATGATATATTTGTGTTTTTTGATTGTTTATCTTTTTAAGATAAAAACATTTGAATGAAGATTGGATCTCCACACAAAAAAAAAAAAAAAAAAAAATTGAATCTGTTTAATCTCTAGTGATGGAGATCGATCTTCATCACTGAAGATGAGCGATGGAGGTCTCTCGGTCTCCAGCGACCTCCATTGTCGGAGGTCGCTCATATCCAACAATGGAGATCGATCTCTATCGATTGAGACTCGACAATACATTTTTTTTTTGTTCTTGGTGTGGAGATCCAATCTCTCCACCCTCCATCAACTATCAATTGATGGATGGTGGAGATCCAATTTGGAGATTAAATCTCCATTCACAATTAAATTTTTTTTAATTCTCTATTCACAATTTGTTTTAAAAAAAAAAAATTTAATATGATCTCCATCGTCCATCAATTAATCTTGATAGATGGTGGAGATCCATTTAATTTTTTTTTAAAATTTTTTTAATTAAAAAAATTGAGTGTTAACACGTGGATAGGTTTAAAGACAAAAATACATTTGAAACCGTTAAGTTTGACCAACAATTGACTGACAAAATAATCAAATTAATACATTTATGAAAACTTAGACCCACGGGTACCAATAAAAGAAACTGTGTTAAAAAATTTATAGTTCATCAAAATTTATGAATTAAATTAATAATTGACCCTTTTTTTAATTGACAACCAAGCTACCAATATATTTTCATTAAAAGCTTTACTTGTACAAGCTCTACTTATAAATTTTTTTCTTATAAAACATCTATTTAGTGAAGATTTTCCAATCGGACCTTAGTCAATGTAGGGCTCGAATAATCACAAGCATTTTCTTTTTTCAAATTCCAAATGTGTGGTAGTTTTAAGTATCTGAATCAGTTTTGAACTTGTCTAGTTTATATGATTGATACTATCTTTTAATTATGGACAATGCATGCAGTTTGGATTGGCCAGTGCATTGGAAACTCTGTGTGGACAAGCTTATGGAGCAGAAGAATATCAAAAGCTTGGAACCTATACTTACTCTGCTATGATCTTTCTCCTTCCGATTTGCATCCCCATATCTATTCTTTGGATATTTATGGACAAACTATTAGTATTAGTAGGACAAGACCCTCAGATTGCAGATGTAGCTTGCAAGTACTCAATTTGGCTCGTACCTGCACTTTTGGCCTACGCGATTCTTCGATCATTGATTCATTACCTACAATCGCAGAGCTTGATCCTTCCAATGTTCTTGAGCTCATGTGCAACTCTGTGTTTCCATGTACCTACTTGTTATGTTCTAGTATATATAGTGGACTTGGGAAATACAGGAGCAGCATTGTCCATCGTCCTATCTTACTGGTTCAATGTGATTGTCCTTGTGCTTTACATGAGATACTCTTCTTCCTGTGAAAAAACTCGAACTCTCTTTGTGAATGACATTAATTTCTCTTGCGTTAAGGAGTTTTTCCGCTTTGCGCTCCCTTCTGCTGTAATGGTCTGGTAAATATTCTTGCAAAACATGAAGATGGTGTTGTTGATGAACTTTAATTATATATAATCTGATGTTTGATTACTTATTTCCAAATGATTATTAGTCTTGAATGGGGTTCATTTGAGGTTCTTATATTGCTATCTGGGCTTTTACCGGATTCAAAACTCGAAACTTCAGTCCTTTCCATATGGTATGCTTCTATACTTTTCATTTGGTGTTATATTGATTTTTCGTAGAACTTACATAGGAATACTTCTAACTATGGTTTTATAATCTTGATGTGCAGCCTTACAACAACATCATTGCACTATTTTGTGCCATTTGGAATTGGAGCCGCTGCAAGGTTTGATCTGTTCATCTTGTTTATGAAGAATGTATTCAACGTCTAAGACTCTAAAACATATGCATTGTCAACCATTTTGTAGCACTCGGGTTTCTAATGAATTGGGGGCGGGACATCCAGAGACAGCGCGGCTGGCTGTCAGTGTTGTGACGGTGCTTGCAATAGCAGAGGCTGTCCTAGTTGGCATAACTCTCTACTGCTGCCGCTATCTTTTGGGATATGCATTTAGCAATGAGAGGGATGTTGTGAATTATGTCGCGGAATTAGTTCCCTTGCTTAGTGTCTCTGTTACCATGGACAGCTTGCAAGCAGTGCTTTCCGGTGAGGTTCCTACCATTCCATCACAAATTGTTTGCATTAAACATTCCTATTATTTTTTCATCAACTCTCAGGAACCAAATAGCCTAATGACCACAAATGTACCATTATTTTCACAAGGCTATGTTTATCCTAGTTTTCGAATCTACAGGTGTTAAGGAGTCTGCACTCTGATACCACGTGAGATGGTAAGGTGTTTGATGTAAATACAAAACTGTTTGATAAAAGGCTTGAGAGAGAAATTTTTGAGAAGCTGAACTCCGTTAGTGGAGGAACAATATGGAAACAAAATATTTTTATCTACATCAAACACCTTGTCATCTCACATACAGACTAGAATTCATTTGGCACCAACCCTGCTTTCAAATCAGTGCTAGTTGTTGAATTAGAAATGTTTGTCTAAAACTTAGAAGCCATTCTTTCTTGGTCTAATTAGCTTACAAACATGCCTTGTAATACAAGTTTTTCGAATTCCTGGCATCAGGAGTGGCCCGAGGAAGTGGGTGGCAGCACATAGGGGCCTATGTCAATCTTGGGGCATATTATCTTGTCGGAATTCCAGTAGCCGCAGTACTTTGTTTCGTTCTAGATTTAAGAGGGAAAGGCCTTTGGATTGGAATATTGCTCGGGTCTACCGTTCAAGCGATTTCGCTAGCTGTCGTAACCTCTCTCACGAATTGGCAGAAACAGGTTCATTTTTGCATTCTGGGATTATGGAGCTTTTGACAATAATACATTCCCTTTAGGTTTGTTGGCTGATTTGAATCTGCTTGTGGGTATTTTCAGGCAACCATGGCGAGGGAGAGAATATTTGACGCAACATCTTCTGCTTATAATTGATCATTTTTTGATGTAAAATGATCAAATCACAAGTTAATTATCTTGTTAGTACGGAATACTATCTAGCTTAACTGGTAAGATCGATATCTTATTGATGTTTTACATCTCACACTATATTACATTTGCTCTAATAAATCTACAAATTCATTAGACCCAAAATTATATGAGCTGAGCTACAAATTCATTTCACAAAAATAAATAACAATATGGTCATTTTCACAAGGCAATTGCACTTAATTTGAAAATATATAAAGTACACAAAATATAAATTGTAGAGACTGGAACAAAAAAGTCTACATAAAGTACAAATCTAACAAGCCAACATAAAAAGTGGTCGAAGCCATAGTCTGATTACCACCAGATCTTGAAGTTGAGCTTTCGAGTTCGAATTCCCCTAAAAAAGCGAACACAAAAAAAGAAACCAAAATACTTGAATCTTAGCCAAGCTTGAGAAGCTTCACCACACCAATAATTCTTTATTTTTTCTATGACTTGCCTTGCTCTCATAAGCTAGTAAGGAGGAGGAGGAGGAGGAGGGTGATGCCAAGGTGGAGGTGGTCTATAAGGATCAAAATAAGGCGGTGGAGGACCGGGAGGTCCTGGTGGTGGTGGTGCAAAATGTGGGGGTGGTGGTGGAGGGTGGTGATGATGTGGTGGTGGAGGTGGGTAGGGGTAGAATTCAGGGCGTGGAGGTGGAGGTGGTGGAGGACCATGTAGCATGTGTGGTGGTGGTGGCGGTGGAGGACCATAAGGGTCCGGCGGAGGTGGTGGAGGACCAAAAGGGTCCGGCGGAGGTGGTGGGTGGTGTCTGTGGAATGACATGTTTTTGTGAAAGTTAGTTGGAAAATATACGGTTTGATGTTAAGAATTTATTGGGAGTTGTTTTAGTTTTATATATACGAAAGTTTGATGGGATTTGAAAAACAAAAGTACCTAGATTTAATTCATGTGACTATTAGTTGGATTGGATGACCAATAGATATGTTCAAACGTGTACATATTTCCTTAGCCAAGAAGACTCTAATTTGTTTTGAAAGATTACGACACCTAGGAATTTTTGGGACCAATCACTTTATATACGAGTTGGATAGTTAATTTTTAATTATGAAGAGAAAATTAAATCTTTACACATATTAATATACACGTATGGTAAGACTTGGAAAGTCGCACACGACTTAAGCAATTTATCAAGTTTTATTAGTGGATGGCTATTTATTCTGACAATTAATATCCCAAGATTCGAACTGTAACTTACCCGATATATGTCAAAATATATATATATATATATATATATTCTCCTAGGACACTTATTAACCGACTCCTTAATTAATTTGTGAAAAAATTCTTACTTATTTGATTAATAAAATACAATAATCCTAACTTAGAAAAATTAGTTTCAAAAATTAACTCATTTAACTAAATTTTTAGCATATAATTTATATTGATTTTTATAATAATAGAAAAAAAAATTTATATATATTAATAAACGTATAATGATACCCTTATTATTAAGAGGAAAGAGCACTACACTAACCACTTGAATGGTAAATAAAAGTCCTAAATTCGTGTATTTGTTATTATTTTTTTGAATTATAAATTGTTGTAGTTTTGAGATTGAAGAAAAACTTAAATCGACATCTTACTAGACTTGCTTTTCTTATCCAAGAAATAGCAAGGCTACAAGTACTCTTGTGGTTCAAAATAATTGAAAAATCCATGGCAATCTGAACCCTACAAGTGTCTCCAATTCTGACCTCACGTTAAATAAACTTGTATAAACTTTGAACAACCGCTCGATGAGTTGTTGAAAGTTGAAACACATTTTTATTATCTTCATCTTATCTTGTCGGTTTTGGTATACAAGATTTTCTCTGTGTTTTTAAATCTAGCTTGTTACAATCACGACACGACAAGTTGTATAGTAACAAGGGGTGAATTTTAATAAAGATACGTGTGACGGCTAAACTAACACGTTTGATTCGAATAAACGGGTGACACATGGCATGCATAGACCACCGAGCGTTGACTCGGCGGAGAGAAAGATAGTACAGTAAATACATCAATTCAGGGCACCACTCAACTTTAAATGACAAGTGTCAACTTAGATTTGTAATAGCACAACATTAAGGTATATCATGGTGATATAAATAGTGAGTCATGGGCCTAGTAAAAGACAAGTGTGAATAGAGAGTAGAAACAGGAAGTGATCGGTAGTCTTTACAGTAAAATTTATTGACTTGATCGTCGAAAGATAGAGGGTGTCACCTTCTAACTTATTGACCAAGTATAGTAGAATAACAGTGAGATGGTAAAGAACATAGAGATACAGAGAGTAGGGAGATGAAAAAAAAGAAAAGAGAAAATGAGCGTGAGAGGTAGAGAAGAGTGAAGAATCAGGAAAAAGAAAACAACAAAAGAAGAAAAATAACTGAGAGAGATTGATCAGAAAAAGAGAGAGAGTGACTTTGTAGAGAAAAGAGAAGTATGAGAAGAAAAAAAAAATGGAGTTCTTTTCGCTTTCCACCATCAAGATTCCTTCCTTTTTCTAAATTTTTTAAATTAATTTTGTTATTGAAAAATATTAATTAATGATGTGGTACGTACGGATTAATTAGAGATTTTTTTAACAAATTTTATAGTAAAAGACCAATTTTATATATATGTTGTTTTCATCTCTGTATGGTTAGTATGTATCCCAATTGAAATTAAATGCCACCAGTTAACGTTTTTAATATGTTTTAATCTTTAATATATTGATTTCTTTAGCCAGATTTTTTTTATTATAAATATAAACTATATCCAGGTAGATGGTTTTGGAATTCTGATCATAATTTAATTTAATGATTTGATCTAATATTTTATTTGTTCTTGGGACCCCTTTTGAAGGTTGAAGTGCATATATATATATATATATATATAAAAGATAATGTTTATAAGTAGAAATTGTAAAAAATTGAAATGAATATATAACTCTTTATATTTTTATATCCTTATAATTTATAAGTAAATAAATAAATATATAGAAACATTAAAAAAAAAAAAAAGCAGCAGCAGCAGCAGCTCAAGATAGCTTCTTCATGCATATATATATATATATATATATATATCCAACATTAAAGAAACATCATGCAAAATATTTATATATTACATATTTTCAATGTAACATTGAACAAACATAAAAAAAAAAAAAAACAATTATTTATCATTCATGCATGAATCATGATATTGCTATTGTAAATCCCTATACTTTATATTATATTCTATGCTAGTAAGGTGGTGGAGGATGAGGATGAGGCCCAGGAGGTGGCGGTGGACCTGGTGGGCCGGGAGGCGGAGGATGAGCGAATGGAGGAGGTGGTGGATCAAAAGGACTAGGAGGTGGAGGTGGTGGCGGCCCCGGTGGCGGTGGTGCAAATGGGTCAGGAGGTGGCGGTGGCCCGTGCGGTCCTGGCGGAGGAGGATGGTGCAAAAATGGTGGCGGTGGCGGACCAGGCGGTCCTGGTGGAGGAGGATGGTGTGAAAACGGAGGCGGTGGCGGCCCGGGTGGGGGTGGTGCAAATGGATCAGGAGGAGGGGGTGGTGGTGGAGAATGATGCTTGTGGTGAGTCATTTTCTTGAGGACTAAAATGGGAAGCAATGAGGAATATATAGAGTGGGTGGAAAAGGCAATAGAAGTGTGTAGAAAGTGCAAATTGTCACTCATGAGACTAGTAGTTGATAGCTTAGACTGGTTGGTTGTTTCTTACTCTGTAATCTAACTATATACCTCTTCACATGCACACTTACCCACATAAAAAACATGTAATGTGAAAAGGATAATTAATAGCTCAAGCTTGAGTATGTCTACGCGTATGTTATGATAAAATGTGTGCGAATATTATGGTGTTATTACAAAAAATCAGGATATGTGATAGAGGGCACTTATGAAAGCCAGTGGAAAGGAATAAAATACAAATAATGTTAGATTTTTATCTATAATATTATATCGTTGGAATCCTCTTAACGATCGCAATAATATTGGGTATTATCTCGTGACAGTGCAGCCGTTTTTTTAAATTCAATCAATCGTTTAAGTTTTCTTTTTTAATATTTTTCTTTTTTAACAATATTTTCAGCTCATAATAACTTTAAAAATTTTCATTTTTAATAACGATTAATTTGTTGTATTCGTTTCAAAAGGTTATTTTAAAATTAGTCCATAACTTAAAATTTCTTCTTTCTTTTAGCAAATTTTGAGATTTCATTTTCTTGAGTCCAAGTCTTATTTGCGATAAATGTAGTTTACTATTTAAGTTTAAATCCGACTAATTTATTTAAATAAATTTATCGTGGATTCGACTTTATCATATCTTTCACTTCGCCAATATGCTATTGCAATTAACCTTCATAATAAATATAAATTTTTATTTTCGAAACTCCTTGATAAATTCTAATGACAACATTATACAAAGTTGTTGCAATTTAAGTGGAGCACAAAAAATTGTTTCTATATATTGGGCTTATTAAAACCCAATCTAAAGCCCAGGTCAAAATTCCCATCAAAGTCTCATTTTCATCTGATTGAAGCCTTGGCCTGATTTTATTTTTTTTGTTTTTTTTATACTGACCTCTCCGACCAGTCAAAGCAGAGGTCATCCATGTAGAAATTAAGGGATTCACAAGGAAAATTTCTTATGAATTTTCAACACAATTATTAGTTGCTTATTTCCACAAAATGCTTAGAGACTTGGCTGTAACTTGCTTGAATTGAGATTGGAAATTTAGCTTCTAAAACTTGTATGATATCAAATGCTAAAGAAACAGAAGCATCTTCCCTCTTTATGCATACCTAAATTAAAAATAAATAAAATAAAATACTTCTCGTAATGATAAAATGGTCGAATACTTTTTACTGTTTAGAACAAAACGGTATTAATTTTTACATTAAACTATACATCTGTATCTTTCTATTTGAATATAATCCACTTGATAAGTCAATTAGTCGTAACTGTAATTGAATTTCAGAAACTGATTGGCATTACGATTTTTTAGATACAGTAAAGAGAGAGAAATTCATTAATGTAGTATATATAAAACCCAAACAAGTCTTATAATTAAGACATTTGTATTCTAAATAATCAACATGCATGTTTAAAATATTAATTTTGGTTGCAAGAAACCCAATTGCACTGCATCATGCATTGATCTCTCTTATAAAACCATCGTATACTAAATTGAAACTGCAAGTAGCGAGCCAATGAAGTCAGACGAAATGCTTCGTAGGATGAACATATCACGTCATTCGTACGTCGTCAGATGATAAAATTCTGCCATATATTGTATTTCATCTATAAATTTAAATATAGAATTAAAATTAGGAATTATTAAAAAAGATGCATAAACGTTCGGCTATATCAATATGAATGACGTGATATGTCTATTTATTCGAAGCATTTTTCCTTGTTTAGGTAAACTAATCTCTCGATTTTTTATACATAGACAAGATGATAAGATAGCAAATCAGGCTCAGCAATCAATATGCAAACACCAGCCATGGCAAAATTGGCACCAGCAGCAAAGCAGTTACTGCAACTTACAAGAGTTGGGCTAGGGCTTGAATTCAATAATCAATGACTTACAACTACTTGAGGGTGGTTTTTGCTTTAGATAGTAGTAGTGGTGTATGATGGCTTCAATCAATCTCTACCACTCAACCAAGAACGTCGTACCCATGCTAGCTGCCATTATATATATTATCCAACATTTAAGAAACATCATGCAAATTATGTATATTACATATTTTCAATGTAACATTGAACAAACATTAAAAAAAAAAAAAAAGAACAAATTATTTATCATTCATGCATGAATCATGATATTGCTATTGTAAATGCATATACTTTATATGCTAGTAAGGTGGTGGAGGAGGATGAGGCCCAGGAGGTGGTGGTGGACCTGGTGGGCCGGGAGGCGGAGGATGAGCAAATGGAGGAGGTGGTGGATCAAAAGGACTAGGAGGTGGTGGTGGTGGTGGCGGTCCCGGTGGGGGTGGTGCAAATTGGTCAGGAGGTGGTGATGGCCCGTGCGGTCCTGGCGGAGGAGGATGGTGCGAAAACGGAGGCGGTGCCGACCCGGGTGGGGGTGGTGCATGTTAGTATATAACTTTAGTTTAGTATTAGCCCATTGGGCTTAGTCCATTTCTTGTACATCGCCTATATATGGTCACCTCTATTGTACATTGTTTACACAATCAATATACAGAATTTACATTCTCAATATGGTATCAGAGCTTTGTTTTTGATTTTCTGGTTATTGTGGATTTCCGGCGAATATTCCGCTGCCCTCGTCTTCGTCCAGTACTCACTGTCAGAAGAGAGTGACCGCCGTCACCCACAGACCTTCGTTCCACGGTGTCATTGACGCTGCTGCTGCTGCACACCTGCGACGTCGATCTTCGCTGCTGCACACCTCCTTGCACACCTGCGACGTCGATCTTCGCTGCTGCTGCTGCTTCGAGTTCGAGCAGCACACCTGCTCGCTTCCTGCGACGCCGATCTTCGCCGCTGCTGCTCTTTCTTCGTTCACCGGTTCTGCTGCTTCCTTCGCCGCTGCTACAACACCTGGTTCTGCTGCTTTCTTCGTTCCACGGCGTCGACTCTGCCAACGACGCCATCGCAGTCCGTGACGCCATCGCAGTCCGCTGCCACGACGCCATCGTCCATCGCCCATCGCAAACGACGCCATCGTAGTCCGCTGCCACGACGCCATCGTCCATCGCCATTTGGATCTGTCTTCCACACCGAAAACGACGCCATCGGAGCTGCGCCGCAAGCCAACACCGCCCCGCTGCAGCTGCTCCTCTCTTTCTCGGCTCCCGATCGCTATTTTGGAGCTGCGCTGCATGCTTGCACAGCCGCGTCGGCCATTGCCTCACTGCCTTGCGCCTCCCAGCAGCGCTGCCACCTTCATTTTTTGTTCAAAAACAGAGGTTGAAACAGAGGTTGAAGAGGTGTTTCAATTTTTTTTTTAAATTGTTTATTTTGGTAAAATTACCATTTTACCCCTCAGATTGGTGAAATATTACGTCAGCGCCACTTCCACGTCAGCCCTACTGCCACGACAGCGCCACTGCCACGTCAGCCCTACTGCCACGTCAGCGCCACTGCCTCGTCAGCAAAAAAAAAAAAAAAAAAATCTATCTTGCTCAGTTTTTCGCATAGATTCTCATTTTGGGCTCCGTTTCTCTAGTTGAGGTCTCCATTCTTCATTATGGTGCAACAAAACGAACGAGATATCATTCGTCCTATCAACATTCGCCAAGAGATAGTCAAGGAGTTCATTTCTGAGGAGAACCGTCGGCCTACTCATCACATGTCATCTTCTGATCATGTATTGGCTACACCATCTCCACAGCCTCCTATTGCCACATTCACTGCTCCTCCGCAAATAAACTCTGGGCGACTCACCTCTCAGTCTTCCAAAGGTACTCGCTGCAAGTTTTGCCGTGCTAAAGGCCATGACATCTCAGTTTGTCGCAAACTACAGAAATTTTTGCAAGAGCGGAATATACCTTCTTTTCCTCAGGCAGCTGCTGTATGTCCTCCAGCTCCATTGGCTCTTACAGGTCCATCTTTGGCTTCCTCACTTACTACGGCAGATATTGAGGCAGTACTTCAACAGGTTTTATCTCGAACTTCCACTGCCCTTTCTGTCACCTCAGGTAAACAACCTTGGTTTTTTGATACTGCATGTTGTAACCATATGACTCCTGATGAATCCCAATTTTTTGATAAGGCGTCTTTAGAACATCCTATCACTATTTACACTGCTGATGGAACTCCTATGCCTGTTAGTCATAAAGGAAAAATTTCCTCTTCTGGTTTATCTCTTAGTGACACTTATCATATCCCAAAGTTGTCTCTCAATTTGCTTTCTGTTGGTCAACTTTGTGAATTAGGCATAGATCTTCTCTTTACTAATCATGGTGTGTATGTGCAGGATCCCCGGACGGGTCAAGTGCTTGGGACAGGCCGTAAGGTTGGTCGTATGTTTGAGGTTCATGACTTGAAGATCCCTTCACAAGTTGCTTCGGCCGCTGCTACCATTGCCACCCCATCACCTGATCTATGGCATGCTCGTCTTGGTCATCCATCATTATCTCGTCTTCAGTTTTTAGCTTCTCAAGGTCATTTAGGTTCAATTCAGTTTCAAAAATTTGATTGTCCTTCCTGTCATTTTGGTAAGCAAACAAAATTTCCCTTTAGTAATAGTGTCTCATTTTCTTCGGCACCTTTTGATCTTATACATTCTGATATATGGGGTCCTGCCCCTGTTCCTACTGAGGGGGGGTCTAGATATTTTGTCATATTTGTGGATGATTTTTCTCGATATACTTGGATTTATCTGCTTCATCATAGGTCTGAACTTGTGTCCATTTACCAAACATTTCATAAAATGATTCAAACACAGTTCAATCGCACCGTCAAAGTCTTTCGATCAGATAATGCTCAAGAATATAATGATAAATCTTTCCTATCCTTTTTAGACAGTCATGGGACCCTTACTCAGCGATCCTGTCCTTACACATCTCAACAAAATGGTCGTGCAGAACGAAAACATCGTCACATTCTTGATGTTGTCCGCACCCTTCTCATTTCTGCCTCTCTTCCTGAGCGCTTTTGGGGTGAGGCCGCACTCACTGCTGTGTACACCATTAATCGTATTCCTTCACCAACCATACACAACAAATCACCATTTGAGCTTCTCTATGGTCAATCTCCTGACTACTCCTCTCTTCGGGTTTTTGGTTGTGTTTGCTTTGTCTCTCTTCCTCCTCATGAACGCACAAAACTCCAGCCTCGTGCTCGTCTCTGTTGTTTTCTTGGTTATGGTGTATCTCAAAAGGGGTTTCGCTGCTATGATCCTATTTCTCATCGTCTTCGTGTCTCTCGTCATGTTGAGTTTTGGGAACATCGTACTTTCACGAGTCTTCAACAGCTTCCTGCGTCCTCTTCCTCCGAGTCTCCCATTTTTACTGATCTTTTTATCCCTCTCTATCCTGAACTTGTGAAGGATTCTTCGTCATCGGCTGCCTCTCCAGACAACTCATCTCCGGCTCTCTCCCCGGCATCTGACCTGCCTGTCTTGGATCCTGTGGCACCACCCTCTCCTGAGTCTCCTGAGTCTCTTGTTGATCCTGAACTCCGTTGTTCCACTTGGGTAAGCATTCCTCCCCCCCATCTATCTGATTATCACTGCTCTTTTGCTCTTGCCACCCTCTATGAACCTCACACCTATCGTGAGGCTCATACTGACCCTCTTTGGCAGCAAGCTATGCATGAAGAACTAGATGCCCTTCAAAAGAATCACACTTGGGATATGGTTGACTTGCCTCCTGGTCAGTCTGTAGTAGGTTGTCGATGGATTTACAAGATCAAGACCAAGGCCGATGGATCTGTTGAACGATACAAGGCTCGCCTAGTTGCCAGAGGCTTTACTCAGGAATATGGCATTGACTATGAGGAAACTTTTGCTCCTGTTGCTCGCCTGCCCAATCCGCATCTGAATAAGCATGGAGCTCGAGAGAAGACATCTGTCAGATGTCTTATTGCTGTAACTGCTGTTCGCCGTTGGCCTCTTTATCAAATGGATGTGAAGAATGCTTTTCTAAATGGAGATCTTCAAGAAGAAGTGTACATGCAACCACCCCCTGGCTATCCACACTCCGGCAGACAAGTTTGTCGTCTTCGTCGTGCTCTTTATGGCCTCAAGCAGGCTCCTCGAGCTTGGTTTGAAAAATTTAGCTCAGTTGTTACTCAGCAGGGTTTCACTTCGAGTCCTCATGACACTGCTCTCTTCATCCGACGATCTTCTGCTGGTATCACTCTTATTCTTCTTTATGTTGATGATATGATTATTACTAGAGATGATTCTGCAGGTATCCGCTCTCTTCAGCGCTTCCTTAGTCAGCATTTTGAGATGAAAGATCTGGGCACTCTCAGTTATTTTCTTGGGCTTGAAGTTACCTCATCCTCCGATGGATACTATCTTTCTCAAGCTAAATATGCCTCTGATCTTCTCACTAAGGCCGGTATCACCGACAATAAGACTGTTTCCACTCCCTTAGAATACAATGCTAAGCTCACTCCCTTGGATGGTGAACCTATATCTGATGCTACTCGCTATCGTCAGTTGGTTGGTAGTCTGATCTATCTCACTGTTACGCGTCCAGATATTTCGCATGCTGTAGGTATGGTTAGTAAGTTCATGGATGCCCCTCGTTCTGTCCATTATGCTGCCGTTATTCGGATTCTTCGATATGTCAAGGGCACTCTTTATCATGGTCTACACTACTCCTCTCGGTCTTCTCTCGAGCTCCATGCTTATTCAGATGCGGATTGGGCAGGTGATCCGACTGATCGATGTTCTATCACAGGTTTCTGTTTCATGTTGGGTACTTCTCTTGTCTCATGGCGTAGTAAAAAGCAGGATGTTGTTTCCCGTTCCAGTACCGAGGCTGAGTATCGTGCCCTTGCTGGCACCACCTGCGAACTTATCTGGCTTCGTTGGCTCTTGGCTGACATGGATGCTCCACAGCCCACTGCTACTCCTATTTATTGTGACAATCGTAGTGCTATCTACATTGCTCATAATGATGTCTTGCATGAACGCACCAAACACATTGAGATCGACTGCCACATCACTCGTCAGCATCTCAAGAAAGGCATTCTAAAGTTGTTCTCCATCTCCTCTGCTGACCAGCCTGCTGATACTTTCACCAAGTCTCACCCGCCTGGTCGTCTTCGAGATCTTATATCCAAACTCCAGTTGGCTTCCTCATTGCCACCTCGAGTTTGAGGGGGGATGTTAGTATATAACTTTAGTTTAGTATTAGCCCATTGGGCTTAGTCCTGTATTAGCCCATTGGGCTTAGTCCATTTCTTGTACATCGCCTATATATGGTCACCTCTATTGTACATTGTTTACACAATCAATATACAGAATTTACATTCTCAACAGTGCAAATGGGTCAGGAGGTGGTGGTGGTGGTGGAGAATGATGCTTGTGGTGAGTCATTTTCTTGAGGACTAAAATGGGAAGTAATGAGGAATATATAGAGTGGATGGAAAAGGCAATAGAAGAGTGTAGAAAGTGCAAATTGTCACTCATGAGACTAGTAGTTGATAGCTTTAGACTGGTTGGTTATTTCTTACTCTATAATCTAAAACTACTTACCTCTTCACATGCACACTTACCCACACAAAAAACATGTAATGTAAAAAAGGATAAATAATAGCTCAAGCGTCTGCGCTTATGTTATAATATGTTATTATAAATGTGTGCGAATATCATGGTGTTATTACAAAAAATTAAGATATGTGATATAGGGCGTTTATAAAAGCTAGTGAAAAGGAGTAAAATACGAATGATGTTAGATTTTTATCTATAATATTATATTGTTGAAATCCTCTTCACAAACCCTACAATATTGAGTATTACCTCGTGATGTGCAGCCGTTTTTTCAAATTCAATCAATCGTTTAAGCTTCCTTTTTTAATATTTTTCTTTTTTAACAATATTTTCAGCTCGTAATAACTTTTGAAAATTAACCTTCAAAATAAACATAAAATTTTTATTTTCCAAACTCCTTGATAAATTCTAATGACAACATTATACAAAGTTGTTGCAATTTGAATGGAACACAAAGAACTGTTTCTACATATTGGGCTTATTAAAACCCAATCTAAAGCCCACGTCAAAATTCCCATCAAAGTCTCATTTTCATCTGATTTAACACTTGGCTTGATTTTTTTTTGTTTTTGGTTTTTTTATATTAAGACGTCCCACTAATTCACCTCTCCTACCAATCATAGTAGGTCATCCATGCGGAAATTAGGGGATTAACAAGGAAAATTCTTATGAATTTTCAACACAATTATTAGTTGCTTATTTCCACAAAATGCTTAGAGACTTGGCTGTAACTTGCCTGAATTGAGATTGGAAATTTAGCTTCTAAAACTTGTATGATATCAAATGCTAAAGAAACAGAAGCATCTTCCCTCTTTATGTATACCTAAATTAAAAATAAAAAAAATAAAATACTACTCGTAATGATAAAATGGTCGAATACTTTTTACTGTTTAAAGAGAGAGAAATTCATTAATGTAGCATATATATATAAAAACCAAACAAGTCTTATAAGACATTTGTATACTAAATAATCAACATGCATGTTTAAAATATTAAATTTGGTTGCAAGAAACCCAATTGCACTAGCATCATGCATTGATATCTCTTATAAAGCCACCAAATACTTAATTGAAACTGCAAGTAGCAAGCCAATGAAGTCAGGGGAAATGCTTCGTTGGATTAACATATCACGTCATTCTTACGTCGTCAGTCGATAAAATCCTATCCTTGTATTTTATCTATAAATTTAAATATAGAATTTCCCATCAAAATTAGGAATTATTAAAAAAGATGTATAAACGTACGGCTATATCAATATGAATGACGTGATACATCTATTCATTCAAAGCGTTTTTCCCCAGTTTAGACAAACTGATCTCTCGATTTTTTATAACCATATATTTTGGTTTAAAACATCACAATCAAACAGTCCATACATGGACGAGATGATAAGACAGCAAATCAGACTCAGCAATCAATCTGCAGTATACCAGCTGTTATCAACCGGAAAATGAGTCTTCGAGCCAACCTAATGACATACCGCCACTTGTAAGAAGAACCCCTGTATTGAGAAAGTGATCGGAGGCGAGCTGATCAGAGGAGCAACATTGTCAAAGGTCCCATCAGTCATGTTAGTCAGAGTTAGTCACATCAATCAATCATTAAAGACTTGGCTACAGTAATCCAGGCTCTATAAAAAGAGGAAAATAGTTAGTTCAAGGTAAGTTTTGCTCTCCAAAATAGAAATTAGCATTCTTACGTACTTTGGGAGTTATTTTCTTCCCGCTCCGGATACGGGCCAACGCATCGGTTTCGAATCACTGACTTAAGCATCGGAGGGTGACCCCGACACTGAGTCGGAGTCCCTTCTAACCTTTCTTTCTTCTTAGTAGCACATCACGAAGGAGATAATCTCATATCAACAAACAAAGTATCAACACCAGCCATGGCAAAATTGACACCAGCAGCAAAGCAGTTACTACAACTTACAAGAGTTGGGCTAGGGCTTGGATTCAATAATCAACGACTTCAACTACTTGAGGTTGGTTTTTGCTTTAGATAGTAGTAGTGGTGTATGATGGCTTCAATCAATCTCTAACACTCAACCAAGAACACATGCTAGCTGCCATGGCAGCCATTTGGTTTCCCTGCACACACCAAATTAGACCTGTTGACATAATTAGGAGATCATAAGATATGATGAGTAAGAAAAACTGAAAAGAAATTAAAAAGGAATTGGAAGAAAATATATGCCCATATTTTGAGTTAATTAGATCATAACATAAACAACAGCCAAGATCAAGCGTGGTGTGTGTGTGTTTTCTAGAAGTGTTGTAGAAATAGCAACATATTAGCAATAATATATATAGTTAGTAGTTGGCATGATGAGAGAAGCATGCATGAAAGCACTAGTAGCAGTAAATCAATCATGTGAAAGTGGTTGTTAAATATATATATATATGCATGTAAAGAGAGGGACTGGAAGGTGATGACAGAAGAGTAGAGAGCACAAAGGAGTGAGATGCGATTCATGCATTTCATCATCTGTGCTCTCTATCTTCTGTCAGCAACATCTTCATTGCCTCCTCTCATGAATTATGTGAAAATTATAAATCAATCTTGACACAGACACACAACAGAGATGGTTGGATATTTTTTTTTGGAGCTTCTCTAGAATCAAGAGCACGAGAGAGAGAGAGAGAGAGAGAGAGAGAGAGAGAGAGAGAGAGAGAGAGAGAGAGAGAGAGAGAGAGAGAGAGGGAAGCTCTGATCTAAGAGCTTTGGTCGATGACCTGAGAGGACTGCCCAGAGCCTCTATTTATAGGGGAAGAAAATCTGCTAATTGCCTGAAGTGAAGTCTTTCGCTGATATCAATTGAAATTAATTTATGACGAATGAGGTGGAAAATATGAATAAGAAAGAAAATGCCACATGATTTCATTCACAAATATATATATATATATATATATATATATATCAATGACATATATATATATATACACACACATACATACATATATATATATATATGTATATATATATATGTATGTATGTGTGTATATATATATATATATATGTCACTGCATGCAGTTGCGATCCAATGCTTGTTTACCATTGAAGTGGGAGCGCCTTTGTGGTAGCTGTTAAACCTTTCACACTCAGTGAGATATCATTTTTACGAATTTATGGGAAGTACTGGTCACTAGAAAATAAGTGACCGTTTGCCACAAAGAAAATATATTGTAATTTACCGTAAAAGGTATTGTAAATACTATCGTAGTAAAAAGTTTTATCGCGGGTGATAATTGTAACAGAGCATTCGCGATAAAATAATTAAAATCTGCAGTAAAAAAATTAAATTGTTTAATATTTGTTATGGAATAGCATCCGTGATAAAAACATCGCGGTAAATATAACTTTTTTTTTTATAGTGTATATATATCACACTCGTGCCATTTCGTTTTTATAACTTCACACTCGATCCAATAAGAACTGCTTATTTATGTCATGTATGATATGAAATAAAAATTAGGAATCCACTTATGTAATAAAGCCGATCCCCTAAAGTATTGAACAGCGGTGTATCATCAGATTCCAAAGACAGTAAGTCTTTTCTTTCTTAGGAAGAAAGGACTTTTTCAAAGATTCTATATAAATTTTTAGACGAAACCGAAATAGGTACCTTTCAGAAAATTCTAACGATAGTAGAAATGCTTATATGGAATTCTTCTGAGGGTGGGAGAAAAGATAAAAAAGCTGATTATTAATATATTTGGTGGATAGCATTACAACCTAAACAGGGGCGTACCGTAGTGGAGGCGGGGGGGGACCAGGGCCCCCTCTCCCCTCAAAATTTTTTTGAAAAAAAAAAATTAATATATAAAAAAATTATGTATTTAATTTAAATATAAAAAAATAAATTATATATAGTAATAAATTAAAGATTTTGAATCCCGACCCTCCCAAATTCCCTCTTTTTGGTCCGTCCCTGAACCTAAAAGCTTATTCTATTGAATTTTGTGCGACGCTTTATATATATATATACCATTTCTATGGCCTTATATTTCTCTAAAATGGCTGTATATTTCTCTATCATGATATTCATCCAGCTTTCTCCTATTAACTTCACACGTAGATTCTTTAACAATAGCTAGTTTATAACTAGGTAAACACTCTGAAACACACTTTGATATATATTGTCACATGGATTGATCATGCACAATCCCATGTCGCTCTATATTGGAATTCTATATATTTAATACTTAAGAATATAGCTAATTCAATTATATTATGATACTACTAATATCAATAATCACTAGACTCAATATTAAAAAAAAGACCTAACAGTAGTATTCATAAGTTTACCCTGAACTGGAAGGTGAAAAGCTTCTACCGTCACTGGTAGAATTCCATGCAATAGAAATTGAAACAAACTCTAATACATATATGTGAACAAATTACTTGAAACAACTACTCTTGATCAAGACAACTAAGTAATTAATTAGCAAACCCTAGATAAAAAAATAACTAATCCCACGATATATATACAATCATGACATCAGGATTAGCTAGGTGCAATTTGCCAAGAAGCATGGAGATCCCCAGAAAAAAAAACAGGAAGAAGAAGAAAGTAGAAGGAAGGAAGAAAGTAGAGATGGGTCGAGGTGGGGAATTCCCATCCATACATCACTAGTGTCTTATCGTCATCATATCATCAAATCACATCCCAAATTGGGATAATTTTTCTTGTGTCTACAACAATTATGGGGCGGTGACCTCTCATAGCTTCCACCTGTCATTTCCCCATTGCCAGCTTCAACATTATTCTTCAAGTCGGTGGGTATCTACTTTCAATTGTGCACTTAAAACCAGTAGATCTACAAATTTGACCTCCAGCAGCCAATAATGGAGGATTGTTGGTTTGCATTCACTCACATGCCTTGTTTCCCTATCTCTAATTCCACTAAAAAGAAAAATTTTTTACTTCGAGACTTCGAGTAGAATTTGATTAGAAGTAATATTTATTAATCCGGGTCGATAGAGAATGAACGTATTACTGTATCAATTCAATGAACGTATTACGTATCAATTCATTCATTATCTTCGTTCGAAGAAGTTTTCTTATTAGATATGTATTTAGGTACGAATTTATTTGTTTTCCAAGAAATATACATACACGAAATAGATTGTTTCTCACTGAAAAGGTAGAAGTAGGGATGGCCAGCGATTCGAGAACCGGTGGTTCTGGTTCTGGAATCGGAACCTAGGGAGACCAGTTTGGTTTCGGAATAGACGGTTCCACGCTAGTTCCCTGATTCCGGTTATGGTTCTGATTACCCACGGTTTCCAAATCCGGTTCCACATGGTTACAGTTTTAATTTCAAAATTTTTTTAAAGAAATTAAAATATTACCCACGATTTGGAACCTGGGACCGACGATTTCAGCCGGTTCCCTGTTCTCACCGGTTCTGAAACCAGCGGTTCTAGTTTTAAAATACATAGAACTAGTACCAGGGACTGTCCTGGTCCTCGGTTCTGATTCTCTGTTCCTAACCGGAATCCGGGCGACTGGCTTCCAGTTAGGGTCGGTTTGAACCGGACCGTGACCATCTCTAGATAGAAGAAGTACTACAAATGATGTGTAATGTCCATGAATGAAAAAAAATCTTCTTTTAATGTATAGGTCCGTTCAAATTGAGCTATGTATATGTTGAGGTTAACCACGCCTCTAAATCAACGTTGAGGTTTTCAAAGTCCGAAATCTCTCCTTCTTCCCAGCCAAAAAATAAAAAATAAATAAATGACCTCTTAACGGGTAAAAATATATATCTTTATGGTATTCATATTAATTAGGAATTTAGGATGCACACATTAACAAAAATGCATACATTAAAAGGGTATTATAAGGGAGATTGAGTGATTATCTATAGATAGAATCGTAACAACTTGCTATAATTGTTCAGTGTCTCATGCTCTCTCTCTTTATGGGTCTGAAATGAGGATGGCATTCAATTCCCTAAGACTTATCCCTTTTTGGGAGCATTTTCTGGTGCAGGTTATGCTTTCCCTATTTGGTTAGAGAAGACCAAAACTTCACATCAATTTATCCCCTCCCACCATGTGCTGGCAATAGATAGACTTCCCACCAACCGCTCTTTTTTTTCTAGGGTAGAAGTTTGACTGGAATCTGCTGAGATTAATGGATATCTACTCAAATAACTGGAAGACATCTATCTTCACATAATAGAGATAAAATTCTCCAAACGTGTTGATAGATGCACATTTTCATACTTGAACCCCCACTACTAGCGTAAATTGAGGAGACGCACACCACCTGAGTTACAAGGAGATGTGCATATTTCTATCAGATTAATTAGTTGGAATAATCTCTTATAATTATTATAGCATTATTGATTAATCCTGGTCATATAAGAGTTTGAGCTCAATATATTCAGCAAAAGCTAATAAAATTTGGATGTACTCATGTACATATATTGGCTACTCGGACGGATGATTACAGAAGACGTGTTTATTAATCAGGATTAAAAATTAATGGGGATCAAATTACATTTGAAAGAGAATAAGAAAATCACACTTAATTTCTTAGACAGGAGAAGGTTTACGTAACTTAATTCTACAATTAAATTTTATTTTACTAATTAAAATTTCTGATTAATAAATACTTCCCGAAGAAATGAGAATTCTTTGGAAGCATCAATCGATTAGGTCATCTTTATTCCCATTACCTTTTAATTTATTTTATTAATATATTTTTTATCAGCTTTTTCACTCGACAACACAAACATGACCATATCCCTCCAATCTCTTGACTTCCCCTTTTGGCAGCTGTTTGCGTGAAGCACATAGCACCTGCATTATTCGTGTGGAGGGACCGAGGGACCGAGCCTCCATTGAAACTATTCTCTTGTTAGTTTCAATTTATAAAATTTATCGTTTGAACATCCATGAGTAATAAAGTAATTAAGCATTTCTTCCTTTACTTTTGTAATATGGGTTCAAGTTCTAATTTTTTTTTATTATATTTTAAAGTGAGGAGAGACTTCTCCGTTTATAGTGAAAATTGTTATTTCGAACCGAATTTATAATGTTTAATCTTATTAAGTTTTGGTATGATCTAATTAGTGATCGATTTGAAAACAAATAAATAAAAAATGATCGACTTAGAAGTTAGAGGAATATAGGTTTTTTTTAATGGTAAAATTAATACTTTAATCTAAATATAATATGAACCCGCTCGCGTGTGGAGTTATCTAAATTATTTATATATTGGTCTCAAAATTTTGTTATTTGAATTGTGGGTTAAAAAGAAAAATCTTCTAGATGTTGCCGATAAGAGAATTTCTACTTAATTAGAAGAATAAATATGTATGTATAAGGATCGGATAAGTCTCTAGTATAAACTTTAATTTAAGATATGCTTAGGGAAAAAAAATTTAAGATATTTTCGAATACAAAAACTATATTTTTTTTCCAAGGTTTCCTCATTTTATTTTTACTATTTTAGCTTTAAAAAAAATTAAGAAAAAATTAGTTGCGAGACTCAAAAAAATTTGAAATTTCCTAACTATTTTCAAAAAATTTTGAACATCGATTAACAGCAGATATTTTTACCAAACTCGTTACCATTACTGGTTTTGATTTCCTTAAAAGACAAACTCGTCTTAGACAAGTCAAATTTCGTTGTAGAAATAATGGATATGTGTGTTGATGTAAATTGATTTGGCTTTGGCCTTTGCGTATTTGGTTTGGTTGTGGTGCATAAATGGATGTAGGCTTTGCTGTTGGAAAAAATTTGTTAAATGAAATTTATTGTGGTATAGGATGTTTGATAGGATGTTGTTAGAAAGATTTGTGTAATGGATGTGAGCCTTGCTTGCTGGTTTCGAGGTTGGTAATAATAATATATTTGGTTAGGAATTTATCAGAACCTAATGAAATTAATTACTATAAGTATGGTTGGAAAGTAACTCTCATTACAAGGGAGAGTTATCTGCACACATTGTTTTTTTTTATTGACATTGGTGAGATTTAAACATTAAGTCATATATATATATATATATATATATGAAATATTGTAGATATATTTTCAAAAAAAGAAATAGTGCAGTAGTATAGTGCAATTTTTTCTTTTGTAAACCAAGAGAAAACACTATTCAAGATGATTGTCCAGAATATACTTATACACCCGTTACTAAAATTATCAGTGATGGTTAAAACCATCTCAGTCTGGCTAGTGACAATATATATGTCACGAGCCATGACATTTAGTGATGAATTATTACTAAGATTTGTAGTGTTATAATAATGTTACATATGATAACAAAATGACTTATTGAATGAACATGTTTGTAGTATATTGAATCAATAAGTATATATCACACGTTAAAAAATGCTACGAGAAATGATAACAAAATAGCATTTCTCAAAGGCTATAATATACGATAGATGTATATGCTGTAGCAATTTGAATTAAGCCAACTACATGAATTGGATTTGGAGAAGCTAGCTCACTGCTGATCAACTAAGCTCAAGCACAATTAATATATGAAGCAGCATGTCTTCTATCAGCTTATCTTTCCATGCATGCCACATTTGAATGAACTGCTGCAACTTGCTCACCATCCAATTCACCTGTAGCTCACTATCAAGCTTTGTAATCTCATTCATTCATTCAGTCAATAAGAAATATTAATTTTCGCAAATTCACTCATAAGTCAAGTGGTTAGTACTGTACCTCCCTTCTACTTTAATAGCTGAAAGTTCAAGTCTCACTTTGCGCACTTACCAGCATATATGGGTAGTTTTCTCCCTTTATTATGAAGTAGATGTCTTCTATTATAAGGCAGGTCCCGATAGAATTATGGGTCTTTTTTTTTTTCGTATGAAGACTGAACAGTCTTGAATTTACCGAAGCCTGAATAGGTGACTGAAATCTAAATCTTGAATGACTTATTATTTTTTTGCAAACCACTGAATATGGTGTCAAACTTGTTTGTTTTTTAAAAATAAAATGTATGAAAACAAATAATTTGACATTTATACCTACATTACTATTAATTGTTATATATATTTTTATTTTCTATGATATAAACAACTAAAACTAAATAATTTAATAAATTCCTAAAATATTTTTATGTATATATTAATAATATTTTATTTATGATGAAAATATAGTAAATAATTATATTAAAAAATAATTTTTATCTTAGGAGCCGATACCGAGATATATATAAATCCTCAAATTGTAGCATAATTATTCATTCAATCACAATTATAAACAATAGTATATATGTATCTAGCTTGCTACTACTACAATGCAAGAATTAATGTATACATCACAAATAAAGTTTTAATTTTTCATTACAAACAATAAACTTATACAGAGCACAAGTACTTCGATTAAAAAGAAAATAAATGAATGATTTTTACCAGAAGTTTTGCTCAGAGATAATTTAATCTTTCGATTCCAAGAAACTTTGAGGATGAGAAGTAATTAGAGTTTTTTTTTATTATTATTTAAGTCGTATATGAAAAGAAATAGAGTAAAAGAAATAAAATTGTATGATATAAAATTAAATAAAACTGGAAATCTGTTATATTTAGGAGGATACTTTTTGGAAAAAATATTTTAAATATTTTAAGTGATTTGCAATTAAATAAAAAGTCAGAATTTTTTATTTTTTTTAAATTATTTTTTATTATTTTTAAATTGTTTGACCACTTAAAAAAAAAACAAAACAATTTAATGAATCTAATTCAGACCCATTAAATTATAAGTGAAAAAAAAAAAAACAACCCCTTATTGGTAATCTTCATTCTCTCTAGTCTTTAGTTTTCAGTAGAGAATGTAGAGGTTTTGTTCAATTAAAATCAAATTGATTATGTTTGTTTGGTGCAAAATTTTCACTGATGATGTGGACCGAGAAAGACATAAGGGAAGTATATGTATATAAAATTAAGCCTTTATGTCTAGTTGTAATTAGATTAAGTGCATGTTTGGAAGAACTTATTTGCTGTCAAAAGAGCTTATTTAATCCCAAAAGTTCTTTTCAATTTTTTTTTTGTGTAGTTTGGTTGCCACCCCAGTAGAGCTTTTAGCGATTAAATAATTGTTTTACGTATACTCGGAGAAACTCAAATTTTAAACTTTTCCAAGTAGATCTTTTTGAACTTTTTAAAAAAATATTAAATTGTCTTATATAACTTTAGTATATTTTGGAATTCCGAAATATCCTTTTAAATTATAAACCCTAATAACTTAGTTTTTTATCATATAAAACATAACTTCACTGCTCTCAACGCATTGAATTTTCAAAAATTCATCTTTAACCTGTAAGATTCTTCTATCTTATATCTTTCTAATCACATGTACGTTTGTTCTGCTTTTTTTTATTTTTTCTTTACAGTTGCCGCACATATATTTTTGTTCTGCTTTTTTATTTTTTTCTTTACAGTATGTGTCGCCTTGCCGCACATAAATGTTTGCCTCTTTTCTTTTTTTTTACATTATATGTTGTCTTGCCTCACATGTGTTTGTTATGACTTTTTTTATTTTTTTCTTTGACAATATATGTTGTCTGCACATATATGTTTTGCTCTGTTTTTTTTTTTTTTTTTTACTGTCTATGTTGCCGCACTGCCTGCACATACATAATTTTATGCGTTCTGCTTGTTTAAAATTTTTTTTACTGTGCATAATTGTATATGGTGTTATGATATTTTTTTTTTCTTTTACAATATATGTTGTCTGCATGCTGCACATATATATTTTGCTCTATGTTGTGTTTTTTTTTTAAAATTTCAATGAAAGATATTTTTTTTATATTTTTTTTGTTATGTTTAAAATTCTTTAATATCCTTTTTGGTAATTTTATCATTTAAAAGAATTTTTTAAATTTAATACAACCAAACAATCTACGGCTTAAAAGAGTTTTTTTAATTGACAACCAAACGACCAACGACTTTTCCTTAGAAACTCTACTTGTAAAAACTCTACTTCAAAAAAATTTACTTCTAAAAGCTCTACTCAGAGAAGCTCTTTTAAACAGGCCCTAAACCCAAGGGTTGGTACATGAAGTTTACGTTTCTTCTCTTTTTAGTTCTCTACTTCTGTAGTGTTCCTCAATATATTATTTCTTTCATAAAATATTAAATAAAAAATGAAATACTAGACCGTTCAAATTTTTAGTAAAATGATATGATATATGTAGACCACGAAAAACATCGGGTGAATATCGGGGCACTACAACATGTAAGGATAGAACACAAGTGATCTGTAGGATGTTTTGGACACCGAGGTAGTGCCGGCTAAGGACACTCCGACGGTCAAGTTAGTAAATTGTATCGAAAAGTATGGAAAGCGAAGAATAGAAATGATAAAGATACTTCCTATGATTAAAATAGAATCGGCGTAAATGATGTAAAGTGGGTGATGAGCCGCGGTTGAGTTCGGAGGGCGATGGCGGATGGTCGGAGTTTGGCTAGAATCGGTCTGAGAATAGTATCTCAAGAATTGCTTGATAGTGGTGAATCTCTGAATATTTCAATTTCTGGTCAAGCTTGCATGGACCCCCACTGTGAGTGAGAGGCTTCCTTTTATAAGAGCTTATTCACCCGTTATGGGGGTGGATCATGCCTCCTGGTTCCTCAGCCCAAATCAAAGAGGGTTGATTGCCTCCTTGACTTAGTCCATTAGACTTCAAATTTGAAGTCTGATGGTTATAGCTGGGGTCGATGAATCGACCGGGTAGATATGGATCGGGTTGCTACAACGGTTAAGGGGGTATGAGTTGTAGGGTAGCTCGACGCTTTGCTCAACGTGAGGGTACCTCGGACGACAACATGGTCGACCTTGGTGGGCTTCATATTGAGGGGTCAGGAATGTTGCTCGACCTAAACAGTTGTGTCGAGTGACGTATAAGCGATTCTTTGTCATATAGGTGAGTCGTGTCGAGCGACCTAAACTGAAGTTCCATGGAGTCAAGTTAGGGGCCAATAGTTGACTCGACACGTAGGAGATTGGGTCGTTCGACCCAATCCTTGTGTAATGAGGTCGATGTGTAGGTGAGTAATTCTCTTGAGCTTGGTTTGCTTACATGGAATATGTAGGGGACTCTATATGGCTTTAGGCCTTGTCCATAATTCGACTAGGCTTTGAGCTTGACTGATTTTGGCTACTACAAAATGTAATTGGTATTATTATGTAAATCACGCAACAATACAATCTATTAATTACAACACACATCCATTCTTCAATAGAAAAAACGCATCCATTGATACATGAATATTGTTATAAAATTGACACATCAGATCTATCAACTACATGTTTCAAAAAAAAATCTAACAAATACACTATCATTAATTTTACTTTTGTAAGGCTTTTAAATAAATGAGATTGCTGGCAGTTGGCAAAATATAATTAGGAAAAATAGTGAAATGTCCTCAAATTGTACAAAGTTATGATTATGAGTCAATGAATTCAACTTGGTAAGTTAGAATCTGCTATACCAAATCTGGTGCCAATAGCCCTTAAATAAATCAAACACACTCAAGCACGTTTTTTTACAAGAGAATTGTACAAACAAGTCTTACTTACACCAGAACAAATAAAGATAGACAAACTAATTTATCAAATGATACATATATCACCACCTTTAGTAAATTAGCAAAATAGCTCACCACTAAGACTAATCTAAAGGTATACAGAAACACCATCCACTCAATCAGCCAAGGATACAGAACCAAGGATAAAACTCATCACTCAAAAGAATCCACCCAAGAGATACAGAGTAAAGAGAAATAAAACTCAAAAGTTTTAATTTTCATTAATATTCATCAATTGTTTTTAAAATGACTTACATAGTGTTTAAATAGAAAAAATATGACTTGAAACAGCCCTCCAAGTATGAGAAACGAAAATAAAAAAAGGGAGGAGTAAATTAATGACTTTATTGACAGAAGACAACCCTCCAAGCTGAAAGTATTTGAATTTAAAAAAAGATAACTCAATTATCAAAGTAAAACAATAAAATTGTCGAAGATAGATGAATCTGGACACTATAAAATGTCTTACCATATATGTCTCGTGCTACCTCCAATTAATCTGATTCCAAGTTTGCATTTGAAAATAAAATCATAATCTTTCAAAAGTTCTACCCACACACCTCCAGAAACCTAACTAAGCATAAGTTATGACATCCTAAATCTGAAGATTGACACGGGAGTGTTTCATAGCTTAACCTCGGTCCTAAGTCGTAAGGATAATTTTAGAATGTCATAACTTTTGCTTTATTAGTTTTCTAAAGGTGTGTGAGTAGAACTTTTAAAAGATCATAATCTTATCTTCAAATACAAACTTAAAATTAAATTAATTAGAGATCGTACGATAAAATTATGATCAGACTTTTTCTTTTTCGTAGTATCCAAATTTATCATACTTTAACAATTTTATTATCTTACTTTAACAATTACCTTTTGTTAAATTCAAAAACCTCCGCTTTAAAGGGTTGTCTTTTATTAAGAAAACTTCTTTTTTTTTTTTTTTTCGTTTTCCATGGAGGGTTATTCCAAGTCATATTTTTCTATTTAAAGACTCATGTAAGTATTTCAAAAACAATTGCTGAATATTAATAAAAATTAGAACTCTCTTAATCTCTTGGGTGGATTCCTTTGAGTGGTGAGTTTTATCCTTATTACTGTATCTTGGCTAATTGGGTGGGTGATATTTCTGTATCCCTTTAGATTAGTCTTGGTGGCAAGTTGTTTTGCTAATTTAGCAAGGGTGGTGATATCTGTATCCCTTACAAATTAATTTATCTATCTTTATTTGTTCTGGTGTGAGTAAGACTGGTTTGTACAATTCTCTTGTAAAAAAAATATGCTTGAGTGTGTTTGATTTATTCAAGGGCTGTTCGGCACCAGATTTGGTAAAAAAAGGTTAGAATTAACAATAGCCGTGAGCAAATAATATAAAAATGTGTTTGTCTGTAACCACATCTTTTAAAAAAATTGAGGTTCCGAATTCGAAACTCCCTCTCTCAAGTTAAGAAAAAATAAATAAATAGAAAGCCTAATTGAACTGGTCAATGTACTAAATCGTTCTTTGTCTTGACCTCAGCAAATATTTAACTGTTAGGTCAGGACAAAGATCCGCTCTCATGAGAGGATCTGAAATTTTTATGCACCCAAGCAAACAAAATTGTAGAACTATCAAACTCTGCTAAATTTTACATAACATGAAACAAAGAAAAAAATTATATATATAAAAGAAAAAAATTAAAGAATCATCAATGAGCTGTTACGTACTTCAACTGTGATAGATCGTATCATATATCATCAGCATGGTGAAAATCAAAATATTGATATCAGGGACTGAGTGTGAACTACATGTAGAGATAGAAGGAAAAGGGAGGAACTGCTGGAAATCATTGGAATGGTCGGTATTGGGAAAAACTATCCGCGATTTTCTCGGATCTTTTCTTTCTTCCCAAACAGTCCATTCCTACAACTTCCAGTAGCTCCAATCTCCCTTTTCCTCTTCTCAATATCTTCTACTTCAAGAAACAGCTGCTTCTCAACTCCAATAATCAAAGTAAAGGTTGGTGCCTTCTTATATATATAGAATAGAACCCTTGGTGTGCCGTACTCACCAACCCATTAAGTTTATATTTTGCATAATGACCCATCTGTATTTAGCTATTTTCCCATGTAGTCTTATATTTAGCTATTTTTATCATTTTAAAAACAAATAAAAGACGTTGAAAACTCAAAAAATATTCCACCGAATATTCACTCGTATTACGTAATGTGGTATGGATAATTCATCATGAGTAATTTCAGATATAATGAATTTATAATTTTTAGTCGAAATTTGAGTGGTTAATCATGTTATAATCATATTCGGTTTAAAGTGATCTTATATTTATTTAAAAACTAATCGTAAATATATGACTAATATGCCCCCAACAAGAAAGAAAGAAAAAGAAAAAAGAAAAGAGGTTTGTTATATTCTTTTCTAATAAGAAGAAAAATGTGGTGTTTGCACAATATCAAAAACAGTAGGTGCTAAAATTGTAATTAAAAAGAAAAAAAAGGTGAGAAGTCATCATACATGCTTGCTTTGAAAATTAGACCACCGACCGACTTTTGGAAAAGGTGGACATTCTTTTCAAAGGATAGATTGTATGATAGCAGTTTGTGTTGACCAAATCTATATTTGCATACCGCATACTATGACGTACGAATTTAAAATATTATCAAATTGAATGAGTATATTTATAATCGAATTAGGATGGTATGTTTTAGTTTATATTTGACTGAAATAAGTGATAAAAAGAAAAAGAAAATCATTTCTTTACTTTCTCTTCGCTCAAAATATGCTATTTTTGTCTTTATCCACTAGCGAGGCAACAATATGTGCTAAAAGATTTTACATTAAGCAAACATAAAGTTATTAACGGGTTAGAATTAATTTTAGCTTTTGAGACAATTAATTAAACGATTCAAAAATTAAGATTAACACAAACATGACTAATAAGAATAACCATGGACACAATATATGCTACTACAAATTTGATGTACCGCAACGTGTAATGTGTGTTTTGAAGATCTATTACAATTTATACTTATAAATGCATATTGTAAAAAATGCAGAAGCATTTTACAACTTAATAATGTGCATTGTCGTAAATATAAACGATAACGCATAGCGCACGTTGTTGTAACTAATAGCCCGCTTTATACAATGTTGCCGTAAACATTTACAACGTCTTGGGTGCCTTTTTTTTTTTGTAAAACCTATATGACAATAGAGTAGTCTATGTTGTAATTGATTCTAAAGCAACGCAGAATGTGCGTTTCTATAAATCTCTGCAACAACGTGCAAGTAAATATTATGATTAATAATACAACAACATACCATGTGCGTTACCATAGCATTTAGAAACCATTTTCGAATGGTGAAAGAAAATTAAAATCATTTTCCCAAGCTCAAAAAAGATTGTACCTTAGCATTTAGAAACCATTTTCGAATGGGGGATTATCATTTTGGTCCCTAAATTTTGGAGAATTATCAATCTTTTAAACGAGTTATGGTTAATGATACACTTGGTCCTTAACTTTTAGAAAATGTATCAATTTGGTCCCTCTGTTAGTCAACCGTTAGTCAAACTTAACGGTTCCAGGGGCATTTTTGTCTTTAAACCTATCAATAACTCAACAGTAAATTTTTTAGTAAAATAACATATATATCCCTAGTTAAAAATTTAAAATAAATTAAATTAAAAAAATTAAAAATTTTAAAAAAAATTCAGTGGATCTCTACCGTCTATCAAGATTGATGAACGGTGTAGATTATATTAAAATTTTTTAAATAAAATGAAAAGTGAAAAATAATTTTTTAATTTTTTTTCTTTTTGTTCTTTAGAAAAAAAAAAAAACCTTCAAACTGTTGATCAGAACACAACAAAAAAAACATAAAAAATTTGCAGGAATCTTCGATCGATGAAGAACCCATAAACTTCTGGGTTCTTCATCGATCGAAGAACCAGTTTAACAAAAAAAAAATTTGCAAAAATCTTCGATCGATGAAGAACCCAGAAACTTCTGGGTTCGTCGTCGATCAAAGAACCAGTTTCATTGTTCTTTGTCGATCGAAGAACTAGTTTCGTTGTTCTTCGATCTATTCTTTAATCTGTTCTTCGACGATCTTTGATCGCTGCCGAGCCTTCCCCCTCCTCCGCGAATAGCGACGAAGTTTCAGGCAGGAAAGCTCCATGGATTCATCGATCTCCATGGATTCAATGAATCCATGGAGGAAGGCGGTCCAGATCAAATCTAGACCATCCATCAGATCTGATGGATGGTCCAAATTTGATCTGAATTTTTTTTATTTTTTTAATTTTTTTAAAAATTGGTCCACATATGATCTACACCATTCATCAGATCTGATGGACAGACCAGATTCGATCTGAAAAGGTTCGTTATATTTTCACTTTAATAGTTTTTAAAATTTTAATATAATTTTTACCGTTCATCAAGATTGATGGACGGTGAAGATCAATTAAAAAATATTTTTAAATATTTTAAATATTATTTTTTAATATTTAAATGAAATGACAATATTACCCTTCTATTTATTAATAATCATTTTAAAATTTTGAGGTTAAAATTGTCATTTAACTCATTTCAATAGTATTAAGGGCAAAACTGTCTTTTTGCCAATTTTGTCAAAGTTGACTGACAGAAATTTAGTCAGAGGGACCAAATTGATACATTTTCTAAAAGTTAAGGACCAAGTGTACTATTAACCATAACTCGTTTAAAAAACTGATAATTCTAAAAAACTTAGGGACCAAATGATAATCCCCCTTTTCGAATAGAATCTGAAAATTTTTGCTCGCGTAATTGAAGTTCTCTTCTCACCTGAGATGTAGATCCATGTTGAATTCAACAGCAGAAAATAATGGTTTGATCATGAGTTTGAGAGGAACTTCTTCTACATTCTTCAAAACCTTGAAAATGTATATGCATGATAAAGCTTTGATGTTTTCATGTTTTATTTAATATATCTAGTTTTCGCTCATAAATCAAATAATTAGTGCACATCCCTTCTATGACCGTAGCGGTGAGAGTTCACATCAATTAAACATGAATAGCCTTTAAGAGGTGAGCAAAAGTAAAGCAATGAGCATTTAAGTTTTGAGACGTCCGTCTTATAAGCTGGACTTTAGCATTTATTGTCATTTCCTAAATTAGGAATGAGAGAATTTTACAAGACAACTAGATGTTTTGAATTGGCCTTGTGATATATTCATCATACTTATACTTTTGAAGTTATGATTTCGAGTAATTTTTCTTTTCTCTAAATCTCGAACTAATTATAGTAGTTCAAATAAATAAAAGAAAAATAGATGTTTTGAATTATCGTATCCTTGCTCTAGAAACAAGTCGTTCAACTTGATATAGTACTTGATATAGTAAACCGCACATGGGAGAGAAATATATTATATAACCACTTAAACTATGAATATATTACACTTTAGATATATTTTTCACGTAGTTTTCAATTTTTAGTGGTATCAAACCGGTCTAGCTAGGTTGGACTTGGACTTACAATTTGTTTATTACGTCTCATCATATTAATAAGCCCCATTTGAACTGGGCTTGCTCTCTCGGTCCTGGGCCTAGCAAAGTTTAGTTTGTTTTGTGTTTACTTAATTATTACATCTGTCATTTTTCTCTATCCTTTAAATCTAGTCACTACTAAAAATACCAAAAGTAGTCGTTTTGATGCGGATAAATGAGTGTTGTAAATATTTCTGTAATAAAAGGTCTTGCTGTGGATCAAAAAAAATTTACCATAGAGGATTCATGTAGGGATGGTCACGGTTTTCGAAACTGTCGGTTCCGATTCTAGTTTCGAAACAGGCAGTTTAACGCCTGATTCTAGCTTCAAATTTTTTTTTTTCCTTTAAATTTGGAACTGAAATTCGGTTCTCGAACTGACGATTCCAGTTCTAAAAAAGCTGGAACCGATGGTTTCAGTCCCAAAAAAGCTGGAACCGAAATCGGAATCACGTTCCCGGTTCGGTTCCCGATTCCTAACCGTAACCGGATTGTTCGATTCCAGTTAGGAAACGAATGGTTCAGTTTGAACTGTCCGATTCGAATCGAACCGTGGCCATTTTTAAATCCACGATAAAAAATTTAAATTTTTAACAATTATCATGAATTCAAGTCTATATATATATATATATATATATATTTTTAAGATCCTAACTTCTTAAAGAAGAAAAAAGATCCTCTTAGCTTAGAGTACAAATGAAGTTATCATATTATGTCAACATAGAAGCGATATACTAATAACTAAAGATCAGTCAAGACCAGTGAATGGATTCAAAAGACACCAACGAACGGTGGTTGCAAATAACTTAAACTCCACAATGAGCCAACCAACCAACAACAACATCCAGCAGCAGCAACATTATCTTTTGTCAATTTAAAACCATATATATTTATATCTTAAAATTTACTACACTTGAAAAATAACTAACTTTTTTTTTATCAACAATTTATAGGTTACTTAACACATCGAACACCGATTTCACACGGAACCAACTCAACTATGGGACCAATTCATGGCATGGCTCTTATTATAACTCAATACTATTTACTTGTAGACCTTTTAGTAGCAAACCTAATTACTGCTCACAAACTCCCTGCTCTGCAAGACTTCAAAGACCATGCCTATACCCGCAGTGCAAGACTTCAAAAATATTTAGTCCGCGTATGTAGTGATTTGATATTTTTAGTTGAGCAAAAATCCGTCAGATCAAACCTCCAAATTTTTTTACCTAATTTAGGAATCACTTTTCTTTTTTTTCAATTTCGATCAAATTTTAAAGAGTTTGTGGGCATTATTCTTATTAATATTAACATTATGCTTAATTTATCTACATTATATTTTACGTTTCTCCCGTAATTATTGGAATTCATCGGAACCCTAGATCAGCGAGGGAGCAGCAACCTCTCCTGTTGGGTGAGAGAGTGGCGGAAATGGCATCGATGGCCATAAGGACACGTGTCGCCATATAAGATCATCCTGCAAACTTGGGTCTTGTACTTGGGATGTCTGATCACAGGCTGCAATTCGGTGATACCGTGAGCGAATTGGCAGTTTTCGGCGTAAGGACACGTGGATGTCTGCTCCCACTTGTTGCATAGCTCCGTCTTCCACATCCCTTGATTGTACATCTCCATCTCCGCTACTCTCGATTCCTGCATGCAACCCCACACCACATGTATAAGTAAACTTGAATTGTGCATGCAATGTGTTTTATTTTCTATCAAAAAAAAAAAAAAGTTGTAAAGGAGAAAGTGGACTCTCACAACTCGGCGGTGAATCAAATCGCTATATGTATTTGATTGATTGGCTTTCACGTCTCTCCCCAAAATGTTTGCATTCTCCATCACACTTTTCGGACTAAACCCACCTGATGAAATCTCTCTATTTGGGTAGTTAAAGCTGTTGGTGAGGACCTCGAGAAGCGTGGCATTGGCCAGCCGGAGATCAGCGTTCTCACGGCGGAGGGTTTCGATTTCTCTGGTAAAGTCTTCTAGGCGAGAAAGACAGAGATCGTAGTGATCGCAGAGTTGCTGGTGCTCCAATACGGTCCTCGCTTGGTTGAGTCGTTGCTCGGTGGACAGTGATATCGCTTTTGAGTAATGGTACAACATTGAACTGAAATTGGCGGCAAAATCCGGTGGGGATGAGCTTGGAGTTGTAGTAGTGGTCACGGTGCTGGAATTGGGATCCGACGGTGGATATCCGTCTCTATCAAACTCCATGATGTTGGGTGGTGGTGATTGGGTAGATAATTAATAAGTTGATTTCCCGCCAAGGAAATCTGAAACCGTTAGAGATATATGGTCTTACAGAATTTCCTTGTATGAGCAGGTGAGTTACTCTATAAGTCACCAAAGGCGTGTATATATATAAGAAGACATGCTTTGATTTACAAGTAATTAATTTAATTAGGTGAGACATCTAATGATTGTATATATGCAGAAGTTGCTTGTATGTGACAACTTTAACTAACTATGGCCCCCATCAATGGAGATGTAATGCCTAATCTTTTATTTGTATGTATACATATTCAACAACCATATTGCTAATTATCTTCACATTTTGTTTGGGTCAAGAATCTGTCGGGAACTAGCGGTTTTAACTACTATAAGTGAAGTTCGGAAATAACTGTCACTACAAGAGAGAGGTCTCCTTGTTAGTATATAGCTTAGTCTAACATCAGCCCACTGGGCTTGACCCATTACTTATAGTGAACACATACCTAGCATATATAAGACTCTCTATTATATATTGTAACTTACATCAATATACGAATTATTCAGTCATTCTCTCTCACGTTATATTGTTAACACTCCTCATCATTGTTTATTTATTGACAAAGATGAGATTTGAACTCCTATCACATGGGTAAGTGATAGGAAAGTGTACTATCCGATTTAGCTGTGAGTGGATATACTTATTTTATATAAATACGAGTATACGCTTCAAATGCAGTTTTGGCTCCAATGTGATGATAACCTTAGTTAAAATTATAAAAGAAATAAAAAAGTAGATTTGACAGATTGACAATACATGATGAAGAACAAAAATTGAGATTCACTACCCTGAAATGAATGGAATGGCAAATGAAAATCTCTACTAATTGTGTGTATGATAAATTTGTAATTACTTTGTCAAACCACAAATTACAACATGTCTTGGCCATTAAACATCTTGATCAATAAAAGCTCATGAACCAGATTAAGATAACAAAGGAGACACATAATTGCATATATATATATATAGTAACCCTAATTACAATATTGAGCTTAATTAATTATATGTTAATTTAATCTAAATTATTCTTGGAAGATAATTGACGGGTTTCAAGAACAGCCTTGTAAATCTCATAAACTAGCCTGCTCTCGAACTCATCAGCAGCATAAACACTACTCGAACCTCCTTTGCGAACTTTAGGGATCCGTTGATGATCTACGAGAACATTTTCGTTATTCGAATACCACATTTTGCCAGAGAATTTGATCATCATATGCATATAAGCGTTCTTGAACTTGGTCCACAGCTTGTGAATATTAGCCGATGAACGAATATTCTTTAACCGTAGCTTTGGCACCGGTTTGATCCGCCAAAACCTACGTGAAGTTGATTGTGATCTTGCAAATTTTACGTTCTTGACCTTCCTGCTCGTGTTGGCTTTGCTATGATCGAGTCTTTGGTACGATCTTCTTCCCCAGTATCTCTTCTCCAAGGAATTGTAGAATGGTTCTGGTGTCACCTCCATTTCTAGGATATGTTAGAGATAGAGAAGGTGAGATAATTTAAGAGAGATTTGCTACCACTCAAGTTATAACCGCAACCAAGAAATTAAAGTCAGCAAAGCCGGTTTGACTAATTGCATTCAATGTGAAGATTATGGGTACTAGTATTACCGAAAAAAAAAAAATCGATTTATGAAATATAAATGAGTCGTTCCCTAGTTAGGATCCTCGTACATTTGTTCAATTTCATTACCTAACAGAACTGGTTATAAAACAAAAGTCCTGAAATTTTTATATTCAAGGGTTTGCATATAAAATTCTTATTTTAACCGTAAGATGAATGTATATAACAGTTAAAAATATTTTGTATTTTTATTTGGTTGTATAGAACAATAAGAAGAAGCGAGAAAGACAAGAAATTGTTAACTATTGCATTTTATACATCTAACAACTAAAATTTTACATTCCGAATTTTAACAAGATTAGAAATTTCCCACTTAAGGGAAAGAATTTGTCAAACAATCAATAAAAATTTTTTCTTGGTGCATTAATTATAATTTATTGCTGACTTTTAATTTTAGCCAAAGTGGTTGTTTGAATTAAATTTAATCTAGATGTTTGACCACAAAGACTTGTAGTTGTTTGTAAGCCACAACTCTTAATGTCAAAAGTAAATTTTGAAGATGGTTTTTCATGGGGTGCACACTCATTTTTCTAACATGGCAATGCAATGGAGGAAATAAAAAAACAAAAAACAAAAGTTAACAGTACTAAAAAAATAAGTAAATAATAACTATGATGGACTAGTTACCCTATTTGACTGTCTTGGTTGTGACCATTGCTAAATTTTCCATCCACAATAATATTTATAATCTGGTTTGAAAATCTCTACTAGAAGAGAAAGGAATCTCCATTATGTGTTCTTTCAGGGACAGAAAGTTGTTTTTTGATTTTTTAACTTTCAAAGCATCTTTTTCTTTCAAAGAATAAAAAATAAAAAAAGAAAATTTCAAAGCATCCTTTTAATTACAGAGAGCAACAATGGTTTCTGGAAAATCCAGAATAAACTTCTCATTAGTCAACAAAATTGATGTTTTTACAGTATATATATATATATATATACACAAGTCTGACTTTTCCAGATGTTTTTTCATAACTAACAACAAAACACACCTTGACATGTACATCTTGACTTTTGAGCGTGACTGGATGACATTTTCAGATGCCAAGCTCATCAAATAAAGGACTCAACCAAATAAGCTCAAAGGAGGCTTGAGATAAGGCTTGATACTCAGCTTCTGTGCTGGATCGAGACACCACTCGTTGCAGCCACTAGTTGATCTTCCATCATTAAGACAGGAGGCCCGATTAACATCATAATAAGCCTCAACAAACGAAGCTGATGGAGGTTGAAAAAGCAAACCAAAAACAGGTGTGCCTTGAATAAGATATCACAGCAGATGTTTACAAGCCTTCAGGTGCAAATAAATTGGAGAAGCTAGATATTTGGCTCAACTTATTCAAAGAAATAAACAATATATGGCCTTGAATAAGTCAGATATTGAAAAGCACCAATAGTGCTTCAATATAATGAGGAATGAGAGAAAGAAGAACTAACACTAGAGAGCTTTGTACTAGAACACAGAAGAGTAGAGCAAGGCTTGGAATTCAACATGTTAGTCTTAGTAAAAAGATCAATGATATACATATACTTAGTCTTTGTGAGGTAAATCCCTACTGAATTTCTAGAAGCTTTAAAGCAAAAAAAAAAAAAAAAAATAGTTAACTGGACCCAAAATTTTAAGAGCAAATTGGGAGTTCAAAGCTGCAGTAGTTTGTTGAATAAGAGAAGGAACCTGCCCTCTTAATGAACAATGAAACATATGCTATTAAATTAGTAAAACCCCAAGAAACAAGAGCTGTTCTAAGTTTGTGAAGCTAAGCCCACGCCTGTGTTAGACCATAAAGAGCTTTTTCAAGTGTGCAAACATGTGATGGATAATGAGAATCAATGAAGTCAGCAAGTTGTTCCGTATAAACTAACTCTTTTAAATCCTTATTAAGAAAGACTTTATTCACATAACTTGTTGAATATTCCAATCAAAAGTGACAACTAAAGTAAAAACGACCCTTATAGTAGAAGGCTTGATCACAAGGCTGAAAATATCTAAAAAATCTACACCCGAAGTTTGATGAAAACCTTGAGCAACCAAACGTACCTTAATACAATTTACACTTTAATAAATGTAAAACTGGTATTATAAGTGCAATGAAAACAAAAGTCAATGTACTTTAATACAATTTACACTTTCATGAGACTTTACTTAATACACACTCGCTATAGATCTCCATCGTACTATGGAGATCTAAGAGATGTATCACTATCGCCAATGAAGACTAATAGTGAATCTCTAGTGTGCAATGGTAGCCTTAACCGATCTCTATCAACTGTGGAGATCTATTGTCGGATTAAAATCCATCCATCACAAATGGAAATCACTAATGAACCTTCATCGTGTGGATGGAGATCCTTCGGCAATTTTCGTTGAATTTTTTTTTTTTTTTGATATACCACTTGCGGTGGTAGCGACTCGAACCTGGGTCAGTTGTCAGGCTGAATGAGCGTCTTTACCACTACCACCGACCCACATTGGGCGGTGATAATTTTCGTTGAATTAAAACCAATTTATTTACTAAGAAAAATTACAAAAAATAATAATAATAATAATAATAAATGTGACCCGATACCATATAGTTGTAAAAAGATACCAAATAGACCAACCAACCAACAGTAGACCCAAAACCTCTTACTTTGAACTCTCTCAAGTCTCAAATTCTCAATCTCATCCTTCTCTTTGACCCAAATAAATAAACCATGACCACGAGAACCAAATCCAAATCCAAATACACCAACACAGACAACAATCCTCTCTGGAACTGGAATGGCAAAAACAAGAAGAGCAAAAGCAAAACCAAGAAGCAGTTTCCCCTGACCGAATTCCTCCAAGAAAATTACCAGAAACTGGAGGAAAATGTGGTGGGTCCTGGAGGTGGGTTTGGGATCGGGTGCGGTGTCGGAGCAGGCTTCGGGCTTGTCGGAGGAGCAGGGTTCGGCGGCTGGCCTTGGAACCATCTTAACCTAGTGGTTGGGGTTGGAATGGGTTGTGGTGTTGGGGTCGGGTTCGGATACGGGTTAGGTTTTGGATATGGTTTCGATTTCGATGCTTTGCAGTCACACATGTCAAAGCCTAATTCCGATTCACCAAAAAGGTTTGCAATCGATATATGATTTTTGTATTAATTTTTTAGAAATAAAAATTTCAGGAGAGGGAATTCCAACTCGAAATGCCCGACCACGTGTTTTGTATTAATGTTATCCGTACTAATTTTCAATTTTTACACATTATCTTTATATCTCCACCATGTGTATTTATCAATATGTATGATGAATTTTCTTCTTATCTTCGAGATTACGAGAGTAAATTCTGTAGTGATTAATTTTCATAAATCATGATGTAATTAATCTTATAATTTTATAATTAAAAAAAAAGAAATGGATTTATATCAATGATTATAATTTAAGAGATCAAATTACAATTTCAGCACAATTAACACCCATGGTTGATTGCTAGCCAATTTTTGTCTTACATTAATTGAAATAATAAGATGTGATAAACTAATCCTAATATTACTCAAATACATCTTTGCCAAACATGAAAATTACATGCACGTCCTCGTTTAACTAATACCTCTCCCTCTATAGTGGTGAGGTTTCAAATTCTACCACGCACATTAATTAGCATACGTGTGGAGTTTTTTCTGTATATTTTGAGAGTAGATATTCTCGATTATGAGAGTCTAACCGCATACCTAAACCTCTTCCCGTTATATGAGGGTAGATGTTTTCCAATTACAAGAGTCCATGCTGCAGACCTAGATGTTTGACCCGCTTCAAGTAAAAATTATCAAACAAGTTAAAATAGAATTGAGAGTAAATCTCAAAACCATAAAATACACACACGTGTGTGTATATAGAGTATTAAAATGAAAATACTATTAAATTCTCCAACATCAAATTCTATTGGGCTAAATTACCCAAAAAAATGCTCTTCATAAAACTAATGACCTTGGGCAAATTAGCCCAAAAATGGATTTTTATAATCCATAAGGAAGTATTGGATCATATTATCCCAAATGACATGATAAAACAACTAATTTGCTTCAATCATGTATGTATGGTGCCTCTAACATCTCTCATTCTTCTTCTTTTGAGGAGGAGATTTAGAGACATCACAAGATATGTTTACTTGACTACTACAAGTATCCATATTAGTATGGTTGTTATTTAGCCGAGGCATAATTTGCATTTGACAATCGGAGGATCCTACGTGCAACGAAGAGTTTCGCACTGGTCATCGTAGAGTCACATGCCCCACCAAACTGAGGACCGTTATTATTAAATGATAATAATTCTCTGCTGATTTGCGTTTTTACCTAAATCACGGAAAATAAAATTCGTGAGTTATGACTAATAGTTAATATAGATAATTAAATATAGCATACATAAATATGAGATTTTTTACCTTATTATTCTTCAAATCTACATTATCACCACTCTTCATCTTTTTAAGCTTTTTCTCTGCATCCTTAAGCTTCATCGCCACTTTACCGATAATTGACCCTAGTTGGTCCTCCGAAAAGTTGTCAAAACGCGGATCCCACGTCGAGAACTTCTTCTCACTTCCGCCACCCACGATCCTTCCCGTTTTCACAGCAATCTCATCATCCTCCTCCTCCTCGTCATCGCCTTTCTCGGCCGAATTTTCATGGAAGCTAGAAGAAGAAGAAGTCTCCTTGTACCGATTGATAATATTGAAAAGTTGGGCTTCCTCGGAGGCCCAGGTCTCGGGCCTTGAAGGCCCATCTCTAGTTTTTGGGCCATAGATGATTACACACAATTCTACACCACAAAGAATTGTGAACTCACGAGCCTTCTTCAACAAATTATTTCTTCTCTTCTTGAAAGTTGCCATGCGAGACTTCCCATGCTTTATTGCTTCCACTATCATATTTTCTTTTTCCATCTTCTAAACCTCACAAAAAAATTAATTATTAATTGGAAAAAAAATAATTAATAAAACCCCTCTAATCATATTGAATATAATACAAAAAGAAAGAGAGAGAGAGAGAGAGGTAATAAGAATCACCGTAAAAAGATTTTCTTCTTTTTTATTGTGTTTTTGTAAGTTACAAGAGTATTTATAGTTAATAAGTTTCAATTCTAAATAAATAAGAATTTTATTTCAAATTTGTTTTATAGTAGAGAAACCTATTACTTATAGAAGTCTATTTACAATTCATTTTTTTCATTATTATTTTACTTTCAAACACAGTATTATATATATATATATATATATATATATAATATTTGTCATTCTCAAAATGACTTAAAAAAAGACCACCGTCCTAATGTGGCTCGATGGTAAAAGCACTCATTCAGCCTGTTAATTACCTAGATTGAAGTCGTTATCACCGTAAGTGGTATGTAAAAAAAAAAAGACTTAAAAAAAGTATTCAAAGTATTATATAATTAAATTTGAGAATATATTATTTTCATTAATTAACAATTAAAAAAAATTGTAGAATGTAATAAGAAAAAGTATCACATAGAGATAAAATAGTCTTCAAAAAATCTTATTGACAAAAAAAAGGGACAAAAGTAATAAAAAAAAAACGTGTGAGATATCAAAATTTGACTATTGTGGAACGATAAATTTAAAATTTGAGCTTCTTTAGAATTTTTATATGTAAATACTAAAAAAAAAGTAATAAATAAAAATAAAAAGGAATTCTTATAGAGTTTTATTATTATTATTATTATTATTATTATTGAGGATAGATCGAGTTTCCATTAATCATAATTAAGGAAACCTAATTAATAATAATTAATTACTCTTTTAATTTAGAAATTTTAAAGGAAATATATTTAGTTGCCAAAATGAGACCATTGACAGAACGGAAAATTATAAAAATGAAGTAAAAAAGAATCAACAATTATTACACTAATTGGTGTCAAAAGCAAGAAATATGATTAAAAAAAATATATTTTTAAGAACATGTTTCTAAATTTTCTATAAGGATTCCATATTTATATAGGCTTTTAAATAAAAAAGATCTCAATCCACACATTACTAGGATGCTTTTTAATTCAACGGATGAGATTGGATTCGGACTTGGGACTGAAATTTGACTTAGGATTGAAGTTAAACAAGTTATTTTATTTGGTACAATTTAAATTTGAGCATGATTAGGATACTTGTCTACGTGAAAGAAGAAAACTATTTTTTTTTTTGGACGATTTGAACTTGGAATATTGTTTATTATCTGATTGAATGAGCGTACTTTACTATCAAGTCACATTGGACAGTAAAAAAAAAAAAAAAAAAAACTATTGAACAAAACTTATTATACTTATTGACTTAAAGAAACACCCTTTAAAAAAGAGTTATAAAATAACATCTAATTATTACAAACTAGAAAATGAAAATTATAAATTACGAATCTTCTACTGATATACTCTTCACACCTATATTATTGAGATTGTAGGTTCGAACCGTATTCTCTCCTCAAAATCTCGAATTAATTATAATACTTAAAAAAATATATAAAATTTCGATGAAAATAATAATAATAATAATAATTAAAGAAAAAAAAAGAAAAAACATAGAACTTACAAATTGATATGTCCACTCGCTTCCTCTAACTTTTTTTGTTTTTTATTATTTGGATGAGAGGAGTTTCGAATTCTGAATTTATCTTTTTTCGAACTCGAGATCTTAATAAACGTATGGTTACCACCAATTTATAGTCGCTTTAGCTTTTTTTTTTTTCTTTTTTTAATAAAGAATAGACTATTTATAAGGTTTTATTTATATATAAGAGTCCTATTTCAATTAGAATACTCGTAAAGTCAACTTGTAAAGGAATTAGGAAACTGATAAGAGTTTCTATGTATAATGTTTCTTTATTGATTTTTTTTATTCTTTTACTTGGAGAAGAAGGAATTTAAATTTACAATCTCAACAATAGTTAAGAGGTGTAGTTATTATTACACAATATATGTATGCGGCCACATAATTTTGAAAGATTTCTAATCATACAAATTATAAAATCTTTGTAAATTACCATAAGCATTGTTGCCCAATTATATAGTGATGAACACTTTGGATTCAGTTCGATTTTAGATGAAATCAAAAAAATTTAGGTTAGAAAAGTCGAGCCGAATCGAACTGGGTTAAAACCAGTTAGGGTTCAATTAAGTTCAATCGGGTTTTGTTTTTCGTTCCTTTTTTAATGAGAAAAATTAGGTGAAACAAAAATAATCAATTTTCACCTCATCGTATTCTATCTACAAATATAAATTGAATAAATTCGTCATCTCCAAATATTTGAGAAAATCTTCAATGTACCAAATATAATACAGAGTGATACACCCTGCCACGGAATATGTGACATGTGGTATTGATCCATTTAACTCAACTGATAATTAATAAATATTTATTAAAAATCACCCTAACCAATTAATAACAAATTAGTGTAACATTAATATTGAACTTAGTTGATGAAGCAAAAAAAATATTATATACTCATAAAATACTATTAGATAGACATTTAAATTAAAAAAAATAGAATGATTAATAGAAAAAAGAATAAAAAAATATTGGAGGGCATCTCCATGGCCTCCTCATGAGGAGGAATTGGAGGCTGTGATCACCAACATGTGGAATCAATCAGACCTCCCTCCTCCGCAATAAAGAAAAATCTTCCGTGCAAGCGATGCATCGTGTATCCTCTGAACAATTCATGTCGCATGACACATTAGTTTTACCTGAACAAATGCAAAATTTGTGATTGATTGTTAACAAAAAACGGAAATAAAAAGGAAATAAATCATAACCACTCGTTGCTAATTCGGGTTTCCTAAATAATACGAGAGCAATGGCATTAGAAAGTTAGGCATTCATTCGATATCACTCACAAAATCGTTCTTGAAAAATATATTTAAAAAAATTAGAGAAAAATAGAAAGAGATTGAATTTTAATATTTTCAAGATCTAAAAACGCATTTCAAAAATTTTACAAGAACAAAAGTAACGGAAAATATATTGGTACTAGTTTTAGTGTAGTTCTAAATTTAGGATTTAGAATCACATAAAACATTTCAAAGTCTCTTTTTCATTTCGTATTTGAAGAAATAATTTTCTACTTTCAGAACCTTGTTTTACTTATCAAATATCGCGTGTCTCTTTTTATCTGTTTTCGAATTTGTAAAACCAAATACGAATTTCAAAAAACAATACCGAACGTCTGCAGACAAGAGTCATCTTTTCCGGGATTCTGCATCTTCCACTGTTGAAGTAGAATCGGATTCTGCATCTTCTGCTCTTGAACTAGAATCACATACTAAATGCATTCCAATAAATCCATCATCAGCAACCCCCTTGGTCTGCGCAGCATGGGCTGCATGATGCGTGCTTGCATGGAACTCCTCCATTGCCCGAAAGTAGGCGTAAGGTCCCCAGCCTACAAACAGATAAATAGCGTAAAAGATTGAAGTAACAGACTTCAATCAACCAAAAGTAATTGAATTAAAGCAACCTTTTTAATCAGCTTTTTGAGTTTTAAGTGATCTACAACTAGAGAGAAACATTGCATGGTCAATGCAAGTCCACTAAGAAGATTCACATCTAAAAGCAGTGAGAGAGCTCTCAGGGATTGTTCGTCTTAGTTTTTTTTTTTTTTTTTTTTGTGTCTTCTGACAGCATTTTATAACTATGTAGAGCTCAGTGATACCGTTCATAGGATATACTTTTATCGACTAAAGGAGCTTTAGCATACCTTGAACATGAGATGGTAGTGGGAAAAACTGCAAATAGCAGAGTGTAGCCACTGTTAGCCCTGTAGACAAAAAAATAAAAATAAAAATAAAAATTTGAAAGTCGATGAATTTATGCATAATTGAATAATGACAACATCATGGCACAAACCTAGAAGACCTCCTGCAAAGACATCTGTCCAGTGGTGCCAGTAGTCATCAACTCGAGAAATGCCAACAAGAGTTGCAAAAAGTATAGGAAGGATGATGAGGCACAACTTTGCAACATGGCCTTTGCGGTCAAATACTTGTATTTTTCCAGATAAATACAGTGACAAAAAAACCATTCCAGCAAAGGAACCTGAAAGAAGCATGCACTGTTTCTTAAAAGCTAACAGGTGTGCAAGAAACATCTAGCAAATATAGCTCTGCCATTACGCGTTCAACTGACTATTTTTTATCTCCCTTTTCCCTTAATTAAATTCCTTAAATTCGTTAAGGAAATGAATGGTTCTTTATCTTTTAACACGTAAACATTTGTTTGCCACATTGAAATGCAGTGACCTTACACGAAGTATGCCCGCTAGGGAAGCTTTTGTGCCCTTCCTTAATGTCACTTGCCTTGCCATGACATATGACATCTCCCAATTCATCATATACCTGAAATACAAAGGGTTTGAAATTTCAAATTAAAGATTGTGACATGTTGTGAATCCACAGGAAAAAGCTCGAAAAACCTATGTTCTTATAGCAGCAGGAAGCAAACAATTGCAGAGTTAGTAGAGCATGCATACATCCTTTCCATCAGGAAAACAGCGCCAAAAGAAGTCGGGTCTGGGCCGACCAACTGCAAGTTTCATTGCGTCTGTAAGAATTTGCGTCACTAGAAGAGAGTAAAAGAGGCCTGCACTACTAAAAGGTTCATCATCAGTTCAATGCTTATGAGATCTGCTTCAACCGATAGCATAAAAGAGACATTTACAGATTAAAACTATCGAGAGATGAAAGATGTCATCACCAAGTATGGCATGATGAAGATCATATACACATCTCCTGCGGAAATAGACAATGAGAAATGCCAACATGGGGAAGCCAATTGTGTAGATCTAATCCAGAGGAAAAAATAAAAGGCTGTTATCACCGGATTATTAACTGTAGAATTAGGTTTTTATTCAAAAGAACAAACGGCACAGGGCACTTACTGGGACAGCCCAAATTGGTACCGTATTTTTTTTAAAAGGGTATTTAAGATCATACATCATATCTTTCCCCACAAACCGATAATATGGATGGACGAAAGTGAGGATGATTGCAACAACCGCAAGAAGTAAAAGTATCACCCAATCATGCAAGTGTGTCCTTGCAACAGTAGTTCCATGGGATTTTACAGTGTGGAAACGAGATGTAACGTCCGTCATTCTGAACTGTTTGAAATACATACATGCCAAAATCGAATTTAAACTAATCAGATATCGACTGTTTAATAGGAACTTATAATAACTTAACATGCACACAAATCACATACCATAAAAATTAAAACTAAAACTCATAAACAGTGAAAATATAAACAAAACCTCTTCGTTCCAATATTCTAGTAATGGCCAATGACGACTGTTTGCAGAGTTCTCCAATCTCCGGCTTGATTGCTCCTAGATAATCCCAACACAAAAATCAATCTTCAGAGCATAACTATTTTAAAATGAAAATGTGTTTTTGGGTTCCACAGTTGAATATAAGTCAATATTTTTGATGATTTTGGTGCAGATGAAAGTTTGATGAAGAAAGCAAAGTTGCATAGATCTACCATAACCCTCTATACTTTCAACTGACAATCCTATATCACTTGAGAGTTACAAAAGTTTTGGCAGGAAATTGAAAAGTAAAATCTGACATCTGATCTCTAATTTATGCACCCTTGATGACATGAACTTCTTGGCTGCTACATACATAAGAGAGAGAGAGAGAGAGAGAGAGAGCTCATCCTGCTACCGTACAATCTCAACGCAAAACACACATGAAAAAACATTGAAAATGAAGCATTCAAGATAAAGACTTGTAAATGATGGATTGAGAAGTTGGAAAAATACAGACTCATTGTTAAGGCTTTAACATATATCGAATAACGGGTAGTAGAGCTTCCTCTAGCTTTAAATTGATTTCGTTCTCCTTGCGATTTCAAGAAGCATTAGAACATTAAAATCATTTTGAAATACTATAAACAACCATAATTAATACTCGAAGGCTTAAACACAAAACAGAACAGAAATATATATCTAATCTAAAATTATAATTATATTTCTTTTGTTTTGTTTTTTCTTTTCTCTTCCCTAATTTCTTGAAGCTATAAGCAATTGGTTGATTACACAGGTAGATTGACCAATCACTCTCTACTCAACAACAAGAATGCCAACAAAAACCATAAGAGAAATGTATGAAATTTTGCAATCTTTTCAAGAGCAAAAAGGTAACCCAGTTACTGTATATCTCTATAATATGAATTCAAATACCAAATTGACATCTAAACAACCTAAAATAAAATTTAAAAAGAAAAAAGAAAGAAAACCCACCAACCTGAAAGAACCCCATCAAATTATGAACACAAGAAAGAGATCGAAATTCCCACCAAGGCATTGTGTGACACAAATCAAAATTCGAAACAAACAGACAATGTCAATGCAAATGAAGATAACTGGGTCTATCTATTGATATCAAATAATTTCTCAGAATTCAGGAAGGAAGTTGTTTGATTGAATACAGATAGGGACCTTCCTGTCAGTTGGGTTCACACATTATTTATTATTATTATTATTATACATAAAAGAAAAAGGAGTGATATATCATATATCCACGCAAATGTATGTAGAAGACGACAAGCATGAATATAAAAAGACAAAAACCAAGTTGTGAAATTACCAGAAAGTTATGCTGCAACTGAACAGTGAACAGGGACCCATCTGGATTTTTCTTTTATTATACGGAGGAGGAGGAAGGAGAGAGATTTGAGAGCCGGGAATGCCGACTTGGTGCTCCTGCACTCCTCAATATCTGTTCAATCTCCATAACCCAACATTTATATTATCTGTATTTTTTACTATTTTTGTGATTGTTAAAAATGTTTTTGGTGTTATTTTTTTTTTCTATAAAATTGAAAATTTTGTTGTTGAACAAGCAAATAATTCGGAAGGTAACAACATTTTTAGCTGCTCGAATTGTGAATAATGGACCAGATACAGTTTATTGAAAATAACAGACTTGTTAAAATAAGCTTATTTTCATAACAGTTTTCGAAGAGTTTTTTAGATGGTGGTTTAATAATTTACGGGACAAAAGATTATCGGTACCTACTAATATCAATCCCAACTAGGATAAGAGTTTTTTTATTATTATTATTAAATCTAACGTCTGACGTGTCAGAGGATTATCAGGACATGTATATCTAGATATGGTGAGCTGCTGCTGAAAAATATCAGCAAGATCTAGCTATGGAATTTCTCCGAGTCCTACACGGTCGATATTCGATTTTCTGCAATACAGAGCCAGGTTCTTCTCATGGAGCCTTTTCCAAATGCAACCAAAATGTATTCTCTGGCACGTCAAGAAGAAAAGCCACAAGGAAAATCCAATCTTTACCATCTCTCTAGCCTGAAAATGGTCAGCTGCTCTCAACACTTCTGAGCAACTTGCTACAAGTTGCATATTTTTCTTTTTCCCGCTAAACAAAGTGAATCTCTAGGCCACCAAGCAATCAGGCATGGTCCACTTCAAAGACTCCGACCCATCTTTATCATTTTCTCAAGTACAATTAGCCACCTATCTTTCGATAATTTTCGATGACACGTATGTATCGGCGGAGGTTTTTGTCGATTTTGATAAACCACAAATATTTGATAACTATGTATTTAAGAAAATCTCATATAAAAGCAATTCATATTTTGTAGGATTATTTTTACGAGTTACACATTTCCCTTACCACACAATCAACCTCGCCGACCCTCCGCACCATGTTGGATAGTAGTAACACCCAGCTGAAGTTATCCTTCTCTACTTTCAGGCGGCGAATGACTCGCAAGGAATGGATTTTCGAAGATGCACAATATGTTGAATTCAAGCACATACGATCAACCAAATTTGGAGACCTTTTTAATTGTGGCAAATTCAACATGTTGGAACTTCCGACAAACTTATTCGGAATATATCACAAAGATAATTTGGGGATGATGGAATGATATGTGCTTGGATAAGTTAGTAAGTTAGACTTAGTCAATGACTGTTATTAGTATTTTCTTTTGGATAGGTTAGTAGCTATAATTCAGCTATTTCTTTTGTTATTGTGAGTGGTTAGCGCGACTATGTTTTTCCATTAAATTTGTGTCCTATTTTCTTGACATTATCATCATGTACATAACTTATAAAGCTCCTAGAAAATATGAATGAATGACATGAATTCACAAGTAAATTTTTCTACTTTGTTTCTTCTCTTTCATTCTATAAAAATTCATATCAGAAGGTGTTCTCACAGCAGCATATCTTATTAATAAAATGCCTATACCCATTCTTTCCAATAAATCACCTCAAATAACCATTTTTTAATTTAAAATTACTCTAAATGCCCTTTAAATAATTTAATAATTTTTATTGAAAAATAAAATAATAATTAAATAATTATTTAAAGAACAGTTTGATTATTTTTCGATTTATGATTACTCAAATATTAAATTTAATTGTGGTCAACAGATTCCGGAGAGTAATTATATAGTTATAATAAAAGTAATACAATTTAGGAAAAATTTATGTAATTTTGCCTTCATTTTCTAATTTATTATCGTTTTTCAACACTGCACAAATTTCAAATACCCCCTTAAAACAAGTAAAATATTAATATAAATAAGTTAAAAGAAAAAAAAAAACTATTAATATTATAAATAAGTTATTACACTGAACAAGTTTGGAAACTTGAAAGTGACCTTGTCCTGTCTATTTTGGTACGAGACTTATCTCACTGAGTCCCAATTTTGTCGTTTTCCAAAACTTGGATAGAAATCGCCCAAATCTAGGAGTTATGACGTGTCACTCTTCCCAGTTCACTTTACTGCCAGCTAGGATTATTCTTGACTCGAGAAACTATCGAGTGTTTTAGTCTTAGGTATCACTCGTGCAGTCACTCAGTTAAAACGCGTTTTGATTGGAGGAAAGACAAGTAATATTTAGAAAACAAGTTTATGATTGGGCGGTTAAAGTGAGACCGTTGCGTGGAAGTTATTCTCGAGAAACCCATTGCATCTTCGACACCCAACAAGACCGCCATTAAAATAAAAACTAAAAAACCAAACAGTCCAGACTCAGTCAAAGACTCACTACACATAAACACACTTTCCAACAACAGATCTCACGACGCGATGGACATGATGGGCCCACATCCACAGCCGCAACCGCAGGCCGCCGTCTCCAAGCTCCGGATCATGTGCAGCTACGGCGGCCACATTGTCCCCGTCCCCCACAAACACAAGTCCTTCTTCTACGCTGGCGGCGACACCCGTATAATCTCCGTTCCTGCCTCCGTCGCCGCCACCTTCTCCACCTTCTCGGCCCACATCGCCGCCGCGCTCCAGGTGGGTTACCCCTTTGCTCTCAAGTACCAGCTACCTCTCAACGACCTCGACTCGCTCATCTCCCTCTCGTCCGACGAGGACCTCCTCATCTTCCTCGAAGAGCTCCACCGTCTTTCCTCTTCTCCTCCTCCTGCTGCTCCCGCCCGCATCAGATTGTTCCTCGTCCCGTTCAAACAGCAGGGCGGGGACCACGAGTTGGCGGTTTGTGGGGGTGGGGCTCAGTCGACTCAGCCCGGGCTGACTCATCCGAAGACGGAGAGTTGGTTCGTGGACGCGTTGAAGGGTGCGAAGATGATGCAGCAGAAGGGAGAGATGGGTGGGTTTGGTGGGGAGGGAGGTCAAAGCGAGGGCCTTTGTGGGCAGGAGTCTTTGATGCTGGAAACGACGTCATCTTTTGGTTCTTCTTCGTCTTCAGGTTTCGTTGTCGAATTTGCCGCCGATTAAGGCTTGTGGTAGTGGGTGGTGATGAGACTCTGGTTCACTATCAAGACAACAAGACTATGTTGCCTTCAACTGAGTCAACTGCAAGGTAATTTATTTATGTTAGTTTTCGTATGATTTTGTTTTCAAGTCTTTTTTGTTTTCGTTGAAGACAAAATATTGAATCTGGTTTGAAGCAATCGGTTGTCATCATCTGAAATATGTAGTTTCTCTAGAAATAGAATCTCAATGTTGTGTGTAAGGTTTCACTTGAACAAGCTCTGTAATTGTATTGATTGTGTAATTTCTTTTTACAGTGATACTGGTAGCGTAACTTGTTCGTTTCCTTGCGGGCAGACTGTAACTGACCAAGGCCCCGTTTTTCCTGTTGCCGCAATGGAAAATAACGTTAATTTGAATCCTACTGATTTGTCTGATACTAAGATCCCTGATCTCGTCCCAGGGTTGCCGGTGCCCAAAACAGTTCAATATGCTGGGTATCCATTATCTACGCAATTGGATCAGCTTCAGCAACAACAGTGGCAATGCATTCAAATGGGTAATCCTATGAGCACATTGCCGGTTACATCTTACTATCCTACTTATAATAAGCTGCCTTCTCACCAGCCTCTACAATATCTCTCTAATCAGCCATACCCAGTATATGTTGTGCCGGTTGGGCAGGCGCAAGCTTACAACGCATCACCTCAATATTGTTCCAAGGAAACTATGCAGGTTATAGGCCGGCCTCCATTGCATCCAAATACCTCAGCGATTTCTCCCCAAGTTGCATACAAGGAAGTCATTGCAGTTCCACCTATACCTGGGTTTGTCTCACAAGTTTATAGAACCACCCCTGTGGCAAATTCACCAGTCCATGTACCTTATAATGAAAATAAGCAACAAAATGGGGTTGCTCCTCAAATGCATAATCAAACTCTGCCAATCGGTGTTACTTCAAGGGAAACTGCTAATTATAGCAATGAACATGACAATGACGCTGCACGGGCCCATATATACAAATCTCAGCCTCCGCCACCTGCACTACCTTCTCAGTACCAAGCCATGACCAACGCCACAACAATATTGATGTCGGATTAAAACTTCACAGCCATAGTGATTCTGTTATCTGAGAAGAAACAGTTTTGGTAGAGCTTTCGTGGTAACTCCAAACTTTTCTATGGTTTCCTACTTCGGTGTTGGTATGTACTGTATTGTCTACCTGAGACAGAAGAGAATATGTCCTCCACCTATTTTCTTCCATCTTTCTCTGTCATGTTATTTGATTTAAGTGTTTTGAGATTATATCATACAAGTTTAATAAAGATGTGTGCTTCTAGTTCAGCATATCTTTAAATTTAATACAGATATTTTCCTGTTAGGATAGGTGGTTTTGATGATAATTAATGTTTTGTGCTTGAGTGTTTGATTCAGAACATTAAGTTTCGGATAAGTAATTAATTTTCTCTTGATCTGGAATGCAGAATGTGATTATGCGAATTGGTCTGCTCTAAAAAGTTACACCTGATGATCAATGTTTTATATGTAGTTGTAAAAAAATGGTATGAACTAGAACCCTTTTCTTCCTTCTCTTGACATTCTTGTCGATCCTTCTGATTTCTCGTTTTGATTTATTTTTGCTTCTTTAAGATTAAAATTGTTTAAATAGTAATTGTGTTGGTCCGACACAGTGGGGCAAAGTTTGATTAGAAATTGACTGGTTATAGATTTTTTAACTATAAATCGTTCATGCTGGGGCTTGCTCTTGCTCTTGATCAGTTTCTGCTCGTTTATCGAGTCTTTAAACTTATTGCTGTTATTGTGTGCCCAACAAATGATCTTTTATATGTACTGTTCGTTAATTCGTACATTGATCAACTATTTCATCCTAATGTGTATTAGTCTGCTGTCATTCTTCAACAGCTCTGTAATTATATGATCATCATCACTTGAAGCTATCTGTTGAATTTTGTGCTTCAGATCTTCTTCTCAATTCACTTTCAAGTGCCATCTGTGTTTGATAAGCATGAAAATTGAAGATGTAAGCCTAACATGTGTTTTACAGAGCACTTTTAAGACTCACCAAGCTGAACCATTATCCTTGAATAATTACTTTTTTAATTTTCCTACTGCTCTGATCGGATAAGGCATCTAGGTTTTCGTATCAGATCGGATCCAGACTGTACGGCATCTGTTTGACACCCCTAGTAGACAATGAAGGATTTGAATTTTAAAATTTAAGAATCTGAAATTATTTTCCATCTGTGATGAGAGCATATTTTGCAAGTTTTGCTTTTCTACAACTGGAGTCATTAGATTAAGAGTTGTGTAGTTCTCAAGTTTCCGCTTACAATTTATATTTGGAAGATGTATGTGGTAACACTTCTTAGCAAAGCATTTTGGCTTGAAGTTGTTTCTTTTGGTTTTGGTAGCTTTGTATGACGAACTTTGCAATTTATTTTAGGCAACAAGGTGATGTCTTTGAATTTAGGCTTCTATTGCTATTTAATGTAGAAATTACAGCAAGTCTTTATGAGAGTCATGAGAGCCATTACACAAGTTGCCTAAAAAAAACATTGAAAAACAGCTTCATATAAGCTCAGAAAGCTCAAAAACATTTACAACTATGCAACTGATACTTATCTCAACGGATTCGTAAAAAATATCATACAGGGTAACTTTTCGGAGCATTCTGAAACAATATATCTTTATTGATTTCACTTCATGATTAACCGTTCTTTGTTTGACTGTGCCTTTTCTCTCAGATGTTATTTATTTGGCAAGTTTTCGCTTCTTCGCCTAGAATGAACTGTTCCTTAGTTGATGAAGTGATTCTGTCCAAACTATCACAGACAGACTTCATAGAAGGTCTCTTATCAGGGCTCTTGTTTATGCAGCCGAGGGCGATTCCCAGAACAGCAACTATTTCGTCTTCCTTGTCTGGATCATTAGCTAAGAAGGGGTCGAAGACATCGGTCACTGCCTTTCGATCCTCAAGGATGAGCTGAATCCATTGGACAAGATCCATTTCCAATGAACCTATCTGAATTACTGGGAACTTGCCAGAAATAATCTCTAGTAAAATCACCCCATATGAGTACACATCCCACTTCTGGGTTGGCTTTCTGACTTTTGAGGCTTCAGGAGCTTGATAACAAGACCTGGTCATGGTTGTGTTTATTGGTGTTAACTCATATGGAGAACTCTGCTGTGGTGTTCCATTTGTCATTTGTTCCCACTGGACTGCCACTGATTCTTCGGCAATATCAGCGATGCGGCTGAGTCCAAAATCAGAGATATGACCCTCCATCCTCTCTCCAAGCAGAATGTTGCTAGGCCTCAAATCTCCATGGACATATCTTCTGGGACTGAATTCATGCAGAAAAGCCAAGCCTTTTGCTATTCCTTTTAGGATTCTCAGACGAATTGGCCAAGAAAGAGGTCTGAAGTATATCATTCCAGATTTCCCTGTTCAAGTTTGAAGAATGAGAACCGTTAGTGTCATAGAAGTGTGATTTGCATGGGAGATCTTTAACAAGAATAACACAGAGGAAAAGCAAAAGAGGATGTAATCAAGAAGATAGTTGCTAGTTCGTCTTAGAGGCAAGAATCTACCATGAATAGCAGTGGCAAGATCACGGTTGGGTATGTAATCATAGATGAGCAACTTCTCATCGACAGACCAGAAATAAGCTCGGAGACTGACGATATTTGGATGCCTGATCTTTGCAATTGCTTCAACTTCTGTTTGAAATTCCTTGAACCTTTGTGATCCTCCTTGTCCCAATCTTCTGACTGCCACCGCTGGCCCGTTATTTAGCACGACTTTGTACACAATTCCTATTCTACTCTTACCCAGAAGAAAAGCTGATGCTGTCAGAAGCTGCTCAAGATCGAAATCAACCTGCAAGTCTAATGGCACAAATTCATATTGCTCCGAATTTTCTGATAGAGTTTCCACATTGTTTCTGGTGAAGCAGAAGATTTCCTTTCCAATCTTCAATTTTTCCTTGAAACGGCAGCCACCAACATTTTCACCTCTCCAGTTACAAGCAGAAGACTTCTTGTGCCGATAATGGAGCAACAATCCAATAATGCAGATCCCCATCACCATGGCAACGACAACAATCGTAATCACTGTACAGGAACTTGATCGATGGACTTTCCCACTTTTGATCTGAGATGGATCAGACGGTAAGGGTTTAGAGTATGGATCTGAAGTGCCTGGAGGACATGAAATTTTCAAAGGAGGTCCACAGAGGGAAGGGTTGCCTATGAAAGCAGTTGGTCCTAAATTCAATATACCATCATTTTGGGGTATTGGGCCACTAAAATTGTTATAGCTGAGGTCTATGTAAACTTTCTCTGCAATTTTTCCTAGGCTTGCTGGAATTGGACCATTGAAGAGATTGTGAGACAAATCAAGGATATCATTCAAGTTCGGCAAGCTGCCAATGTTGTCGGGGATCAAACCACTTAGTTTGTTGAAGGAAAGGTTGATTTTCTGAAGGCTCATTAAATTGGTTCCAAACCCATCTGCAAGAGAGCTGGTGAAATTGTTGTGATCGAGGAGCAGCTTCTTTAGTCTCTTGCATTGGACTAGAGATGAAGGTATCGAACCATTAAACGAATTCCAGGAAAGATTTAAAACTTGCAGGTACTTGAGGTTTCCTATCTGAGTAGGAACAGGTCCAGAAAATGCATTTCCTGGGAGGACCAAACTTTGTAGATTCATTAAACTGAAGAGCTCGATCGGTAAATTTCCAGAGAAGCTGTTATTCCTGAGATTAAGCCGGCGAAGCTCTGAGAGATTTCCGATAGCAGGATGAAGAAACCCTGAAAGCTTCTTGTTTGGAATGCTGAGAGCATAAACTTTATCTTCTCTGCATGTAACTCCCTCCCATGCACACGGGTTCTCGTCGGAGCTCTTCCAACTGTTTAAACTGCCTTCCGGGTAGTTTTCATTGGCTCGTTTAAAGGACAGAAGAGCAAGTCCTTCATCGTTTAGACAACCCACAAGAGCAATACAGTAGCAGATGAGGAAAACCAAGGGAAAAAGTAGGGAAACCATCTCTACAGAACAGAAAAAAAACAAAGCCAGCTTTTTTTTTAAAGCGAATTAATTCGAGAGCTAAGATATGGGATTTGTGGGGATGATCAGCTTCTCTGCTAATCAAAATTTTTGACACATATTTTGAAGGAAGCTATAAGGTATTTGAACAGAACAGAAAGGAAGAAGTTTGCAATGCTTCGTCTATTTGCTGCCTGCGACTTTTTATGAGCTGATACAGAAGCAGCCAATTTGTTAGTTAAAAGAGTGTTGAGTGGGACACACAGCTCATGCAAAGACAGCAAAGCGTAAAGGGCCAAAATCATTCTTGTCCCTAACTTTTTTTCAAAATATTACTTTTTAACCGCTATTTACATTTTTAACCTGTATAGTCCCTAACTAATTAAAAATTTATTAATTTAGTTATTTCGTTAGGCAACAGTTAGTTAAACTTAATGGTGTTAGGGGTATTTCAATCTTTAGATACAAAAATAAAAATTAAAGTTAAAAAATAAATAAAAAATTATTAAATAAAAATAAAATAATAAAAATTGAAAATAAAAAAAATAAAAAAATAATTAATAATTACTTTTAATAATTTCTTTATTTTTTAAAATAATAATTAAAAGTTTATAGTTTTTTAAAAAATAATAATATCTCCTCTCCTAACATTTTAAAAAAAAATAATTTTTTTATTATTTTAATAATTTATTTTATTTTTAACTTTTAATTTATTATAATTTATTTTTATATATAAAATTTATTTTAATATTATAATATTAATTTGAAGAGTTATTCTAAATTATTAAATTATCATAAATTAGTAATTATTGTAATTTTTTTATTTTAAAGATTTTTAATTTTAGTGTTAATTAATTTATTTATGTATTTTTTATATTTAAAGATTTTTCTTATAAATTTTGTTTATTTTATAGTTTTAATTTTTTTCTAGACACATTGTTAAATTCTTATTGGATGTATAAGTTAAGGTTAATTTGTTAAATTTTAAAAAATAGAGGGTAAAATTGTAATTTTTATTTAATCATTTAAAGTTAAGGGTAAAATGGTCAATGTACATAATCTGTCATGTTTGACTGTCAAAAATTTAATAAAATGACTAAATTGATAGATTTTTAAAAAGTTAGGAACCACGCGAGCTAAAAAATGCAAATATCGGTCAAAAAGTAATATTTTAAAAAAAGTTAGAGAGCATAATAATTTTTACCCACGCGTAAAACTTAATGTAGAACACTTCTAGAAGTCCGCAAAATGGGTTAAAATTAAATGATCTCGGGTTTCGGTTCATAATATGTTTGTGGATTTATTTTGACGAGACTTACAAAGTTTACTGAGTTTTATTCTATGATTTGCAATCGTTTTTCTAGATTCAGTCATTTAATAAGTTTTCATTTATCAGTTTCTTTTATTTTTGACAGTATTTTCATATCCTAATAGCTTTTAGTATGAATTTTCGTTTTCAATACTGTTTGTTTTGTTAGTTTCGTTTAGGAAAGTTCTCTTTGAATTAATAATTCAATTTGCTTTTTCGGGTAAATTTTGAGATATAATCAATTTAGAAAATTCTAGTTCTTTTTAGAATAGGTTTATTTTTCTATTTAAGTTTAGATCCGACTTCATTATTACTATATTTATTTATTAAACTAATAAAATCGTTGCTTTGGAGCAATTTCGTCGTGTATTCTTCTGATTAGCGAGCTTTCGCTTCGTCAAAACTAATTTGAGAGTTGTTCTGGATTGAAAAAAAAAAAAAAAAGTCTCTTTGTTTTTGTCATTTCTGGTCCCAAAGAAATTATATGAACTATGTCCCTATCTTTTCCATAATGACCTTTCTTCACACTTGCTTTCATCAAAAGCAAACTCAACTTTGAAATTACTTATTATTTTGCATGAACCATACTTCAATGTACCAGACTTTTCTGTCTTACTGTATCTAAACAAAGTCATCATTCTTAATTATATTGTTCTAAAGTGAATCTTGTTTTTTTTTTTCTGTAATGTTTATCCACAAATAAAACCAATAACATTTTTAAGAAAAAATTATCAAAAAGTATGCCGGGATAAAACTATCCATATATAGTGATAAATACGTATGGTGGAACTTGAATGTTTACCACTAAAGTGAAGAAAAAAAAATGCATTAACTACTGAACCTATGAGTGGACGTGTAAATGCATGTCATGAAGGATATCAATCTATAGGATAATTCTCTAATCAGAACTTTGGTTTTACAGCGTCCACAATATTACGAAAAGTTCACCAACATTGTAAAACTCACTAAACTTTACAAACTTTAGTGTTTGATGACATTTTTATGTTCAATCGTTAGATAGATGTATCTAATGTTCTGAAATGTTCGTGAAGTGAAGAGTGGTATTGACTTGATAATTCTTAATATGATTTGGCAGAATAGTGAAATGTGATGAGATGCATAACAGAGAGAGAAGAAACCTTGAAAATTTGGTTCTAGGCCGCGAATTGCGGTGATAATTGATGCATAAAGATGCACTGAATATGCAATAATATCAGGACAGTTTGACAGTGAATCCATTACAAAAGCAACAACAATTAACTTTTTCATGATTTCTGGTCCAAATTCCAATGGAGGACTTGTTGACTCTTGAGGAGCTCTAGACCTACTCATGATTTGTGGTATTGACTTGATAATTCTTCGCTGGTTAGGATTTCTGATTAATTAGCACGCCTCGGAGGGAACGGCAAACTTACTTTGATTGACTTTTAAGATGCCTCTTTATAGTGTTTTCGTGAAAATATATATATATATATATATATATATATAATTTTAATTAACTTATATTTTATTTTTTACGATATGAGATTTGGTAAGCGATATGATTTTTAGTAAGCCAAAATTTATTCTCAGAAATAGAAACAGCCCGAGCTGCTAGAAAATGTGCCAAATTGTTATTTAGACAAGGACAAGTATGACATTACACCTACACTATTAAAATCGTAAGTTCGAGTCATATTATTCTTCTTTAAATTTTGAATTAATTATAATAGTTGTAGTAGCCAAAAATTGAAAGTAGGCCTCCAAAGACAAATCATTATGTCAGATCCAAGAGATTAACGAACAAAAGGAAAGCTTAAAGTGAAACTAATTAATTATAAATTCCAAAGAAAAGGCCACAAAGCTCATAAAGCACAAAAGCAAAACCAAGAGAGATAGTAAAACATGGTAGAGCGAAATGACCACGTAGAGCGCAAAAAAAGGAGGTGTTAAGCAAGAATCGAGGGATTTACCAACGGTGGAATGGTCTCGTGATCACCGAGATGCCCGTTTCAAGAGCATGAATGCACCAATTCAACTCTCATGACATTATCGTAGACCTCTCCAACGGGCAATGAATGCACTAATTCAAGTATTGTAACGTCCCCGTAGACCCCTCTAACAGGCATCCAAAACCTCAACTATAAATAGGTAGACCCCTCATAGGGCAAGGGGTGGGCTTTAGGAGACCGAAAACACTTTGTATTCTTCCTCTTTTCTCTCAACATTCTCTTAGCAAAACGCTGTCGGAGTTCTCTCCGACGACCTTCCATAAGTCTTTCATCACGTATCCGGCCACACCTTCAAATTCCGATTATACTCCCCCAGAAAGTTCTCATAGGGAGAAATTACTATTTATTCAATATTAATTTACTTTATTCTACATTCTTATCATTTAATATTATTTACACTATTATAATTTTATTCTAATTTGAGCGTCAGAGTGTCTTTGGCCTATACCACCCCAATGTCAAGTAGATTCTCTTGATTGTTGATTACACAGGTTGTAGTGCTCATTCCGCTATCCTACGCGAATTAGAATCTACAATAGTAAAATAAAAAAAACTTAATTTTCATTAAAAATAATTTTAAAATATACTATTATTAAAATTATTTTATAATATAAATAATATTTTAAAATAAATAATATTTAAGATGATTATATTTTATTTTAAAAACTATTTGAATTTATTTTATTTTAAAAATTAACACATATTCAATTCAATCTAACTTTATATTTCATCAAATAAAATACAGTTGTTTTTAATCATATCCAATAAAATCTCAATCTCATACAAATATGCATAAATGTAACAATAGTGACAATGTTAAAGGTAGAAATTGCAGGCTTGCAGTAGTCCAATCTCAAATGTTTAATTGTCTAATATGAGTATTAGTGCCACTTTGATGAAAATGATGATTGATTCGTTTTCTCATTATTATTATTTTTTTTTAAGTAACTCAAATTTAAAATATTATTAAAAAAAATTATATTTAGATAAGTAAATATATCTTGGTTGCGGGAGTCTATTTAATAAGAAATGGGGATGGTACCATCCAACCGAATACAATTTAATCGATTATTTATAAAATTTCAATGAGAGCCATTTTTAAAATCTCAAGTGGATTAATGAATTTTTTTAAAAAGTATTTCATTTACCTATCATTATGGACAATACCGGTCATATTATCTATGGTATTCGAACCTGAACTATATTTTTTATTTTATTATTTTTTGGCCCTTATTTCTTATCCGTATTTTAACATATCAATTTATACCGAGTCTATTCTTTTTATAGCCTATTTTTTTTTTTTTTATACCCCTTATAAAAAAATTTGGAATTCAAAATCAATCAAATCTCCATTGGCAGGTCGGGAAGAACCGGAATCTAACAAGTTCACCCTTCACTACGGGTCACATTGGGTGATAGTATCATATAATCGCTTTAGCTTATTTAACATTTAGCTCTCAATAACATTGATCTAAGAAGAATAGCAGTTTATTTAGAATTTTTTTTTCTTTTGTTTAGAAGGCCTGTTTCTAAAACAATTTATGTAATGAAAAATGACCAAAAACATTAGAATATTTTTTTTTGTCTAAATTTTATAAAACAAATAGAATATTGGATCCTAACAAGAAAACCTTCCATACATACTGGTATTTAATTGATTATTCATATCACATGACATAATCCTTCGACAATGTCCGTTAAAGATTTTTTCACTCACTGTAAAGAAAAAATCTTATAAGAGACGGTTTTACCATGTCATCTCTGCGCCATCTAATCAAAACATGTCAATGATAAAATATTATATTTGATAAAGTTAAACAAGTTGTCAATGTAGATGTCTCCCATGCAAGTATTTCATCCAATCATATATGACTCAACATCAAAATCACAACATTTCATCAACACTATCGTCACTCATTTACATGATTGATTGCCTAGCAGACTCTCAACAGACAACCCACAATTATATGTGTGAACAAGTCACAAAAACTCTTCAATTATTGTACACAAGAATGCCTTATATACTCAATCAAGCCAGAGTTGCAACATTTCAAAAAATGTGCAAGTATGGACTAATGCAACTTGGAAGACAAGCAAGTTATTTGGAGCATAATCAATTCTTAAAGAACACCTTTCCTGTTCTAGTCACACCTCTTAAGGAGCCACCACGATATTCGGATAGTTTACGGGCTGGTGTCAATGCTCTTGCTACTGAAGAGCCTGGAAAAATTTGGCATCACCTTTGTTTTCTTCTTGATGGTGATGGAACCCGAACGAGCCATCCTAGTTGAAGGAGAGGCAGATTTTCGATACTTTGCTCGTCTTGATGGAGTCAAATTGCCGGTGCCTTTGGTGTATTTCCTAGCCGGTCCTGGTTGCGTGTTCTCTGCTTGTGTGTTTTTTTCGCGCTTGTGTCTCCAGTTAGTCATTTCTCCTTCTACCATTCTCTTCACGGAAAGTGATCTCGCTGTTCTAAACACCTCTTTCTCTTCTTCCACCCTTGTCTCTCTGATTTCCTTGTGAGCTATTTCAATTTTCATCAGAATTTCCTTTTCACTGCCCTTTAATGCTTCAATCCATGCCTGAGCAGCAGCAACCTTCTTATCTGCAATCTCTTCAGCCCCACCAGCACGGCCTGTTAGATATTCGTATTCAAACTTCGAAATGGTAATCAAAGAACTATGCTGTGATGTAGAAGCCCTTGTTTGCATGGTATTCTCAATAAGAGATTTCAGATGCTCAAGAGCTAAAGCTTCTGACGATTTAATTGCATTTAGCTCTTGCATTGCAGCCTGCAATTTTTCATCAGTTAATTCAATTTCGGTCTCAGTTTTCTGAACTTCTGCCTTGATGGTTGCAGTTTCTTCAGTGATAAGCTCCTTCTCTTTCTTTGCTGCCTCTGCTTCCGTCTTTAACTGTTCGAGAGTGAGGGATAGATTGCTTGCGATTTCTGCAGCCTTTTCCTCAGCTGCAGTTACTGCTTCCAACTTGGATTTTGCTCTAAGTAGTTTGGAATGGAGATTTTGAACAGTTAAATCTGATTTCTCTTCAACTTTCCTAAACCGAGCTGTTTCTTCTCTGATATGCTTGAGCTCATTCCTTATGACATCCATTGAAGCCATGAACTGAAAAGCTTCTTCTTTGATTGAAGCCAATTCCTTCGTTGCTGCCTCTAATTCTTCCGTGATTGACTGTAACAAAGGCGAACCTTCCAATTCGTCTACACCTTGAAAATCGCCTTCTGTGTGCTTCAAGCTATCATTTCCTTGTACATTTTTGTACGTTTTCTTAACATGGTTTAGCTCAGTCTGTAACACATTAACATCCGAGAGGGTGACTGCCAGTTTGTTTTCGAGCTCTCTAGCACGATCAATCTCTTCAACCATTTCCTTCACTTTTCCCTTTTTCCCCTCCACTGCAAATGCGAATTCACTGGCTTCTTTTTCCCTCTGAGCTTCAATTTCTGCATATTCTTTAAAGGCCTCGATTCGTGCCAACTCAACCAACACTTGTTCTTCATTAACCTCCTCAATCTCCTTCTTAAGTGCTTCCACAGAGCTCGAATTAGACGCGATTTTTGACTTTGAAGTCTCGACATCCTTTTCTGCCCGCGACTTCTCTTCCCGAACAGCAGCCATATCAAGCTTGAGTGTACTCAATTCTTTTTTCATAAACTCCAACTCTTGCATCACTTGTGAATACTGAAAACTCTGTCCACTCCTCCCCGCCGCCAATTCTTTTTCTTCTTGCCTACCTGAACAACCTTTTAACATGTCAATGTCTCTCCTCTTTGCTTTCACCTTCGAATTCGACTGCTCGATCAATGAAGCAAGATCTTTCACCGTCTCTCTCGCGTTAGAGAGCTCGAATTCTGCTTGACCTTTTGCCAACTCTGCCGCTCTTCTACTCTCTTTGTATCTACTAATATGCTTCCTTGCCCTATGAAGTTCTCTAGCTCTTGAAGAGGACTTCTCATAAATTATAAAAACAAGCACAGAAATACACCAAACATAATTTCAAATGGGGTTTCTAACTAATATATATATAAAAAAAAAAGAGCTAAATTGAATTCTCATCCAAAGAATTCATCCCCAAGAATTGTTAATAATATGTGTCCACAGTAAAATATTCTACAAATTCAAAAAAAAAAAAGGGTCCATTGTATTATACCTCTGGCAACTCCATTTTGGGCTTGTTCTGTGCATTACTACCATCATGAATCCTCTCTCCATACATATTAAGGGCTGCTTTCACTGCAGACCCACTTCTTCTTTTATAATTAGACTCTCCTCTATCCATATCTAACCTGTACCAGAACACACAAATGAAGAAAAATCCCAGAAAATATTTTCAGCTGAAAGCAGAACAGAATCTGGGTATGGTTCTATATAACAGTATCTAGAGATACAAATGAAAACATGAAAAAGAGAGAGAGAGAGAGAGAGAGAGAGAGAGAGAGACATTTGACATACCTAGAAATTGTTGTAGAGAGCTAGAGAAATGGTGTTGAAAATATGCTTTTCTTTGTAAATGTTAGTTGAGTTACACACAGAGTTCGTTAAGTCCAATAAGAGCAAGATAAAGTATCAAAAAAACAAATAAAAATTAAAAGAGAGAACATCATGGAGAGAGAGAGAGAGAGTGTTTGAAGCTGTGATGACTGGCTCATATTGGAAGTGCCGCTGCGTTAGCCACCAAAATATTCCCTTTTCGGCCCACTTTTAGAGTTTAAATTTACTTACTGTGAATATTCTTTGGACCTTTGCTTTCATTTCCTTTAATCTTCAGTACCTAATCTCTCATTCATTATTGCTTTAAGGCTCATCTACTCGTGCAATACGATGAGTGATTAGTGTACCTTCCCATACGTTTTATCAATATATGTATAGAAAGTTTTCTTATAGTATTTATGGGAATGAATGTCGGATGTCTCCCGATTATAGAGTAAATAATTGAATCTCGCTTTTAGTGATTGATATCAATAGATTCCGATAGACTTATAATTGTACAATTAAAAAAAAAGAATTAATCTTTAAAATTACTTTTTTATATTATTTGAAAGCTTACACGGAATGAGTCAGAGGTCTATCGAGACCTACCAAGATTAATCACTACATGTACGGCCTAAATATTTATTTCAATTACCGGGAGACATATACTTCCACAAATGGAAAGAAAACACATCACACTACCCGTGGTGGGATTTGAACCCCACCACTAACACAGATTGGGGAGGTGCACTCTGCTTAAGTTATGAGTTAATATGTATTATTCCATTTGTTGGAGGAGCAGATCAATGGAAAGAGAAGAAGAAGAAATGAAAGAAAAAAGAAGAAGAAGAAAAAGAAAAATAAATGGAGTAGATTGGGAAGATGAAAAAAATTGTTTTACTTTTTTTTAATTTCAAAAACAATGTGAAAAACGCTTAATTACCAAATGTGAATCCAAATTTGTTTTCGAAAAATGAAAACGAAAACGGCCAAAAATTTGACTACCGATTAGGCCAAGGGGAAATAATATTTTCTCTAAATTTTAAGTCAAATGGTTATAAATAACCAAATGACATAAAATGAATTAGGTGTTAAAAATTAAATGGAATTAGCTACTACAAACAAAAAATGTAGAAATTAAATAACTTAATATAATTTTTAAAATATAAAATTTTCTCTTTACTAAAAAGTAAAAAAATTATACTAAATTTACTTGTTTTTTCTCAAATATACTTGTCAATGTTGATTTTATTTTTTTTCAAGCAACAAATACCCAACCCTAGAAACAACCAATCAACCAACCAAAACTCTTAATACAAATTATAAAAAAACCAATCTAGAATGTTGGCTTTATTATCTCTTAAATCAATCAGAAAATAGATTCGTTCCCTACTCATTTTATTGAGTTTGTTCCTTGACAAGCTGATTCGATAACTCATAACTTAGCTAAATTTGATTTTACCGTTTCAGATTCAATGTTTTGGATAGAAAATAATTCTCCCTGTGTGGACTCTTTTATTCTTGAAGACATCTAGATGTCGTTGTAAGATTTTGATTGAATATAAGTTTTTATTTTAAAATAAAATAAAATTAGAATGACAGATGTATTACTAGTAGCCAAATTTTTTTGTTTATTAGTGATAAATCCTAAAACAAATGAAACACTATATAAATGTAAAAAAATAAAAATGTAGGGTCACATAATAAAATATAAATAAAAATGGGTGTATTTAGTTAAATTGAATACTGAAAAAATCAGATGCAAACATGGTTGCGATACGACAAAGCCAGATGCAAAATCAAATTTTGTCATATTTGTGAAAACAAAAACGACATAAAATTTCTTTGTTTGCATGTCATGATAGAGCTGACATTGTCACACACATCCAAAGGCCAGTAAGGGAGCCACGTGTTTGGTGTTGATCCATGCAAAAGGAAAATAAACAGCCAAAATCCTATGTATGGCCAAAAAAAAATTTTACATGATCAATTACTAAATACGCGTTTTAGATATTTATTCCCATAACTTCTCTCCACGTATGCTGGTAATGTACGTGGTAGGACTTGAATCTTTACCATTAAGGTGAGAGGGAAGTGCACTAACCACACGACCTGTGAGTGGCTATACATGAAATAATTATTTCGATAGTTAAAAAAAAAGAAATAATTATTTCGATAAAAAAAAACAATACATCAATTTTTTTACTTTTTTATGATTTATAATTTTCAGTACTACACCTAAAAGTATATTTGAATATACTGTGACCAAATTCCTTCCAAATTTTTTGTATTTATTTAAAATGAAGAAATTATTTAGAACATGAATTGAATGGGTCTCAAATCTATTCTTTAATTCCTCTTAAATTAAATATAAAAATAGCAAAAACAAACTAAATCATTTTAGTTTAAAAGTTTTTACACTATATTAAACCCCGTAAGGTTCGACTTATCTTCAAAATAATTTTCTAATTTTAAATCTGGATGTAAATCCCTTATCATTCATTTTTGTGAAACTCACTGCTAGTAATTGATTTAGTAATTTTCGTTAAATCTAATAACACTTTAATGTATAATTTTAGGATGAATTATAATAGAGTATCTTGACGTTTAGTCATATTGTAATGAAATTGTGAGTTTAGTCTTAATTACATAATAGTACCATTAATTAACTGGTTGACAGTTAAAGTTTACAGTTAAAAAGGTAATATAATCATTTTATCTTAATTTTTATAAATAAAATTTTAAATTTTAAATTTTTTAAAAAAATTAAATGAATCTCCACCATCCATTAAGATTATTTTTTTTATTTTTAATGAGGGTATTTATATTATTTTAAGTAAAATTTTTAATCAAACTGTTACTTTTTATTAAGTTAACTGATGGTAGAATATTAATATATAATTAAAGTTAAATTTATAATTTTGTTGTGATATGGCAAATATCATAATACTCTATTGAAATTGGTCTATAATTTTAAGTCTAAAATAATAAAATATTTGAAATTCCAAAATAGTGATTTTGTTTTTTTTATTTTTACATAAGTTGACCGTTGACTTTTGTGACGGTTCTCCAAATCTCTATACACGTTAACATACTAAACCAAGATCCAGAATCTGCTATCCGACAATCCTGACCATCCAAATCATGTACATCCCGATCAACGGCCAACTATCAAAACAAGAAATTCAAATTAACTTATATTTATATATATATTTTTTTAAATTTAATATCTTACGAGTTAGAGTACTATCGAATCAACCGAGATTAAATTATATAAGAACAGTCCGAACAATTACTTCTAATAATGAAAGATTAAAATTATAAGAATCAACAGTTCGGACAATTACTTCTAATAATGAGAGGGGTCTATTATTAATACATGAGAGATGTTTACAACATAAAATCGTTTTTATCTATAACTTATATTATATTATGATATCGGTCGAATAAAGGAAAATTCGAATAAATGCATAAATATATCCTGTAATTAATATTAGCATGATATAAAAATTAAATTTAATTAATTATTCATGCGATATGATATAAATATTTAAGTTATTATTATTTTAAAATGTTAAATTATATTTTTAACCAATCACACCAGAAGTTAACGATCTTCCAATACAGTTGTCAGCACCGAATCAGCACTCCGTCTCGCTAGACGACTCGAGCTGAGAAGAGAGACGACAATTTTAAATCGAATTTCGTAGAAAAATCTGAGTTTCTCGGAATCCAAACAGCAAAAACGAAGAAAGGAAAGTTTGATATGATTTGATTTGAATCGAATGTGGTGGTGGTTATTGTTATTATGAGTAGAGAGTAGTAGAAAGAAAGAGAGTGTGGTGTGACTAAGAATGGATGTGGAGAGATCGTCGCTGTGCAACTGCGTGGTGAATTTCTTGCTGGAAGAGAAGTACCTGTTGACGGCGTTCGAGCTGTTACAGGAGCTTCTTGACGACGGAAGAGACGCTCAGGCCATTCGTCTCAAGGACTTCTTCTCCGATCCCTCTCATTTCCCTCCTGATCTCATCTCTCGTTTCAACTCTCTCCGAGGTCCCTACCTTCTCTCTCTCTCTCTCTATGTTTATATATGTATATGCTGTGCGAAATGTAGGCTATTTAATTTTTTTTGTGACTGTTTGATTTCGTGCATGTTTAATTACATTGACAATTTCAACTATAACATCATCACGAAGAGTATGATTTGAAAACGATTGAATTGGTTACTCGAAAGTTATGTTGGATTCTTAACGACACACAATGATGATTTCAATCTTTACCTCAATTTAGTTTATGAAAATGATATAAAAACTGAATTCATCATAATAAATTTAGATGTGATACGACCTTTTGCAATTTTTGCCTCATATTTTTTCTTATAGTGAGTTTTCGTAAACGAACAAAATGTATCACAGGCTCAGCTTTTTTTTTTTAAGCATTACAAAGTATGAAAATAGTGTTAGTGAAAAACCTTCCTGTCTAGATTCGTTGCTAGTAGTGGACTTGAAGGATTTTTATCCTTTGTGACTTTTAGGATCACCACTACTAAATAGGACTACTATTGATTTTGTAGAGTGAACCCCTTGAATACATTATGCAAGTGATTGAAAAGACAACTGATGCATTGGTTTCCTCCTTTTTGTATCGAATTGCAGTTGCGGATCCTCAGAGTTTACTAGAAGAGAAAGAAGCACTAGAAGAGAAATTAGCAATTAGTGAGTATGAGCTTCGTTTAGCCCAAGAGGACATTACAAAATTAAAGACTGAGTTGCAGAAGATAACTGAATTGCCGCTGGATCAATCGAATGGTAATTTCTCATTTCTTCTTGGTATCTGAACAATGAACTTTATTCACTTCAAAAGTTATGTAATTAATTGTGGATTGTCCTGCATGGTCAATGCACTGGTTGAAAACAGTCCTTTCCTTAGTGGTCTCAAATCAGTGACGCCAATGACATATGCATACCAAAAGTCATATAGCTGTGCCATTGACTGAGTTTTACGGTGAAAAATAATTAGGATACTTCTATTCTTACTCATTTTTTAAAGCAAGAAATTAACACTCATGCCTTTTAAATTTCTTGTATTGGAATTCAGTAACCCATCCTCCAGGCTAAACATTGCATATTATAGTTGAGATTTGAGATCATTTTTCTATCCTTAATTATGAACCAAAGATGCAACTATAAGTTGTGGTGCACTACAGGATTTAGCTTATATATTTGGTGCTCCTGCATTAGCTAGTATTATAATTCAGCTATCTGTGAATTCCATTCCATATTTTTTACTTTCACAGAGTCAACGGCTGGAAATTATGTCAATCATGGTACTGAATTTCAACGGCAAACGAGGGATTCTTCCTTCTCTGATTTGGGACCTTTGAAGGATAATGAACGTAGAGATCTTAATTGTGCTGTAAAGGAATATTTGCTTATAGCAGGCTACCGGTTAACTGCAATGACATTTTATGAAGAGGTTTGTATGCATCTCTCTGTCTGTCTTTGTTTCCTCCCTTGTTATTGGTTTCCACCATTACAAGAAGACAAAAACTAGCTGATGCAAATTGTTGCGGTGACAATCATTGGTTGTCCTGTGAATGTAATTGGGTACATCCTAATTCAAATCATATTAAAATAACCGAAAATTGAGAATTATGTTTATATTGTTGTAAATACTTAAATACTTCAAGTGAAATGCTTTTAGATTTAGAATAATTTCCTTGTAACATTTTTGTGTCCATTTTGGCTGCGCAGAAGATAATTCCAACACCTGCTATTTTGATTAAACTCTTTTATGCATAACCTGATCACTCAATCTGGGTAATTGGATATTGGCTTAATTAGCTTTTTGGATATAATTTATTTTCATTCACTGTTGGAAATTTAGTTATGATCAAACAATTTCATTAAATTGAGTATGATAAGAGAAGTTCTTATGTTAGAGGTAGAGTTTTGGTGCATTAATTAGTTAAATACTAGAAACTTAGAAAATTGTATATTTGATAGGATATGAGATTCGTATCCGTTGTTAGTGAGAGGTGAATTGTACTTCTACTTATTTAATTTTGAGTCTGTTATCAACAAATTATTGACCCTTATGAGGTATAAAATTTCCAAATCAGGTGAACTTTTGTTTGTCACTTAATTTTAAAGCTGACCTATATTGTGATAATATTCTCTCAGGTTACAGACCAGAACTTAGATGTTTGGCAGAACACTCCTGCATGTGTACCAGATGCCTTACGCCATTATTATTATCAGTACCTTTCATCCACTACAGAGGCTGCTGAGGTATATTCTCAGACACAAGTGGGGTAGGCAAGTTTCTCTTTATATTTTCTTGATGAGGGTATTCATAATGTTCACTTTGAAGGTAATATTATTTGTTAAGCTACAGTGGCCATATATTGATAATATTAAAGTGCATGTTTTCTATCTCCTGCGTGTTCTTTCTCGCCTTGATGTGTACTTCTCTATTGCCTGTCCGTGATTAAGTGGGATTCGAGGTATGGAGAACAAATTGGGTTAATTTGTTACAAATATCCATAGATTAATGAGGATTTGGATTTAGCAAATTTGTCGTCCCTACAGATCCCATTCAACGTTACTTCAATTTTGTAAGGCTTGGCATTGTTTTACAAGATTAATAACCTGAATATGCAATTGCGCTTAAAAGTAATTGGCATTTGATCCTTGGAACTCAATATGATGTTACCATTGTTTACATATTTTCATGCTTTTTATGTTTTCATTGACTCTGGATATGCAATATACATGTTGCAGTCAGTCTCTATATGATGATGGCATAGTGATTGCATTTCATTAAAAGATGCCTTGGAAAATTGAAATTGCTGAATTGCTTAGAAATGAAAATTCTGCTTGCCGCAGGAGAAGATTTTGATGCTTCGAGAAAATAAATCATTACACAAAGCAAATGAGAGGTTGAATCATGAAAAGGAGAGCTTGCTAAAAAACAAAGAATTATCGGATGGTCAAATAAGCGCGTTAACCAAATCCTTAGAGGCCCTTAAGAAGGATCTTAAAGAGAGGGAGAAGTTGGTAGTCACTTACACTGCATCTTTTAGAGCAACTGTCTTTTAATGTTTGTATGTAAAATTATGCACACTGATATCATACTTCTCCAGATACAAAATTTGAAGCAGTCTTCAGAGCACCAAAGAAAGGACCTTAATGATTGCAGAGCTGAAATTACTGCACTCAAAATGCACATTGAAGGATCTCGTTCTGCACGGAATGTAGCTACTGAAGTTGATGTTTTCCAATCCCAGTCCTTGGAAAAATACGAGGAAGAGATAAAATTTTTGCAGATGGAAGTAGAAAGGTTGAAGGCAAAAAGCCAAAATGCTCCTGATTCCCTAGATTCTGGATATTCTGAGTCCGTGCAGACCGAAGAGAAAGTAGTTGAAATTGATGAAGATAAAACTGTGGTCTCTGATCCAGTTTCAACAGTGGGTGCCTTAGACAGCAGCAATGTTCAATCCCCGTCTATTCAGACCCTTGATGATAATGAAGTGAAACCAATTGAGGAAGTTTCTAGAGAGGCATTGACAAGTTCTTCAAATGAAATTAGTGCTCTTGAAAACAGTGAAAGCATCCCAATACAAAATGATGAACCATCATCAAAAGATAGTGGGCTACAACTAAAATCGGATAATATAGCTGGTGAAGTTGTATCTGACAAAATGGCAAGTTCATTCCCTTTCTGTAGGATATATAATCCTTTTTCTCAGGTTGGATCCTGGAATTTTCTCCTTTTCCTTCATTTCGGGGGGTTTTGTTGTGTAGGGCTTTTGTGAGATTGATAAATTTTGGGAACAGATAATACTCTCAGTTGGTCTCCTGTTCAAAAGAACCCAGAAACTCTTAAATATTTACCCTTCGCTTCCTCCCTGGTTCCTTTTTCTATAATTTCTTTTTGGTTAATTGTTTTATTAATGCTAGCAAGTTTGTTATACATTATAGCTCAAATATAATTATACTTTGACAGGGTTTAGGAGCTATTCAGATCCTTGCGGATGCCCTGCCCAAGATTGTTCCGTATGTTTTGATAAACCATCGGGAGGTTTGCTTTGAAATAATTAATTTTAATAATTCATCTATGTCAAGGTACATTTTCGGGAGAGTTTTTACATTTGGCCTTGTTAATGTCAACAGGAGCTTCTTCCCCTGATCATGTGTGCAATTGAGCGACATCCAGATAGTAGCGTACGGGATTCCTTGACCCACACACTGTTTAATTTGATCAAACGTCCAGATGAACAGCAGAGAAGAATTATAATGGATGTAGGTTGCTACTTGAAGTATTAGATTGATATGGTTAAACATTTCTGCAGTTTGACCATAATACTGCATAATTTCAACTTCATTTCAGGCATGTGTTAGCCTAGCTAAGAACGTTGGGGAAATGCGAACGGAGACAGAATTGCTTCCCCAGTGCTGGGAACAAGTGAGCTTTAGTCTTGAATTAACAGAGACCTTCTAGTTTACCTAATTTATCTTCTCTTACATCTAGGTTTTTCATTTCTGTTTGCATGGATAACAGATAAATCACATGTATGAGGAGCGTCGGTTACTTGTGGCACAATCATGTGGCGAGCTTGCAGTATATGTCCGGCCTGAGATCCGTGATTCTCTTATTTTGTCTATTATGCAACAACTGATAGAAGATTCGGCAACTGTTGTTAGAGAGGCTGCTGCTCGTAATTTGGCCTTGCTGCTTCCACTCTTTCCAAATATGGACAAATATTTCAAGGTCAGCCTCACTAAATATGCTTCGAGGCAATCATGGAGAAGAATTCTGACTTGACAGTTTGGCTTCAATGTAAGCTCTAGAACAGGTTGATGACACATGGTCTAGGGAATGTAGCCTTTTCCCCTTAACCTAATATGATGACTTACAAGAGAACAAGTAAAACAGTTTTAAGAATATAGATAATACATATATGAAACTTCTCCAATATCTTAATCTGTTTGTTGACAGGTGGAGGATTTGATGTTCCAATTGGTCTGCGATCCATCTGGTGTGGTTGTGGAGACTTCACTCAAAGAATTACTTCCAGCAGTAATAAATTGGGGAAACAAATTAGATCATATTTTGAGAGTGTTACTTTCTCTTATCTTGAGCTCCACTCAGGTAAGGTTGTTTCATGCCATTGATTTTTCTCATGTGATTGAAAACTGTTCCATGACTGGTTTTATACTTTTTAAATTTGTTTTAATGTTTCACTCTTAACACATTTTCAGCGTTGTCCACCTCTTTCTGGTGTCGAAGGGTCTGTGGAGTCACATTTGCGTGTTTTAGGTGAAAGAGAGCGCTGGAATGTTGAGGTTCTATTGAGATTGCTGGCAGAATTGCTTCCTTTTGTGCATCAGAATGCAATTGAGACATGCCCATTCTCATCTGTTTCCATTTCAAAGGGAACAGTTTTTCCTAGCTCCTTGCTTGATTTGTATGCGGGGTAAATTCCACTTCTCGTTCTATTTTCTCTGTCTAATTATGCTTTGCATTTCCACGTAACAATTCAACATCTTTTGGTAATTACAATATTGAGTGCCTGTTTGTGGCTGTATTCTCATCCAAGTGATTTGTCATATATCACTAGGGGACATGTCGAGTGGCCAGCATTTGAATGGATGCATGTCGATTGCTTTCCTGATTTGATACAGCTTGCCTGCTTGTTACCCCTGAAAGAAGATAATTTGAGAAACCGAATTACAAAGGTATCTCTGTCTAGTTTGCTTTTATTATTCGGGCGCTCTTGTCTTCATCTTGTGGCTTCACTATTGAGAATTTCTCTTCCAAATTTTGCTAACTGGATAATTACATTGCAGTTTCTGTTGGCTGTATCTAAACAATTTGGGGATTCATACCTAACACATATAATGCTGCCTGTATTCTTGGTAGCTGTTGGGGATAATGCCAATTTGACATTTTTCCCTTCTACCATTCATTCAAGAATCAAAGGTAATGGATTCTTAAATTCTCAGTGAAACTCTTCCAGATCATGAATATTCTCTAATTGTTGCTTGAATGCAGGCCTGAAACCAAGAACTGCTCTGGCTGAGAGACTAGCTACTATGGGTGTCCTGCCACTTCTCTTGGCAGGTGTTTTAGGTGCTCCTAGCAAGCAAGAACATTTAGCAGACTACTTGAGAAAGCTGTTAGTTGAAGGCCCCATGAAAGATAATCATTCAGTGAAGCGCACTGATGAGATTGTTAACGCTGTCCGCTTCCTCTGGTTTGTGTATTGATAGACACCTCTTAGTACAAATTATTTGCAGTTTATAGGCCAACTTATATGTATCTTCTATAATGCAGTACATTTGAAGAACATCACGGTATTGTATTCAATATCTTATGGGAAATGGTTGTCAGCTCAAACATGGATATGAAAATCAATGCTGCCAATCTACTGAAAGTCATTGTAAGTTAGCTTCCTGTGGAATAGTGACTACAAGTTACCCCATCGTATAAACTTAAAACTAATGGTTCATTTAATAGGTACAATATATGGATGCAAAACTTGCTTCTACTCATGTTTTGCCTGCCTTGGTTACTCTTGGTTCTGACCAAAACCTGAATGTGAAGTATGCAAGTATAGATGCATTTGGAGCTGTGGCACAGCATTTCAAAAATGACATGGTATGGAATTTTTTTTATTTGGCTTGATGTTTGAAATCTTAGTCAGCATTTTCCATTCATTGAACTCATAAAATTTGACATTTTATAGATCGTTGATAAAATACGTATTCAAATGGACGCTTTTCTTGAAGATGGATCTCATGAAGCTACTATTGCAGTGATCCGTGCATTGGTGGTGGCAGTACCACATACGACAGATAGACTTAGAGATTATATCCTATATCTCATTTCCTGCTACAGTTTAGTAGAACTCTTTATTACATTAGTAACAATTTTGCACTGTGGTTACCCGTTTTATTATTTTGTTGGGTTTCTGTTGTCTAAAGTCATAAGATAATCTGTTTTTCCTTAACTTGATTTACATCTGTTGTCCAAGATTTTCCAACTTTCAACCACACCAATGCCTGCGGGTGATGTCATGCGTCGGCGTGAGAGAGCTAATGCATTCTGCGAATCAATCCGTGCTTTGGATGCCACAGGTTTACGTCTTATCATTATATTCTAAATGTAACAACTTCTAATTATTTGGTTTATTTTTTTAATTGGAAATGGATCAGAGAAATGAGGTGCATCAAACTGTGACTGATCTTTGGTTTCATATTAACATAAAAGTAAAACCTTATATTAAAAAGAGTTTTCAATCTATTTAAAATGGCAATTTGTTTATCTTGTTAAATATAGGACTAAAGCAGAGTAGGCAAAGGGAAGTTCACGTTCGACAACATTGTTCTTTTTTCTTAGCCTTTCCTGTTACTTCTGTTCTGTTTTCATTATATATTGACAGAGTGTTACAATGTAGATCAAAACTTACGAATTAATGTAAGAAAACATGTAGGAAACAGAATATGTTCTTTTATGTTCTAAAAAGATGTGTTATAATAAGCATGTTGGAATATATCACCTTTTTCTACCCTTATCCGTAGAGAAATTGACTTGTGTTTGTGGCTGTTGATATAAGACAACACCACAAACCTTAGCGAAAATTTCTATTAATTAACGTTTAGTGGAAGACTTTGTTCCCCGCAAACTCAAAGTCTGAAAATAGTTGGATTCAAACTTTTGATTGCTTAACAATTGTAGAATTTTTCTCAGCAATTCAATTGCCTTTTTATGTAGAAATTGCTAGATTACTAGATCTGAAAGCCTGAGTTTGTATGTAACGGCTCCAGCAATAGTATTTAAGCATTCTCACACACCTTACGTACAAAACTAATGTGTTTGGCACATCCAAATACATATAATCTGAGGCCTACTGGTAAAATTGGCCTAATACCATGTTATCTAATCATTAGAGACTAAACTCTATATATCTCAAGTTTGTAGGCAAGGGTCCAAGTAATAGAAATGATATTCATGGTAACAAATTGTGCGATAGTAACTTGATTATTACAGTACATAATGAAGCTTAAGTTTCATATAAATCTGGAGAAATGTGACCACATCTTTCTGTGGTTTAATCTGATGATTAACTATTATTGTCATGTCCCCAAGATGTATCAATATGAGAATTTGTGTTTGCCTAAATTCTTATCCTTTTGATGTGTTACTTGATGCTCCATGTCCTATTTGCTTGTCTCAGATCTTTCTGCAAACAGTGTTCGGGATTATCTGTTACCCACGATACAGAACCTGTTAAAAGATCAAGATGCGCTAGATCCAGCACACAAAGAAGCCCTTGAAATAATAATGAAAGAAAGGTCTGGTGGGACTCTTGAGGCTATCAGTAAAGTAATGGGTGCTCATCTCGGGATTGCATCGTCAATGACCAGCTTCTTCGGTGGTGAAGGTGGAATATTGGGCAAGAAAGAAAGTGCAGAGACACCACCGCCCGAGCCAGTTGAGACCTCAGTTCCATCACCAACTCCTCCGGTAGAGGACACTAGATTCCGGCGAATCATGAGGGGTAATTTCTCAGACATGCTCAAGGGAAAAGCAAAGAACCCAGACGAAACTCCCCGGAACTAGTGAAATTCGATTTTTTTTTCCAATAAATGGTATAGCAATATTTGTTTTCCATCTCCCGAGCCAGAAAAAGATTTTGTTCACTGTGACTGAGGTATAAAGTGTACGGATAAATTTCTTTTTTTTTTTTTTTTTTGAGGGATTCTTCATGGTATAGAAAAAGGGGGAAAAAAAAAAGCAGTAGATTGTTTTGCTGCTGTGTTATTTGTTGAAATTCCATTAGTTGTGTGAAGAAATCAGTGGTTTTGGTCCAAATTTCATTTGTTTATGCATTGTGCTGTCGATTCTTTTGTGTATTTCATAATTCATTGTCTCTCGGCCGTCGAAGCGTGTATGATTAACTGAGAAAGTGAATGAAAATGTAACTCAATTCTATGTTGAAATTTTTGATTCAAGTTTTTTGTTAATTGTTATTGCTCTCCGTCATGCTACTACGTTACAGTAAATGTCTATAACTGTACAAAGTGTAATCACTGCACCGCAGGTAATATGTAAAAAAATATGTGAAATATTTTAAAAAAACTTAGTGGACTACTTTGTATTGTTACAATTTAAATGTAATAGTACATCTTCCGGAAAAATATCAAAATCATTCATGGTGTTTGAAAAATTATCAATTTATAACCAAATGTTTAAAGAATTGCCTTGTTTCATAATCTATCAAAAATTGTCTAGAAAGACTACCAACAAAATAAAAAAATAAAATCTATGGAAAAACATTTTGTCAAGAATGGGATTCGAACCCATGCCCTTTCGGACCAGTACCTGAAACTGGCGCCTTAGACCAACTCGGCCATCTTGACTGATGTGGTGTTGCTTCCATTCTCCTATTATATATACCTGTTAACAACAACAACGGCTAAAAACAATTAATTGTATTGGATTATAAATTAAAGAGCTAATTGCATTGATCTCCTCTAAGATTTTTACTAATTACAAGCGGAGTTAACTTTATCATTTATTGATAAATATTTCCCTCATTTTTAGTGAAATTTGATCAAATATAACAGTTGACTAGGAAAGGTTTTTATCAAAAAATCTAAAAGTTGACTTAACTGGAGTAGAGGCATTCGTTAATAAACTCAAAAGTTGACTCCACCTGTAATTAAGGAAACCTCAGGGAAGGTAGGTGTTATTTACTTTAAATTAAATGTTTTAACAAGATGAATAAACTGTCCTATTTTTTTCCCGTATTATAAGAGTAAATGTCTCGTAATTATAAGAATAGATATATTTTATAATTATAGAAATAAATATCTAAATTACAGATATAATAATTGATCTCAATACATCCGGATAAATTCTTTTCCTTTCACTATCTGCTTAAAAAACCAACCTACACCACGGGAGTGACCAGTGATGTAGAATATGGACAAGTACAACTTACATCATAGGAGTGATTTAGAATATATAATAAAAAAATTTGCAATTTGGCATGTGACACTTTGTCTAAAATAATGCAAGCTTTTTCAGAGGTAAATAAATGGTAATTGCCTCTTACCTGTAATCAAGGGTCAGTTGATGAATCCAAAATTATGCTCTTCCTCAAAAGAGTATCTTCCTTTTTTCCACAATCCAACAAAACAATTAACAATATATATTTGTCAATAATGGCACTAGTTTCTTTTCATATATTTCTTCTTCTTCTTCTTCTGAGTTCAAACCAACATCAAAACCGTTCTGATATTACCTGAAAATCAAGAAAAATATGACAGTACTTACAAAAAGTTTGATCTTTGGTTCAACTAAAATGGCTCCAGTTGGTTCAGCTTTCTCTCCACCAACTTCTCTCTACTTAGTCTCACCTTGTGTGCAGAGAGTTTCAAAGAATATGCACAGACGTCAATACATTGTCAAGTTCTGTGTCAGCTGCAAATTAATGGCAGAGTCAAGAGGAGTGTCTACTACAACTGAGAGAACAGGTTTTGGGTTCAAGAACTTGACTGAGACTTTCTGGGTTGATGTGCAGAGAGCAGAAGGAGGACCACTCAATGTTGCTCTCAGTGCACCATTGAGTGTAGGGCCATCATCAACTCTTGAAGAAAAGTTGGAGAATGTGGCAGTGAGAGTTGAATTGAGCAATGGATGTGTTGGGTGGGGTGAGGTGGCTGTGCTTCCTTTGGTTACAGGAGGAGATCAGGGAAAGGCTCTTGAAAAAGTGAGGGAGGCATGTCAATTTCTAAAGGAGAGTCCACCAATGACTTTGAACTTTGTTCTTTCTGAGATTGGTGGGATTCTTCCTGGAGCTCAATTTGCTTCTGTGAGTACAATAAAAATGTCTATTGTTCTTTTTTTAAAATTTTTTTTTTCTGCTCTGCTGATTGTTGGATTTCTACCTGAATGCCATACTTACACATGTTTATGTACGTCAATTAGGTGTTTTGGTTTGGCTTATAAACCTTTAGCTGTATGATTTCAAACAATTCAGTATGTCAAAACCCAGAAGACAAACATCCGTAGATGCAAGTAAATATCATATCCAAATTTTTGGAAATTTCCATGGAAATATAGTCAATATCCTCAAAATATCGGGGTATTCAAGGATATTTTTGATATCGGTCAATCAAAATATGAAAAATATCGGGATATTTGGGTTAATGTATCGAGATTTACTTCCTTGTGTAGATGATATCTTGATGTAACTTCTTGTGTTTTAATTTTTATCTTTTGCATCTTTGGCTATTTTACGGTTTTTGTATTTTAGTGAACTTGAAAAGTTTGAAGTTTTAGGAACAAAACCCGCAAAATAACAGCATATCAGTGTCTGTAGGTGATAAGAACTATGCTATGTATGATGCATAATGTATCATGGTTTGTTGTAATTGTTCAAAAGGAAAATTGAGTAGCCAATTATTTCATTGAATTTTTGTTTGAAGTGTTTACACTTAACTGTTTCTAGAACATTTTTGCTCTCAATCTCAGCATGTTGGCTTGAAAGAATGTTGTGCTTCATTGTTAACCTGTATCTCTAATTGAAGGTTAGAGCTGGAGTTGAGATGGCACTGATTGATGCAGTTGCTAATAGCATCGATGTTCCACTGTGGAGGTTATTTGGTGGAGTGTCAAATAGCCTATCCACTGCTATCACAGTAAAGTTTCTGATCTAGATGACTTATTTTTTGGTGGTTTAGTAAGCTTGTTGGTTTCGGTCTTCATCTTATAGACTTCTAATATGTGCAGATACCAGCTGTTTCTCTGACTGAGGCTTCTGATTTGGCTTCAAAATACTGCAATTTAGGATTTAAGACCTTAAAGCTTCAATTGGGAAAAGACCTTGATGCAGATATCGAAGTCTTTCAAGCCATACAGGCTGTTCATCCTCATTGCTCATTTATTTTGGATGCAAACGAGAGATACACTTCCAAGGAAGCCATTGAAGTCCTTCGAAAGTTAAGTGGTAAGAATAGGCAATGGATACATATATGATAGCATAAAAAAAACTGTTTTCTTGATGTTTATTTGATCAGTGACTATTTTGAATGATTGTCTAATTGCAGATATGGGAATAGCTCCTGTTCACCTTGAACAACCAGTTCATAGAGATGATTGGGAAGGTCTTCGCGATATCAACAATGTTGCTAGAGATGTATATGGGGTAGATGTCATTGCAGATGAAAGTTGTAGGAGTTTGACTGATGTTCAGAGGGTTGTGAAGGAAAATATTGCTAATGTTATTAACATTAAACTTGCCAAATTTGGGGTCTTGGGGACACTTGAAATTGTCAAATTTGCAAGAAAATCTGGCTTGAATCTTATGATCGATAGTATGGTCGAAACTAGACTTGCGACAGGCTTTGCTGGTCATCTGGCTGCTGGTCTGGGCTGCTTCAAGTAATTGTGCTCTTGTGACTTCATTATTGACCATTCTATATATTAGATAAGCTTTTAGTTCTGTTGGTTAGTAGTATAGTATCAGAGCTTGGTTCGGCCCATATATTCTGGGTTTGAGTCCCTCATAGTTAGAGCTCTTTTCTGACAGCTTAAACTTTTAGTTCTCTTGGTTATTAACACTATCTACCTCTAATGCAAACTTTATAAATCTCCTTGCAGGTATGTTAATCTTGATATGCCCTTTCTGCTGCCAGAGGACCCAGTTGTGGGCGGTTTTGAGGGTACATTTGCTTAAGTATTGAAATAGTTATGGAATTAAATTTTGACAATTGATGTGTGCTAATGTCTTGTGGTTACATTTAGGCTTTTGTTAAGCTAAATTGATAGTATGTGGTGTCTTTTTGTGCCAGTTTCTGGGGCCATTTACAAGTTCAACAATACTAGAGGTCAAGGAGGTTTCTTAAAGTGGAACAGTGCTTCCTGGTGAGTTATTTTCTTGCTTACTGATAATATGTTCCAACCCAAATCCTTTATTTTATTTATTATTGCTAGCATCACTTACTCATTATACAAAAAATAGTGTTGTAAGTGTTTCTAAATGTTATGCCATGTCTAACTCAAAAAATAATAAATAAAAAACATACACAAAAGCATGAAGAACCATGAAAAAGACTAGAGACTTTTATGTGGTTCGGCGATTAATATGATTCTTATTTCTGCGGAGCACAGCAGCACCCAATTCCACTATCAAACGATTGTTTACAATGCTCACACTCAAAACTTTTTTTTTTCTTTCTCTATTTTGGAAACTCTAAGAATATAAAAGTTAAATACTATCCTTGGGGGTAAACTGTCACTTCACAGGAAAACCCCTGAGTGTGTCACCGAAGAGGCTTGTAAATTTGTTCATCAAATTATAATCTTGTGTTGAACATGTGCTGGTGAAGCCCTTTGAATTTCAAAATGCAAAGACTGTCAAACTTGCCAGACAACAACATAAGACTCTTCCTGAATTAGGGAGAAATTACAATATTATATAACATTAAGTAACAAAGTTCAAGTATCAAGCTCAATTGAAGTTTTCCAATAAAAAATATGAACCAAGTATTGATCAAATTGCTATTGGCTAAGCTTGTGATGATATATATATTGCTGAATTGTTTCTTTCATTTGTTGATGCATTTCTGCAACTGTGTACTCATCTTCTGTCAATGATTTTATCCACAGATAATGTTAAAAGTTGCTCCTTTTTGTTCTCTCTAGACTCTATGTCATTTATACTTGTGTCATGGTCTTGGTGTAATGTTTTGTGTAGTATGTGATTGATTATGTGTGTCGTGTAAAATTGGTTTAGTAGTGATAAAAATACGGTCATACCAACAGTAGAAAATAGTAAAATTGTACATAAAAAATTTACTTGGCTCGGTCTTGCGACCTAACATCTATGAGCGAAGGGAGAGTAAATTTTACTAACAAAAATAAAGTATACAAGCTCTCAAAAATGACCTAATACACCCAATGACTCACACAAAGAACTCTTTGTTTTCCTCTCTAAATTGGCTCTCAAAATCTGGTTCATATCCAAGTATAGGAAGCTATCTATATACAGGAAAGAATTCTTCGAATGATAAAACAAATATACACCTCTCATCAATATTTCTAGCTCACGAGTAAAGCCATGTATATAAATGGAGAGAACACATGTTTCATGTTTCTTGCATGCATATTGCATCATTAACTCAAGCCCACCAAAAGGAACAGTGTTAAAAATGCATTATTGGTTTTAGTTGTTATTAATATCATATGAAAGTTTGGTTTGACCCATAGGTTCGGAGTACTAGTCCCTCACATGGTTTCTATATTTATTCTTGTAATTTGTATCTGCATTTGTATTTTTTTCTCGTTCCAAGGCCATCTATCTACCACATGAAGGGGTGTGTTAAAGAAACTTGTATCACTAGTTGGGCCCAACAGTTTTAAGCTAAGGGAGCTCAAGATAACATCAACATTAAAGGGAAGGAGATATTCAAGTTTGGGTGGCAATATGGGTTATCGTGTCATGTTCGTATCAATCTAAACAAGGCCTATTAATTTTTTTGTTCAAACCAAATACGACCCGTTCAGCTTATCGTGTCACAAGTTAAAATTCAAACACGACCTATAAAATTAATATGTTACCCGATAAAGTCTGTTTAAACTATTAATTTATAGGTCGTGTCGATAAAACAAATTCAATTTACAGATTAGAGCTGCAGGTCACCAGATTGCCTGTTGGCACCTATTGTCATTATAGATGTTTTTCATTAGAATTGAAATTAAAGCACATCTCACATTCTTTCTATTGATTCTTTGCTGATACTGAATGTAATGAGTTCATTGTCCATCTCTTTTCTATTTTTAATATCTGCAGATGATGAATTGCTCTTCCAAGCTCAGAGAATAGGAGCCACCGGCCTCTGGGCATACTGCGTCGTTTTCATTGTCATGTCTGTCACTGAAAATGAAATATGTGACAATAAGTCTGAAAATTTATGCCAAGAAATCATGGTCCAGTGCCTTCAGGGAGGGAGTTACATTTTCTCAGTCTCTGAGGGGAAACTTCTCTTGCTCTTAGACACACTACTGCTTTGTAGATTGTAACAATTCATAAGTAGTATTGCTATATATATATATATATAAATAAATAAATTCCTCATAATCAGTACATAATCAAAAGTGAAAAGCAGTAGAAATGTTTTATAAAGAAATAAAAGAAAAAGCACTCAACGAAAACTTTTTCAGAAACTCTTAGTACTTTTTATGAGAACATTTTTAACCTCGCAATCGATGAATCTGATCGAAGTTCAATCACTAGACGAATTAGACTACTCATATTTACAATAATACGCACTATTGCATCTTTTCTTTCAATTCAAGGCAAGTTAGAGAGAAATTTACATGCACCCGATAATATGGTGCATCTTCTATCATGATGTTGTCAATGATGCATGGATGCATACAAGTTTTTTTAGGTAAGTTTAAATTATTGGGTTTAGAGATTATTGACATGGTATTAGAATTTAGTTTGACCATATGTCTGGAGTTCTAGTCCCTCACATGGTTTCTATGTTTGTTATGTAATTTGCATCTGTATTTGGAATTGTTTTACATTCAAAACTAAACTCGTTGGTCTGACACGTAAGGGGTGTATTAGAAAAGCTTGTATCATTAGGGGCTCTTACCCAACAACTTAAGTTAAGGTAATTCGAGATAAAATCAATATTAAAGGGAAGGAGATATTCAGGTAAGGATAGCAATATAGATTATCGTGTCGTGTTTGTATCAATCTAATAATTTTTATATAAATATGTGAGCAGAAACTTTTCACAAAATATTAGCACTTTTTTTCCTTCTAAATTTTGTATGTACTTTTTATAAGAACAATTTTAACCCCGCAATGAATGAATCCGAGAACGATTTAACCATTGGACGAATTAGACAACTCATATTTATAATAATACGCTCTACTGTATCTTTCCTTTTTAGCCAAGGCAAGCTGGTGCCTTGGCTAGAAGCTGGGGGCTAATATTAGGTGCATAATTTCATTAAATCCACTAGGTCTAGAAATGTTGACAGAGCCCAATGGACCTGAAAAAGTCAACGAAGCCCAACGGACTGGGAAGGCTGGTGAAATCAAGATAGCAGGCAAATTCTAACTATGAGAGGGGAAAAATTGATTAAACTCCTCAAGTTTTAAGCGAGCTACAACCTCTCAGCGAGCTAGGCAGACCTTACCACTTCTCATCTCGCTACCAGTATAGCTCCAGCTCGCAATCACCTAGTTTGAAGTATATTTTTTAAATAAGGGAAGATTCCCTAATTTAAGGGAAATATCATATCAGGTGACCCCATTTTAATTTGTATTTACTCCCTAATTTTCAGTGATTGTATTGAATTGTAATGCTTAGGGATATTATTTGATTCATATTTTTAGTAATTTCACTAAATGTAAACCAATAATGACACCACCCTTTAATACTATAAAAGGGAAAGATTATTACTGGTACAAGGGTTACAATTTTTTAGAGAAAAAACATAGTAGTGAGAGCTACTAAACAATATCATAAACAGTAGATGTAGGTTTTGATTTATAGCCGAACCACTTTAAAAATTCCTTGTCTTTGATCTCTATTTTATTGCTTAATTGTCAAATTTTACTGTTTATAGCATTGACCAAATTCGCACGTCAACATATCTTTCCTTTTTAGCCAAGGCAAGTTTGGTGTCGTCCATGGCACGTTAGGTCTAAAGTATTATAAATAAGTCGGGCCCTTACCCAACAACTTAAGCTAAGGCAGTTCGAGATAAAATCAATATTAAAAGGAAGGAGATATTTAGGTAAGGGTAGCAATATAGATTATCGTGTCGTGTTTGTATCAATCCAAACTCAGTTCATTAATTTTTATATAAATATGTGAACAAATTTTTTTTTACAAAATCTCAGTACTTCTTTTCCTTCTAAATGCTGTATTTACTCCAATGTACTTTTTATAAGAACATTTTTAACCCCGTAATGAATGAATCCGATAACGATTTAACCACTTGATGAATTAGACAACTCATATTTATAATAATACGCTCTACTGCATCTTTCCTTTTTAGCCAAGGCAAGTTTGGTGCCGTCCATGGCACGTTAGGTCTAAAGTATTATAAATAAGTCGGGCCCTTACCCAACAACTTAAGCTAAGGCAGTTCGAGATAAAATCAAGGGCAAATTACACTAACATCCTCTTTATATATCGTTTTTTGCACTCGCTGGCAACCTTTGTCTTTATTGCACAAACATCCCCTGAATTTCGTTAACCAAACCATTGACTGACGGAGAAGTTAACGGCTTGGTACTGTAGCAGGGGCAAATTCATCCTTTTACCTTTAAATTAATTAAAAAAATTAAAAAATTATTTTAATTAAAATCAATTTAACTATTCATTATCTTCTTCAATTAAATTTCTAATAACAACCAAATTTAGATTTTTTTTTCAATTATTCATCATCTTCTTCAATAAAAATTTAAGAACAAAAAAAAAAAAAATTCTTCTTCTTTTTCTTCTACTTCTTCTTCTCCTCTAAAAATTCGAATTCTATTTTTTTCTTCTCCAAATCTTCTTCTTCTTCAAGAAACCCTAAAATTCAAATCCAAAAATTCAAATTTTATTTTTTTCTTCTCAAAATAAATTATTTTCAATAACTTCTTCTTTTTCTTCTTCTTACTCAAAAACACAAACCCAAAAGTTAAAAATTCGATTTTTTTTCTACTCCAAACAAATCCTCTTCAACAAACTCAAAAATATAAACCCAAGAATCCAAAAATTCGAATTAGATATTTGGATTAAAAAAATAATTCAAAGAAGATGTTTGGATTAAAAAAAAAGTTTTGCTTGAAGAAGAAAATGTGTGGTTGGAGAAAAATGAAGAAGAAGAAGAAGAAGAAGAAAAATTTGGGCATTTGAAAAAAAAATCTGGATTTAAATTTGTTTGGGTTTGTTTAGTTAAAGAATGGATTTGTACTGTGGTTGAAGAAAAAATCTGAGTATTTGGGGAAAAAAAATTGGATTTGGGTTTGTTTTGATTTTTTGGTTGAAGAATGAATTTGTTTGGTTGAAGAAAATTTTAAAAGATGATAATGATGATAATAATGATCTAGGTTTGTGATTTGGAAAGGAAAAAAAAAATCTAAATTTGGTTGTTATTAGAAATTTAATTGAAGAAGATGATGAATAGTTAAATTGATTTCAATTAAAATAATTTTTAATGATTTTTTAATTGTTTTAATTAATTTAAGAAAAAAAAGATGAATTTGCCCTTACTACAGTACCAAGCCGTTAATTTCTCCGTCAGTCAACGGTTTGATCAACGAAATTCAAGGAATGTTTGTGCAATAAAGATAATGGTTGCTAGCAAGTGTAAAAAATTATATATAAAGGTGATGTTAGTGTAACTTGCCCTAAAATCAATATTAAAAGGAAGGAGATATTTAGCTAAGGGTAGCAATATAGATTATCGTGTCGTGTTTATATCAATCCAAACTCAGTTCATTAATTTTTATATAAATATGTGAACAAATTTTTTTTCACAAAATCTCAATACTTCTTTTCCTTCTAAATGCTGTATTTACTCCAATATACTTTTTATAAGAATATTTCTAATCCCGTAATGAATGAATCCGATAACGATTCAACCACTAGATGAATTAGACAACTCATATTTATAATAATACGCTCTACTACATCTTTCATTTTTAGCCTAGGCAAGTTGGTGCGTTGCCGTCCATGGCACGTTAGGTCTAAAGTCTCATAAATCAGTCGGCCCTTTTTTCATCCCAAGTTACACGTCTTCTTCTATATACTGGAAACGACCAGCACCATTTGCTCTGCTATTTATTGTTCCATAGATTTTGCAGAAAATAAACACCACCTTCGATTATTCAAATATTCACTTCCTATTACTTTTAACCAGGAGAAAATCTTGAGTACGCGTTCGTCCCACTAATATCATGATTCGTGACAAATATATCACATATAATTGGATTGCAAACTATATCTATTCACACACTGTAACATATTATGGTTCCACGATTTGGACCATTAGCTGCACATATAACTTGTATATCAAGGCGTGACTAGTAATTAGTATCATAATATTCAGTGTATTAAATATACTGTTAATTAATATATTAGAACACTAAAAATATGATATATTTATGTTTTCTTATAAAATTTGTAATTTTCTTACCACATGTTAAATTTTTAGCGGCCTAGTGCTACGGTGTTGAAGATTTTTCTCCTGCATATAAGGACTCTTATGATAAATCACATATATTGTATATTGATTTAGATTTCGAAAAGACAATACGTACGAAAACACCAATAATTGAGAGAAATTTGGAATCTATGTAAGAAAAAACCTACGCATTAAATAAATTGTGCCATTATTGCAAACTGTTGGGTGATATGACATATGCACCATCAAATCACTATCCTAATTTAAGAGGTAAATTTTTATTTTTATTTTTATTTAAACCGATTATCCAACTAAACAAGAAATACTATATTTTCTCATAACTTAAATACGATATACACTTCCAATTTGAATATGTAATATCTGTTTAAATTTTATTTTTCTTAATAAATTTATAAAATATGAGGAGATTCCTTCTTTTTAATTGAAGTTATTTTTTTAAACTATACTTATAATGATTAATTTTTTTTTAAAATTTAAATAAATCCAAACTCAATCCATGATAAATTTAAATAAAAAAGAAAAAAAATAATAAATAGGAAATAAATGGTGCCATTATTGGAAACTGTTAGGGTGATATATCATATGCACCATCAACTACTCACTTTAATGCTTGACTGCTTGTAGATCTAATAACTTCATACAAGGTAGCCAAAGGGACCCAACCATTTATAGTCCAAAATTTTCATGAAAATCCATCATATAATAGACCGTTCAATATGGTTCAGTGACAAAAACGCTCATTCAGTCTGATAATGTTCCAGATTTGAGTCACCAATACCGTAAGTGGTATGTCAAAAAAAAGATATTGTAAAACTGTAACGTAGTATTTGATGTACGAAATTAGATTAGACTATTTTTATGGAATAAGGTAGAATATGATATGATTATATTGAATATGATTAGACTAAATTAGTACTATAAGGTATTTGGTACAGTATGTATTGAACTAAAAATAATACTATTTTTTATTTGGTGTAGTATGAAATTGGACAAAAAATAATTGTATTTGGCGTGAGATTGATTATTATAAAATTAGATTAAATTAATTTTTAAGTAAAATTAAATCAATTATACTTAGTTAAAAAAATAAATTATTTAAATTAATGTGGATTAAAAAATATTTTGCACATCCACTTATAGTAAAGTGATTAGTGCATCTCCCTCTCACTTCAGTGGTGAGGGGTTCAATTCCCACCATGTGCATATGTGATTACTTTTCTCCCCTTATTGTGGGAGTAGTATTCTCCTACTACGGGAGTAGATATCCGGGCCGCACGTTTAGTAGTTAATCTCGGTAGGTTTCGGCAGTTGTTGATATTATAATTGTACCCCCTTCAAAAAAAAATATTTAACTATTTTTTTTATTAAATAAAATATTTTAATTAATTTGGTTAAAAAAATATTTAAATTATTTTTTTAAAAAAACTATTTAAAATCAAACATAAAATAAAATTTTATTAATTAATATTGAAAAATATAAACTATAAAAATATTAATAAAATATTTCAAATTTAAATAAATTAAATATTTATTTTAAAATAAAAAGACGACTCTTTCAGCCCAAGCTCTGTAGCCGGATTCTTTTGTGCTGCCACAACAGAACTTTGTGTGGACTATGTGTCCACACATGATTGTAGACAACAAATAAATGATTGCATTGAGATTAATTCAATCCAAGTCCAATCCTATCAAATAAACATGCCATAAGAGTACTATAAAAGAGAAAGAGTATTACTGATACAAGGGTTACAAATTTTGAGAAAAAAAATATAGTAGTGAGAGCTACTAAGCAATATCATAACAGTGTATGTAGGTTTTGATTTATAGCTGAACCACTTTAAAAATCTTTTGTCTTTAATTTCTATTTTATTTCTTAATTGTCAAACTTTACTGTTTATAGCATTGTCAAACTTTACTGTTTATAGTATTTACCAAATTCGCACGTCAACATATCTTTCTTTTTTAACCAAGGCAAGTTTGGTGCCGCCATGGCACATTACTACGTTAGGTTTAAAGTCTTATAAATCAGTCGAGCCCTTACCCAACAACTTAAGCTAAGGCAGTTCGAGATAAAATCAATATTAAAAGGAAGGAGATATATAGGCAAGGGTAGCAATATAGATTATTGTGTTGTATTTCTATCAATCCAAACTCGGTTCATTAATTTTTATATAAATATGTGAACAAAATTTTTTTCACAAAATCTCAGTACTTCTTTTCCTTCTAAATGTTGTATTTACTTCAATATACCTTTTATAAGATCACTTTTAACCCCATAATGAATGAACCCGATAATGATTCAATCACTAGATGAATTAGACAACTCATATTTATAATAATACGCTCTATTGCATCTTTCATTTTTAGCCAAGGCCTAAAGGCCATGTTTGTTACATGGGACTAGGAGTGAGATTGGACTATTTACTCCTAATCCCATGTTTGGAACATGTTGGGATTGGACATATCCAATCCCAACAGTTCCACATAATCCCATGTTGGTGGGACTAAATAATCCCACCAATTTAATATAATATAATATTTAATATAAATAAAAATTAATTTTATTTTATTTAAATTAATTTTAAATAGTTTTATTTATTTTAAATAATAAATTAAATATCTCATTTAATGTTTTTTAAAATAATATTTAATTTTATTTAAAAATATTTTTAAGTAAATTTAATTTAATATTTTTATTTTTATTTTATTTAAAATTAATTTAAAATGATTTTATTTATTTTAAAAATAATTTAAATATTTTTTTATTAAAAAAATATTCATTTTTAATTAAATTTAATTTAAATATATTTTTTATTTATTTTAAAATTAATCTTATTTTTTATTTAAGTTAAAATGAATGTAATTTACTTCAAAATATTTTTATTTATATGAAAATTAATTTAATAAATTTATTCTGATTTTATCCCATCTCATCCTATACCAAACAAAAGACAGTACTATTTTTAGTCCATACTGCACCAAACACATCATAGTACTAATTTAGTCCAATTCAATCTAATCCAATCTAATCCAGTCCAATCCTACAAAAATAATCCAATTCAATCCCGCGTACCAAACGCACCCAAAGTCTCATAAATCAGTCTGGCCTTTTTTTCATCCCAAGTTACACGTCTTCTTCTATCTACTGGAAACAACCAACACCATTTGCTCTGCTATTTATTGTTCCATAGATTTTGCAGAAAATAAACACCACCTTCGATTATTCAAATATTCACTTCCTATTACTTTTACCCAGGAGAAAATCTTGAGTACGCGTCCGTCCCACTAATATCATGATTCGTGACAAATGTATCACATATAATTGGATTGCAAACTATATCTATTCACACACTGTGACATGTTATGGTTCCACGATTTGGACCATTGGCTGCACATATAACTTGTATATCAAGGCATGACTAGTAATTAGTATCATAATATTTAGTGTATCAAATATACTGTTGATTGAAATATTCGACCACTAAAAATATGATATATTTATATTTTTTTTATGACATTCGTAATTTTCTTACCACATGTTAAATTTTTTACGGCCTAGTGCTCATAGGTGTTGAAGATTTTCTCCTGCATATAAGGAGACTCGTATGATAAATCACATATATTGTATATTGATTTAGATTTCGAAAAGAAGATACGAAAACACCAATAATTGAGAGAAATTTGGAATCTAGGTAAGGTGTTCAAGAAGAATCAATTGGGAGGCAAAGTTTTTTATTTTCTTTTTTATTTTTATTTTATTTGAATGAGTTATTCAACTAAATAAAAAATATCATATCAGCTCGTAATTTAAATAGTCGGTACATTTTTCTTTTATATTTAAAATATGAGTTACAGTTTTATTTTTATTAATAAACTCACATAGTTTTGGAAAAATTCACCTCAATAATTAAAGTTATTTTTTAAATTATATTATAATGATGAATTTCGGTTAGAACGATGTAAATTTATGTTAAATTTAAAAGAAAAAACCTACACATGAAATAAATGGTGCCATTATTGTAAACTGTTGGGTGATATGACATACGCACCATCAAATCACTATCCTAATTTAAGAGGTAAAATTTTATTTTTATTTTTATTTTTATTTAAACGGACTATCCAACTAAATAAAAAATATTATATTTACTCGTAATTTAAATATGCAATACACTTCTATTTTGAATTGTAATATTGATTTAAATTTCATCTTTTTTAGTACTCTCACAAAATGTGAGGAGATCTCTTTCTTCTAGTTAAAGTTATTTTTTAAACTATATTTATAATAGTTAATCTCGTTAAAATTTTTAGATAAATTCTAATTCAATAAATTTAAATGAAAAAAAAAAAAATAAATAAATAGGAAATAAATGGTGCCATTATATTTATTGGAAAGTGTGGGGTGATATATCATATGCACCATCAACTACTGAATTTAATGCTTGTAGATCTAATAACTTCATACAAGCTAGCCAAAGGGACCCAACCATTTATAGCCCAAAAATTTCATGAAAATCCATCAAATAATGGAGTTTGTCATTTCTACTCATCCAAGTTGTTGTAAATCTGTAATGCAGCATTTGATGAACCGAATTAGATTAAACTATTTTAATGGGATAAGGTAGAGTATGATATGATTGTATTAAATATGATTAGACTAAATTAGTACTATAAAATATTTGGTACAGTATAAATTAGACTAAAATTAATACTGGTTCTTATTTGGTGTAGTGTGAAATTAGATAAAAAATAATTATATTTAGTGTGAAATTGATTATTATAAAATTAGATTAAATTATTTTTTAAGTAAAATTAAATTAGTTATAATTAGCTAAAAAAATAAATTATTTTAAATTAATGTTGGTTAAAAAATATTTAACTATTTTTTAATTAAATAAAATATTTTAATTAATTTGGTTAAAAATTATTTAAATTATTTTTTTAAAAACTATTTAAAATCAAACATAAAATAATATTTTATTAATTAATATTAAAAAATATAAACTACAAAAATATTAATAAAATATTTTAAATTTAAATAAATTAAATATCTAATTTTAAAATAAAAAGACGACTCTTTTGGCCCAAGCTCTGTGGCAGGATTCTTTTGTCCCGCCACTACACAACTTCGTGTAGACTATGTGTCCACACATGATTGTACACAACAAACAAATGATTGGATTGAGATTAATTCAATCCAAGTCCAATCCTATCAAATAAACATGCCATAAGAGTATTTTGTATCTCAAATACACCCATAAAAGAAAAAGGTGCTTCTAATAAAACAAGATACATTACTAGTATAACGAATTAGGTAAATAAGCACATTCATTTACAATATAAAAGGTTAGTGCACCTCTATTTATTTTAGTGCTGGAGTTTTAAAGTCTCGTTATACGTATTTTTATCGATATGTATCGAGAATTTTATTTTTATATTATAAGAGTAGATATCTCTTAGTTTATAAAATTAGATATTCAAACTACACATATAATAATTGATCTCGATATTCCCAATAAACATATAATTAATCTTATGATACATAAATTGTAGATCTCTTGTAATTAAACAAATTTTTGTTGTTTTTTTTTTATTTTTAAGCTAGTGGTTTTTGTTCACACTTATCGGTCTCAGATCTTGAATAATTTGTACTAGTGAGAGTCTTTTTCAAGGAATTGGATTTTTTTTCAAAATATCAAGTTTCTTAAGTAAAAGGTTTTTCATTTTTTTGATAACCAATTATCAATAAGCTGAATTATGGGGATTCATTGTCTTTGTGACACATCTACCAAACTTATTTAAAACATTGGGGCCATTTTAATTGAATTAATAGGTCCACCAAATTGACTATTTGACCTATTGATGACCCGTAAACCACGGCTAATTGACTATATTATCATATTATTTTAAGGATATTATCAACCTAATACGACCTATAGTTGAAGAGATCAACCGCTATACTAATGATAATTTTCACTCTAGATGAGAAATCTCAATAAACTTTACGATTTAATAGATAAAGATAAAAATCAAACTCCTATTACAGAAATATGTTAGTGGTAGAGATTTAAAGTCTATTTAAATTAGGAGGTGTGCACTTTTCCTATTTTACATTTTTGCGGTGAAAATTTAAGTCTTATTGTATTTATTTATCAATATATATAGAAATTTTTTTTCTCCAAAATTATATAATCTATTCTGTATTAATTGATTTCGACACATCCGAACAAATTTCTGACTAGTTTCGTGTCGGCTTTAGAAAAAAAAAATCTATTTAAATGTGTTTGTACATATTTTTAAGTCATCTCGAATAACGAGTAAAAGTGGAAACGCGTTTTCACAAAGAAACGCTTGAACTACAAGCACCAAACTTCGTCTATAAATACAGTGACAGACCTTGGCCAAAACCACCATTGCGTAGCATAGCAACTTATTTCTACTTTAATTAGTCGTCTGTATCAAAAAAGCAAAAAACAAAAATGAAGAGCGTGTCATTTGTGGCACTATTGAGCCTGGTGGTGATGGTGGTGGTGGTGCTGTCAACTAGCGAGGTTCGCGTGGTGGAGGCTGTGACATGCAACCCGACGGAGTTGAGCCCGTGCATGGCGGCGATCACTTCGTCGGCACCGCCTTCGAGTACGTGCTGCAGCAAGGTGAGAGAGCAGAGGCCATGCCTTTGTGGGTACCTTAAAAACCCTAATCTGAAGCAATTTGTTAACTCACCCAATGCTAGAAAGGTTGCAAGTACCTGTGGTGTGCCCTATCCTCAGTGTTAATTAATTGGCTTTGGCTAATTAATGTCATTATTGAATAATGAACACTGTATGTTAGAAGAGAAAACTATTATAAATATAATTAAGAGAAGAAGAAGAAGAAGAAGAAGAAGAATATGAGTGTGTATCTAGTATGATATGTGCTTATTGAATAATTATAATTAATGATGATTTAAGTTTGTGTTGTATTTGTATTTACATTTCATGTTCTCTCTTTTGTTGTGCACCAGAATGAGTGATGAAGATGAATATCATACGCTCTAAAAAGTAGAAACAGAGCAGAGTCAGAAAATTTTATCTGAGACCAAAGTAAAAATATTACAAAATTAAAAGAGCGGAGAAGTATAAATGGAATATACTACGCATCAATTTTGTAGTATAAAAATATATGTGAGTGACTGTTCATGTTACATATTGAGATATGAATTGAAAATGAATATAGGGTATGGACGATTTGTTGGGTTTTTGTTGTGGAAGAAATGCTTGAATTCAATAGACTTATCATGTTATCAATACGACTTTTCAACAATATCTTGACTATTTGTTTTTCAGAAAAAAAAAAAATACACAATTGTGATCAACAGATTGATCTTATTCTCGTGCGAAAAAATGAATGAACAGAAAGATATTCAAAAAGGGAGGAAAAAAATGAATTTAAAATCATAGTTAATTATAAAAGGTGAACAAAAAGCATGAGATGGTAGTTAAATTGAATCAGTGCAAAATGAGAAGAAAAAAAAAAATAACTTGAAGAGTAATTTGCTACTGCAGAAAATGATCAAATAGAAGAGTATTAGATAGAGATGTGAATCCAGAGATAGCTTTCTCTGCTGTCTTCTGTCGCTGCTGGTCTCTGCTTGCTCGTCGAGCTACATCGTCATTTCTCACGTTGCCCGTCGGCATCCCAAGTAACAGGTTTTTGTTGCTCTTTCTATTAACGGAGGTTCTTCAGGTTTCGTATGATTGTTTGATAAAGATTGTTGATTTATTGTATTCAGTGTAACAACAATCATATTACTTTTTTTTTTTTTTTTTGGAGTAATTAAAAGCTAATCTCAAGAATTTATGTATCATGCACATCCAAATAGACATGATCCGTAATGTTTTTCTGATTATTAATCTTGTAATTTTTCCTTTAAACAAAAATTCATATATTACGAGAAAGAATATGCTAAAAAGAAATTTGTAAAAAAATAAAAACAAAATAACTTTACACACATTTTTTTTTTTAAAAGAACTTTAGACACATTGGTATCAATAATCATCATTATGTTTTTTTGTATGCAATTGAAATGAATGTTTACTAGTCAACCAACATGGACAAACAAAGATTCTTCAATGAAATTACATCCTCTGCTTTTATATGTCTGAAAAAAAAATTTGTAATTAATAATTAATAAAAATAGGTATAAAAATGCACACTCACCGTAACTCAAGCGATCAATACCCTTCGTCATCTATTTTAGTTGTAAGAGTTTAAGTCCCACTATCTATATTTATTAATATGAATATATGTTAGTAGTTTTTTTTAGAATAGATATCAAAACCACAAGACTCCCGCATATAAATAGATATCTTTTTATTTTGCGGATAGATATTCACACAGTTTAGATTTATCTCAATTATACAAATTAAACACTATGAAATTATATTTATTTAATCAGATAACTCTATGCATTAGACCATAGATATTTAATTATGGGGATTCACTGTCTATGTGACACCTCTCTCTCTTCGTGATAAATTTCTTTAAAACAATGGAACCAATATTTTTGAGCAAAAAACATTTTGGTCCCTAACTTATCACAAAATATTATATTTTAATCACTGTTTCATTTTTAACTTCCGTGGTCCCTAACTTTTCAGAAATTTATTAATTTACTCATTATGTTAGTTAACAGTTAGTCAAATTTAACAGCCGCAGGGGTATTTTAGTCTTTTTATATAAAAATAATAATTTATATTAAAAATTAATAAAAACTTATTAAACAAAAATTTAATTAAAAAATTAACAAAAATAAAATTAACAAATTAACAAATAAAAATAGCAAATGGAGGAGGCCATTTCCAGAAAATGATGGGAGGAGGCAGCGCTGATCTGAGAGGAGGGGGTGCCGCCTCCTCCATCAGATTTGGGAGGAGGCCGCGCCTCCTCCCAGGTTTTTGGAAATCCATAAACCTAGATTTTTGGGTTTCTAGGGAAATGATGCCGCCTCCTCCATCAGATATGGGAGAAGGCGGCCGCGCCTCCTCCAAGATTTTTGAAAATTCAGAAATAGATTTCTGAGTTTTTGGGTTTTTGGATTTCCAGAAACCTAGAAATGATGGGAGGAGGCAGTCGCGCCTCCTCCCATCAAATCTGCCTCATCCAGATTTCTGAAAATTCAAAAACCTTGATTTTTGGGTTTCTGAAAATCCAGCAACCTAGAAATGATAGGAGGAGGCGGCGCCTCCTCCCATCAGATTTGGGAGGAGGAGGCTGCCTCCTCCATCAAATATGGGACCTCCCATCAGATCTGGGAGGAGAAGGTCGCCTCATTCCAGGTTTCTAAAAATCCAGAAACCCAGAAATACTTTCTAGTTCTTTTAGAAACCCAGATTTCTGCGTTTCCCAAAAAAAAATTTAATTTTTTTTAATAAGTAATTGTTTTAAATTAATATTATTAAATTTTAATATATAATTTTATTTATTTATTTATTTTTATTTATTGTAATAATTTTTTTAAAGGTTTTTAATTTTAATAAAGGAAAAAATTGAATTTTTAATTTAATAAATTAAAACTAAGGGCAAAATGGTCAAAGTACACAATCTGTTAGATTTGACCGTAAAAAATTTGGTCAAAAGGACTAAATTGATGGATTCCTGTAAAGTTAGGGACCACGGAAGTTAAAAAATGAAACAGTAGTCCAAATATAATATTTCGTAATAAGTTAGAGACCAAAATAATTTTTACCCAATATTTTTCATTGAATTAATAGGTCCCACCCAAATTGACCCGTAAACCACGGTTAATTGACTATATTATCAATTTTCTTTTTAATTAATCTAATACCAGTTAGATTAGAGAATTATTGAAATTCGGCAAGATTACACTATACAGATCGGAATGATAAATTTTACTATAAAAATGAAATGTTCCAACACTTTGGATTTATACTAGGGCGAATTGCACTCAAGTACCCTGACTTATAACGTAATTGCACGTTTAATGTCAGTTTTGCAATAATTGCACTTGAGTACCCTGTAATCCGTTGACCGCCGTTAGAGTAACGGTTGACCAAACGAATTCAGGGGCAAATTGGTCTTTTACGTTTAAATTTATTTTTAAAAATTTAAAAAATCATCCAACCAATAAGAACATGCCACGTCATATTAAAAACATTTTAAAAAAAATTAAAAAAACTCAACATAAAAAAAAAAATTAAAAAAAAATTCTGATCTAGGTTCGATGCTGGGTTCGATCGCGAACCCAGCAACTAGGTTCGCGTTCGAACTCAGGGTTGATGGGTTCGCGATCGAACCCAGATCTGATTTTTCAATTTTTTTTTTGTTTTTTCCTTTGCAGGGGCAGTTTCGTTATTTTACCTGAATCCGTTTGGTCAACCGTTACTCTAACTGCGGTCAACGGATTATAGGGTACTCGAATGCAATTATGATAAAACTGGCATTAAACGTGCAATTACATTATAAGTCAGGGTATTTAAGTGCAATTCACCCTTTATACTATTATTAACTTATTTCAATGTATGGTAAAAATGTTAAATCTAAATATTTACACATAAATTTTTAAATTGATTTATAAATTTACATGAAAATAGACGGGAATCCATTCTATCTAAATGTGCACATCTCCTTAAGAGCAGGTGGAATGCACATTCCTATCTAGTAGGTTAGTGGTGAGAATTTATTACGGTAGTGGTGGAGGATAAGTTTCATTGTATTAATTTATTAGTATATATAAGTATTTTTTTTTTCTGGAATCGTTAGAGTAGACAATTGCACCACATATATAGTTTACTTTGGGCTATGTGTATTGATTGTTCTCTACAGAGATCCTGATAGATCTCTAATTAGTTTGACATGAGTTTTTTTTTTTTTTAAATTTTCTATTTAAATGTGTTTGTACATATTTTTAAGTTATCTCGAATAACTAGTAACAGTGGATGCGCGTTTTACAAATAAACAATTGTACTAGCACCAAACTTTGTATATAAATTCAGTGACAGACCTTGGCCAAAACCACCATTGCATTGGATAGCAACTTTTCTACTTTAATTAGTCGTCGTCTCTGTTATCATCAAAGCAATTGCAAAATGAAGAGGGTGTCATTTGTGGTACTATTGAGCCTGGTGGTGTCAATTAGCGAGGTTTGCGTGGTGGAGGCAGTGACATGCAACCCGATGGAGTTGAGCCCGTGCATGGCGGCGATCACTTAGTCGTCACCGCCTTCGAGTACGTGCTGCAGCAAGGTGAGAGAGCAGAGGCCATGCTTTTGTGGGTACCTTAAAGACCCTAATCTGAAACAATTTGTTAACTCACCCAATGCTAGAAAGGTTGCAAGTACCTGTGGTGTGCCCTATCCTCAGTGTTAATTAATTGGCTTTATTGGCTTTGTCTTTGTCTAATTAAGGTTGCAAGTACCTGTGAACTATATTAATTAATGTCATTATTGAATAATGAGCACTGTATGTTTTAATAGAGAAAATATAATTATAATTAAGAGAAGAAGAAGAAGAACATATGAGTGTTGATCTTGTATGATATATGCTTATTGAATAATAATAATAATAGTTAAGTTTGTGTTGTATTTGTATTTACATTTATGTTTTTTCTCATTTGATATTTTGATGCGACTTTTTTTTTTTTTTCTTTCTTAAGTTTGCACCAGCACGTGGGATGAAGAAGAATATCATATGCACTATAAATAAAATGGAGTCATAAAATTTTATTGAAGGTAATTATAGAGATGGCCACGGTTTCGGAACCATCGGTTCCGAAACCTACGCTTTCGGTCCAGTTTTAAACTGACGGTTCTGATTTCTAAAATTAAAAAACGGAAACCATTAGTCCCGATTCCTAACCGATTTTAAACCAGGACCAACCCTAAAGGTGAAAGTAAAATATTATAAATTAAAGTATTTTTTTTATTTTTTTTGGGGAATAGGTGGCCATGCCTCTGCTAGGCTCATGCGAGATCCGCCTTTGGAAAGAAGCATTAATAGAATAGACTGAATATCAATTATTCATATGACGTTTTGTGTTATAAAAATAATTATAATTGATTGTTTATGTCACATATTGAGATATGAATTGAAAATAAATATAGTTTATGAGCTACATGCAAGACTTTTTCTATAGATACGATGAACAATATTTTAGCATTTATGCGTATTTTTTTTTATTAAAAAATATATAATTATCTCGTATCTACAAATTGATGTTTATTTTATTCTTATGAGGTAACTTTAATTTAGTCCCTATTTTTTGATAAAATATTATTTTTTTACTTACGTTTTCTTTTTTAGTTCGTGTAGTCCCTGATATTTCCTAAATATATCAAATTGGTTCTTCTGACTAACTTTTTGATGACCAACAGAATTCAATTAATAGAATTATAATTTTACATTCTACTTAAAATATAGTAAAAATAATTAAATAGAAAAAATTAATAAAATAATATTAAACTAAATTATAAAAACTTAAAAATATAAAACTTATTAAAAAATATTCAAATTAAGTTATTTTATTTGAAAAAATTAACATTTACAAAATGACAGAATAAAATTAAAAAAAATTAAAAAGATATTCAAATTAAGTTATTTTATTAGAAAATTTAACATTTAAAAAAAAATTAAAGAATGAAATTCAATTCTCAATTTTATTTTTTTATTCTTTATTTTTTAAAATATTAATTTTTTCTAATAACATAATTTAATTTGATTATATTTTAATATATTTTATATTTTTAAGTTTTTATAATGTAATTTAATATTATTTTATTTATTTTTTCTATTTATTTATTTTTATTATATTCTAATTGGAAGGTCAAATTGTAATTCTATTAATTCTTCAAGGGTAAACTGTCAAATAGTAATAGTTGACTGACAAATAATTGGTCAAATGACCAATTTGATCTCTTTATAATACTTCAGAGACCACACGAACTAAAAAAAGAAACGTAAATAAAAAAGTGATATTTTATTAAAAACGTAAGAACTAAATTAAAGTTTTTCCTATTTACATAAGAAGTTTAAAAAATGAGAAAAAAGTATATAAAATTTTAGGAAATTTAATATCATAGTTAATTAATATAAATTTTAAAATTTATAATTAATCTTATGATATGTAGATTTCTTATAATTAAACAAATTTTTGTTGGTATTTTTTTGAAGCTAGTGGTTTTTGTTCACACAAATCGGTCTCGAATCTTGAATAATTTGTAGTACTTATAGTCTTTTTCAAGGAATTGAATTTTTTTCAAAATATCAAATTTCTCAAGTAAAAGGTTTTTCCTTCTTTGATAACCAATCATCAACCACTTGAATTAATAATGACAAACTTCTTTATAACAATGGGGCCATTTTCATTGAATTAATAGGTCCCACCAAATTGACCATTTGACCTTTCTAAACCACTTATAATTATCAAGCTAGTACGATATACAGTCAAAGAGATCAATCGCTATAGATTCGATTTGAAATGATAATTTTTACTGTAGAGAAAGAATCTCTGTAAACTTTACGATTTAATGTACTAAGTTAAAATTGAACTCCTATCATAGAAGTATATTTATGGTAGGAATTTAAAGTCTATCTGGATTAAGTGGTATGCACACTCCCTATTTAGCATATTAGTGGTGGAAATTTAAGTTATATTATGCTCATTTATTAATATATGTGGAAATTTTTTTATTCAAATATATAATCTATTTTGGACTATACGTATTGATTGATTTTGACAGATTTCCACAAATTTCTTACTAATTCCGTGTCGGCTTTGAAAAAACAATTCTATTTAAATGTGTTTGCACATATTTTTAAGTGTTATTTCGAATAACGATTAAAAGTGGAAACGCGTTTTCACAAAGAAACACTTGAACTACAAGCACCAAACTTCGTCTATAAAAACAGAGACCGACCTCGGCAAAAAACCACCATTGCATAGCATAGCAACTTATTTCTACTTTAATTAGTCGTCTGTCATAAAAAAAGCAAAAAAACAAATATGAAGAGGGTGTCATTTGTGCCACTATTGAGCCTGGTGGTGATAGTGGTGGTGGCGCTATCAACTAGCGAGGTTCGCGTGGTTGAGGCTGTGACATGCAACCCGACGGAGTTGAGCCCGTGCATGGCGGCGATCACTTCATCGGCACCACCTTCGAGTACGTGCTGCAGCAAGGTGAGAGAGCAGAGGCCATGCCTTTGTGGGTACCTTAAAAACCCTAATCTGAAGCAATTTGTTAACTCACCCAATGCTAGAAAGGTTGCAAGTACCTGTGGTGTGCCCTATCCTCAGTGTTAATTAATTGGCTTTGTCTAATTAATGTCATTATTGAATAATGAACACTGTATGTTAAAAGAGCAAATATTATAAATATAATTAAGAGAAGAAGAAGAAGAAGAAGAAGAAGAAGAATATGAGTGTGTATCTAATATGATATGTGCTTATTGAATAATAATGATGATGATGATTTAAGTTTGTGTTGCATGTATTTGTTGGGTTTTTGTTGTGGAAGCTAATGCTTGAATTCAATAGACTTATCAGGTTATCAATATGACTTTTCAACAACATCTTGACTATTTGTTTCTCTTTAAAAAAAAAAAAAAAAAACAATTGTGATCTACAAATTGATCTTATTCTCTCGTGTGAAAAAAATTAATGAACAGAAAGATATTCACAATTGTATTCAGTGTAACAATAATCATATTTTTTTTTTTTTTTTTGGAGTAATTAAAAGCAAATCTCACAAATTCATGTATCATGCTTATCCAAATACGCATGGTGGGTAATGTTTTCTCGATTGTTAATATTATAATTGTACCCTTAAAAAAAATTCATATATTACAACAAATGAATATGTTAAAAAGAAATCTATAAAAAAAAGAAAAAAAATAATAGTTTTAGACACTGGTGTTATGTATGAATAATCATCATTATGTTTTTCGTATGCAATTGAAATGGATGTTTCAACCAATATGGACAAACAAAGGTTCTTCAAAGAAATTACATCCTCAGCTTTCATATATCTGAACAAAAAAATAAATAAAATTTGTGATTAATAATTAATTAATAAAAATAAGCATAAAAATGCATGTTCACTGTAACTCAAGTAATAAGTACACTTCGTCATCTACTTTAGTGGTAAGGGTTAAAGTCCTACCATATATATATATTTAATTACCAACATGAGTGCATATTAGTATTTTTTTTTTCTAAAGTAGATATTCAAGTCGCAGGACTCGTCCATATAAGTAGATATCTTTTTATTCATGCCGCTTAGATATCTCCCAATTATGCCAAATGTAAAATTATATTTATTTAATCATATAACTCTGTCTTTAAAACAATGGGAGTATGGGACCATTTTTCATTAAATTAATAGGTCCGGTAAGTTAAATTTCCTTATTAGACATGGAAGATATTTGTTTTGGGCTCATTGAGGTGTATGGGTTGGTCTCATTCTTGCCAACCGCCATCTACCATGTCCTTGGGTGGCCCTTTTGGTTTTGGGTCATATCTTCTAAGACAAGGAATAAAATATGAGATTTAGTAATCATTTAATAATAAAAAGCTATCTTATTCACATTAACAACAATATTGTACCAATTAAAAAATAATTTATTTTCACTTGAATCCAAATTGATGGTCCGAAGAACCAACTCCATAAAATCCCATAATAATTCATCTTTTATCACGCTATATAGTTGTGTCAATTCCTATTTATGATTCGCCTTATTTGATTTATTATGTTAAATACTATTATCCTAACCCATTAACTTCGTGTTTGTATCATATTTAAGAGTCATATTAAAAATTATATTTATCAGTCATTTTTGTATTATCCGTAACATATGATTTCAAATAATTGATTTTAAATATGTGGATATAATATTTATAATTCGAGGGGTGAAAATATAATTAAATGTATGTATATTTTTTTATAGTTTCCAGGTGGACCAGATGGAGCGATCCAGAAAGAACACATGAAAGAGAAGAAAAAGTTGGCAGTGAGTACCGCGACCACTCACCGCTACCAGAGATCGCGATGAGTCGCTCGCGGTGAAAAATGGTGATTTCAAGCAGTAAGCACCGCGACTAGGGATTGCGCTGACTAGCTTGCGATGAAAATGTGGATTTTGGACATTGAGCAATGCGACCAACGTCGCGACCAGGCACCGCGATGGTTGATCGCGATGAAAGCGGTGAAAACATTCCAGTGAGTAACGCGACCAGGTCGCACGACCACAGGTCGCGATGACCCAAATTTTATATAAAAAAAAATAAGTGAATGGTGAAGCTTCTGGAGGAAGCAACCAGAAAAACACAAAGAGAAAGAGAGAAAACGAGAGAGAAAGAAAAAGAAAAAAAAAAAGAGAAAGAAGAGAGAGAAAGAAGAAGAAGAATGGGAAGAGAAGAAGAAGAAGAGAAGAAGAAGAAGAGAAGAGGAAGAAAAGGAAAGGAAGAAGAAGAAATGAGGGAAAAGAAAAGAAAAAGAGAAAAGAAAAAGGGAAAAAAGGAAAATTCAGAAAGGAAACTGTCGGAAAACGGTATCCAGGTTGGTGTACACTCGCTTTTGAAACCTTTATGGTTTTCTTATGCGTTTTTGATTTGAAGTCTGAGTTTATTTGATTATTTTGATTGTTTTGTGTTTATATCATTTTTGATGTGAATATTTTAAATTAATTCGATTTTCGATTTCCAGCAGTTATGTTAAAGGAAATTGTTTGAGAGTATTATGTGACTTACGGATATTGTTTTGGAAAATTATATTGTTGAATTCGAAAGAAAGGAAATATTTTGATTTAAATGTTATGAATTTCTTTATATGATTTGATTTAAATTTCTATATTTTGATTAAATGAATTGAGAATTTAAATTATGGTATTGAAACGGTTCTAGGATACTTGGACATATATACGGATATAGGAGGTTGGTATACCAGCTGGGTTCATTTAGCAGTATTGCATCGTTATTGATATTGATGTGATATTATGTATCTCCTCAAGGATTCGTCCTGGGGTAGGGAGACACGTACCTCCCTAAGGATTCGTCCTGGGGTAGGGAGACACGTACCTTCCTAAGGATTTATCCTGGGATAGGGAGATATGTATCTCTCTAGGTTCCGAACACTCGGTCCTAGAGTAGGGAGTTATATGTACCACCCCTGGATAGTACGAACCCCAAGAGCTGGTCCTCAGGTTGGGAGTTACGTTCGACAGACAGTCACTGAGGTCAAACGACCCATATTCCAGTCCTGAATTATGTTAAGTATACCAAAGGACCAGAATTGAGAATGAATTGAATAAAATGATTAGAAAAGAATTGAAATCTGAATTTCGTATGAGTTATTGATTGAATTTAGATGTTTTTATTAAACTGATTTCATATGATTTATTCCAGTGATTGAATTGAATTTTATAATGTTGTTATATGTTAGCATTGTTATATTTTTTACTATGAAATTATTTTATGATTTTGATAATTGAGTTTAGTGTACACCCACTAAGCTATATGCTTAGCGCGTTGGTTTTTATCACGCGTAGGTAACAGAGATACCGAGGAAGGAAAAGACTGAAGAGGTACTAGTTGCAGAGGAGAGTTTAGAGTCACATTTCTGGGTTGTTATATAGTTCTGTGTATTATATTAAGTTACGCATGCATATACAGAAATCTGTAAAAGTGTTATATATATTTATGTTTTGTAAATAATTGTTTTATGGTTTCCGTTTTCATTTTCAAAGGATTGTAAAAAGTGGATTATGAACTGTTTTATTTTAAAACTGTTTGGAAAGTCGCACTAAACGGCAGGGTGCGCAATTGATTGAAAGTTTGATTTAGAAGTGTTGAAATCATATTGTGTTGGACTTTTGTTAAAAACAGGTTTTGGGAAATCAGAAAAACAGAGGGAACTCTGTTGAAATTTTTAAAACTGATTTTGATAGGCTCACTAGAAAAGCATTTTAAAAATACAATTTATTTAATTTTTAATGGTTTGCAAATTATAAAGTTAATTAAGAAAAGTTTTGAAAACCCGGTAGCACTCCCTAGATCGATCCAAACGGGTTAGGTCAGGGGGTGTTACACTATACTTTCTTATGCCTCAATCCTACATAATACAGTAGAGACACTATTTGACATCCTCCTATTCTTTTGATCAATGGTGGAGGAGGGTATTCTTGCAAAAGAAAATTTCGAAACCAAATGAAGCAGAATAAATCAAGTGACAAAGATATGAAACCAGAATGATTCATTCCCCTATTATATTAATATTTCAGCAACCACAATATCTCTACCTTGTCACACGGCCTTAGTATTTTTTAAGCCAACCGTGCGGCACTTAACACATTTCTCACCCTGCTATAATTCCAATGAGGATAGACTCAACTTCCACCGTACCTCTGATCACAAGTGATATTAATATAATATCTTATTATATTAATTTTAGTTAGTTTTTGTTAAACAACCAGTTAGTTTTTGTTGAACAACCAGTTTCCCTTAAAGTTCATATATGTTTAGTAAAAATTTTATATTTATTAGAATTTATTGAACTATACTATGTTAGGGGCCTCATTTTCATGTTACGCCCTAGGCCACCAAAACATCAGGGCCGGCCCTGATTGTAATTAAATTAATTTATATATTAGTTAAAAACATTAAGAGAAACTCTACTGTTTTACGGTTGTCCCAATTTTTTTCTCATTTTTTTTAATCATATGATGGGTTGTTAATAAAGTAACGGTGTAAAGTAATCATATTCTAATAACTCATTTATTATAATGTTCATATGTCATCAGATCATCTCTAAAAGGCGGAGAAAAATCCGAGACACTGGAGAATCCAAATTTCACTCTCTACAAAAAAAATCTGAAGGGCTACAACGGAAATTTCAACTAAATATGATGTCAAATATGATATCTAATCAATTGGTCAACAACAAATTGATAATGAAAAATAATTAAGTTTGGGATAAACTTGAAGAATGAATATAGACGAGAGTTATGATTTTATTTTATTTCTATGGATGCGCCTAACTTAATATGATATCAAATCTAAGTTTTTTCAAAAAGTTAGGAGTTTAAATTTACACGGTCGAGGGTACTGCATACTAAATAAAATTGTAAATGTATATTTTTTTTTTCTCATTGGATTTTCAGGTAAATATCATCTTGATTTGACCTTTCTGTGCATGAGATTGAAATTTTTAGCCTCTCACTAAGAAGAGTTGGAAAAAAATCAAGAAATTAATATAATCTCAATATCTCATGCCAGTGATGCGCCATTAACAAAGAACAAGACTTGATCGAGTTGAAATTTATAGTATCCTTTTATTGTCAATTACAATATAATTTCTTTTATGATAAAAATATTATTATTTTTATATAATATTTAAATGTCAATTTCTTAATTATTCGTATATTTTCTTATATAATCAATAGTTATAAGTTTGGAATTTGACATTATGTGTACAGTTAAGAAACATGTAGAGAGCATATAATATATTTATTTATAATTGTCAATTTCCCTGGACTGCATTATCTCATAACTACTACTGTCCAACGTAGCTCGATAATAGAAGCATTCTTTCATTTAACAAGTTCGAATTGTTATTACCGTACAATATTAAAAAAAAAAAAAAAAATTATAGATCACAACCACTTTAATTGATTATTATAATATGTAATCAGCACAAGCCATCAGCCATCAACTTTGTGAAGCATCTTAATTTATTAATTTTTGTCACATTCTTATTCTAGATTTTCGACATCTACTAGATTAATTAGATGTTTGACTCAATATAAATTTGATGCTCCTTAAATATTCTCCTTCAATAAAATTTTACTATAAATAAGTGTCGTGAACTATTTTTTTTTTTAATCTCCCTTATCATGAACACTGTAACATCAGATATGTTATTATATTATTTTTAATAGTAGGATTATAAAATTAACTTCAAGATTATTAGGATCTACTAAGACCCATCAGTAAATATGGGCGGATATTTACTCTCACTATGGAGAATATTTATTCCTATAATAATAGGGAGAACTATGGAGAATATTTATTCCTATAATAATAGGGAGAAACTACTTACGCATACTGATAAATCGTATAGTGATATTTGAACCATCATTGTTAAAGTGTAAGAAATATAAATTAACTACTTAAACTATAAGTGTATAACTATAAGTGGATATACAGTGTACCATTAGATTAAAGCAGTCACACATGGTCAGTTCAATTTATAAATTTGTATCATAATGCATATGCACACACAAGACATGGTGACTGGTGAGCTAATTAGAAATTTGCATGGAGGAACATCGAACAGGTGGACATGCATGCATGAACACAGCAGACCATTGTGTTTGTGTATGTTATCCACGTGGAATTCCAGCGGTTTCTATATAGAAGCCTTTAATCAATGCTGCCATTTCTGGTCTGGACTCGACTGGAGTAGTCGTTTAAGTATTTATGTATGCTCGAGACCTCCCTAGAATAAAACTAGCTCCCAAATAAAACCTTTTATAGCGTGTGAGTAATCAATACACACAAATATTGCGTGTTGTGTGAGTAACTAATTACATTTGATCTTCTACGATATAGCATAAAGTTAGTGGAAGGGATACTTGTAAGCTGAGGGTACCCATACTTCCTCTTAGTTAATACGTGTTTTGTATAATTTCATTAAGTCCAATGGGCCCAAAAAAGTAAACAAAATCCAAAGGACCTGAAGAAATCAATAGAGCCCAACGAGCTAGGAAGCTAATAAAGTCTATATAACAAACAAATCCCAATGAACAGGGGCGGAACGAGAATAGGGAAATTGGAGGGACTGGAGTCTAAAATCCCAAATATATTACTATATATAATTTATTTTTTTATATTTAAATTAAATATATAATTTTTTTTATATATTAATTTTTTTGGAGGGATTTTCATTTTGGTCCCTAACTTTTGGGGAATTATCAATTTTTTAAAGCAGTTATGGTTAATGGTATCCTTGGACCCTAACTTTTAGAAAATGTATCAATTTTGTCCTTCTGTAAGTCAACCGTTAGTCAAATTTAACAGTTCCGGGGGTATTTTTGTCTGTAAACCTATCAATGAGTAAATAGTAAATTTTTTAGTGAAATGATATATCTACCCCTAGTTAAAAATTTAAAATAACTTAAATTAAAAAATTAATTTTTAAAAAAAATTTTTAATATAATTTTCACCATCTATCAAGATTGATGGACGGTGGAGATCCATTAAAAAATATATTTTTAATATTATTTTTTAAATATTAAAATAAGACCATATTACCCTTCTAATTATTAATAATTTTTTTAAAATTTTGAGGTTAAAATTATAATTTAACTCATTTAAATAGAGTTAAGTGCAAAACATTCTTTTTACCAATTCTATTAAGTTTGACTGACAAAAATTTAATCAGAGGGACCAAATTGATACATTTCCTAAATGTTAGGGTCAATGTATATCATTAACCATAACTGTTTTAAAAAATTGATAATTCCCCAAAAGTTAGTGACCAAAATGAAAATCTCAATGTAATTCAAAATTTTTTTTTTTTTCAAAAGTTTGGCTCCAGTTCGCAAAACACCAAGCTTGAAGCATATGTTTCAGATAAGGAAAAATCCCATGATTTTAGAAATTTAATCATATCAGTTGGCCAAGTTTGAATTTGTATTTATTTCCTGATTTTTAATTATTGTATACTGATAAAATTGTAATAATTAGAGATATTAACTGATTCCTAAATTTAAGTATTTTGATTCCATGTAAACGAGAATAACTTCATTCCTTCACACTATAAAAGGGAAGGATTATTATTGGTACAATGGTGACAAAAATTCTGAGAGAAGCACTTAGTGAGAGCTGCTTAAGCAATATAAGAACAGTGGATGTAGGCATTGATTCTCAGGCCGAACCACTTTAAAAATTTCTTTTATTTGTTTTTCATTATAATTACTATTTTATTACATTGACCGAATTCACACATCAATATTATACAAGGTATATGAGTGACAACTTCCATGGATTGTTAGTTCAGGACACTCTGAAAGCTTGCGGAAAGGACAAACAATCTTGGATTTGAGTCTAATGTCTTTAAAAATCGTCTCGTCAAGCGCCACAATTATTGTTGGAGGAAACCCCTTGATTCACAACAGTTTTCTCAAATTCATTCATTGACCTTTATTTTTTATGTTTTAGACTGTATTTTTAGATTTTAATAATATTTTCATATTATTTAAACATAAATTTGGACAATTTAATATTATTCATTTACAATATAATATATATGGTAAAAATTAACTATTGCAACACTGAAATTTATACTCGGTGACTTTTCTCCGTGCATGAATCATCTTCCTAGAAATTACGTAGGGGCTTCTCTTCACCTTTGTTTAAAATAAATCCGTGAGCATGTTTATTTATTTATTTTGATAATACATGTTTCTTTTGGTTAAAATTAAAAGGTTGAAGTAAAAAAATAAAAATAAAAATGCAATATTTAGTACCAGTAGAGAAGTTTGTGAAACGGTGATAGTAGATACAGTCTAATAGTGTTGAAAAATTGGCAAAATTGTGAGAGCAAATGAGAAGGCAATGAAGGGATATGAATCCCACATTGGAAAAATAAGAACATGTCAAGGCTTCTCAAGGCTATATAAGGAGATCAAGTCCTTAGTTTCTAATTGCACCAATTAAATACACTTAAAGCATTGTATTTAATTCTAATTAAATTCCTTTCTTGTATCTCTTATTTTAGAGTGTAGAAAGGTGTGAATTATTGTATGCTTTGAGAGAGTGTGAGTGTATTGGTGTCGTAGTTTAGAGAGAATAGTCTGTGTGGTTGTAATAATTTATCACATAGTGAATTTCTTTCTGAGGGCCGTGGTTTTTTCTCCTGGTTTTGGAGTTTTCCACGTAAATATTGTGTTGTGGTGATTGTTTTATTTTCTATTTTATTTCTCTGCTATTTCTGATCTTTAGCATATTTCTAGGGAGGTTTTGGGGAGGTTAATTTTCCCAACAAGTGGTATCAGAGCCTAGGTTGGTTGCTAAGGTATCAGAGGTTTTAGAAAATTCTTAGTATGCTCTGTGGTTGCAGCATTGTCTGATCTTCCACATCAGAAAAGAATTGTTCTTGGTCTAAATTGTTCTTGGTTGCTGGAGTTAAGTGTGGTAGTATTGTGGAAGTGCTTGTCTAAGGAAGGTTCTGGCTAGGAAAGACTTGGTATTTAAGTGTGTCCATTGTGACCCACCTCTCTTTCCTGGGAACTTACCTGGAGTGCTGTTCACGGACTACGGGCACTATTTCAGTATACGGTTAGAATGTCTAAATTTTCAAGCTCCTTGAAGTTTGGTGTAGAGAAATTTGATGGAATGATTAATTTTGGCTTGTGGCAAGTGCAAGTCAAGGATGTGTTAATACAATCTGGGTTACACAAGGTATTGAAGGAGAAATCAGGCTCTGTTTTAAGTGATTCCAGCAAAGGTGAGTCTAGTATGAGCAATGAAGATTGGGAAGAAATGGATTTGAGAGCTGCAAGTGTGATTCGTCTGTGTTTGGCCAAGAATGTTCTTGCAAATGTGCATGGAATACATTCAGCCAAGGAACTCTGGGAAAAACTTGAAGGGTTGTATCAGGCAAAAGGCATCTCAAATCGGTTGTACCTGAAGGAACAGTTTCATACTCTGCGTATGGAGGAAGGTGCAAAAATCTCAGATCATCTGAGTGTTCTCAATGGTATTGTTTCTGAACTGGAGTCTATTGGAGTTGAAATTGAAGACGAAGATAAAGCATTAAGGCTTATATTGTCTCTTCCATCTTCCTATGAACATATGAAACCTATTTTGGTATATGGGAAGGAGACTCTGAATTTTGCAGAAGTTACCGGTAAACTCCTTTCTGAGGAGAGAAGGCTGAAGGGTGGAGGTCGTACTTCATCAGAAGACACAGCATTGGTAGCTAGCAATGGGAGCAATTGGAAGAAGAATAACTCCAGGAAGAAAATATTTTGCTGGGCGTGTGGGCAATCTGGGCACGTTAAGAAAAATTGTCAAAACGGTGGAGCAGGTTCGGCAGGTAGCTCCAATACTCAAGCTAATAGTGTGTCTTGTGAAGACACTGAATTTATCCTTTGAAAAGGATATGTACATCCTTATAGCATATCACTAGGTGCTATGAAAAAGGATGTGTCACTATTAGTGGGTCTATAAGTTTGCACACGGGCATTGGTTGGCGGCATTGATGCAAGGTGTGTGGTAGAATTATGTCGATGGCTGAAGAACTTCCGGGGAAAGCCAACATGGGAGTTGCACCATAAATTTCAGCAAGTTTGTTCGACATGTGCCGAGGTAGAAATCTTAGAATTGATGATTAATTCTAAGTGGTATACTTTTATGGTGGAGTATGATAGTTCTCTGGATTGAGAATTATGATTGTCGGTATAGACAATGGTTGCATGAAAGTTGCGACGGAGTATGATAGTTCTCTGAGTTGAGAATTATGATTGTCGGTATAGACAATGGTTGCATGAAAGTTGCGGCGGAAGGGCGAAGGTTTCCTGTATTTTGCCAAGGTGGAGATTTGTTGAAAAATTGGCAAAATTGTGAGAGCAAATGAGAAGGCAATGAAGGGATATGAATCCCACATTGGAAAAATAAGAACATGTCAAGGCTTCTCAAGGCTATATAAGGAGATCAAGTCCTTAGTTTCTAATTGCACCAATTAAATACACTTAAAGCATTGTATTTAATTCTAATTAAATTCCTTTCTTGTATCTCTTATTTTAGAGTGTAGAAAGGTGTGAATTATTGTATGCTTTGAGAGAGTGTGAGTGTATTGGTGTCGTAGTTTAGAGAGAATAGTCTGTGTGGTTGTAATAATTTATCACATAGTGAATTTCTTTCTGAGGGCCGTGGTTTTTTCTCCTGGTTTTGGAGTTTTCCACGTAAATATTGTGTTGTGGTGATTGTTTTATTTTCTATTTTATTTCTCTGCTATTTCTGATCTTTAGCATATTTCTAGGGAGGTTTTGGGGAGGTTAATTTTCCCAACAAATAGTAACTACACATTTTAACAAAGTTGAGATTCCCGAGTTCGAATTCCTTTCCTCTAAATCAACAAAAAAAAGTCTGAAAAATGTGGTCTTACCGTCTTAGATATACCTTAATAAAATTGAGGTTACGAATTCGAATTTCTCCTACCCAAATTAAAAAAGAAGAGTATTGGAAAAAATAGATGTGGATAAGGAGAACACCAAAACCATACCGGCTGCTACAATCTACATATGAATTGGTAATTAATCCAATGTGGTTGTTTAGCTGTTCTCATGTCAGCTTTGACCCGCCTTAGACGTACCTCCCCCAGGATTCAACTTATCCAACCGCCACATAAGTCTTCACTTGCTCCAGCATTCAACAAAATCCCCCTGTCCATGTTTTCTGTCACCTTCTAAAATTGAGATAATCCATTGGTAAGGTACAAAATTATGAATTCAAATTATATCTTAAACTTTTGATTCCTAAATTTATAGTTCAAAAGAATAAAACGAAAAAGAAAAATTCGATACATATTTGTATATCCATTTACTTGGTTTAAAGTTTAATTAGAAATTTTCTAGCCAAGTAAGTCCAAATGAAATTCAAATCAATACCGATTTAAGTAAATACGGATGAAATTAAAATCAAGACGATTCTAAATATACATAATTTATATTGTAAAAAATAATAAGATGATATTGGTCCAGTAATACACTCTTGAGGTTGTGAGTCGAGTTGTGTCCTGTTGTGAAAAGGAGACCCTAGCATTAGGAAAAAAAAACAAAAAAGCAAAAACAAAATGGAGTTGAATGGACGCGGCGTCTAGACTTTGTACACATGTCTAACACTCCATCTTTCGAGAATAAACTAATAATATTATTAGTAAATCAAACCCTAATCGTATTTTTCTCCTCCCACTAATATAAATACAAGAATCGTATATGCTTATCACAAACCAATTACTCTTCTTCTGTCTCTATCTTTCTATCTATTTTTCTAATCACTATTTACTGTTATGGCTTCTTCTCATGATCTCTCTGTCATCCTCCCTCGTGTCCTCATCGTTTCCAGGCGCTGCGTTCGCAAGAACAAGTTCGTAGATTTTGTAGGTACGCTCACTAATTAACACACCCACTTTTCTAACTCATGATTTAATCATATTATATATATGTATGTGTGTATGTATGTATGAGAATTGAAATTCTGGTATGTGGTTTTCATGCATGTGATTTACAGGAGAATATCATCTTGATCTTATTGTGGATTATGGGGCGGTTCCGGTTATCGTGCCACGGGTTAATGGGGTGCATATGTTATTGGATAGCTTCGAGCCGATTCATGGAGTTCTTCTCTGTGAAGGAGAAGATATTGATCCATCTCTATACGAAGCAGAAACTTCGGGTTTGTCACAGGAAGAGATGGAAGAAATCAGGAGACTCCATACAAGCGATACATCAATCGACAAGGAAAAGGATTCGATCGAATTGAGACTAGCCAAACTTTGCCTCGAAAGGAACATACCATATCTGGGAATTTGTAGAGGGTCACAGGTCCTTAACGTTGCATGTGGGGGCACCCTTTACCAAGACATAGAGAAGGAGCTCTCCAAGAAGTGCCCTGATGAGAACCAGCAGAAAGCGGTGGTGCACATTGATTATGACAACTATGACAGTCATAGACATGTGGTGAGAGTCGTTGAGAGCACTCCTTTGCATGGTTGGTTCAGGGATTCTTTGGAGGAAGATAAAATGGAGATTTGGGTCAACAGTTATCACCACCAGGGTGTTAAGAAATTGGCACAGCGTTTTGTCCCCATGGCTTTTGCACCTGATGGTTTGATTGAAGGGTTTTATGATCCTGATGCTTATAATCCTGAAGAGGGTAAGTTTATAATGGGACTCCAATTCCATCCTGAGAGAATGAGGCGACCGGATTCGGACGAATTCGATTATCCAGGATGCCCATCTGCTTATCAGGTTGGTGATTTCTTACTGAATTGTGATTAATATTAACTTTTAATTGAATTGTATGTATGTGGGACTAATTATTGAAATTTTGCAGGAATTTGTGAAGGCAGTGATTGCTTACCAGAAGAAGATAAATAGTTCAACTCCTACAATGCCAAAGCCTATAAATCTCAACCAAGAAATGGAAAACAAAAGGAAACGTATAGTCAGGAGTTTCTCATTAGCAAGAGATATGTACATCACCGGCCGTGAGATGCATCCATCAAAAGAATCTGAACTTCAAGCTGGAGCAGAGTTCCTTGAGGTATTATTTGCAAGTGCTTTTGGTATCTCTAAAAGGGTTTGCAAATTTTTATCTTTCAGTGATTTATAGTGAGAAATTTGGTTGATTTTGATAATGATGTTGAAAATTGTGTTTTTGCAGTCGAATACAGCATTGAGTTCGCAACAGGAGAAGAGGTTGAAGCAAATGGGTGCAACAGTGAGGAATGGAGGATCATACATGGAGAGATTGAAGTTGAATGAGGAAAGAGAAAAGGTAGCAAGGAATGTGATGGGGAAGATGTCGGTGGAGCAGCTATCAGATCTCATGTCTTTCTACTTGATGATGGGGCAGATCTGTACAGAAGTGCTTGAAAGAAAGCTCCAAGACAGTCTTGTCAACGACAATGCTTCTTGATTACTGCTTACTTTTGGGGATCATGCTTTTGCTGCTGTTGTGGAGAAAAAAAAAAAATTCACAGGAAACTTGTCTATGTAAGTAAATTGGTAATTGCCTCTTTGTTGTGCCTTTTGCATCATGGATGATGTGATCTGAATTGTAAGTTTCTGATCTGTAAATTGTGTGACAAGGCACAAGGCTTTTGAATACGAAGGACAATATATATGTTAATCTAAAAGTATTATACCTCTCCTTTCGTATTATGCGTATTTATTAGTATATGGTGAGTAGATTTCTCTTCGGTATCTTACCGAGATGAACCACTATTAACAGTATGTATCTAATTTTTTACTCACACAACTAATCTCACAACACATGAAGAAACCTACTTACCAGTCACCACAAACATCAAAGAGAATATGCACATCACTTGAGTTAATTAAGATAGAAAATAAAAAAGTTGAAATCATACAGAAAAGTTGAGGTGGTTTAATTATATTTATCAAAAGAAACATTTGATAAATATTTTATTAGAAAGAATTTTGAAGTGTTTTACTATAATAGCTTTTATTATAAGAGAAATGCCCGTTGTGAAAAAGCGTGTTATTTTTTATCACATCTTAATACATAGCGAGCGATGCCCGTTTGTCGGTATATTTCCACATAAGGCATTGCTAGTGATAGATGATCCTTTTTCTTATAGTGTTTACTATTTGTAACTTATTAATGTTTTAATGTTATATATATATATATATATATAAATGACACAATTTTATATTTTAGTAAAGGCCATTTAATTAACTGAGAGTTATTGTAGATAAATCGCTTAAATATGTGTTTAAGTCCATTAAGCAATTACTTATTTAGGAATTACTTGTTAGCAGTGTAATCAAAGCTGGCTTCCTACTCTCTGGGGTCTCCAACCGTCACTAAAATTAAAGAGAGATGCTTCAGTTATATCCACTCAATTAAATTAAAATATGTCACATCAATAATAACCATATAAAATAGGTATGTCACATAATAATATAAAAGACGTATATCACATAATATAATATTATTGGATTGAATAACAACCATATAAGAGATGTGTATTACTTAACATCAGGGCCGGCTCATAAAGTTTTGAGGCCCTGGGCGAAAAAAAAAAATTGTGGCTCTTTGGTGCCCTCGACTAGGGGTCAAACTTTTAAAGGCCTGGGGTATACTGTAGCACTTTACTCTATTGGTTTATTATTGTTAAAATAAATAAAATAACTAAGTGTGGTGGTTAGGTCTGGTGGTATAGTACTCTCCTTGGTGCGGGAGGTCCCGAGTTCAATTCTCAGAACATTCCAAATTTAAATTTTTCTTCTTAAAAAAAATTGGGCCTTCTAAACAAAATGGGTCCAAAACTAACAAAAAAAAAAAATTGCCCAAAAATAACAAAAAAAAAAAACTTGGGCCTGGTGGTGCCCCTCTATTGAGTGAGGCTCAGAGCGATCGCTATGGGCCTCCGCCTGGCCTGCTTAACATAATATTATTGAATTGGACATACTGAAGAATTTTTCCACAAAAAATGGGTTTAATAACTAAAAAGTAATCCTTTCGTGAATCGTGAGTTGAAAAACAAAATCAAATAATACATATGGATTCGTTCCAAATGTTTGTATATATTAAACTACTGGAGTTTGCATTAGAAAAAGCATTTTATATTAAAAATAATCAAATGATATTGTTTTCTCATTTTTAATTACAAAATTTTAATTATATGTATTTTGGACAAAATTGATATCGATCCTGCCTCTCCTATACATAAATAAAATTATAAGTTTAAATCACTTAAACGTACGCCATGCGCGTAAGTGAGCCAATAGAATAACTCATAGTTTATTTAATATTGCTCTTTTAGTAGATCAGCAGCTGATTTGGTTAGAGGATTTTCCTTCTTATTTGAGAGATATTATCTCTGATAATTTCAGGTCTCTTTGTATTTGATCTTCTTAGACTATTGACAACGTTTTTTAAAAAAAAAAAAAAAATTATGAGTTTAAGTCATATTTCTCTTTTTATTATTGCTGGTGACTACACAACTCGGAAACTACGACTGCGGTCCTGCCCATCCACTTTGTTGTTGTCGGGTTCTCTTGGCCAGTAACCGACCCTAAATTCTGGTGAAAAGTCCCATTCAATTTAGTATTTGGGGCCACCACAACTTGTGGGTTTTGAGATGTCTATTATTTGTAGCTGTCAAGACCATATACATGTTATTTAAGTCATAGGTTATGGTTTATATATGAAAATGAGATTCACCAGGTCTATTGACTTATAGTAAACACTTTGCTTCAAAACACATGTAACATGTTATACCATAAAAAATGACACACATATGTCAGGGTGTAGATACTAGCTGGGCACAAGAGGATAAGTTTGCCTAATTCTCATAATATTTTACTACAAATAAAGGTGCAACTTGAAAAGCCACAGCTTGACATGGAAATTCAACGAAATCATGTGTAACCTAAAGAGAGTAACATCTACATGATAAAAATTTAACAAAATCAGGTGTAATCTAAAGAGTTACACCTAGATATGAAAAACCCAACAAAACAAGGAGTAAATATAAAAAACCTGATTAAGCCAAACCTCAATGCTAACGTTCAAAAAGCAAGTCATGGACCGAATCAGCTGATATAAAGCACATTAGGATACTGAACTCAACGGGGGACCAACAAGCCAATGTTTTGAGATCCATATAAGTAGACTCGGTCAAATTAGAACTCTGATTCATCAAGAAACTCAGATGATATTGTTGTCGATACTCTTCATTAAACACGTGATAATAAGACTTTCGAATTTAAATATAGATATTATTATTATTATTATGACGAATTGCAATAGAGTATCCTGACGTTTGGTCATATTGTAATGATATCGTGAGTTTAGTCTTAATTACACATTAGTATCCTGCTATTAGTTGATTCAGTCAAAAGTAACGGTTTGATTAAAAAATTTACCTAAAATGACAAAAATATCCCCGGTTAAAATAAATAATATTAATTATTAAAATTAAAAATTTAAATTTTTTAAAATGGACGAATCCATTTAAATTATTTTTTAATTATTTAATTATAATAATTGATATTATTTTTTATTTTTTAACCGGGAGTATTTTTATCATTTGAGGTAAAAATTTTAGTCAAATTTTTGTTTTTAATTTGACCAAATCAACTAAAGGTAGGGTACTAATGTGTAATTAAGACTAAATTTAAAATTTTATTATAATAAGGCTAAACGTCAAGGTAATTTATTGTAATTTGCCCTTATTATTATTATTATTATTATTATTATTATTATTATTATTATAGAGGGTATAGCTTGCAAAAAAAAAAAAAAAAATCAGGTATGACTAAGTTTTCTAATCATCTCACTAGTTTACTACTTCTATAATCTGACTTGAGTGTCGTAGTGGGCACGCAGGCAACCCAGTTTATTTATTTTACATGTTAACGGTCAAGTCAATCAGAGCTACGTAATCACTTTTTCATTAAATTCTAGTGAGACTAATTCTCACATCAACATAACACATAATATATGGATTACGATAAGTTATTACACAATTTTTTACACTATCAGATTAAAAATACTTTTAAACGTTGAGGTTACTTCATTTTCCTTAGTTTCAGTTTTGAAAACGATCAATGAAAACATTTTCTACATAGGGCATATTTACTAATGGTTGAATGAAAATTGAAGGGAAACAAGTTCTATTTAAAATGCAATTTGGAAAGATAACTTAATTCGTTACCTTTTTAATAGGAACTTAATTCTTAGTTTATGTGTGGTGTCCACAATATTTGATTTCTAGCGTTAAAAAACTATAATTACAAATGAAGAATTGAATTCTCTTTTAACTTGTTAAGATTTCTAATCACTACACGCGCTCTTATAAAACTAAAATCCTAAATTATATTGCATTTAGTGTATATAAGTAGAAAACAATATGTAGATGTTTGAATGGCTAACAAGGTTTGTGGGCCTCGTTAGAGCTCCCACTGTACACACCCATATATTTTAACTATTAAATATTGGCTTTGGGCCTTGGGGCTCGAGCTCCCTTTGGGTGGAGCCTGGGCTTGTAAGGGCCTTGACCCGGTTGTTATCTTTGATTTTTATTTTTATTATTTGAATTTAAATTTAAATTGTAAATACATACATTTTGATACAGAGTTGTATCTTTTTAAAAAGGTGCAATGCTTCATAGAATTGCATTGGTTCAAAGACACTTTTTTATTCATTATAAATACATGGCTTAGACAATGCAAAATTAAAAAATTTAATTTTTTTAATCAAATCTTTTATTACTTTGCTGTCTAAACTCTTCTGAGAGAAAAGAAAAATTATGGTCTGCAGTTTGCCTGATTTCTAGGCTGTGTTGCTTCAGTAAAAAAGAATTGATAGTTGAGTCAGGAGGTAGACTCCATTTGTCTTTCAAACAATCGGAAGGGGAAAAATATTGTCTTAGGACATTGCACACGTGCAAGCCTTTATCACAATTTTTTTCTACAAATTCTAATCAGGTTTTTATTTTATTTTTTTTAATACTGATTCTAGTTCTATATTTATTTTTTATATTATTAATTTTATTCAGAGTACTGATTGATTGTTCCAACACAACTAATACGGTCCTACCCATCCACTTTGTTGTTGTCGGGTTCTCTTGGCCAGTACCCGACCCTAAATTCTAATGAAAAGTCTCACTCAATTTAGTATTTGGGGCCACCAAAACTTTTTTTTTTTTTTTTTAAATGAAAGAAACTTCATTCACCCAAAGGGGAAGAAAAAAAAACATCAACCTGGAACAGTTTGAACAACTAAACAGGAAAAGAACAAGTCCACAAATAAGAAACATTAAGATTGAAAGCTCTCTTGGTAATGCCATGAGCTACACCACAACTTGAGGGGTTTTGAGATGTCTATTATTTGTAGCTATGAAGACCACATACATGTTATTTAAGTCATAGGTTATGGTTTAAATATGAAAATGAGATTCACGAGGTCTATTGACTTATAGTAAACACTTTGCTTCAAAACACATGTAACATGTTATACCATAAATTTAAACACCAGCTTAAAATAGAAAGAAAAAAAAAATATGATACACATGTTAGGGTGCAGATACCAGATGGGCACGAGAGGATAAGCTTGCCTAATTCTCATAATATTTTACTACAAATAAAGGTGCAACTTGAAAAGCCACAGCTTGACATGAAAATTCAACGAAATCATGTGTAACCTAAAGGGAGTAACACCTACGTGATAAAAGTTTAACAAAAGGGATATTATTAAAATTATCCATATAATTTGGTGTAATCGTTAAAATTTTCCCTCTAATTTTATTTTTAGCTAAAATTCCTCCTATAGTTTGGTGTATTCGTCAAAATCCCCTCTATCGTCAATTTTAATTATCAAAATACCATTGACCGTTAGCTTTTCACTTAGGCATATTATCAAAATCCCATTATAATTTGATGTATTAGTCAAAATTTCTTCATAGTTTCATTTATGGTCAAAATCCCCCCCGTAGTTTCATTTTATAATCAATTTTTCCCCTACCGCTAGTTTTAATTACTAAAATACTTTTAACCATTAACTTTCTGTTAAAAACTTTAGGGCACCAAATGTATAAAGATAAATAACTATATATATATATATATTAAATTAAAATATTTTAATTTATAATGTTAATGAATCTCCACCGTCCATAATATGATGACATTAGAGATCAGATATAAAAAATTAAAAATTAAAAAATGTTGGATCTTCGTCGTCCGTAGATGGATGGTAGAGATCATAAAAACAATTTTGTTTTAAAAAAATTACAAATTTTTTTTAAAAAATTAAAAAATTAAAAATAAAAAGATGGATATCCACCGTCCATTTCCATATTATGATAGACATTAAAGATCAAATTTAAGATATTAAAAATTTTAAAAATTAAAAAAAGTTGGATCTCCACCGTGCATAGATAGACGGTGGAGATCATAAATACAACAATTTTTAAAAAAAATTAAAAATTAAAAAAAAAAAGATTGATCTTCACGTCCATCTCTATATTATGATGGACATTAGAGATTTAATATAAAATATTAAAAAATAAAAAAAATTTGGATCTCTACCGTCCACCGTCCATCTATAAAAGGTGGAGATCATGAACACAATTGTTTTTAAAAAAAATTAAAAAATTAAAAATAAAAAGATGGATCTCCACTGTCCATCTCCATATTATGATGAATATTAGAGATTATATTTAAAATGTTAAAAAAAATAGATCTCCTCCGTCCATAGATGGACGACGGATATCATGAGCACAAAATTTTTTTAAAGAAAAATTACCAAAATTTTTTTAAAAAAAATTAAAAATATTTTTAAAAAATGGATCTCCACTGTCCATCTCCATAGATAGATAGTAGAGATCATAAACACAAAATATTTTTTTTAAAAAAACACATAAAAAAATTAAAAAATAAAAAATATACATCTACCGTCCATCTCCACAGATTTTAAATTTTTTAAATTTTAAATTGTTTAATATTTTATATTTGATCTCTATTGTCATCATATTATGGACGGTAGAGATTCATTAACATTATAAATTAAAATATTTTAATTTAATATATATATATATATATATCAAGTTTTTAACAAGAAAGTTAATGGTTAAAAGTATTTTGGTCATTAAAACTGATGGTAAGGGGGAAATTGACTATAAAATGAAACTATGAGGGAAATTTTGACCATAAATAAAACTATGAGAAGATTTTCACTAATACATTAAATTATAGGGGGATTTTAATTATATGCCTAACTGAAAGTTAACGGTCAATGGTATTTTGGTAATTAACACTGACGGTAGGGAAAATTTTGATAAATACACCAAACTACAGGGGGATTTTAGCTAAAATAAAACTAGAGGGAGGATTTTAATGAATACATCAAACTACAGGGGAAATTTTAATAATATCCCTTAAAAAAATGATGTGTAATCTAAAGAGTTACACCCAGATACGAAAAACCCAACAAAACTAGGAGAAAATATAAATACCCAACAACACGAGATACAACCTATCAAGCCAAACTTCAATGCTAACGTTTAAAAAGCAAGTCATGGGACAATATAATGCACATTAGGATAGTGAACTCAATTGGGACCAACAAGCCAATGTTTTGAGAACCATATAAGCAGATTTGGTAAAATTAGAGCTCCGATTCATAAAGAGTTAATTTAAAACTCAGATGATATTGTTGTTGATAATCTTCATTAAACACGTATTAATAAGACTTTCGAATTTAAATACAGATATTATTATTTGTAACACCCCCCGACCCGATCCGGCCGGACCGACCCGGGGAGCGCTACACGGACTTTCAAGACTTTTCAAAACTTCATTTTACATTTTAAAATCATTGTGAGCCCATAAAACAGTTTAGAAATCGTTTTCAAGTGAGCCCATAACAATAAATAAACTTTTTACAAAAATTTGGCAGAGTACCGTTTGTTTTTCGGACTTTCCAAAACCCTGCTTTTACACAAAACAATTCCAAACAATTCCAATACAATTCTCAACAACACTTCTATACAGTTTCAAACAGTTGCGCACCCTGCCGTTTAGTGCGACTTATCAAAACAGTTTATAAAATAAAACAAAACAGACTTTAATAGTTACAAATATTTTTAATAATAAAAGACATAAATCATAAACTAATTAATTACAAAACATTTTACAAAACGTATTTACAAATTTCCTATATATGCATGCTTTCAGAATATATATATACACATAACAAAAATATAGCTACCCAACTGTACAATCTTTGTGACTCGGTCTGCAACTCGTTCTTCCTTCAGTCCTTAGGCTCTTCTGGATTCCTAGTACCTACGCGTTAGACACAAAACTAACGCGCTAAGCATAAAGCTTAGTGGGTGTACTAAAAACTCAATTAAATAACTCACAATATAATTGTTCTTTAAAGAAGCAATAAACCACAATATGAATTTCATTTCTAAATCACTTTCAAAACAATTAAATTAATAATGAAATCAACATATGAATTCTATCCATCAAATCATTCAGTTCAATTTCAATTCAAATCATTTCTGGCCCACTAGAATACTAAACATTCTAGGACTGGAATATGGGTTAACGTGACGTCCGGGGTTGCCCCGCAACAACAGTCACTGATATCAACGTGATTGTCCGAGATTGCCCCGCAACAACAATCACTAGTATCATTGTGATCGTCCGAGATTGCCCCGCAACAACGATCACTAAAATCGGTGTGATTGTCCGAGATTGCCCCGCAACAACAATCACACAATAATAACGGCGCAGTACTGCTCAGTAAAACCCAGCTGGTATACCAACCTCCTATATCCATTTCTATGTCTAAGTATCCTAGGGCCATTTCAATCAACGAAATTCACAATCAAGTACAAATCAATATTTAATCAATACATCTCCAATTTTATACAATAATCTTCAAGAAAATAAGCAATAACCATATAAAAGTCTAAGTCAACTCTTTAGAACGAAATTGAACTATTCGAAATACAATCAAGTGTATCAATCATCAATTTCATATATATAATAAACTCTTTTTATACAAAAATCGAAAACGAAAGTTTTCAACGAAATCGAAAACTACAACGAAATCGAAACGAAAATGAAAACGAAACTACAACGAATACGTAAATGAAATACTTCTCAAAACGGTTTCAAAAACGAGAGTACACCTACCTGGAATCCATTTTCGTTTCGAGAAATCGCAGTTCCACGATCTCTTTTTCCTTTTCCTTTCTTTCTCTTTCTCCTTTTTCCTCTTCTTCTTCTTTCTTCTTCTCTCTTTCTTCTCCTCTCTTTCTTCTTTCTTTCTTCTTTTTCTTCTCTTTTTTCTCTTTTCTCGGCTCTTTCTCTCTCTTCTTGCTGTCTCTCTTTTCTCTCGCTTCTGCGAGAAGTTTCTCTTTTTTATTTTATATTTTTTTTTCGCTACCGCGACCTGTGGTCGCGCCACCAGGTCGCGATGCTCACTGGAGTGCGCGCACCGCCTTCATCGCGAGCGCACCTTGGTCGCGCGAGAGATCGCGTTGCTCACTGCCAAACTTTGACAACTTCATCGCGAGCAGTCCATCGCGACCTGTGGTCGCGGTGGCTGGTCGCGATGCTCACTGCCAGATTTTTGCCATTTTTATCGCGAGCAAGCCATCGCGACCTGAGGTCGCGGTGACTGGTCGCTATGCTCACTGCCCGAAATTGCGTTTTTCACCGCGAGCGAGCCATCGCGACCTGTGGTCGCGGTGACCAGGTCGCGATGCTCTCTGGTTCAGTTTTTCAATTTTCATTTTTCATTTTTTCACTATTCAATCTTGTACATTTAATTACATTTATACCCCTCAAATAGTAAAATTTATTTTCACATATTTCACATATATCAAAAATTCATTACCCGAAATCTGGGATGTTACATTATTATTATTATTATGGCGAATTGCAATGGAGTACCCTGACATTTGGTCATATTACAATGAAATCGTGAATTTAGTTTTAATTGCACATTAGTACCCTACTGTTAGTTGACTCAGTCAAAAGTAACGGTTTGACCAAAAAATTTGCTTAAAATAATAAAAATACCTTTGGTTAAAATAAATAATATTAATTATTAAAATTTAAAAAAATTAAATTTTTTAAAATGGATGAATCCATTTAAATTATTTTTTAATTATTTAATTTTAATAATTAATATTATTTTTTATTTTTTAACCAGAGGTAAAAATTTTGGTCAGACTTTTATTTTTGTCCAAATCAACTAATTAAGGTAGGGTATTAATGTGTAATTAAGGTTAAACTCAAGATTTCATTACAATATGGGCAAACGTCAAGATACTCTATTATAATTTGCCCTTATTATTATTATTATTATTATTAGTACTACTACTACATAGAATTATGTTGTTATTATAGAGGGTATAGCTCGAAAAAAAAAATCAGGTATGATTAAGTTTTCTATTCATCTCACTACTTCACTACTTCTATAATCTGACTTGAGCATCGTAGTGGTAACGCAGGCAACCCTCGCCGGCACCCTCTGGCCAGTTTATGAGTATCGCTCTCTTGCTTTTGCAGCCACTGATATTGTTTGGATTCAGTCACTTCTTGCTAAAATTCAGCTTCCTTTGGTTGGGATTCATTTACTTTGGTGTGATAATGTTAGTGCTAATTCTCTAGCACATAATCCGGTGTTTCATGCATGTACAAAACACATTAAGATTGACGTTCATTTTCTTCATGATCTCATTGCTGCCCAGAAATTGGAAATTCGTTATGTTCCTACTGCAGTCCAAACAACTGATATTTTTACTAAATCTTTGCCAATTTCTCGATTCCAGCTTCTGTGTACTAAACTCATCACTGATTGTGCTACGCTGCATTTGAGGGGGAGTGCAAATGAAATCTTAGGTGATACTGATGATACTGTTGCAAATGCTGACTAGGTGTCTAAAATTGAGATTCAAATTTGCTGATCTCAACTAGCTACATTTGAGGGGAAGTGTTAGAGATTATCATCAGCACCAATCTATTAAATGAACCTCATTGGTACATTTAGAATGCCCATTGGTGTACTTAAAAAACTGATGAGTTTATAGTTAAAAGTTATATACTGTTCATGACTTAGGTTAACTAACTGTGTTTATTGTAACTCAACATATATATATATATATATATATATATATATATGTTTCTGGACCCTATTGTTTCTGATGTTAAGGCTCTTTTTAGGACTGTGGGAGTTTCCAACTGTCATGCCATTCCTCGTTTAAGGAATAGAATGGCACATTCTCTTGCTTCCCTAGCCTTCTCCTCTAAGGAGGAATTTTGTTGGTTCAATCCTGAACCTAGCTTTCTTATTGGTCTTCTGTAATAGAAGTTTTGTTGCAATAAAAAAAAAAACATATATATATATATATATATATATAGTAAACCAGTGTTACTGAAATCAGATAATAAATATTTAATTTCACATTATCTCTCAATTCTCTATCTCTCGAATTCTCTTCTAAGGTTTCTGTGTTCTTCAATTTTTGCCAAACTTTCAATTACAACTAATTTTTTTTAGAAGTTACGAGTTTAAATTTACACGATGGAAGGTACTGCATTCTAAAAAAATTTTTCTCATTTGATTTTCGGGTGAATATCATCTTGATTTGATCCTTCTATCCTATGCATGAGACTGAAATTTGTAGCCTCTCACCTGAAGAGTTGGAAGAAATCAATAAATTAATCTCATGCCAGTGATACGGCCATTAACAAAGAACAAGACTTGATCGAGTTGAAATTTATAGTATCCCATTATTACGAATTACTTCTATAATAAAATATTAGTATTTTTATAGAATATTTAAACGTCAATTCCTTAATTATAATTAACTGTTATACGTATCTTTTTCTTATATAATCCATAGTTATAAGTTTGGAATTTGACATTATGTGTACGGTTAAGAAACATGTAAAGAGCATACAATATGCTTATTTATAATTTGTCAATTTCGATGGACAGCATTATCTACAATTAATTATATACCACAACCACTTTAATTGATTATTATAATCTGTAATCATCACAAGCCATCAGCAATCAACTTTGTGAAGCATCTGTTATTAATGAGTTAATAACATTTATCTCTTTTAAAATTCTACTAATTATAAATAAGTTATTTATTGTATATTAACAAACATCTTTCTTCTCTTAATAAAATTTAGTTAAATATAACAGGTAATCATGAAAAGCTTTTATTAAAAAATTTAAAAGTTGAATAACAAGAAGGGAGGTCTTTGTCAATAAATTTAAAAATTATCTCCGTCTGTAATTGAGCAAACCTCATAAAAAATAAGTATTATTTACTCTTAATTAATTTGTGTCACATTCTACATTTTTGACATCTACTAGGTTAATTAGATGTTTGACTCAATATAAATTTGATACTCCTTAAATGTTCTCCTTTAATAAAATTTTATTATAAACAAGAGTGTGGTGAACTTTTTTTTTTTATATATCTCACATCAATGAACACTATAACGTTAGATATTTTATTATATTATTTTTAGAAGCATGATTATAAAATTAATTTCAAGACTATTGAACCTGTTAAGATTAATCAGTAAATATGGGCATATATTTACTCTCATTACGAAGGATATTTATTCCCATAATAAGAGGAATAAACTACCTACATATACTGGTGAATCTTATAGTGAAACTTGAACCATCGCTACTAAAATAAAAAGAATGTGCATTAACTACTTAAACTATAAGTGGATGTACACTGTAGTATTAACAATTTATAAATTTGTAACATATATATATATACAAGAAATGGTGAATTAATTAGAAATTTGCATGGAGGAACATCGAACAGGTGGACGTGCATCGAATACATGCAGGGCATTGTGTTTGTGTAATATTATCCACGTGGAATTCCAACGGTTTCTACATTAATATTCCTGCAATTTTTGGACTGAACTGGACTGGACAAGGGTAGTCTTTTAAGTGTTTATATATGCTTGAGACCTCCCTAGAATGGGCGAATTACAATAGAGTACTTTGACGTTTTACCATATTATAAGGAAATCGTGAGTTTAGCCTTAATTACACATTAGTACACTCTTTTAGTTGACTTGGTCAAAAATAAAAGTTTGACTAAAATTTTTACCTAAAATAATAAAAATATCCCTGGTTAAAAAATAAAAAAATAATATTAATTATTAAAATTAAAAAATTAATTTAAATGGATTCATCCATTTTAAAAAAATTTAAATTTTTTTAATTTTTAATTTTTTACTTTTAATAATTAATATTATTTATTTTAACTAGAGGTATTTTTGTCATTTTAGATAAAAATTTTGGTCAAACTTTTATTTTTAACCAAGTCAATTAAAAGATGGTACTAATATGTAATTAAAACTAAACTTATGATTTCATTGCAATATGACCAAACGTCATGATATTCCATTGCAATTCGCTCTTATTATTATTATTATTACTACTACTGCTGCTATTGCGTTGAATTATGTTATTATTACAGAGGGTATAGCTCGCAAAAAAAAAAAAATCAGGTATGACTAAGTTTTTTATTCATCTCACTACTTCACTACTTCTATAATGTGACTTGAGCGTCGTAATGGGCACGCAGGCAACTCTCGCTGGCACCCTCTGGCCAGTTTCTCTGACCTGTTTATTTATTTTACAAGTTAACGGTCAAATCAATCAGAGCCACGTAATCACTTTTTCATTAAATTCTGATGAGACTAATTCTCGCATCAACATAACACATAATATACGGATTACGATAAGTTATTACACAATTTTTTACACTATCAGATTAAAATTCTTTTAAATGTTGAGGTTACTTCATTTTCCATAGCTTCAGTTTTGAAAACGATCAACGAAAACGTATTCAATCTTTCTTATAACTTGAAAAAAAAAAAAAAACGGAAAACGTTGCTTAAAAACGCTACTTAACGCACCCTAATAAAATAGAAGTGGTAAAAGAAGAGTAGTTTGAAGTGATGAGACTGTTAAAAATAAAAAAAATAAAAAGTCCAACCAACACCATACGAATATATGATAAGTCTTGTGTACATATTTAATAATGACCTTTGTGGTTTCTTTAGCTTTGAAGATGACTTATTACTTGTTACCCATCTAACACGAATTGACTAATTGATTCATTTTCCAACCCCAAAAGAACGAGTCAAAAAGAACCCCCCAACACTCCTCATGACTTAGATGACTTTGATAATATTATACTAGTCTTCCATATCCAACATCAATTCACTCTTTATTTCCTTGGAATATATAAATATATATACACCTTATATTCTAACTTGTATCGCAATCAATGAAGTGCTCATTGGTGAATGGATTCATATGACAAGTGAGATAAATCATTATTAATGTGAATCTATTCATTAATTGCTACATCATTAGTCGGGATACAAGTGGGATATAAAACGTGAGATGTTTAGCGTTATTCATATATAAACTATAATATTTTATCAAGGCAAATAATTTTCATCTAGTGCCGAATTTTAACTCATTATTTACACTAGAAAATGCAAGTGGAAAATTAGAGAGGAGAGAGTCTATTACAATATGAATTTTCTACGTAGGGCATCTTTACTAATGGTTGAATGAAAATTAAAAGGTAACAAGCTACGTCTGAAAAGTAATAAGGAAAGATAACTTAATTCGTTATTTTTTCAATAAGAACTTAATTTTTAATTTATATATGGTGTCCACAATATTTGATTTCTAGTGTTAAAAAACTATAATTACAAATGAGAAATTAAATTCTCTTTTAACTCGTTAAGATTTCTTGTTACTAAACGCGCTTCTAATTATAAAACTGAAAATTCTAAATTATATTGCATATATTATTTTGCAACTAAATAAGGAACCACCAAGTCTTTAGAGTCAACTATAGGACCAAAAAATATTTCAAAGTCTTTGTATCACCTTCCTTGAATTTTCCAACTTGAAGAGTCATGATGTTAACACTTCTAATCAATTTCTCAATCGTGTTTAGTTAACACCGTAATCACAGATAAGGAATTAAATTCTCATTTAACTCATTAAGACCTAAATTATATTAATTGCATATATTATTTTGCTACCAAATTCAAGCATGAAAAAGAAAGGTTAAAAAAAAAAAAAACTTCAAAGTCAACTAAGGGACCCATAAAAAACTTCAAAGTCTTTGTATCACCTTCCTTGAATTTTCCACCCCGAGGGCTCTTGAATCTTGATGTTAACACTTCTAATCAATCTATAAGTTCCGAAAACACTTATACACCTACTACACTCAACTCATTTTCTCTGTACTCTGATCATTTCACAGGAAAATGAATTCCCAGCTCTTCTCTTCTTCACTCTCTCTTTCTCTTGTATGTTTCTTACTGGTGATTATTCTCAAGATTCAGTCATCTTCAACCGATCCTGATTGGTGTAGACGTCCATTTAAATGTGGGACTGTCACTGCCGGTTATCCGTTCTGGGGAGGCCGCGACCGACCAGAACCTTTGTGTGGCCATCCTAAATTGAAGCTCGACTGTGATGATGAGCATGAAACAACCACCATAACAATCAATGAGGTAAACTACCATGTTTTAGAAATCAATGAGAGTACCCACACTCTCAAGATTGCGAGAGAAGACTACTACAAGGAAGGTATCTGTCCAGCTCAATGGAAAAATGGTCTATTTAGAGTTCGTAACACCACCATTGATTCTCAACTTTTTGATTTTTCTCCTGCTGATGAATATGAGAATGTGACATTACTTTATGGTTGCCCACCGCCATTATCTCCAAATATTCCTGAACATTTTACTTGCCAAATAAATGGCTTCCCATATAATACTGGCTCAATAAAAGGAGGAGCAAACGGTCCCGGGGCATGTATGGCAAGTGTGTTTGTTCCAGTTCCTAAGAAATTATATGAAGCAACAATAGGGAATTGGTCAGCCTTGGAAGAAACTCTACCACGAGGATTCGAGCTGAACTGGATGGTCAAAGGCATGCCATGCGAGGACTGCACCAATTCTATGGGAAGCTGTGGTTATGACTTTCATTCACAAAAAACAATTTGCTATTGCTCACCAGACGGTATACCATTCGACAGACCATGTCCTACCTACCCAGACCCAGCCAGCCCCGACCAAACCCCAAAAGCGTCTCCAGGTTCTTCACCAGGTACACACACCCCCCTCCATATCAACTATATATTCAAATTCTCTGCATCATAATAGATGTTGAGGGATATCATTATTTCTTTGCATTATAATTCTTACTAGTATTTAGGTTGATAATATTAGATAGCGAGTCTCTTTCTGGTGTTCTTAATTTTAAGTGGATTAACCATTAATTAATGTTCAATTATATTAAACAAGTAAATTCAATATTAGGTTTGTTAAAAACACAAATTGAATCAAATAATTTATTAGTATATATATTTGTTTCTTGCCAAACAAAGAGTATGAAATGATACCTGTCTCGGAAGAATAATATAGTAAGAGATGTAGAAATTGATTTCTTCAATCAAACTTCGAGGGAGATTTAATTTACATTCTGTGTTTGTGCATGCAAAGAGGTAAGGGGGGGTGTGTGTGTATATATATACATATACACCCTAAGATACCTATCACTTTAATGAGAATGAACTATTTTTTTACACTCATTTTTTTAATAAGTTTTTTTTATTGTCTTTGTTAAGGAAATACACTTGTTTTGACTATTTTATTTAATGAGAGGTGAGTGTTGTTTGTCTTTAGGACTGTAGCAATGGCCTTCCTCTTCCAATTTTTCTCGCCATACATATGCATCTCTATTTCGATCAGGTCATGTGAGATGGTGTGTTAGGTCACGTGACTATTATCATATTAAGGGGGGTATTATTTTTGGAGTCATGCATGGATTCCGAAATAGAGACATCGATATCCTTAAAATTTAGATGTGCTTAATTAGATCAATATGAATATCGCTATTTGGCAGGGCCTTTTTTACGAAAGCCATATGAATATCGCTTTTATTAAGAAGAGCTTTCAAAAAATAAAAGCTCTTACAATGATCCATCCAAACATTTCTTTTTTAGATCTCACAAGTCAAAAGTCAACTATAAAAGTCGTGCCAAATAGGACATGTAATCTCCTTAAATTTTGTTTTTAGACTGTAGCAATGGCTTTCCTCTTGCAATTTTTCCTAAGAATATTCTATAGTAGATTCAGCATCATGAAAACTGTAGAAGTACGGAGGTACTACTGCACACTATAGGAATCATATGATATCATTCCAGGTCTATAATAACAAAATGCATGACCTTTGTTTTGCTTTCAACATGACTTATCAGGTACCATCAGACACGCAACTAAATTGAATTTTGATTCATTTTATTTCCAACCCTTAAAGAACAAGTCAATGGAGACACTTCAACTAATAAGCTGGAACCACGCAAGAGTCAAGACTCTGACTTTTGAGGTTGAAAAAGAATAAAAAGAAAAAACAAAACGCGTTTCTAAATCTGTCTTTTCCAAAACCACATTTTTTTTTCAATTACCTCTGCATTTTCCCTTGAAATATTTTCAAAAATATAGAAACTATATGTTATCATGGCAAATTAGAACCATAATTAGGGGATCTTTTTTGTTTTTTATTCAAATTACATCCATAAACTGACATCAATTTTATCAGAAAAGAAGGCAATTGATATTTCATAAAAAATTGAATAATTGCCTTCTTACACCTTCTCAAATTAATAACAATAACATACATTCACGGGTAGTAAAGTGATTGAGCACTGCACAACCATTAATAGTTTAATTGGTTAGTGCATCTCTATCACATCTCAATGGTGAGGGCTCAAGTTTCATCATGCGCATTTACCATGAATAGTTTTTTCTCCTTATTATAAGAGTAAATGTCTCCCGTTATGAGAGTCAGTGGCAGAACTGTTTGAGGGCTGGGGTCCAAATTTAAAAAAATTTTGTATGTAAATTATTTTTAATATTTAATTTTAATATAAAAAAATTAAATATATATGGACCTGGCCCTCCCAAATTTTATCTTCATATTCCGCCCCTGATGGAAGTAGATATTTCGGCCGTACGTTTAGTGATTTACCTTAGCAGGTTTCGGCAATTATTGATCTTGTAATTGTATCCTTAAAAAAAAGGTGGTTGACCACTTTCCCCGTCACTTCTGTGGTTGGAGTTCGAATTCCACTTTTGTCTATCAAATCACAAAGTGTAGGGACCCCTCTCCTATAATGAGAGTTACCATTTCGAGCTAAATTTGTAGCTTTTAATCCCACCTAGGTTCCGATAGACCACTGATCCAATTGATGTCAGAGTTCAAAAAGTAAACTATTCCTTTTGCAACTTCTGAAACCGAACATTCCCTGAAAAAAAATGTGAATAGGTGTTATGAGGTCAACTAAACAGCCAAAATCTTTTAAAAGCCTTTGTGTACCTTCCTTGAAGTTTCTTCCTAAAGCTGTGATGATGTTAACACTTCAATATTCAAATCTATAATAATTTTTCCAACACAAACTATAAACTCGTCATCAGTTCAGTACTCCAATCATTGATGTACTACTACTCTGCATGATTTCACCAACAATGAATTCACAGCTCTTATTTTCCTCACATTTTCGGTCTCTGCTATGTTTCTCACTGGTCATTCTTCTCAGGATTCAATCATCTCTAAGCGATGATGATCCTGATAACACGTCCCAATCCTCCTGTGATGTTCAGTTCTATTGCGGGAACATCACAGTTGGTTATCCTTTCTGGGGAGAACCAGGCCGACCGCAGCATTGTGCTGCTCATCAAGAGTTGAAGCTCAACTGCTACGACGACGATGATGATGGTGATAATCTACCTACCATGGAGATCAATGGTGTACATTACTGGGTTTTAAACATCAGCCTTGAAGCTCAAACTCTCAGGATTGCAAGAAAGGACTACGATAATGGAATCTGTTCACCTGAATATCCTAACACCACCATCAACCCTGTGCTTTTCGATTATTCTGACGGTTACCAGAACCTTACGTTCCTATATGATTGTCCATCGTCTCCGGTTCTTCCAGTACACTTCGCATGTCCTATTAGTAACAGTGTCAAATATAAGGATTGGTCCATAACAGCAGGAGCTAATGGTCCTGGAGCGTGTAGCGCTAGTGTTGTGGTTCCTTTCCCTAGGAAATTAAATTGGACAGCGATGAATAATCCGTCGGATCTAGGACAAATCCTGAAGGAAGGATTTGTGTTGACATGGAAGTTTGGAGGTGTACCATGTCAGGATTGCACCAATCCTGAGGGAAGTTGTGGTCCAGACTCTGGTTCGAATGGCACAATGGCATGTCCTCCCTCATCAGTCCTTCCCGAGGAATCCCCACTTTTACCAGGTACACACCTCAATTAGACTGATTTTTACGTTTGTGTGCCTGGACGTATGTCCTGACCATCGAATCATGCCATGTGATATGAATATTATGAGTGATTGTATATTCATACCACATGATATGTTATCATCGGATTAGACGTATAAATCTGAACTATTGAAGCATTATTTTCCCTTAATTAGTATGTGGTCGGCATTCAATTTACTAATGCACAAACCTTTTTCCTTTAGAATGAATTGACTTTAAATAAAGTCGTCAATTCTTTTGCCGTCAACCGTTAAATTTATCTATTTCTGATTAATCACATACATCACATATCTTAAAATGTTCTTCCACAAATTGTTCCACTAGAATGATTTAGATTACACAGTGAATGGTTAAACTTGACAGGGTCTATGATAAAACAAAAATTAGTATTCAAATAAAAGTTTAGATGTGAATATCATTCTTTGTATTTTATTTCTTTTATAATATTTAAGTTGATCATATTAGATGGTGGGTCGTTTTCTGGTGCATTTTTTTAGTGGGATGGCCTATTCATGACTAATTATTATACATCCACGAGGGTTATATACTATAATATTAAACAATTATTTTAATATTAGGTTGGTAGGATGCAATTCTTCAACGAAATAATTGATTAATCTACATTTCTTGCAATGCTAAGTGGATGGCATTATTTAACATTAATTTTAAATTAGTTATGTTTATAAGGTCTTTCTTTCCTTCTTTCTTTCTTTTAATGAAATACACTTCAACTATAACAAAACTATTTTTCACAATACCATATAATGCACTATTCTTAATACACATTAAATGTTTCTGTATATCCTTTCTTAGTTCAAGTGGTGTACACTTTCTCCACATTTATAGTTAGAGGATCAAGTCTTACCATGTTTATTTTATAAGCCTGTCTGGAGAGTTTTTTACCCGGTATGTGGGATTTGATATCTACTGGTTGTGAAAGTATATATAGGTAGGAGTAGATATCGGGTTGCGCATGTAGTGAGTAGATATCATCCGGTTATGGGAATAGATATAAGGCGCATGTAATACTAAATCTTAATAGGTCCCGACAAAACTTTAATCTGTTTGGCTTTAGATTTCAAAAAGTAAATATAGATAAAATAAAAATTAAAAAAAAAAAAAAAAAAAAAACTACATTGACGCAGTATTAGTTTGATGGGAAATTGCACTCAGTTAATCTTTGTCTTCTCTGTCTGTCTGATTGTCATGTTTTTTCAGCTCCAAAACTGCTTAATTAACTCTTGTCAACAAATTTAGAATATTAATTTGACAATAATCACGATTTTATTCGGGTGTTTATCAGTTTTCTGTTGGTCTTGGATGATTATTTTGCAAGTATCTGCAATGGGACAGTTTAGAATTCAATGCAGATTACTTGCATCTAGTAGTAATGTAGCACCTGAAAAATTTGCATACGTTCGAATCTGTTTCATTGCCTCTGATACTGCAATTTCGCAACAATTCGTCGTTGTTGCATCCTTCTATACCTCTTCTTTGTTTCTGTACTTCTACCCAAAATATGCAGCAACCTGATCTTCAACCATCTTCCATCTTAATTATCATCTTCTTCGCTTTAATCACTACCCGAACATCCTTATGCGCGGATGATTTACAGTTCACAAACTGCAGCCAACCATCTGATTGTGGAAACATCAGGGGAATCAGTTACCCTTTCTGGGGATTAAACCGCGCATATTACTGTGGTCAGCCTGGATTTGGGATTGAATGCCAAGACAATGTTCCGAAGATCAAGATCATGTCGAACATGTTCAGAATTCTTGACATAAGCTTCGACATAACAAAGACACTTAACGTTGCAAGAGATGATCTTTGGAACGATATTTGTCCAACACGTTTCGCGAATACCACCCTGGATTGCAGTCCATTTCTGCCTCTCCAAGGGCAGAGAAGCCTGACCCTTTACCACGGTTGTACTCTACCTCCTGGAACAGTTTCAGGATTTTCTAGACAACCTGATTGTAGCATAAATGACACTAGTATCAACGTTTTCTAAGACCCCCTGAGCGTTCTTAGTAACCCTCTTGGAGGGATGTGCAATAGCAGTGTCATTGTTCCAGTTCTTGAAAAAGCTGGTCAGGATTTGGAACAAAATAGAACTACTGTCCAAGATGCACTAGATCAGGGTTTTGAATTGCGGTGGAATTCAAGTGATGATCAATGCAAAAAATGCACCAACCCCGGTGGGTATGCTGATATAATTCCATAGAGAATAGGTTCATTTGTTTTTGCTATGATCAACCCAGTAAAACTGAGTGTCCATCCAAGCCAGGTATGTCATTCTTCTGCCAAAACTTTTGTCTGTTAGATCACCGGCGCACCTTAACCAATCTATGTTGCGTTGGGTATCTATATATGACCCTCCCCAGATGGAATACCACCTAATTTGACCATTTAAACGTTTTTTTATTTTTTCTATTGAAAAGTAGATGTCATTTGTTGACTTGACTTGGTTCAGTTAAGAGAAACCAATTTTGTCATGCTATTAACAGGGTCTATGTGGAAATCTAAAGAGATCAACTACTATAATTACGATCCAAAAAATAACTCCCGTAAATAGCTGAGTAGTAGTCTATCATGTATATGCAGGGATAATACACTAACCAGTTGAGTTAATAGTAAATGTGCGGACGTCACACTACTCTTTTAATTTTCAAGTTCTATTGTTCTAGAACTAGAAAATATAGATTTCGTATGCACACCATCACTACATGTAGACTAAGTTACAAATATTTGAATATTTTTGTCTAGGCTGCCTAAAGTGGAAAATTGACTGGCAATAATCTTCCTTGCCAATGGAGCCTTCCCTTTGAAAAATTTCATCCCACACCTAGTCAAAAACAAACAATTGGTTTATTATGATGGCAGACGTAATATGCATACCAATTCATCTCTATCATCTCAATAAATTTCCAACTACTACTTCCATCATCTTCTCTCTCTCGCTCTCAGCAAGAAAATGGATCTCCTTCTCAGCTTCTTGTTCATCATCATAACCCTCCTCTTCGTCCATGTTCCGACCTCAGTATTGGCCATCGATGAGAAATATCAGAACTGCAGTGCACCAGTTCGGTGTGGAAACTTACAGGATGCTGGTTATCCTTTCTGGGGAGGGGATAGACCAGAATACTGTGGCTACCCCGGGTTCAGGCTGGACTGCAACGATAATGTCCCGGAGATTACCATCGCGGACAGGACTTATCGAGTCCTCAAAATCGATAGGTCTTCAAACGTTGTGAGTGTAGCTATAGAAGATTACTGGGACAATAATTGTCCCACAAACCGCGGTAACAGTCCTCTGAATTTCACCCTTTTCGACTATGCTTCCGATGCTCAAAACATCACCCTGTATTACAATTGTCCGGCGTCCAGTGCGAATGAGAGTATAGAGACGGTGCTTCCCAACCGGTTTAATTGCAGTTCAGATGAACCAAACACAAACGTTTACAATTACTTCTTCATCACAAATAGTGGATTTTCATCAGCCATTAGTGCATATTTGGGGAACTGTGATGACGGAGTCCAAGTTTCAGTGTTGGGTTCAACAATTCAATCCATAGAGAGAGATCCAGTTTCTGTAAATCTGACTCTTGTTCTTCGTGATGGTTTTGGGTTAGCCTGGAAAGCAAATAACAATATGTGCGATAGATGTCAACAGTCGAATGGTCTCTGTGGGCATGACACTGATACTAGTGAATTCATTTGTTATTGCCCTGATCAGCCCGATCCATATACCTGTCAAAATCCACAATCAGGTACGTCGTCCTATACACTCATGGAGTTAGTTTTGGTAGATGCAGTTGGGTACTCCTACTACTCTGTCCCATGGTGCAGGACAATCATCAGAACTTGTTTCTTCTAACAAGACATTTCTTCTTCACAATCATAGGTCATTTTTTTCATCCAATTAACTTTTGCTTAGGGTCCCTAAGTGGCACATAAGTCATAATTTAACTTTTTACCATTAAAGCATGGGTGGGCAAAAACAAATTCGGTTCGATTTTAGAACCGTATTAAACTGGTCAATTCGGATTGGATTGGATTGGTTCACGTATATTCTGTCCACACTTAGTGGCTGTAGGGATGGACAAAAACTGATTCAGTTCGATTTTTGGTCAAATCAAACCAAATTCGAAACTAATTTTTCATACTTATATAAAATCGAACCAAATTTACCTTTTCAGTTAGGTTATTTTTTGCTCATCCCTTAATAAGAGTATACAATATTAGTCTGAGGGAAGATAGTTGGAAACAGTCAAACTCGCTACTAGGAATTTTCCTAATTTACAATTATTATTTTTTTAACTTATTCCACCCAATGAGAAAACAATTATAAAACGTATTGATTTTTTATGTGGTCTTGATTGTCGTGATTATTGAAAAATCCCAACTTGACAACTCTGTTTTCAAATTTTGACCCAACCACTCCAAATTATATGTTTTAGTGGCTTCCTTCCATAATCCATTGATGAATAAAAAATCAAGTTGCAAGGAAAATGTCAAACAAGTACGTCTACTATATATGACGCTGTTGACAATCAATAAAAATATCATCTCATTGTTATCTAGAAATTAAGTATTATTGGTTAGTTGAGTTAGAGCACTTCTCATTAACCTCATTAGAATATCACAATAAAATTTGAAGAGGGTGATACGATTTAAAATACAATCTTAATGCATTAGCGTGAAAAATTTATTGAATTTTTTACTTTTATTATCAATGTTTAGCTGTGAGAAATACAGTCATTTTCTTTTCTAGGAAACCGAATCTTTAGAGTAATAAAATTTGATTTACTGCATTTAATGATTGTTGGTCACAGGTTAAGATCTATTATCTTCAACTTATATAAGATCATGTGACATGAGTAACTAATCACATTTAATCTCATATCATTTAATAAAATATGAGTAAAAAACGCACCGTACACCTAATCATTTTATCCCAAAATGTGGGAGGTGATGTCCAAAATAAACCAAGTGATATTCATGAAACTTTGTCCCAATTGAATTTATTTTTGTGTTCATTCATTTGTCTGACTGACATTTAATGATTTTAATTTGCAGACAACGGTCTCGAAACTGGTGCAGGTAAAACCCAATTTCATAAAAAATATATTTAAAAATTTTTCAATAATGTTATGTTAGTAATGAAGAAAAGAAAATCTGAGCAACCATTTTCTTTTTCTTTTTTCTTCTTTGTTAGTGATTGGCATAGTAGCTGGAGCTGCAGCTGGGATTATTCTGATAGTCTTCTTGTTCTTGATCATAAGAAAGAGAAGGAAAATTGCTGCTCAGTCAAAAACTAAGGACCTAAAAACTCCTCCTACAAGTAAAGGCACTAGTACTACTACTACAAACACTAGTCTCTCTCAAAGCATCCCTTCGTATTTTTCCTCGAAATCTGACCTTGAAAGGGGCGTGAGGAACACCTATCTCGGAGCTCAGGTTTTCAGCCACACTGAACTCGAACAAGCTACTGAAAATTTTCACCCTTCTAAAGAACTTGGAGATGGAGGCTTTGGAACTGTTTATCATGGTAGAATATTTTGTTTCTACCTCTCTCTATATATCATTTATAAGCTGTGTTACTAAACATAAGATGTTAGGAGCTACAAATCTGTCTCGGTTGATTAGAAGCAGATTCTGCGATTGGACTGTAAAACGTGTGCTGAATTGTTAAGAAAAATGTGTGTTTGCTGGTTGAAATGTTTGGGTGGCGAACATCTTAACTTGTAAAACACACTATTCAGCATGCAGTTTCCAGTTGAATTGCAGAAATAACTACTAGTCAGATGAGACAAATTTGTTGCTCATACATGAGTATTGTGTGTGTCAATCTCTTAAAAATTCTTTTTCAATTGTTTGATCACAGGTGTACTTAAAGATGGGCGTGTAGTAGCAGTAAAACGCCTATATGAGAACAATATCAAACGTGTTGAACAGTTCACGAATGAAGTTGAGATACTTACTACGTTACGTCATCCGAACCTTGTGGCTCTGTATGGATGCACCTCCAGGCATAGTCGCGAGCTCCTCCTTGTTTATGAATACATACCTAATGGCACTGTGGCTGATCATCTCCATGGAAGGAATGCGAACTCTGGTCTCCTCCCTTGGCCTGTTCGGTTGAGCATTGCTGTCGAAACAGCCAATGCACTGACTTTCCTCCATGCCTCGGATGTCATACACCGTGACGTCAAAACCAACAACATTCTCCTTGACAACAACTTCCAAGTAAAAGTTGCAGATTTCGGCCTGTCAAGATTGTTCCCCACTGATGTTACCCATGTTTCGACTGCTCCACAAGGAACACCAGGCTATGTTGATCCCGAGTATTACCAGTGCTACCAGCTCACTGACAAGAGTGATGTTTATAGCTTCGGGGTGGTCTTGATTGAGCTCATTTCATCCTTGGAAGCTGTGGACACAAACAGGCACAGGCATAATATTAATTTGTCTAACATGGCTGTAAGCAAAATTCAGAATCATGAATTGAATGAATTGGTCGATCCGTCTCTTGGTTTCGAAACGAATTCTGCAGTAAGAAGAATGGTGACAACCGTAGCAGAACTGGCATTCCGTTGTTTGCAACAAGATAGAGACATGAGGCCTTCAATGCAAGAAGTGCTAGAAGTTTTGAGAGGAATCCAGAATGAACAATTTGGAGCAGAGAAAGCAGAGGTTGTGGATATCAGCACAGATGATGCTGCGCTTTTGAAGAATACTCCTCCCCCAATTTCACCAGACTCTGCTGCTGGGACTGATAAATGGGTTAGCAGCTCCGATACCTCTAATTCCTCATTTGATTTTATTGTGAAAAAGTAGATAAATGAGAGAGACATCAGACTTCGCTATAGATGCAAGTATGTACCTAGGCCATGTATATAGAATATAACAGTTGCTGCAGTCAGTTACTTTATTCATATTTGAGATGTATTCATACAAATGCTTTGTTGGTTTGTATCATATTATATCATAAATTTGAGATTCTGCTGTGAGTGTTTCAAGTTACAAAAACAACATTTTGATACAATGGTGGTAGAGATAACACTCAACCTGTCTCATTGCAGATGAAAACAAGAACATTGTAATCAAAGTGGTGCAGAAGAGCGCGGTCTTCTTGAATAAAATGGTCTGGCATTTCAGTTCAGGTAACTAAAATTTGACGGTGCAACCAGAGCCATGTTATTGACAAAAATCAGTGCAGACTTCCAAAGAATAGTTTTGCAAGACCTGACAAATGATACAGAACCTAAAAGAAAAGTCTCCATCTGACAACTATCATGGTCTTAATGCCCCAAGTTATACGCTAAGATAGATTTTCTACTTTTTGTGGGCTTTGATTTTGGATTCTTGGCATACTACAGTAATTTATAAGCATCAATTTATAATTATATATGATCAGCAAACTAATACAATCCCAATTGCATTTTAATTTTATTCAACAGAAGTTTTTCAAAAAATAACCCATCCTCTTATAAAAAAAACCAAATAAATAATCATATCAAGAACAATTTTGTTCAAGAAATAAACACAAAACTTACAAAAGTACCTTAAATTAATGAGTACTGAGCATGTTACTAAAGTTTTTGTACCAAAATAAGGAGAGTACACAATTGTGATTGTTTCTTGTAAAACTAGTGTAAAATAAAAGTGGAGAAGATAGAATATTATATAGAGGTATTAATAGAAAAATTCTTTTTCAGATAAAATAATCATTCTGCCTCTAAAAACTAGTGTAAAATAGCTCTTGAAAACTACTGAATCTATATGTTTTAATGTTTTTTACCCCCTTAAATTTTAGGTTTTTGGGTCATTTTGTTTACCAAAAGGGGTTAATTGATTCTCAAAATTATAGGATTTTGAATTAGTTGTCAACAACTTATTTATCGGTCATAGTCAAAAATCCAAAATGCAAGTTGTGAAAACTTTTCTTATGATATAGAATTTATAAATAAAATATCATATTACTTAACTTTCATTCCCTTACATCCACGCCAATAAAACTGTGGGTTCTGATCATATCTTCGAAATTTATAACCGTTTAAAAAATTAAAGACAAAAACTTTTGACCGAAGATAAATTAGTAATTGTATTTATATGAAGGAATAAGAAAAACTATACATTAATATATAATGGTTTGGCATCATAAAACCATGCAAAGATTTGGTAAATTCGGAATAATAGAGAACAAAATTTCAAATTTCTAACCAAAATCATTTAATAAAAATATTAATATTTAGTGTACGTTTGTAATTGTTGTAAATAATGAAAAAAAATTACTTATTTTATAATTTATAATTTAAAAATATTTAATAATTTAATAAAAATATTTTTTTAACCCTAAACTATAAAATAAATTATTATTTTATAAACTACAGTAATCTTAAACTATCGTTAAATTATAAAGTTATAGTTCTATATTATTACACATAAAACAAAAAAAAAGCCAAAATTTTTTTCCAAAATTAAAATTAAGAAACACCAAATAGAAGAATCCAATTCTAGAATCTAGACACCTAATCTCTTTTTTATATGTCTAATTATTTAAATTGCATAGCTAGAATATGACCAACATTTTTCTTTTTGGACTTACTTTAATATTTGATAAATAAATACAAAAAAAAAAAAAAAAAAACCCCTCACATTTAAGCATCAAATTCCAAATCTCCAATAACCCGCCACGTGTCAGCCCATCACTTTATATTCCATTATTATCCTTTAAAAATTAAAAAAAAAATGACCAAACAAAAAACAAAAACTGACCATATAAACCCCTTTCTCTCTCTAAAAAAATGTCACTAAAATAACCAAAAACGAAGAAAATAAAAATGTCTCTTGTGTCTCTCTAATTTCTTCCCAGATCTCGCTCTCTTCTTCTGTTAACAACAGATCAGAGAATTTTAACCAAAAATAAAAAATAAACAACGAAACGTTTCTCTTTTTTTTTCGCGTTTCTTTGGTTTCACTTACTTGTGTGGATATGGCGACTCTCCAGAAGTTCAAGCTGTTGGCGACTCAGTGCGCCGTGTCCGGAAGTCCAACGCGGAGTCCTACGACGAGTCCAGTAATCCACATCCGCCGCCGTAAGACACTCCGGATGCTCCTCAACCGCCGACGATTCCATCGCCAGGACGACGACGGCTTGGACAGAGAGGCAGCCGATGAATCGCCGGAGATCAAGCACAAGAAGATTAGAGCGAAGTTAAAGGACTTGTTCGTCTCGTCGCCGCCGATCGAGGAGAGAGATTCGGAGAGTAGTGAAGTCAGGGAAGGGCTTTTACCGATTACCGGTAGTATAAGTAGCGTCGGAGGAGGCGGCGGTTCCACCAGTCGGCGTGGTTCCAACGGCTCGCTGCGGCCGGTGTCGGCTACGTTTCGGTATAGATTACTGAGGAGAGCGTGGCGGCCTATGCTTGTCACCATCCCTGAGTAAAACACTAGTGAACTAGTAAATCTGTGAAAAACTGTACGGATAAATGGAATTTTTGTGTTTCATTTTTATTTATTTTTTATTTTTGGAGCATCTGAAAATATAAATTTTGGGGAAAAAGAAAAGAAAAGTTGGTTAACATAAATCTTTAAAATTTTAGCATATTTTTATATATTTGATTATTAATTATTAATTTTAATTTGCATGTAGTATACAGATCATATAATTTAAAATTTAACATTATGAAATAAATAAATAGTCATTCACTAAAATTAGCTAATTATTTTAGGTTGTGTAATAAAACAATTGACGTCAAATAATCAATTGTGTAACATGTCTTTCAGGTCGTATTTACGGTAATAGTAATTTGAATTTAAGATATTATCGGAATGGATAAAGGTTCTTACCACTAAGTCCTGTTTGGTGGTTTTAGATCGGAAATTAAATGATATCCATTTAAATAATGTTTTATTTAAGTAAAATTTTTAGTTTTGGTAAGTTTTTTTTAAAATGTAATTTAAAATTATAATCTTAATGTTTATATTTTAAAATAATCTAATTTTAAATTGAATAGTTGGTTGGGACAAGAACACTGAGGATGCTATAGATATGAAGACAAGGACAAAGACAAAGAAATGAAGAAAATTAACAATTTAAAATTAAAGTCTGTCTCTATTGCAGATTCCATGTGTTAGTGTTGTGTCATGTTAGAGAGTGTAGAAAGGTAAAAATGAATTGTGTACTTAAATACACTGTAATTATTGTAAAATAGTAGGATCCTATGATATTTTTTGGGATATAAATTGGGGGTAATTACAATGATATCCCTCAGTTATATCCTAATTGCAGACGTAGGCAACTAATTGGTTGTTTTATTATGACATTCCCTTACATTAGGGGATAACGACATATTGATTTTATTGTCATTTTATACAAACACGAACTATAAAATAAAGGAAATAAAAACTAATAAGCAATTTGAGCGCTTTAAGAGCTTTGTGGAAGCCTCATTTCTTCGTTTACGGGTAGAGACTCGTGCGTGCTCAGTTGGTAATGGTGGAGACTTATAGTAAGTGTTTATATGGTTGTCATAGGGAAAAGCTTATGTGAGCCTTCTCTCTTTGGTTGGATAAGAGGTAGCTCGTGTGATCCTCCTTATGTTAGCGGCAAGGGAGGTTCCCTTCTCAAGAACCTCCTCCCTACATGGGTGATTGGTGGTGGTGGTGGTGAGATAAACTTGATCGAGATTTCTATCAAGTGCCAACAACATGTTGAAGGCATTCCCGCAATAGCAGTCCAATTATTTTGGATAATTTTACATTTTATAAAAAAAAAATTATACTTTTCGACGAACTAACTAATCAATACCAACAAAAAGGGATGTTTGAGTAAAGAAAATTCAGATTATCTCAATGTAATATCTTTATAATTATAAATTAATGCCTATATTAGTGATTTTTATTATTTTTTTATATTTGTTCGCTTTTTTTCTTTTTTCTTTGATTTGGAGGACGGGAGATTTGAACTCGAAACCTCAATTTTATTGAGGATAATAATTACCACCAAGCTATACCTATGATCACTTGAGAATTGTTTTCTTAATGTGGTATTATTGCACATATAACTTTCAATATAATTTATAATTATCATCGCACAATATAGTTCGGTGGTAAGAACGTTTATTCAATTTAGTAATTTTTCAGATTCAAATTACCACCACCGCAGGTGGTATGTCAATATATTATATATATATATATAATTTATTTGGTTACAATGGTACAATTTCAAATTTTATATTATGACGTTGAGCCAAAAAAAAAAAATTCATTATAATCATGCTCTTTATATTCCAAGAGGGCATGAAAAAAATAAATAAATTAATAAGAGCAATAATTTGGTTGGAGCTGAGCCTGGGCTGCCTACTTAAATAAAGGAGATTATTGTAATGAAAAACTGTTGATTTTGAGCATGCCAATTGCCAACTCCTTTTGTATTCCAATATCTTCCTGAAATTAAGGATGCTTTTTTTTTTATTTATTATTTTTTTAACCGACACATAAAAATCCATCCACTTGAGTTTATTTTAAATTGTAATTCATAATAAACCTTTTTTCTCAAATACTTAAAAATTGTAATAAAACCATTTCTTTAAAATATTAAAAACTTTTTCTTAAAATTTTGTAATTTTATATCCTTCGATCTGCTCTTAATAAAGTGATAACTCATTTCGTTAATTTTACTTATGTGATAGAGGTTCGATTTTTAAATTTATCCATTAAATTACCAAATGTGGAGGAGACCACTTTTCCATAATTGAAGTTACATTATGGATCGAAGTTGTAACATTAATCTCACTAGATCCATATAGACTAGTAATCTGATTTGTGTCAAATTTTTTAAAAATAAACTATAATTTTTTTATTAAAAAAAAAAAAAGACACCCGTGATGGGTTTATGTCCATATTCGACTATAAAGTTGATAGATTTATAAACTTATCAAGACGGAGGAAACAAAAAATATATATACTTTAATGAAAATAAAAATTACATCTGAATTAGGAGAAAATCTTAGGTGCATCCAGTGCACCAATCAGCATGTATATCGGATTACTAAGTGTTGGTACGTAACAAAATCAACATAAAAATATATTTTAGTGAAGGAGAGAAAAAATAGAAAAAGGATAAAAAAAAAATAAAAAAAAAAAGCTGCCAAATAAATATTTTTCTCTCCTTCATTAAAGTATTTTTTATATTGATTTTGCCATGTGTTAATATTCATTCCAGATGGTGTAGGAGAGACTTGCTGGTCGAGGTGTTCGATGATCGTGGGCCTGTAGGCGAGCAGAGGGATCCGAAATCGGTTAGTGGCTCATTGAGTAGTCTAATACACATACTGATTGGTACATCCGAATTTCTTTACATGAAATAGATATTTTTTTTTGGGTAAAATAAAGTTGGAATAGTTTGAGGCCCTCTAGTACCACAACTTAGAGATAAGGATGACAACCGACAAATAGTCTATTGAAATTTTGGACCAAAACATGCATATTATTGATTGCCACACTACCAAAATTTGACCTTTTTCAACCAACCCAGATTGAGATAGCTGATAATAGTCCACAAAATCTATGTGTCTAAGCCAGATATTTCTAAAAGATTTCACCTAAAATCCTCATAAAACTTTGATTTAATCAACCTAATTAACTATAAAAACAACTAATTTCATTATAGTTTACATTATTTTTAAAATTCTCCTCTAATCTCATTATCTATATATATATGTCGACATACTGTCAGCCGTCAAGGGAATGAGTATTATCATTCATATTTAATGAGATCGACATAAGTCAAATGTTGGCGGCTTCTTTCACATGGTATTATATCTAACAAGTACTACCGTTCAATGTGGTTCGATGATAAAGACGTTCATTCAGCCTGACAATATTTTAAGTTCGAGTTATCACCACCGCCGTTGGTATGAAAAAAAAAAAATATCTGACAAGTACTTAACAACAATCATTTTCATTTGTTAGTGGTATGTTTTCTTTTTGAGTAGAATTATAGTACTTAACATTGACTTTGTAATATGATAAATTGAAATAATCAACACCTCTTTCTAGCATAACTAATTAAATTATATATCACCACCGTCAAATATGGTTCGGTTATAAAAATACTTATTTAGTCTAGTAATATCGAAACTTTGAGTCTCACTTAATTGAAGAAAGGTAATAAAGACAACACCGGCCAAGAAGAAGAAAACTTTCAAAGAACATCCGTGTTAAGAATTATGTATTTTTAAACAATAGAAGTTGAAACTAAAATAATTAATTTTCCTTAGACTTACACTTATATCTACTATATAATTAATTTCCCTATGTGTATCCTTTATTATATTAATGAAAATTCTCTCGTACTGTCGAGATTTGATTATTATAAAGAAATTTTTCTTTTACAAAATAGTAAGATTTTTTTAAACATAAAAATAAAATTTCGATTAGTCCACCCAATAAAAAATTTCAAACTACACCTCTGGAGGGATCCTCATAAAACAACCTTTAACAAAGGCTCGACAAATTACGAAACACACCATTAATTGCTAATGAAATAGTATATCCCAAATTTTGGAAACGGATTCTCTCTTATATACATTGCTCTTAAGTTGTGATTAACAAAATTTGCATTAAATTTTTCATATTTTTATTATTAACAGAGCATCTTATACCACCATCGAATGTGATTTATTGTAAAAAGTATTTATTCAATCTGATAATATTTTAGATTTGAATCGTTGCACTATAAATAGTATAAATAAAAAAAAACAAAGCATTCAACTTCATACTACACAGAACTTGAGTTGAAACTTTATAAATTTTACACTAGTTCACGAATTTTATGTATGTATTAGAAAAAATTAGCAAAGTGATTACTTGACTATAAGTAAAGCGTGTGGTCAACAAAAACGGTTTTTTTTTTTTTTCCTTTCTGAAATACAACTTATGATAGTAAACTCGAAGCACATTATCAACCTAAACGAGCCTTATTTACCGTCTAACCACATTGGAATATGGTCAACAACCACTATAGTAGACATTTTTTTTTATTTGATTGAATGTAAAGCATGAAAAATACAAATATTTGGTTACTACTAAAATAAACTATCAAATTTATAGCTTTTTCTAAGGCTAGAACAAAATTTTTATTATCTTTTTAAATTAGATATTTATATGTATGCAATTTTTTTTTTTTTTCCAAAAAGTTTGGGGCCCTATATATAAATTTATTTTCCAAATCTTGACTGGACTATAGCCCATGGGTAGCTATCCCATGGACTGTCCACTGTATGGATTTCAATTGATTAGCAAATTAGGTGTTATAATTATTATTATTTTTAATAAAAAATTTCTTTATACATAAAATGTCAAATTTCCACTCAACTTAAGTAGTTAGTACATAATTCTATTCATTTTAATGATGGAGATTTAAGTTTTACCATATATATAATGAGTTTTATTCTCGTATTATAAAAATAAATATCTTTCAATTATGTAAGTAGAGATACGTTATATGAGTAAATATTTGGACCACACATTTAATTATTGTTCTTCAGAATAAATATCTCTCGATTATACAAATAGATATTTATTATGTGAATAGATATTTGGCCCGTGATATATTGCATTATTATTAATTTGCTTTCAAACCACTGAAGACTTTGTCTACATGCGGACTTATCTTTTAATTAACTCAAATATTCATCAACTATTTAGCATGTCGACTGTCATTATAATTGAGAAACTCTCTATTTAATTTAATTTTGTTTGAAAAAAACAAATAAATATATTTCATAAGTTACGTACATCTAACGATTGAAATTTGATATCTAAATATCATAGAATATTTGCTCGAATAATTAAAAAGATAATTACCAATTAAATATGTTGCTATCATCTGAAATAATGTAATTATGAATTAAAGATATATTTATGCTATATATAATGGCTATAAAATACCGTTAATTGTTTTTTTTTATTAAATTATACGATTACAAAATTAATTATAATAAGTCTTGTCGGGACCTGTTACATGTACGGTCCAGATAACTACTCTCACAACCAAAAGACATTTACTTTAATAATACCGGAAAAAAACTCTCCACATATACTGATAAATACGTATGATATAACTTAAACATTCACCACTCAAGTATATTAGAACGTGCATGGCACATGAGCTAATATGGGATGTGTAAATACAATTAATTGTTAAAGGGTGATAATAATATTATGTTAATCATAACAATAAATAAAAAAAGGTATGGATTTCTTTGCTTTAAATTTATCTTATTGAATCAAATTATTGATTCCAAAAGAAAAAGTTAAAAAGGTGAAAAGGAAAAGACTTGTAACAGAAAGATTAAGGAAAAAATTAAAAAGAAAAGGACGTGACTTCTACTTTCCCCATAAGAAAACTTACGACATTTTTTTGTAAAGTTTTTAGATTCTTTCGGTGTGTGATTTATTTATTAAAATTTTAAAACTAGATGCTGTTCCATTTTTAAAATATCGCCGGTTAGTTTTAGTATTGAGTTTTTTATTTGGGAACGTTGTGAGAGTTATATTTCGGTCCTAAAATATTATTTTGAGTACTTTGATATGATTATAATTGTGATATAGATTAGGGTATGAATCGTTATCTTTTTGGAAGATTAGTTTGCTTAGATTGTTGAAAAGTAAGTATACTACGTCTTTTATTTTAAAAAATGACGTCACATTATTATATGTATAAGAAATGTGTTTATGTGTTCTGTTGATATATGTTTATGCAACCATTACATTTGAAAATATGTGAATATACAGTACCATAAAATACATTTTAACTAGGCTTTAGGAGTTTATTTATTTTTTAAGGCCATTATTTATGTTATTTGAGTATTTCATGGATGATGTATTTATTTTTAGGCTTATTTTGAGATTTACTGTAAGATATTTGATATTAAGTAAAATTATGTCTTGACCTTCGAGTTGTGTGTGACAATTTTAGTGTACACACATATATATATTTCTCCCCTGTCTTTACAAGTAATATTATTTTATCCTCCACTTTTAAATTATTAGTCCAAACACCCGATACCTTTATATACGCACGGTAAAATTAGTTTCTCCTTGTTGCACACTAATATTATAAAATTAATTTTTCAGCTATCAACCGTTAGATTCAAATATCACACGGGAGAGGTATGAGTTCTCCCCACATATTTTTATTTATTAATAATAATATTATTTAAACCCTTATGGTAAAAAGAAATTGTATCATTATTATTCTATATGATTATTAAAGGCACAAAATTTAAATCAAAATTTCTCTTTAAAAAAAATCCCCACTTATCTTCTTGAAGGCTACATGCTTAAATGATGTGAAACATAAATGTCAATGTAAGAGGAGGCACAAAAAAACCTTGCATATGGTTGGCATAAATAATGCATATTCATTTATATAAAAGTTGGTGGACCTCTTCCTCTTTACTTTTTTTTTTCTTGTCTTTTCAAACCCTCAATTTTTATCTCATTAGAGCCACACATTTTTTTTCCCCCTTCTTTCATGATCTTGTTAAATGAAATGTCCATTTTTCTATTGTAAAGTGTTCAATCAAATCACTAAAAAAAAAAAAAAAAATCTAATAGGCTTGGCAAGTATCATTCTTTTGTATGTCCTTTATTTAACAATAACCATAATGTATATTGTATATATTCTTACCATCTTCTTTCTTTGTTTATGAGAAGAGTTACTGAAAAAAAGTTTTTAATCGTTTGGTTGTCAATTAAAAAAAACTCTTTTTATTTCTGAGCAGTAGCCCTTCTCTTTACCAAAAAAGAAAGGGATAATTGCACTAAAGTACCCTGACGTTTGACTATATTGCAATGAAATCGTGAGTTTAGCCTTAATTACATGTTAGTACCTTTGACCACGTTGACCGGTATGTTGACTTTGACTTTTTGGTAAAAAGATAAAATTGCCCCTGATTTAAAAAAAATAAATTAAATAAAAATTTAAAAAAATTAAAAATTTTAAAAATGGATCTCCACCGTCCATCAATCTTGATGGACGGTGGAGATCTATTTTTAAAAATTTTAATTTTTAAAATTTTTTTTAAATTTTTTTTAAATTTTTATTTAATTTTTTTTAACCAGGGGCAATTTTGTCTTTTTACCAAAAAAGTCAAAGTCAACATACCGGTCAACTTGGTCAAGGGTACAAACATGCAATTAATAAGTTAGTTAAGGGTATTAATATGCAATTAAGGCTAAACTCACGATTTTATTGCAATATAACCAAACGTTAGGACACTTTATTGCAATTAACCCAAAAAGAAAAAGAAAAACCCTTATGCTCATACCAATCGTTTAATTGTTTAATTTTGAAAGAACTTTTATATTGTTAATTTATCAAAAGAACATATAAGAATTATGGTTAAATAAATTTAGAAAAGTAAATAACGCCTACCTCCATTGAGGTTTGCTCAATTACATGCGGAGTCAACTTTTGAGTCTATTAACAAAGACCTCCTCTTCCGTTAGTCAACTTTTGGGTTTATTGACAAAGACCTCTTCTTCCGTTAGTTAACTTTTGAGTTTTTTTACAAATGCCTTTTCTGGTTAACTGTTATATTTGATCAAATTTTACTAAAAGCAGGAGAGACATTTGTAATAAACGATAAAATTGACTTCGCTTGTAGTTGGTAAAATTTCAGGGGAGATCGATGTAATTAGCTCAATTTAAAAAGGCTTTTATTTGAAAGTAGTGTAATGTAATTAATAAAATATCATTATGATATTTTTAACATTTAATTTTTTTTTAAAAAAAAAATCAAAAGGAGTTTCTGAAAAAAAATCTAAAATTTCAAACTTAGCTCGAGATTTTGACCTAATTCTAAAATTATAATTATTTATCTTCATTTTTAGTATAATTTCTTAAGATTTTTTAAATTCTTCCTATATTTATATTTATTTATTTTTAATTAATTATAAAATTAACATTATTTTAATGGAGAAAAAGGAGATGGAGATCCCCGGCATCCCTCATGGATTCCATTGGAAGCATCACGTTTTCTAGGTAGCTAAAAGTCATTGGAAAGTCTACAAGAAAAATTGTTTATAATTTTATTTTATAAATATAATAATTAAAAAATTTTTAATAAGCTAAGATCTAGTATAATATAATGTCTCATATACTAAAATTTATTAAAATAGTTGTATAATACATGTAATTATAATATATTTAATTAATTATAAAAATATACCGAGATGATGTTGATCTGATAGTATATTACTCACACCTATATTTTAAAATTATGAGTTCGAGTAGTATCTCATTTTTTTTAATTATAATTTTATTGTTAAAATTAAAAAAAAACTAAAAAAAATAATAATTTATGGGATCTATGCAAATATAGCCAAAAAAAATATAAAATATTAAATTTATCAATTTTTAAAATTCTTAATGTTTTTGTTAATTTTTTTCATGTTTTGGATAAAAACATTCTTAATAAATTTAAAATTATTTTAAAAAATAATTACGAACATATTAAGATTTAAAATAGACCTAATAAAAAGGAACATTTTTAATTTATTATAAAAAAAAGTTAAATAATTTTTAAAAAAGAAAGATATATTTTTATTATTTTAGGAGATAAAATTTGACAATAATAGAAATTGTTTTAGAAGTGGAAAAAAATAGGTAAGTAAATTAAATATTTATAGTCAATTTCCTTATAATTATATATTTCCAAATAAGAAAAACATGAACTTCAATTATGAGGTTTGATGGTAAATGGTCTTCGATGGGACCCACATCTTATCGTATGTTGTTGGATAGACCCACTTGACTAATTATCCTACCGGGGCGCGTGCAAAAAAATCGCGTAGATTCAGCTCGTGGGTTCAACATTCAACACCCGAAAAAGAAAGAAAAAAAAGAAAAGCACTTCCCCGATAAGTCGATAACGCGCTTTTGCTTTGCCGTACACTCCCACCAACGTATAAACAGCTTTTGCTTCGTCGGGCTAACACGGCCGAGTGACCTAACTATATATATATATTGTCGAGAAAATCTTTTGTTGAAACTATCGTCCGATGTGGTTCAATCAGTAAAAAAAGTGTCAATGTGTAAAAACTAATAAAATTTAAACACGTGACATTTACCATGTGTATGTGTTCATTGAAATTACATTCGGATGATAATAAACAAACGGTCAAATTAACGTCACATTAAATTCAAAAACCATCACCTTAAGATTGAGCCAGTGTACAACTCAATACATATAAATAACAACGAAAGTAGACTAGATTTGTAATGTTAAACAAACCTTCAAAAATATTTAAACAAAAAATTGACTTAATATTTGGAGGAATGGTCGCGGACCAATGGTCGGTGTTCATCCTAACTGTTTGATTTCTTTGTAGGCGAAGATTGTATATCTTACACCATATATCTTACACCATTTCCAAGACTCTCTTTAGTTGTCCGTTGAGTGATCCAACAATTTCAATATTTTAGATTTGAGATGTACTATACTAAATATTTTTAGGACCTCCAATTATATATATATATATAATATTATGAAATGAGAAATCACAATAAACATAATTTTTAGATAATTTTTTGAATTTATTATTATCCATTTAAGTTTAATTTAATTAAATGTAATAAATATAATTAATGTATGCCTAAATATCGTTTACACAAAAAGTACCACGTTAAATTTTAAATGGATATTCAAATCACCATGCTTTTTATTGGTATGCCATGCCATACGAAATGATATTATAATTGAAATATATATTTTTTTAAAAATTTATGATATTAATCAAACTTAAGATATTAATTTTTAAATTATATTAGACGTAGCAATATAAGTTATTTTCATATTCATCAGCACGTTGATATACACCGCTTTTCCTATGTGTCCTTTGGACATCTAATGTATTATTCATTATGTACATCCAACCATTTGAATACTTAACACGTAACGAAATCAACATAAAAAAAAAAAAATAATAATGTTAGCTAAGCAGAGAGAAAAAAAGGTAGTGCTTGTTACACACCCAAGGTTTTCTACCCCGCGCCAACCAATTTTTTGGTGGTCCTTGTACAAAAAAAGGCCTCGTATACGTACACATACGACACGTGTCACTTCGTTACATGCTTCGTCATACATAGTCGCCGTCAGGCGACACATCCTTTCTCACTCCGTCACTCGACAACACCTCTCAAGTCTTTATAATATATAACTCACTCCAACGTTCTAAAAAAAAAAAAAAAAAATTAGATTCCATTTTGGAAAAAACATTTTGACACGTCATTCGCTTTGACTTCCACGCGCCACCCTTTCTTCCACGCGCCGCCCGTATAGATAATAATTCTCAAGTACATATACTGTTTGGTTTTTAAATTTCTGGTAAGATCTGGAGGAGGAGAGGTGGGTGGATATATGAGCGAGCGTTATGTGATGAGAAGGAGATCATGGGAGGAGTCACCTCAACGATCGCCGCGAAATTCGCTTTCTTCCCGCCGAATCCGCCGTCGTACAGAGTGGTAGCGGACGACGTGTGCGGAGGCAGGCTGTACATTCCGGAGGTGCCGAGGAGGGACGACGTCGACGTTTTGAAGCTCCGGACACGCCGCGGGAACGAAATCGTCGCCGTCTATATAAAGCATCCGAAATCGACGGTGACTCTTTTGTATTCTCATGGAAATGCAGCTGATTTGGGTCAGATGTACGAGCTCTTTGTCGAATTAAGTAATCGCCTTCGCGTCAATTTCATGGGGTAATTTTTTCTCTTTCTTTTAATTGATTTCTTCTTTTGAGTTTGCAATTAAAAATTAAAAATTGTTCATTTATTAACTTAGTAGAATATGAGTATTTTGTTAATTAATTTAGTGAATTGTTCTTCAAAGCTACTAATTTTTTTTTGGGGTAATAAATTTATGTTTTTTTTTTAAAAAAAAAATTCTAATTATGCTTTTAGTAGCTTGGAATATTCATTGCAAGTGTTTACAGACATTAAAGCCGATACCAAATACGAAAAGTTGTGAATTCGGAATCTTGATTCTTTGTCGTGAATTTTAAGTAAAGTAGAGATATGGAGGAATCTTGTGGAGATGAAACTGTAGATGACAATTGATAGGATGGAGTTTGATGTGTGTTACTTTACCATAATAGCCTCAGCTTCTCAACTATGTTCTCTCATTTTTTTCGTGCTTATGCGTATTTAGAGAATAAATATGATGAGGTTCTTGGTTGAAACTGCGGGAGGATTTTTCATTAGAAGCTGATAATGGAAAAATGAAAACTGTTTGATCTAATCAACTGCGTAGAATGACTTTAGGACTTTATTTTTGGAGGCAGCTGTCAAATGCTAGAAACATATTTTTTGTTGAATTTTTGTCATGTAGAAATACCTGTAAGTTAAAGATTTCAGTAACTGATGATAGTAAATTTAAAGAAATGATACCAATGTGGCTCAGTAGCGTAAACATTTCGAACAATTTGGGTTTAATTTTGACCATTTTTTCTTGTGTTCCTTTTTGGGAATTTCTAATGAAAGTGTATTTTTTTTTTCTAGAGCAATATCACTACCCAACATGTTGTAGTTGAAGTTTGTGGGATTTTCTGTAAATAATGAAATGCTTCTGTGTATTATGATGAATTTTACAACAGAGAACTTGATTTTATTTTACACTCGGAATTCTTGTTAAATAGTTTTATGAATCATGTTTAGTTCCACAACCTTTTGCTCATGTGGGAGATTCCTGTTCTAATTTGCTTGCTTTTCATGTTCTGTTTCATCAAAAGTTCATCAACTACTGAGTGTGTGCTGAACCACTAGCTTATATGGAATTTCATTAGATATCAAAAATGATGATGGTTCTCTTTATTTCATAGAATATTTTGGCCATATTTCTGTCACCCTTAGTACCTATACAAACTGCTGTAAATCAAATTATTTAGTTTCGTACTTTATTGAACACATCTAACTTTTCATGTCCACTAATAACCTCATAAAGTTTTGTATAATGGTGAAATTTTGAAAGCACTAGTTCTCCTTCAGCTGCCCAATCCCATTATTAGACTTTTGACAGTTGCACCTGGATGGTGGAAATTATATCCTTGAAATTCTCCCATTTCTTCCAAATTTCCCCCTCTTTCCTCTGATTTTATATCTCCTTCAACCTAAATTCTTCCTCCGCTCTATTTCTTGTTTCTGTCCTACATCACAGCTCGTGAACATAATATGTCTCCTTCCTTGACATTTATTGTTATTCTGGATGCTGCTATTTGAATAAGGCCATTACAGGCAGAAATGGTATCAGCTATGGAGCATATCCATGTATGTGAACAAAAGGGAAAGGATTGTACAACAGAATATTCTAAATTTTTGCAGCCAGCACAAGTATTAACAGTGATGGAACTAGAAATTTGTTCCAATGGGGGCCATAATAATGAGATAATAACTTTAACAAATATATTGAGTAAAAACCTAACACATATTTGTAGCTATTTTTAATACATCTATAGATGTTCTTGATATTCTTGAAGACAGATATTCAATATCTTTTATACACAATCATCAATCATGCATTCAAAATGTTTTTCGTTAAAAACTTAAAAGTTCTCTCTCCATTTTTGGTATAGGAACAACATAAGTTAGTATATTCATTCTTTTAAGTCTTACGTATTGTTCTTTTAAGATTGTTGATTCCTACTTATTATGAATACTTTACTTGCATAATAACTTAAAATTAACAACAGAAAATTAACCTTAAAAACACTGATATATTCAAGCAAATAATTACAAGCCTCAAAAAGAAAATGTCGTTCAAGGTTTTTGCATTTGATTTCACAAAGTTTTGTATAAGGAGTACATGGTATAACTCAAATTGAGGTGGAAAAAGTAATGCTATGGTATAGTCAGCTTTTCTTTCTAAGAGCCAGCTACACTCTTATTTCATGTTTAACATTGCAATAACCTTTTTTTGAGAGATGGAGCTGGGCAGGTCAGTGGGGGCAGGTACCTCTGCTCCACCCCACTTTCCTCTGTCCCTGATGACTTCTTGAATAATTTGTTAGTTCGTCTGTGCATATGGTTATACAAGGTGAATCCAGTTACTACACTTTAATAGGAACTCCAGTACAACAGAACTGCAAGTCACTGTTCCGTCACTATGTTTATCTGTTGAACTGCACACTAATAAAATATGAATTATTTACGATTTATTTCAATTAAATAATATATATATATATATATATATATATATATATATGTAAATGAGTAAAATATGGAGGAGCATGGTGCCATACAATTGATTTCTTATAGAGATGTTGTTCATGTAAGTTGCTGGCAAAGCTAGTGGTAAGAATTTAGGTTGACCATAATCTTTTTTGTAGTCTTTAGGGAAATTAACGAGTTAGCAAAGCACCTATTTGTATTGTTAAATGTTTTTAGTTGGTTATATTAATGTCACTTGATTTATTTACAGTGATAAAATTACATTTGCTTTGTAATAGTTCCATCTAGTAATAATTATAATATTATTTTTTTTATTTCCTCTTTCTTGTTGACTTGCTGAATGTCAAACTGATGAATTTCTGGCTCAAGAAATATTATTCTCATTACAAATTTGTAATCTGGTTGTCAAAGTTTAGGAAAATTATTCTTGTTGCACTGCTGTTAGAGACATAGAAACTATGAAATAGAATTAATGTCATTTATAACCAGAATTGCTGTGGGAAGAAGCAGATTACCAGAAACATTGTCTGTGGGAAGAAATATCTTTGTACTTTTTGGAATATAATCCTGACTCCTGTATTTTGATCATTTTTAGGTATGATTACTCTGGCTATGGACAATCAAGTGGAAAGGTTAGAAATATAGCTTCTTCATTCCTAGTTGCTATTGATGGGAAGAGAGCTTTGCTTTGATTTGAATTTGCAATATGAATTATCACATTTATCTGGATTTCAAATACTCGGTGATAGGGTGTATTATTATCATTATTTTTTATTTTCTTTAAGATGCTCAAGAATTAATTGTTAGCGTATATATTTTCTTTTGCATCATTGCACTTCTGTATGTTATAGTATGATTGTACTGACGTCTCATTGCTTAGACACTGAAATTAAATTTCCAGTAGGCAGAGTCGCTTCTCTTTACCCGTGCATACTCTTAATTTCTCTTTTCCACTCCCTCTCTCTCTCTCTACATTTCGTTTGGTCAAGCAAATGCTGATTCAGTGGAAGTTTTAGCTTTCTTTGTTCCAGTTCATGTGTACATTAATTGATTAACTGTCATGGACCTACCAAATTTTAAAGAAGCATTTCACCTGTGCATTATTGCTTGTAACAGGGGTATACGATGTTGAATAATATCATCAAATGTAAAATGATTGGAGTTTTTAAAGTGCTTGAAAAATGATGTAGTCTTATATCCCTTTTTCTTTTTTTGGTATTGTTTTATGTTAGTAACCATTTGACACAAAAGTTTAAGCTAGTTGGAAAATGCTCAAACAATGATATAAAGCTCTCCAACACAACTCTTCATGTGTAAGGCCAACAGGTTTTCCACGTGGCTCAAGCCCAAACATATATACACATGTAATAAATAACAAACTCAAATATGATTATGTGGGGGAACGCAAACTAGGTACTAAAAAACTTAAGCTATTAGGAAAGAATCCAAACTATATGATGTAAAGCTCTTTAAATTTTTTAAATTGTTCACTAGCATTGTCATACATACATTTTTTCTTTTGAAATTGTTCATTAGCTCTTTAAATTTTAACTTGGGTGAAATTATCATACATACATCCAGACGATTTCAAATGCTCGGTTTAGCTTAAAATAAAGTTGTAGTAAGAGCTGTCCTTTTCTAGCAGAGAAAATTGACAATGGATTGATATCAATATCCGTCGCATTAAAACAGACAAGCCAGCACATAATTTTTTTCATTAGTGTAATTGTTAATGGACTTTTTTTTTTCTGTGTATTGAATCTGTTCATTGTGTTTGGTTGTTCCATGAGTTTCCAACTTGATATGGGATTGTATGACATTCATCGTATATTGATATTTGAGTGCAAAGGCCATCAAGCACAGTTGCTTTTGTGGTTCTTGATTTGATATTTATCCGCTCTTGATGTGAAACAGAGAATAATGTATTATTGGTTTCATTGTTTTATTAGGCTTATATTTATTTGAGCAATATCCTTATATGTTAATAATTTTAGGAATTTTATTTGTTTGATTTAGGAAATACTTATTGCAATTATGTTTTATTTTACTTGTATAGTCGATTTAGGTTTATTGTCCTATAAGTAGCAACCCCAAGTCACATTATGAGATAATGAATGAATATGAGTTGATTTCTTCTCCCCTCCTTATTTCTTCTGTATTTCTTCCATTTCCTCCCTTTTCTTCTCTGGTTTCTCCCCTTTCTATTCTAATTTTATCCCAAGTCTAAATTCTCCCATCCTGCATCTCCTCTATTCTCTATATCACTTCCCGTCCTACATCACCTGTACTACAATTTTTCCTTCAATTCAGGGTGCAAGGGTTACAGCAATTTAGATAAGAGATACCCTAAATACTTGAATTAGCAAATCTCAAGAGGTTTTCTTTTTCCCTATGCTTGTTTTACTGGGATAAATTTGGCAGGTAATCAGCTTGCAGATGGAAATGCATTATAATCTTCATATTGAACCCACAAATGCCTTATATTCAGTTGCATTGATATCGTTAGAACTTTTTGTTATGCAATTACTATCATTCATGCTAGTTCTTATACTCAAATTCATGATTTCACTACTATTTCTCATAGCACGCAAACTTTCAGCATTTACTAAACTTTATTTGCTCAGAACATTCCCTTTTAAATTTACGTGTTTGTCAAAAATAGAATTTTCCAGTGAGAGCTATTTCTATTATCCGGCCCAAGTTTTGCCATTTTGCTTATATTAAAATAGGCTAATTGTTGCTCCTTTTCCTTTGAAACAGCCATCTGAATTAAATACATATGCGGACATAGATGCAGCCTATAAATGCCTGAAGGAGCAATATGGGGTTAAGGATGAACAATTAATATTGTATGGCCAGTCTGTCGGTAGCGGACCAACACTTGATCTCGCATCGCGCCTGCCAAACTTGAGAGGTGTAGTTTTGCATAGCCCAATTTTATCTGGTATGAGGGTATTATACCCTGTCAAACGGACCTTTTGGTTTGACATTTACAAGGTGATTCCGAGTAAGTCATGATGTTCTCCATTCTTGTTTAGCTCTATGGATGGGAACTTATGTTGTTATTTATTTTTTCAGAATATTGACAAAATTGGCATGGTGAATTGCCCCGTTTTGGTAATTCATGTAAGTGCAATTTCTTTGTTTTCAGTTTAGTCTCTTTCTCTGTGTTTTGTGTGCATGTGGTTTGGATTATAGTGACTGTTTGTGGCTCTATTATGCATTCATGTGCTAGAATGAAATTTAAGGTCCTAACATGCCGAAGGTTTTTAACTAAATAATAATTGAGGGATATTAATAGTACAAAATTTGTAATTTTGAATTTGGAGAAAGCTTATAGGGTAAACTTCCCCTTTAGATCTAAGTTACATAAAGCTTGATCAAATACGAAAACATGAGCGGTAGAAAGCGCAAAAGCTTCAAATATAAAATTTTTGTAAGAATAGGAGCAACTCAACAGCATGTGATCATTTATGAGTATTAGTTATGTAGTGCTAGAAAATACACTTTTTCAAAAAACAAATTGGGTTGCTGGTCGTTCAATTTTGGTTTTCTCTAGTGATTATATCTACCTTCATATCGAAACATTCCTGCAACCTAAGAGATATACAGCCCTTATGCTAGGAAAGTTTTACCGGTGTTAACTAGTTTAAGAGTTACTTTCGTTTTGTCTTCAGGGAACTGCAGATGAAGTTGTTGATTACTCCCATGGGAAACAGCTTTGGGAACTTAGCAAAGAGAAGTATGATCCTTTATGGATAAGTGGAGGAGGTCATTGCAATCTTGAACTCTATCCAGAATTCATCAGGCATTTGAAGAAATTTGTACTGTCACTAGGCAAATCAAAGAAAGATAGTAACGCTCCTAAAAAATCAACAGTAGACTCCGACAGTCAGAATAAACCATCTGATGGTGGACCTTCAGATACATTCGAATTGGGTGCTGACCTCCCGGAGGTTTCTAGAAACAGTTTAGATAGTCGACTTGAAAAGTCTAAGAAATCAAATAAGCCTGAAAAGTCTCGGATGAGCACTGACCGTGTTGATAGGTTTAGGAGAAAAAAGGGCTTAGTGTGGTAAATACTTATACGGAGAGCATCTTCAATAAGTTATATGCATCGATCCACTTGAGAAGGTAATTTAGTTTTCATTTCAGCTTCTATAATGTTGCATCAGATCCAACATAAAGTGTCAGATTTGAGTGTGAATCTTCTCGTAAATGTTCTAATTTTTCTGTATGTACGAGTCAGATTAAGCGAAATCTTGCATTTCAAAAGTTCTTTATAAACAAGATCCTCATTTGAGATGAAAAAAAGAATGCTGTAGTAGTTTTATCTTTCACTGCCTTCCAATTTGTGTAGTTAAATCTTCAATTATTTTTCGCTTTGTCAGTGGGGTTCAGGATATAATTCAGTTTTGTGTTCATTTTATGCCATTCATTGCCAGTTTAAAGGTTGTATGGAAACAGATGAATTGTTGTTTTTAGTTCAGAGACTATGAACGAGAACGGGTAAAGATTTTAGCTGGCTGGGACGTTATAATCTTGCTTTGTGCAAGATTAGAACAATAGTTCGATAATGTCTCCAAAACTGTTGCGAAGGGAATTTTGATTCTTGTATCTCTTGCTGCTCTACAAGAGATCTAGCTAATTAGGCTATCTTTCTGGAGACGTGTTCATTTTATCGTAAATCACTTGAAATTCAAGTGAAATGAGTTTATGATACTTTACCTGAAAGAGTTCTATAATCTTCATATGTTCACATAAGTTAGAAAACCAGTATGTTCTCTTTGTTGGTTGCCTTTTTGCATGGTTCAGGATTTCTACATTGGTGATTAAACATTAAATTATATTGGTAAAAGAATGTCCATTCATATCACATTCAATCAACACTCTAAGGTCATATCATGCGGCGTGATATGTGTGGGTATAAATTTTTTTTTTTTTGGTCGTAGTTATGAGTTCTATATAATATGATTCATAAAATACAGATAGAAAAGTCATATAAACTTTTAACAAATTCTCTAAGCAAATTTTAATATAATGAATAATGGCAACACTTGACCAAATCGTTTTGAAGATTCACACATATTAGGTTGAAAGTATTCCTTGATGATTCAATCAACTTATTCATTAAATTATTGTCATATTCTCATGAGGTAAAAAAATAATAATAATCCTAACCCTTCTTTGACCCTTATTTATCCAATTGACATATTCAAAACCTTGACTATATATTATAATAATCTGATACGAAAAACTTTGTAAAAAACATAATATGGTAGTTAACACTCTGATGACTCTTTCTTGACATCTGAATCTCTCTCGACTTTCTGAAATGGAGCATCCGCCACTACCCAAGTATGGTTTTACTCTTCATGCTCATAACATTCAGCTTAGTTGACGTTCCCGTGTCTGTATCAGCCATCGATGAGAAATATGAAAACTGCAGTGCACCAGTTCGGTGCGGAGACATACAGGATGCTGTTTATCCTTTCTGGGGAGGGGATAGGCCAGAATACTGTGGCTACCCCGGGTTCAGGTTGGACTGCAACGATAATGTCCCGGAGATTACCATCGCGGACAGGACTTATCGAGTCCTCAAAATCAATAGGTCTTCAAAGGTTGTGAGTGTAGCTATAGAAGATTACTGGGACAATAATTGTCCCCCAAACCGCGGTAACAGTCCTCTGAATTTCACCCTTTTCGACTATGCTTCCGATGCTCAAAACATCACCCTGTATTACAATTGTCCGGCGTCCAGTGTGAATGAGAGTATAGAGACGGTGCTTCCCAACCAGTTTAATTGCAGTTCAGATGAACCAAACACAAACGTTTACAATTACTTCTTCATCACAAATAGTGGATTTTCATCAGCCATTAGTGCATATTTGGGAAGCTGTGGTGACAGAGTCCGAGTTTCAGTGTTGGGTTCAGCAATTCAATCCATAGAGAGAGATCGGATACAAAGGTTTTTTTTTTTTTATTATTATAGCAAAACCGTGAGAAATATCATAGAAATCATTTAAAGAATATGTTAAATTGTTATTATGGACTTCCTTCAGAATTTTAAAGATCAAATTGAGATACATTTAGAGATGTGCAGGATCATTCTTCAACAGAAGGTGGAAGATCTCCATAGGTAATATGTTTCACCAAGCAACATTTTTCTATCAACGATTACTTCACAATTGTTCTTTTTTATTTTTTTATTTTATTAAATTAGCTCACCTCTCTCTTTAAATACAGGCATTGCAGCTGCAGTGGTGGGGATACTAATAATCCTCACCATTCTTCTCATAAGTCCCTCTGGAAGAAAGTATGCATTAGATAAAGTTACAGTTTTCCTGAAGAAGAAAACAGAGGACGATCGAAACATTGAGGCCTTTGTTAAAAATTTCGGATCTCTTGCCCTGCGAAAATATAATTATTCTGATGTTAAGAGAATGACGAAATCATTTAGCAATAAACTCGGTCAAGGAGGCTATGGTGATGTGTACAGAGGGAAGCTACCCGATGGTCGTCTTGTGGCTGTGAAATTCTTGAAAAAATCGAAAGGTAATGGAGAAGAATTTATAAATGAGGTTGCTAGCATTAGCAGAACATCCCATGTTAATATAGTCGCTCTTCTTGGTTTTTGTTATGAAAGGAGAAAAAAAGCTCTGATCTATGAGTTCATGCCTAATGGATCTCTTGATAAGTTTATATATGATAAGGAATCTTCAAGTACAAATCGCAATTTGGAATGGAAGACAATGTATCAAATTGTAGTCGGAATTGCTAGAGGACTAGAGTATCTGCACCGGGGTTGTAACACAAGAATTGTGCATTTTGACATTAAACCTCACAACATTCTTTTAGATGAAGATTTTTGCCCAAAGATTGCTGATTTTGGGCTGGCCAAACTATGCAAAAAGAAAGAGAGTATGATATCAATGTTGGGTGCAAGAGGAACTATAGGATATATAGCACCAGAAGTATTCTGTAGAACCTTTGGAGAAGTCTCTCACAAGTCTGATGTGTATAGTTATGGAATGATAATTCTTGAAATGGTTGGAGGAAGAAAAAATATTGATGTCAGAGTGTCTCATACGAGCGAAATATATTTTCCAAATTGGATTTATAAGCAGCTTGAGCCGGGCAAGGACTTCGAGTTTCATGGTGTTGTCACTGAAGAGGAAAAGGAGCTCACGAAAAAGATGGTCTTAGTGAGCTTGTGGTGCATTCAAACAATTCCATCTGATAGGCCATCGATTACTAGAGTTGTGGAGATGTTAGAAGGTAGCCTGGAGTCCTTGCAAGTTCCTCCAAAACCTTCTTTGGCTTCTCAAACAAGATCACCCCAACATATTTCACCAATAACATCATCATCATCAACAACAACATAAGGGAGAACCCTGCATTTATGTAAATGAGGTAAAATGTATTTAAACAAGGTTGAGAAATATGTCTGAACCACTGTAAGATACTTAGTTTTGTTTCAGATTGTGTCCAATAATTGATTACATGAACATAAATTTCTCTCAGTTTTTTAAAAACTATCCATATTATCATAGTACTGTTATAAAGAAACGATTATTACCAAAAACATTTTTAGCAACTTTCCATAGACAAACTTGCATAAAGCAATTGTCAAAAGGCACCTACCACAACGTACATAATATAAGTCACAAGAAAAGAAAGATATATACTAATGAAAAACATTAACACTACCCCTATAATGAAAAGATTAAACTAATTTTACATCAATAATAAATTACATAAATAATAAATGAATATATAACTCTAATACAAAGTACTAATGTGTCATCACATTATCCAATTGAACTATTCCAAATTCTGAGTATATATTATTCTTTGAAAAAGATTGACAGAGTAATTTATATTTTGAATATAAAAGCAAAAACATAAACTCTTTGATGATTCTTTCTTCACATCAAACAACCTTTAAAATAATATGGTAACACTTGACCATATCTTCTTTTGAAGATTACATCTCTGTCATCACATCATCATGATTTTATATATATCCGTGTCATCAGCACAAATTGACACCTCTTGAGGTCAACTAAAACAGAGTGTATATATATATATAGAAACAGAGTAAAAACACCTCTTGAGGTCAACTAAAAAACAGAAAATAAATGCAAGTGTGAAGAGTGTGTCTCTCTTCTATATTTCGCAAACACAAGAAATGAATTTCCAACTCTTCTTTTCCTCAGCTTTTCTTTCTCTTTTATGTTTCATATTGGTGACTCTTGCCAAGATTCAGTCATCCTTAAGCAATCCTGACATGTCCCAATAATTTTTGTACTATTACTATGCATGATTTCACCAACAATGAATTCCCAGCGCTTGTGTTCCTCACATTTTCGGTCTCTTCTATGTTTCTCACTGGTCATTCTTCTCAGGATTCAATCATCTTTAAGCGATGATGATCCTGATGATCTATCCCAATCATCCTGTGATGTTCAGTTCCATTGCGGGAACATCACAGTTGGTTATCCTTTCTGGGGAGAACCCAGCCGACCGCAGCATTGTGCTGCTCATCAACAGTTGAAGCTCAATTGCGAAGATGATGGTGATCATCAGCTACCTACCATGGAGATCAATGGTGTATATTACCGGGTTTTAGACATCAGCCTGGAAGCTCAAACTCTCAGGATTGCACGAAAGGACTACAAGAGTGGAATCTGCTCACCTGAATATGCTAACACCACCATCAACCCTGAGCTTTTCGATTATTCTGACGGTTACCAGAAGCTTACGTTCATATATGATTGTCCATCGTCTCCAGTGCTTCCTGTACACTTCGCATGTCCTATTAGTAACAGTGTCAAATATAAGGATTGGTCCATAACAGCAGGAGCTAATGGTCCTGGAGCATGTAGCGCTAGTGTCGTTGTTCCTTTCCCTAGGAAATTAAATTGGACAGCGATGAATAATCCGTCGGATCTAGGACAAATCCTGAAGGAAGGATTTGTGTTGGCATGGAAGTTTGGAGGTGTACCATGTCAGGATTGCGCCAATCCTGAGGGAAGTTGTGGTCTCTGGTTTGAATGGCACAATTAATTGGTCATGTCCTCCCACATCAGCCCTCCCCGACGAAGGCCCTATAGGTACACCCCTCAATCACAAACTTATATGCAAGAACTATAAATGCAGAAAGTAAATCAATCACACACAAGGAATACTGAATCATTTACTTGGAAAAACCAATAAGCAAACCAAGTGACACTATTGTAGCCAAAAAACAATATACTGTGAAAATCAAGTTCTCTAAAGCCTCTATTGATAACTTTGATTTGACTATTGTCTTCAAATCACCAAAAAAGAGAAAGGTCGGTTATGGTGTGCCAATGCTGTCGTTGGCAAACATCCTCCGATGCCGAAGTCAGTATCACAACGTTATAATCTAGAATTCAATTGATATATTGAGACCCATATAGTAATTATTTGATGCTACAGGTGCAGGATCATTCTTCAACAGAAGGTGGAAGATCTCCATAGGTAATATGTTTCATCAAACAACTTTCTTTTATCAACAATTACTTCACAATTGTTCTTTTTTTCTTTTTTAATAATCACATGCATTAGCTCACCTGTCTATTTGAATACAGGCATTACAGCTGCAGTGGTGGGGATAATAATAATCCTCAGCATTTTTCTCATAAGTCGCTCTGGAAGAAGCTGTACATTAGATACGGTTATGGTTTTTCTGAACAAGAAAACAGAGGATGATCAAAACATTGAGGCCTTTGTTAAAAATGTCAGATCACTTGCTCTGAGAAAATATAATTATTCTGATGTTAAGAGAATGACGAAATCATTTAGCAATAAACTTGGTCAAGGAGGCTATGGTGATGTGTACAGAGGGAAGCTACCCGATGGCCGTCTTGTGGCGGTGAAGTTCTTGAAGCAATCGAAAGGTAATGGAGAAGAATTTATAAATGAGGTAGCTAGCATTAGCAGAACATCCCATGTTAATATAGTCGCTCTTCTTGGTTTTTGTTATGAAAGGAAAAAAAGAGCTCTGATCTACGAGTTAATGCCTAATGGATCTCTTGATAAGTTTATATATGATGAGAAATCTTCAAGTACAAATTTCAATTTAGAATGGAAGACAATGTATCAAATTGTAGTCGGAATTGCTAGAGGACTAGAGTATTTGCGCCGGGGTTGTAACACAAGGATAGTGCATTTTGACATTAAACCTCACAACATTCTCTTAGATGAAGATTTTTGCCCAAAGATAGCTGATTTTGGGCTTGCCAAACTATGCAAAAAGAAAGAGAGTATGATATCAATGTTGGGTGCTAGAGGAACTATAGGATATATAGCACCGGAAGTATTCTATAGAACATTCGGAGAAGTCTCTCACAAGTCCGATGTTTATAGTTACGGAATGATGATTCTTGAAATGATTGGAGGAAGAAAAAACATTGATGTTGGAGTGTCTCATACAAGTGAAATATATTTTCCAAATTGGATTTATAAGCAGCTTGAACCGGGTAAGGACTTTGAGTTTCATGGTGTTGTCACTGAAGAGGAAAAGGAGCTTGCGAAAAAGATGATCTTAGTGAGCTTGTGGTGCATTCAAACAATTCCATCCGATAGGCCATCGATGACTAGAGTTGTGGAGATGTTAGAAGGTGGCCTGGAGTCCCTGCAAGTTCCACCAAAACCTTCTTTGGCTTCTCAAACAAGATCACCCCAACATATTTCCCCAATAACATCATCATCATCATCAACAACAACATAACGGGGAGAACCCTGCATATATGTAAGTGAGGTGAAATCTGTCTGAACAACTGTAAGCATTCTTAGTTTGGCTTCAGATTATGTCTAGTGATTGATTACATGATCAGAAATTCCTTTAAGTTATTAAAAAACTACCCGTATTATCAAGGTACTGTTGTAAAGAAACCGATTATGACCAAAAACATTTTTAGCAACATTCAATAGACAAACTTGCATAAATTATATCTTGTCAAAAGGCACCTACCGAAACAAAATATATAGAAACAGAGTAAAAACACCTCTTGAGGTCAACTAAAAAACAGAAAATAAATGCAAGTGTGAAGAGTGTGTCTCTCTTCTATATTTCGCAAACACAAGAAATGAATTTCCAACTCTTCTTTTCCTCAGCTTTTCTTTCTCTTTTATGTTTCATATTGGTGACTCTTGCCAAGGTTCAGTCATCCTCAAGCAATCCTGACATGTCCCAATCATCCTGTGATGTTCAGTTCCATTGCGGGAACATCACAGTTGGTTATTTTTTATGATCATTTTGCTTGAAAGAGTTCTATAATCTTCATATGTTCACATAAGTTAGAAATCAGTGGTTCTCTTTGCTGGTTGCCTTTTTGCATGATTCAGGATTTCTACATTGGTGATTAAACATTAATTTATGTTGGTGAAGGAGCTGCGCAATAATAAATGTTGAACCATGTATCAATGAGATCAATGGTTGAGATTACACAACAATACAAAATATCTTCAGCTGACTAGGCTTACAACTCAACTACTATATCAGTATTGGCTTCAACAACTCAGCTATTGTATTTGATCAGCTACTATATGTGATGAACCTGATGACATAGCAACAATTGTATTTGGCACAGGAGACTTATGCTCAATATCCCCCCTCAAACTTAGCTTGGATCTTTCCAAGACAAGTTTGTCTCTAAGAGCTGCAAACCGAGAATTCTGCAAGGGCTTTGCAAACATATTAGCCAACTAATGTTCAGAGGGAACATACCGAACCTCAAGAACCTATGAAGCAATTTTATCACGAATAAAATGTACATCTAATTCAATGTGTTTAGTGCGAGAGTGAAATACGTGGTTAGGAGCAAGAGAAGTTAAAGTTGCCACAGTATTATCACACCACAGTATGGGAATGCCTGAAAGAACAATCTACAGTTCACCAAACAAGGACTGCAGCCAGATAATTTCAGTGGCAGCTTGAGCAAATGCTCTATATTTTGCCTCGGTGCTCAATCGTGCATCAACCTTCTGTTTCCTAGTACCCCAAGTGATGAGATTATCACCAAGAAAGATACAGACACCTAAAGTAGATTTACGATCATCTAAACAGCTATCCCAATCTGCATCAGAGTATCCTTGAAGCTGCAAACAGCTAGAAGGCCTGAAGAACAGACCAAAATCAAGAGTTCCTCAAATATACCGCAACATACGCTTGCAAGCAAGCCAATGAGAGGTGGTAGGAGCAGGAATGTACTGACTAAGCTTATAAACAGCAAAAGACAGATCTGGTCTACTGATCATGAGATATTGTAGCCCTCAAATAACACTTCGATAAAAAGAAGCATCAGTAAAAGGAGTACCAGATTCTTGAGACAGTTTGGAGCCATGAACCATAGGAGTAAGACAAGGCTTAGAATGAAATATGTTTGTCCTTTTTAATTAATTAGCAACATACTTGGCTTGGGATAAATGAAGACCAGGAGAAGTACAAGAAACTTCAAAACCAAGGAAATAATTTAACTCACCCAAAGTTTTTAAGGTAAAAGAAGAATTCAGCTGCTGCATAACTGAAGCAATTAGCTGTGAACTGGTTCCAGTCACCAAGATATCATCAACATACACAAGAAGAAGAATGATATCTTGTTGTTGATGTAGTAGAAACAAGCTGCTATCAACCTTGAAATTTACAAATCCCCATTGAAGAAGAGCAGCCTTCAATTTGTCATACCAAGCTCGAGGAGCTCGCTGTAACCCATAAAGGGATTTATGCAACTTACACACTAAATGAGGTTGTTGAGGGTGAACAAAACCAGCTGATTGAGACATATACACCGTCTCTTGAAGCACCACATTTAGAAACGCATTATTGACATTTAATTGCTCAATCTTCCAATCCAAAGAAACAACCAAACGCAACACAACCCGAATTGTAGCAGCCATAACTACAGGACTGTAGGTCTCAACATAATCAAGACTACCATGTTGATGAAAGCCCTTGGCTACTAACCTAACCTTATACCTTTGAACACTGCCATCAACATTGTACTTAATTGAAAAAATCCATTTATTTCCCACTACATTCATTTCAGAGGTACAAGGAACTAAGGAACTAAGGACCAAGTGTTATTGTGCATGAGTGCAGAATACTTCTCATCCATAGCCCTTTTTCAATTAGGACCAGACAAGGCTGCAACAACACTAGATGGTTCTGTTGGAAGGGAAGATTTAGAGGCAGTAAAAATGGTTTTGGGTTTGGTTATACCAGCCTTCAACCTAGTAATCATAAGGTTTTGGGGTTGAGATAAAGGGACCGTTGGAAGTTGACAGTAAATGGAACAGCTGGTAAGGTTGTGGTAAGAGGAGCAGTTGTGATGGAAGGCTGTTTAGACATGGAGGTAATAGGAACCTGTGAAGAAGAATGATGCTGATGCCTAGCTAGAGTTATTGGCTGCAGATTGTTAAAAGGAAAGAGGAGGACTGGGAGCACAATCAACAGAAGAAGACATTGATGAGGATGGAAATAGAGAAGTATATGAAAATTATGTTTCATGAAAAACAACATTTTGTGAGACAAACACTTTGCCAGAGGGATGCAAACACCCAAAACCCTTTTGTTGAAGACAATAACCAATGAAGATGCATTTAGCATAATGAAAATCAAACTTATGTTTATTATAGGGTCTTAAGAGATGAAAACAAGAACACCCAAAGACCCTTAAATCAGCGCACATAATTTGGTTTATGATGTAAAATAAGTTCAAAAGGAGACTTGTTAGCAAGTAATGGACTTGGAAGTCGATTAATGAGATGGACAGCTGTGGAGAAAGCCTCATACCAAAAAGATAAGGGTAGTTTGGCTTGAGAGAGGAGAGCAAGACCTGTTTCAACCACATGTCTATGTTTCCTCTGTTAACTTTGCTATCTAACATACATAAAACATTAACATTTTCACTCAACATCAAGGATAAACCATAAACATAACAAATAACTTTCTGCTGTAAAACATAAAAATCTCAGCTATTTTGAGCAGAACACATACTTTCATTAATTAGATTAACATACAAATATATAGAAGAATACAAGTGAGCTACAGCTGTATAAAAGCTGAGCAAAACATGACAGCAGCCCATACCTGATGGCATACTGATTTACATCAGAAAATTTCACCTAACTCCACTAACAATGGAGACCACTACAAGTAATCTAAATATACTTAGACTAAGGCACCTAGTTACATTAGAAACTAACTAGCACCATTACATATTTAGTTAGAAACAAATTACAAAAGAACTATAAATAAAAAGACATCAAAAAGACATGGAAACACAAGCTGAAACCACATCAGCTTGCTGCAACCTTAACAGCAAGCAAACATCTCAAAATAATTCAGCATGCCAAGGAGTGTCTAAGAGAAGCTTCACATACATCAACACTCCTCCTTGAAGTTTCTTTTTGACACACCAAGCATTTCCCTTAAGATCATAAACTTGCTGCTCCCAATTGCCTTGGTAAATATATCTGCTGTTTGGTCTTCAGACCTACAGAATTCCATTTTTACTTCACCACTTGATTCAGCTTCCCTAGTGGCATGATACTTAACATTTATGTGTTTAGTTCAGCCATGTTGGATAGGATTCTTCACCATTGCTATGCCTGAGACATTATCACAAAATATAGGAGTAGGATCAGATTGTTTAAATCCCAAATCACCAAGCAACTTTCTTATCCATCTTGCTTGATTCACTGCTGCTGCTGCAGCAATATATTCAGCTTTTGCAGTGGATTGAGCCACCACATCTTACTTTCTTGAGTTCCATGAGAAAGCACCATCACCAAGTGAAAACACATAGCCCATAGTACTCTTGGAATCATCTATAGAGCCTGCCCAATCACTGTCAGTGAAGCCAACAAGTCTGCCATCTCCTCCTCCATACCAAATTCCATAATCTGCTGTCCCCTTCAAGTATCTAAGGATTCTTTTGCCAACTCCAAGGTGTATAAGACTTGGAGATTGTATAAATCTTGAAAGGAGACTTAAAGGATACATCAAGTCGGGTCTTGAAGCTGTCAAATACAGCAAGCTTCTAACCAGACTTCTGAACATACATGCATCAGCAACATTATCACCATCAGACTTGGAAAGTTTCTCATTCACTGCCAAAGGTGTGCTAACAGCCTTGCAATCTTCCATTTTGAACCTTTTGAGAATGTCTAAGGCATATTTTCTTTGTGACAAAAAAATGCCTTTCTTGGTTGTGAAATTTCCATCCCCAAAAAATAATTCAACTCACCCAAATCAGTCATTTCAAACACTGTCAGCATACTCTTCTTGAAACCTTCCAATTCTTCAATCCAATCCCCTGTCAACAACAAATTATCAACATATAATGACAAGACCAGCTTCTTTCTATCACAATTTTGCTTCACATAGAGAGTAGCTTCATTCAAACTCCTCCTAAAACCATTTTCTATCAAGTGAGCATCAATTCTTCCATACCAGGCTCTTGGGGCCTGTTTCAGTCCATATAAGGCTTTGTAAAGCCTATACACATCATCCTCATGACCTGCTACAATGAAACCAGGAGGTTGTTCCACATAAATCTCCTATTCTAAGATGCCATTGAGAAATGATGATTTTACATCAAGGTGAAAGAGCTGCCATTTGCATTGTGCAGCTAAGGCAATCAAAATTCTGATTGTTTCATGTCTTGCCACAGGTGCAAAAGTCTCTCCATAATCCACGCCGGCCATTTAAGCATAACCCTTAACTACAAGACGTGCCTTATGCTTATTCACACTTCCATTTGGGTTTAGTTTTGTTCTAAAAACCCATTTTACTCCAATTACCTTCTTGTCCATTGGTTTGGAAACCAATTTCCAGGTTTCATTTTTGTGAATCATGTTCAACTCCTCCTCCATTGCAACTCTCCATTCCTTGAACTTTGAAGCTTCTTCAAAACTTGTAAGTTCAGTTGCTACATAGTTACACCTTTCATAGACATCAGCTAGGCTTTTGATTTTGAGGATAGGTGAATCAGACTCTGCTACTATATGATCATCATCCAAATCAGCCTCCATTTCAACCTCACTTTGTATTTCATTTGAAGCATTACTTGAACCAATGTCTTTAGCTTCTGCAGTCCTTGAAACTTGACCATTTTCCCAATTCCAATAGGCATTTTCATCAACATCTACATCTCTACTAATCTCAAGCTTCTTGGAATGCACATTGTAAATTCTAAACCCCTTAGAATTTTCAGACTTACCCAAAAAAATCCCTACTACTGCCTTTTGGTCCAGTTTGGACCTCTTCACACTTGGAACATGCATATAACACAAAGAACCAAAAATTTTAAGGTCTTTGACTGAGGGTTTGACACTAGACCATGCTTCCATAGGTGTCTTACCCTCCACAGCTTTTGTTGGCAGCATGTTTAGCAAATGCACTGCATTATGGACTGCCTCTGCCCAGAATTTTTTTGGTAGCCTTTTCTCAGTAAGCAAGCACCTTGCCATCTCTATAATGGTTCTGTTCTTTCTCTCCGAGACACCGTTCTGTTGAGGAGAATATGGCACTATCAACTCATGCTTCAAGCAATTTTCTTCACAAAACTTCTTGAATTCATTTGAAGTGTACTCACCACCATTATCAGTCCTTAACCTCTTCATTTTACAATCACATTCAGCTTCCACCATAGCTTTGAATTTTTTGAAAACATTAAATGTTTCATACTTACTTGACAAGAAATACACCCAACACATCCTAGTCAAGTCATCTATGAAAATCATGAAATATTTGCTCCCATTCAATGATGCTACACTCATTGGACCATATAGATCCGAGTGTACAAGCTCTAACCTATGTTTAGCTCTCATGGTAGAACCTGTAGGAAAGGATTTCCTATGCATCTTTCCCATCTTGCAAGCCTCACATACACCATCATCTATACACTCCACCTTAGGCATATCTCTCACCATTTCATTTGCTTGCAAATACTTTAATGCATTTGAATTGAAATGCCCATATCTTTTATGCCATGTAGCATAACTTTCATGCCTAGTACAAGTACCTTTTGATTTAAATGATTCCAATTAAAAGGGAAACTATTTCCTCTCATAGGCACCTTAACTACCTCATTTCCATTTTCATCAACAATGTTGCAGCCACCATCTTTAAATGAAATTGAGTAACCTTTTCTAATTAACTGAGCTACACTCAATAAGTTTAGATCTAACTCAGGAACTAGAAGCACATTATCAATTAATTTAACACAATTTGGAGTGAAAATGGAAATTGTACCTCGGCCTGCAGACTTGACAACTTCTCCATTACCAAGCTTAATGCTTGTTCTGTCATTGCTGTCCATATTGGTGAAAAGACTCAAATCCCTTGCCATGTGGTTTGTACAACCACTATCTATATACCATACATCACTACCAGCCTTTAAACAAGTATGTGTGGCCATAAAGAGATGATCCTCAACCTTCACATTGTCTTCAATGTAGTTGACTTGCTGTGAGGATTGATTTTGGGATTGATTGTGCTTGGTTATGAAAAACTGCTCCTTGTGACCCCATTTTTTACAAAATTCACATTTAATTTGCGGTTTACCCTTGTACCAACAGTCCTTTGCTAGGTGATTAGTTCTTTTACATGTGGAACATGGTGGAAACTTAGGCTTTGAAGTAGATTCTGCAGTACCACCTCTGTCAACCTTTGCTTTCCATTTTTGGTTTCCATTTTTGTCTCCATGTTGAGTCTTCTTTTGGTCCTTCCAACCAGGTTGCTTTCCCTTTTGTTTTGCAAGGAATGCACCCTCCATATCATCATCTACCCTCATTGCAAGTCTCTGCTCTTGAGCTTGCAGCTTGCTTGTGATTTCTGAAATTGTCATGGCTTTGAGATCACAAGATTCTTCAATAGCAGAAACCTTGGCTTCAAACTTATTTGGAAGACTCACCAGCATCTTCTCAACCACCTTGTGCTCCTCCACAACTTCTCCAAAAAGTCGCATTTGATTGACCAAGTCAGAAAGCTTGTTGGAGTTGTCCTTTACTGACTCAGTTTATTTCATTCTCAACATCTCATATTCTCTTCTTATTGTTAGCAACTTCACTGTCTTCACCCTCTCACTTCCTTCATATCTTTGCTTCAATTCATCCCATATCAACTTTGAAGTGTCAAGATGCATAATACTTGTGAAAACTGAATCCGACAAGGCTGAATGCAGACATGTAACAACCTTGTCCCTCTTCATCTTTTCTTCCTCATGCTGCTTCATTTGAGCTATTGTTGGGTTAGCTCTTAGAGGAGGAACTTGATTGTCTTCATCAACATAATCCCATAAGCCAAGTGCTTTCAGATAAGACTTCATTTTGATAGTCCATATCTGAAAATTTTCCCCAGAAAACTGAGGCACATGAAGGGTAGCATTGCTTGATGTAGCCATGCTTTCACTCATATGTGTTTGTCTCTCACTCTCAAGTGTTTAACCTCACTAAACCCTCAAAAGAAATTGAAAAACAAACCTCACAGACCCTTAAAGAAAATAGCTTTGATACCACTGTTAACTTTGCTATCTAACATACATAAAACATTAACATTTTCACTCAACATCAAGGATAAACCATAAACATAACAAATAACTTTCTGCTGTAAAACATAAAAATCTCAGTTATTTTGAGCAGAACACATGCTTTCATTCATTAGATTAACATACAAATATATAGAAGAATACAAGTGAGCTACAGCTGTATAAAAGCTGAGCAAAACATGACAGCAGCCCATACCTGATGGCATACTGATTTACATCAGAAAATTTCTCCTAACTCCACTAACAATGGAGACTACTACAAGTAATCTAAATATACTTAGACTAAGGCACCTAGTTACATTAGAAACTAACTAGCACCATTACATATTTAGTTAGAAACAAATTACAAAAGAACTATAAATAAAAAGACATCAAAAAGACATGGAAACACAGGCTAAAACTACATCAGCTTGCTGCAACCTTAACAGCAAGCAAACATCTCAAAATAATTCAGGATGCCAAGGAGTGTCTAAGAGAAGCTTCACATACATCAACATCCTCTCAGTTAGGCCATTCTGCTGATAAGTGAGAGGACAAGAATAGCTAAAGCTAATACCAAGCTTGTGATAATGAGTATGAAGAATCTTATATTCACCACCTTATCAGCCCTCCCCGATGAAGGCCCTATAGGTACACACTACAATCATAAACTTATATGTAAGAACTAAAAATGCAGAAAGTAAATCAATCACGCACATGGAACACTGAATCATTTACTTGGAAAAACCAATAAGCAAAACCAAGTGACACTATTGTAGCCAAGAAACAACATACAGTACTATGAAATCAGCCTCTGTTGATAACTTTGATTTGTCTATTGTCTTGAAATCACCAAAAGAAAGAAAGGTCGGTTATGGTGTGCCAATGGGGTCGTTGCCAAACATCCTTCGTTGCCTGAGTCAGTCTCACAACGTTATAATCTAGAATTCAATTGATAAATTGAGACCCATTTAGTAATTATTTGATGCTACAGGTGCAGGATCATTCTTCAACAGAAGGTGGAAGATCTCCATAGGTAATATGATTCATCAAACAACTTTCTTTTATCAACAATTACTACACAATTGTTCTCCTTTTTTTTTTTTTTTTAAGTAATCACATTAGCTCACCTCTCTCTTTGAATACAGGCATTACAGCTGCAGCGGTGGGGATACTAATAATCCTCATTATTCTTCTCATATGTCCTTGTGGAAGAAACTATACATTAAATAAGGTTACGATTTTACTGGAGAAGAAAACAGAGAACGATTGAAACACTGAGGTCTTTGTTAAAAATTTCGGATCTCTTGCTCCTAGAAAATATAACTATTCTGATGTTTAGAGAATGACAAAATCATTTAGCAATAAACTTGGTCAAGGAGGCTATGGTGATGTGTATAGAGGGAAGCTACCCGATGGTCGTCTTGTGGCGGTGAAGTTCTTGAAAGAATCGAAAGGTAATAGAGAAGAATTTATAAATGAGGTTGCTAGCATTAACAGAACATCCCATGTTAATACAGTCGCTCTTCATGAATTTTGTTATGAAAGGAAAAAAAGAGCTATGATTTATGAGTTTATACCTAATAGATCTCTTGATAAGTTTATATATGATAAGAAATCTTCAAGTACAAATCGTAATTTGGAATGGAAGACAATGTATCAAATTGTAGTCGGAATTGCTAGAGGACTAGAGTATTTGCACCGGGGTTGTAACACAAGGATTGTGCATTTTGACATTAAACCTCACAACATTCTTTTAGATGAAGATTTTTGCCCAAAGATAGCTGATTTTGGGCTTGTCAAACTATGCAAAAAGAAAGACAGTATGATATCAATGTTGAGTGCAAGAGGAACTATAGGATATATTACACCAGAAGTATTCTGTAGAATCTTTGGAGAAGTCTCTCACAAATCCGATGTGTTATAGTTACGGAATGATGCTTCTTGAAATGGTTGGAGGAAGAAAAAACATCGATGTCGGAGTGTCTCATACAAGCGAAATATATTTTCCAAATTGGATTTATATGCAGCTTGAACAAGGCAAGGACTTTGAGTTTCATGGTGTTGTCACTGAAGAGGAAAAGGAGCTCGCGAAAAAGATGGTCTTATTGAGCTTGTGGTGCATTCAAACCATTCATCCGATAGGCCATCGATGACTACAGTTGTGGAGATGTTGGAAGGTGGTCTGGAGTACCTACAAGTTCCTCCAAAACCTTCTTTAGAATGAATGAATTACTTACTCAAATATAGATGATTTGCAAAAACTTACAATGTCTTAAAGACAGAGTTTACCCATTCTCATTGCTTGAAAGAAGATTGGTGACTACCTCCCATAATACAATAATATGTTTTTGATTTTCAGGCACAAAAAATCAAATGAAAAAAAAATACAGAACAATATCACAAATAAAATGTAGAATTACTGACTTAAATATAGATGATTGAGGCTTGCAAAAACTTGCAATATCCCAAAGACAGAATTCACTCCTTCTCAGTGCTTGAAGGACTAAAATAGTACATAACAATATCACAAATAAAATGTACAATTACTGGCTTGAATATAGTTGATTGAGGCTTGCAAAAACTTATAATGTCCCAAAGACAGAGTTCATCTATTCTCAGTGCTTGAAGGACTATTGGTGACTGCCTCACGTGATACAATTATATGTTTCTGATGTATTTTTCCTCTTGTAAAATGTATGTAGAATCTAATGTATTTTTATAAAATGTATGTAGAATATGTATGTTCCAAAGATAGAGTTCACCCTTTCTTAATGTTTGAGGGACTATTGGGTGACTGCCTCATAAGATACAACAATATGTTGTTCCTGATTTATTTTTTTCTCTTGTAAAATGCAAGTAGAATAGGCGTAATCAATTAATAAAAATTAAAAATAAATTTAATGTATTTTTTCTCTTGAAGGACTATTGGTGGTGTAACACCCCAAATTCGATATACAACGAACTAGGATGATACTCAGTCTAAATCCTTCAACTTACATATAAATAGATTAAAATGTTCTATGAAATAAATTACTAAACAAAATCAGGATAAACTCCAAATAACATTTCCAAGAATTTAGCATTAAAATGAAACGATCTAAACAAAGCTCGATCCTTACAAATGTATCTCCACCAAATGAAACCTAACAGAAATATCTTTCAATAAAACAAGTATGGAAACTAAAGGTCTAATGATGAACCTTCTACTGAAACAATCTCTCTGATACTAATCACTCATCCATATACGTTGTTTTACTCTGCAAAAATGGTGATAATGAGGGGTGAGCCGTCAACTCGGTAAGTAAGTTCATGCATAGTTTTAATATCAAACGACTTATAATAAATAATACTTAACATAACAATTCAAAACATATAACAAGTTTATAGGGCTGAGTTTAAAACTACACATCAACCTTGATAACAGATAAATCAGTTCATAAACATTTCAAAAGTTATAAAAACATTAAATACAAAATCAAAATAATTAATTTGCTCATGCCCTATAGTATCATAACAGTGTGTCACAATTACTCGTGTGACGCGGTCATATCAGAGTGTTACATATACCCGTATAACGCAGTCATATCAGAGTGTCACAATTACTCGTGTGACACGGTCATCTCAGAGTGTTACATATACCCGTATAATGCGGTCATATCAGAGTGTTACATATACTCGTGTAACGCGGTCATATCAGAGTGTCACAATTACCCGTGTAACACGGTCATATCAAAGTGTTACATATACCCGTGTAACGCGGTCATATCAGAGTCAGAAACTATGGCCAATGAGCCAAAACTATTTTTACAAATTCAAATAAAATCAAATGAGTAACGTTTTCATATCACAATAACTCGGTCCATCGATCTTAGAAAATAGGTTTTATTAAAATAAACTATTAATTACCAAAATAGTTTTACAAATCTTTATATTTTTCATAAATCTCGGACGTTAACAAATAAACATTTATTTATATAATACTAAAACTAGTTAGTTCAAAAACACTTTTAATAGTTTTCTTACTAATATAATTTTATTAAAAATTTAATACATATTATAAGGTACAAATTAATTACTTTTCAAAATAATATAATTTCATAATACAAAATATAAGTATTCCCAAGGATGAATTTACTTACCTTGAACAAGCAAGAATCAACATAATTGCATAAGCTCAAGTGTCACCTGAACCTATAAAAGGTATAAATCGCAATATCGTCATAACTTCATCACCCCAATATTTTCAATTGGACTAAATAACTTCACTAGGATTAAACTTAAAACTTGTTTAACTTTCAGTACTGACCATACTCTATTCAACCATTTTTAATTAATTCTATATATCTCCAACCTTTGTATAAATTTACAGAGACAATCTAGACATATAAAACATGGTACAGTAAAATTTTAAGAGCATTCCATGATAATTAAACTACAAAAACATTCATTTCTTTCTGATTTTACGAAACTGTCCAGTAAAGTCTACAACTGATCCCTGACTACTCCAAAATTTAAATATATTTTTATACTCGCCATAACGCCATGATATTTTACATGGTAACATTGGACATATGAACCTTTCTATAGAAAAATTTACAAAAGTTTCAGAATTGAATAACCATTCCAAAACATTTTTGAAAACCTACTGTTTTTCAGAAAAACGAAAATTCCAGCATCTCCCATCTTACTTCAAAAATATATAAAAATTTAACTAACCAATCATTATCAATGGAACGAACATTAAATCGATCCTAAGGTCTTTACTATCATTAATAAATTGTTTTCTATCAAAATGCAACTTAATAAACCATCAAAATAAAACTTATATAAATAAATCAATAGAAAACAAAAACTACCATTACTAGGAACTCCTCAAACTAACCTTGATTTCTTGCTGCTTTATAATCACACTTCGGATGGACGGATTGAATAAGAAAAGAAACAATCGTCTATTTAGTTATTTTATTTTATTTTTCATAGTAGACACAACTATTATAAAGTGTTCTTATATATTAACTCCCTAAACCCTAGTTCCCAATTAGGAAACCAACACTAAACAGAATTCTTATAATAATATTTTCCTTCTTATTTATTCTCAATAAATATTTAATTTATACATTTATTTAATACCAAATATAATTCTAATATTACTTACAATTCTTTTTATTATTTTCTAGTGAAGGTAATTTTCGTTAAACTATCACGATTCCTATTTAATTATTTCTTCTCCAAAAATTGGATGTTACAATTCTCTCCCCCCTACAAACAAATTTCGTCCTCGAAATTTGGTTGAACCTCAACTTCAATAATTTCTAGAGTAATCTTTTTTCACTTCGACATATTCAAAACCCTTGATGCTTATAACATAATATCATTTCTTTTACTATAGTCTTTATTTTTACAATACACTTTTAATTTATCTCTAAATCCACAATTGACGTTATTAGAGAAAAAGAAACCAAGACTCACTTCAAAAAGGACACTGCTTGGATCGATAGAGAGAAAAGAGTATAACTTTCGGACAAACAAATTAAAATAAGTTTAGCGGTCATAAATCAAATCAGTTAAAGGACATAAACAACGATAACTAAAACTTGCATCGCAAACAATACATGATTAAGTGTAATGGGTAAAGATAATAAACTAGACAATTAATTGGTTCGATTAAAATAAGAATTAAAAGTTAGACTTTGAACAAAGTCAAAATCAATTAGCATAAGATAATTTGAAAGATAAAAGTAAAATAATGATCGTGTCATATATTTAACTCATTAAAACACAGCGCTTCAAATAATCAAGACTTAAAATACTATATACACATAATGTAACTTAACAAATTTATAAAAATGATTTCTTATCTACAAAAATAAAACATATCGAATAAGATGAAAATCATAATTACAAATCAAACAAGATTAAAATAAGTCTACATACATAGTTGACTACCAATTAGAGATAGTCAAGGTACTTAAATATAAATACACTCAAGTTTTATAATAAAAAGAGAAAATAAAAGTTAGACATAATGACTCAGTCCATCAAATAGAGTCAAACTAAAAATTGCTTTAACAAAATTAAACTAGATTTAATTGAAGAAATTTCAAACCCTCAAAATTTAAAAGCATTTAATATTATGAATTAAATAAATTTTAAGACATATGTTCTAAAAATAATCAAACATTGCAGAAAATAATAATTGTATTAGGACAAAAATATAATTCAAAATTGATTATCCTAGTCAAAAAAATTCTACATTTCAACATTTAGCAACTAATATAAAGAGTTTGCATCATAATATTAACTATATAAATTAATAATAATAACTATATCATTTAAAAAAAACATTTTACAAGAAGTAAAGAAAATATGATTCGACTTCAATATTAAGGTTCAAGGAAATAATCACAATTTAAGTAGAACAAATCAAACATAATTACTGCAGAAATATTTTTGACAAAAATATTTGAACTCAATAAGTAACCTAGTTTTCATATAAAGAAAATGCATAAAACAAAACAATTACAATTTGTACATAGAGATATATACAAAATTTTCAATATCAAAAGATTTTCACATTACAAACTTATCAAAACTTACATTCAAAATTATTTTAGGATAACCGTCATCTATGTACTATTAGTAGGACTTTTACTAATACTTATCGGAGCTACTTATTACTCCACATTTACTTAGGTGCCTACTAAAAGTAATAAACTTAGGTTTTTCAAAACAAAATTTCACATTCATTGAGCATGTTTGAAATTCGTACATTATTTATAAACTTGTACATTTAAATATCAAAGTTATAAAAAAAAAAAATTACCATCATATATAAAATAATATAATATTAATTTACATACAAAAAAATATTTAGACAACACATAACAATTATATACATATACTTATTGTGATTCAAGTAAAAAGTCTAGTTTACCCGTCTTTGTAACCACAAACTATACATAATCTTTTTCAATAACTAACAAACTTTTCCTCATAAAATTAAAAGAATGAACCCATTGCACATCAAAATACATCATTCCTCAATGCTACAAACTTAATTCATCGGTTTTTAGAAATATTTTCAAATCAAAAAGTTATAAAATTTCACACTTCTAGTAGACATATAGATTATATCCCAGTAAAAATTTAGAAAACTTTTATTATCAACTACTATTCTGATGTTCAAATTTTTCGGGCAGACTTCATCAGAGACATTGCACTTCACAAATACAAAACAACAGAGTATAACTCCTACAATCATTAAGAAATTTAGAATTAACCTAGACACATAAATCCATCTCCATACTAAATTTCATAAATTTTCGGTAATCTTAGCATTGTCAAAACAAGTTTGTATTTATCTTAATCCGCTTAAACAAAGAATTTCCAACAACTCAGAATCAACTTCGAAAAAGATCATCATAAATTGCATACTTATATTTTTGTGCGAAACAAACTTTCCATTAATCCTTAAGATTTCTAGTTTAATAAAACTCTTTAATAATATTTTTTTTCCATTATTACAATTCTCTCCTCGTAAATGAATTCCGTCCTCGAAATTCGTCATAACTTATACTTAAAAGTTAAAATCATGGTACTGAGCTTTTGTCATTTCAACTTGTTCCTAAATTGTTTTTTTCAATGAATTATATCTCACTGCAGTCTTAAGTAAAAGTATCTACTAACTGTTCAAGTTTGCCTTTGCAAAATCTAATGCATTTCCACATAAATCAAAATTATCTTTAAGTTGTAATGGTTCATAACTTATTGCACAAAATTTCTCTGGAAGAATAAATCATAATTATAATCTTCAAATATACAGTATTATATAAAGCTACTATTTTCAATCAAATCATCTAACACTAACAAATCTACAGATTTTATTTAAAATATCTAATCCATATGTTCTTTATGTAACTAGTGTCTAGTGTCACTAAAAAAAAATATACATATGAAATGTAAATCCTCAAACCTCATCTAAGGAATTTTGAATATCAAAACATTTCAAACTTGCAGTAATGTCCAACAACCACACTAGTATAATTTCAATCAATAACCAATAAAAGACATAATGTATATTTATATAATCTTTGAAATTCAAATATTTTCTCCAGCTTCTGAAGTCATTAGTAAATCAAATCTCTTATCTTATCTCCTTCAATCTTCACCAATTGCTAAAGTTCACAACAATACGTACAACATATATACACACAAAAATTACATAAACAACTAGTCCTAAGGATTTGGAATTTAGCTTGGTTCCAATAACTAATTCTAACTAAGAGTATTCAGGACCTTAAACCATCTCTCTGATACCAAACTGTAACACTCCAAATTCGATATACAACGAACTAGGATGATACTCAGTCTAAATCCTTCAACATACATATAAATAGATTAAAACGTTCTATGAAATAAATTACTAAACAAAATCAGGATAAACTCCAAATAACATTTCCAAGAGTTTAGCATTAAAATGAAACAATCTAAACAAAGCTAGATCCTTACAAATGTATCTCCACCAAATGAAACCTAACATAAATATCTTTCAATAAAACAAGTATGGAAACTAAAGCTCTAATGATGAACCTTCTACTGAAGCAATCTCTGAGATACTAATCACTCATCCATATACTTGGTTCTGCTCTGCAAAAATGGTGATAACGAGGGGTGAGCCGTCAACTCGGTAAGTAAGTTCATGCATAGTTTTAATATTGAACGACTGATAATAAATAATACTTAGCATAACAATTCAAAACATATAACAGTAGTTTATAGGGCTGAGTTTAAAACTACACATCAACCTTGATAACATATAAATCAGTTTATAAACATTTCAAAAGTTATAAACACATTAAATACAAAATCAAAATAATTAATTTGCTCATGTCGTATAGTATCATAACAGAATGTCACAATTACCCGTGTGACGCGGTCATATCAGAATGTTACATATACTCGTGTAACGCGATCATATCAGAGTCAGAAACTACGGACAATGAGCCAAAACCATTTTTACAAATTCAAATAAAATCAAATGAGTAACGTTTTCATATCACAATAACGTTATACAGATATCAGTCCATCGATATTAGAAAATAGGTTTTATTAAAATAAACTATTAATTACCAAAATAGTTTTACAAATCTTTATATTTTTCATAAATCTCGGACGTTTACAAATAAACATTTATTTATATAATACTAAAACTAGTTAGTTCAAAAACACTTTAAATAGTTTTCTTACTGACTGTAGTAGCCAAAATATGTCTGGCCCAAAGTATGGTCCAAAGACAAAGCCCATAGCTAAAAGTGGGACTACACTCTCATGTAGTTCGACGGTGGCTCAGCATGAAGACCAAGTCGCACGACATGGAGCACCATCATATAGACATACTAGTTCAAAGACTATGTCGCACGACATGAAGCACTCGTGTAGTACGACGACGTACCAGTTCGAAGATCTTGTCGCACGACATAAAGCACTCATGTAGTACGACGGTGCTACATCACCCAATCATGGTCCAGGTTAACAAGAAACCTACATGTCGTACGACATAGCATCTATGTCGCTCCGAGGGAGATCAGATTGTGATCTACTTTGAAACAGGTCCTACAAAGCCATAATGACACTTGATGGCAGCCCAATCAAAAGAAGCACCCAGATGCTTTCTTGGTGGATGACAGAGAAGAGAGAATGATGAGATCTCTCAAAAGGAGAGAAGCACGAGTCTCCTATAAAGGAGAGGATGATCCCTCATAGAAGGGGATCCCCAAAAAAAGCGGAGATCCAGAGATTACTAATACAAAAAACTACATCCTCCGGCCATTGTTAAGGTTCTCCGATCACCCTCCAAACCTTACATCTCCTCTGATATAAGAGACCCCAAATTGCCAAGATAGCAGGAAGTATCACTCACTCATCTCCATCTACGAGCATTACATATTTATTAGCACTCGCTAACTTGACCGTCGGAGTGACTTTGGCCGGCACCACCCCGGTGTCCCAGACGTCCTGCGGGTCACGTGTGTTCTCTCTTTACAGATTGTAGTGCCCCGTGTCCCCGAGCGATTTTTGAGGACTACAATTTGGCGCCCACCGTGGGGCCCGACAATCTCTAAGCAAGCAAAGGTAGAACGTGGCAACCCCGACTATGTCATCTGACGATTTTCATCATGATGCGATGGAGATTAGGGTACAACTCCTCATATCCCAGATGCAAGAGAATACCCAAAGACTCCAAGCACTCGAACAAGAGAATCAACGAGTACTGGCGGAGAACCAAGAATTGCAAAATAGGATCAATTCGCTCGCTGTCGTACGACCGTTCGGAGACGCTTCGACATCCCAACCTTTGCCATTCGAGCAAGCCGCTCACGCTACTTACTACGCGCCAGTCCACCCAAAACGAACAAGGTACTACCGCGAGAGACCTCGATCCAACCCACGTAGGCTCGGAGCCCAACATTCGAGTCACGAATGGACCGCACATCGTCGCACGACATACGGCGGACAACACACCAAATGGAATGGGAGGACATCGATCAGACGATGTGGCAAGAGCTACACAAAGAGTACCGCCTATGTCCACCCCCAATGGAAATGTCAGCTCAACCCAACCAACCATCCCGCCACAAGGAACGCCATCAGGCCCTTCGCATTCAGCGCCGTCGAACCCAAACCGAGTAAGTACCGAGCCAACCTTGGCTAACCGGGACTTGGCGCGAAGGTTCACAGAGATGGAAGCACTCATCCAACGCATTCCGGGAATGCCCACTCCTATAAAGAAAAGTGCGGCCAATAGTTTTGCCGACTCTCCCTTCGTCGACACAATAGCATTGGTGGAGATGCCAAGGAAGTTCAACTTTCCAGGTATGAAGCAGTACGACGGTACGACGGACCCCGACGACCACATTGCGCAGTATCGACAACGGATGTTCACAGCCGCCATCCCGCGTGACCTTAGGGAAACATGTATGTGCAAAGGTTTCGGTTCGAGCCTCGTAGGACCTGCCCTACAATGGTACACTAACCTTCCCAATGTTTCCATCAACTCTTTTGCTCAACTCACTCACACCTTCGTAGAGCAGTTCGCTAGTAGTCAGAAGTTAGAAAAACAATCCGACGACCTTTATGCAGTCAGCCAAAGGAGGAGTGAACGCCTACATGACTTTGTTGGCCGTTTCAACCATGAAAAAGTGTCCATCCCTCATTGCAACCAGGCGACAGCCATATCAGCCTTCCGCAAGGGTCTGCTCTATGATTCCGACCTATACAAGGAGCTCACCAAGTACCCTTGTAAAACTATGGAAGACGTCCTAGCCAAGGCATGGGCACAGATAAAATGGGAAGAAGACGAAGTAAATTACAAACCTAGTAGAGCGAACTACAAGGAAGATAAGTCGGAGAGGATGGTCGAACCACGAATCATCAACCGACGTAGTGGGCCATACCCAACAATACCCCGAAGGGACGGCCATGTGAGGTACGAGCGACGGAGCGACGACAGACCCCCAAGGCCGTTCATTCGGCCAAAGAATATAACGCCAGAATATAATTTGAACATCAGGCCGGCAGAGGTAGTCGCCATACTCAAAGGAATGGGTAGATCAGTTCGATGGCCAGACAAGATGATGAGCCCGCCGGATCAAAGAGACAACTCCAAATGGTGCGAATTTCACGGCGACCGCGGCCATTGAACTGAGCATTGTATGGCGCTACGATTGGAAGTGGCCGAACTACTCAAGAAAGGTCACCTTAAAGAATTCCTGACTGACAGGGGTAAACAGACTTTTGTGAACAAAGATAGGTCGCACAAAATTGTTTCAATCCCTCCACCAGAGCCTCCCAAACACGAGAGGACCGTAAATGTCATCTCTGGCGGATCAGAAGTAAATGGAGTAACCTACTTGGAGGCAAAGCGCCACTCGCGGCAAGCCGGTCGTACGGACGTCCAACGAACTCGTACGGCAGATCCTACATATAACTACCCAATCAGTTTCAGCAGCGATGAGCATATGGATTTATTCAATCCCCATCACGACGCACTAGTCATCTCACTGACGGTGGCCAATTGTTTGATCAGACGGATCCTAGTGGACAATGGAAGCTCAACCAATGTACTCTTCCTCGGCGCACTAAAAGAGATGTATATCGATGAGTGTAACATCGTACGTCGCTCCACAATCCTTGTAGGATTTAGTGGAGAACACAAGAACACTCTGGGAGAGATCACCCTTCCCGTTTACGCGGAAGGTGTCAACTTGAACACTCGTTTCCTCATCCTGGACTGTGCGTCGTCCTACAACATAATCATGGGTCGCTCATGGATTCATGATATGAGGGCAGTCCCCTCAACATATCATCAGGTCATCCGTTTCCCTACCAGGTGGGGAGTCTACGAGATCCGAGGGCAGCAAAAGACCTCGCACGACTGCTACCAGAACACTCTAAAAAACAGGCCGTCCGACTTATAGCAATTACAGAGTGAGAGCACCCCCACCAACAAAGACGAACCAGATATGGAAGAACTCGACGAAGTATCCATACATCCAAATTTCCCAGACCACAAAGTTAGTATCGGATCCCGCCTTCCACATAATATCCGAGCAGAGCTACTCAGCTTCTTGACGGCGCGACACGACAGCTTCGCATGGTCGCACGCAGACATGATCGGCATTAGCCCAGAAGTCCTAGTGCATAGGTTGCAAGTCGACCCGAATCATTCACCTGTGAAGCAAAAAAGAAGGAAGTTCGCGCCCGAGCGCAACAAAGTTATAAATGAAGAAATCCAAAAGCTAATTGACATTGGCTCAGTGAGAGAAGTAAATTACCCAGAGTGGCTCGCAAACGTAGTAGTGTAGTCCTCAAAAATCGCTCGGGGACACGGGGCACTACAACCTGCAAAGACAGAACGAACGTGACCCGCAGGACGTCTTGGACACCGGGGTGGTGCCGGCCAAAGTCACTCCGACGGTCAAGTTAGTGAATGCTAATAAAGGCGTAATGTTTGTAAATGGGGATGAGTGAGGAATACTTCCTGCTACCTTCACAATTGGGGTTTTTCTGGTCAAAGGAGGTGTATGGTCGGAGGGTGATCGGAGAAGCTCAACAATGGCCGAAGAGTGTGGTTTTTTCCTAGTAATCTCTTTATCTCAGTTTTTTGTCCTCCTTTCCTTGTGAGGGATTATCCTCCTCTTTATAGGAGACTGGCGCTTCTTCCTTTTGAGAGATCTCATCATTCTCTCTTCTCTGTCTTCCACCAAGAAAGTATCTGGGTGCTCCTTTTGATTTTCGGCTGCCATCGAGTGTCATTATGACTTTGTAGGACCCGTTTTAAAGTAGATCTCAATCTGATCTCCCTCGGGGCGACGGAGATGCTATGTCGTACGACATGTAGGTTTTCTTTGTCAACCTGGGCCATGATTGGGTGATGTAGCACGGTCGCACTACATAAGGGTACATGTCGTGCGACAAAGTCTTCAAACTGGTATATCGTCGTATGAATGCTTCATGTCGTGCGACAAGGTCTTCATACTGATACGTCGTCGTATGACTGCTTCATGTCGTGCGACATAGTCTTCGAACTGACATCTATATAAAAGTTCTCCATGTCGTGCGACTTGGTTTCTATGCCGAGACTCAGTCATACTTCATGAGTTTAGTCCCACTTTTAGGCTATGGGCTTTTTCTTTAGGCCATACCTTGGGCCAGACATATTTTGGCTACTACAGTTTGCCCCCAAACTCATTGGATCTAGAAAGCCAAGGAGTTTGCGTCGTACGACATGTAGACATGGATATGTATATGTGAGCTCCAAGGTTGGGTCGACATTGTCGCACGACTCTGTCCTTCTGAGAGAGTGTATGAGTGTTGGTGAGTTGATGCCAACGCGTAAGTTCTGTCATAGTCGTCCGACATTGTCACTTAGGGAAAGAGTGGTTGGTTTCCAAACGACTCATCGATATCTGTGCCGAAATAAATGCGGTCTTTATGGGTAGTTTGCATGCATGGCAAATGGTAGGTTATGGGAGTACGTGTCCAATGAGAAGCTGACACGTCAGCATGTGTTTCTTTTTAGTTGCCGCCCTTTCCCTTTCCTTGTCATTTTCAATTTTTTTGCTCTTTCTCTCTTTCGTTTTCTCTTAAAAACCAGTCGCCGTTTTTTGCCATTTCCGTGTCATTCCGGCATCTTTGCTGCTCACTTTTGCCATCTCCGTGTTCATTCCGGCGAGGAAGAGATCGTTTTGCTCTTTTGGTAAGTTTTCCTAGTTCTTTTGCTATTTTGTTTTTTATTTTTGCATTTTCTGTTTTTGGGTTCCTTTGTGTTCTTCGAATAGTTCTTGAAAATTTTTTTATTTATTATTATATATATTTTTTTTAAGTTTTGTAGATCGAAGATTTAGACTTAGGTTTATGCACAAACTGTTTGTAGAGTTTAGGTCGCACGACAGTAGCCAAGACGTATAGGTCGCACGACCTTCTTAACAGTCTTGGGAGCTGATATTAGGTCGTGCCAAGTCTTTGATCTAGGTTATAAATACTAACCATTGGCTACTGTCGTTCGAATTGTAGGTCTGATGTCGAGTCGAGGAGATGAGAGTCCTCTCAGTACCTCTGGGCGTGGATACGATGATCCGATAGATCTGTCGTACGACTCATGGGGAGAGTCAGCGGCAGCGAGTGCTGAGGTAACCATAGCTTCCTCGTCGTACGACACTGTGACCGTTTCTCTTGTGGGTACATCGCGTGTGACGGACGACGTGGCTATTGCAGTGCCTTTAGTCGAGCAGCCGGGCGACGCAGCTGGCCCGTGTCCAATGGGACCTAGTAGGCCTTTAGGGTTGCTATTAAATAACCCAGCGAGTGTGCTAACTGAGGACGACGTCACGCGCCTCCGATTCAGCTATGGCATTCCTGACGGTGTCGCGCTGAGGGCACCTCATAACGAGGAGAGGCCAGATTGGGACATCCCAGGATGGACCTGCTTGTATGAGTTCCCGTTCCAGCGGGTGGGATTCAGGCTGCCAGTAGTCGGACTACTGAGGAAAGTGCTCGATCATTTCGAGCTTGCCCCAGGGCAGCTGATGCCCAATAGTTGGCGGATCCTGTTGGCGTTGGATCTGCTGTGTACGAGGGAAGGGATAGTCTTCAAGGTCCCTGACCTTTTCTACTCGTACACCATGCGGGAGCACGACACAGAGAAGGGGCGCTACAACTTAAACCTCCGACCTAACAGAACACATCTGATCACCGAGTTAACCACAAACGACAGGTTGTGGAAGGACATGTATTTTTTCGCGAGGGGCCTGCTTGTCGATTGGCCTCTCGGGGATACCGTCGTTCGTGCGACCTGGTCCAAGGCTGGTGGGTCTTTTATTTAATTTGAGTTGTACGACAACATTTTGTTTATTGTTATTTATTTAACTCTTTCTGTTTGTTTTTGTAGTGAACACAGGAGCGCCGCAGTCAGTTGTTGGATTGACGTGCGTGACACGTACGGAAAGGGTATTATCGTACGATGCCAAGGAGAGGAGTTGGAGGAGTATTTTGGCGGAAGAGAATTTGCGGCCGAGCCACCTCTGGAAGTTTAGCGTGATAAACGAGCCAGGTACCCCTTACCCTGCCTTCAAAAATTTAGTGGAGTTTGTTAGGGTCAGGCACTGTGTCGAGCGACTGTACGGCACACGCTTTTTGACTCCCATCTCATACGTCGAGCGACGATTTGCAGTTGAGATTATGGCTGGAGAGATTGCCGCGCCCGCTGCTGATGACGCGATGAGGAGGCTGAGGGAAAAGAGGAAGGGAAAGAAGAAGGCTGAATCGAGCGACCAAGCGGCCTCCACTCCTCCACCTCCTCCGTCTAGTCGAGCAAAGGTCTCCCAAGATGTTTCTTCAGCTAGGAAGAAAAGGAGGAGGGAAGATTCGACATCTGCTGTTGACGCGTCGGTCGACTTGGTCTTCCCGCAGGATGCGTCCGCGTATTCTGATGTTGGCTCGATCCTTCCATAGGTCGAGCGGCTGCTGCTGCCTGAGGATAAGAATCGCCTCAGGGAGATGGGTCTTTCCCAAGCTGCCGACTGGGGCCTAGGCCACCTCTTCCAGGTATGGTCGTACGACTGTCGTCTTTTGTATTTAATTTTTTCATTTTATAGAATCTTGTTCTAACTTTTTTTTTTTTTTTTGTAGGCCCTCCAGTCGCACGTGCACTTAAAAGAGGAACTTGGCTCTTCCCTCAAGAAGGTAAGAGAGCTAAAGTCAAGCAACCAAAGTTTGAAGCAAGAGAATGACAACTTGAAGGCTTCAAACTTGGAGGCAAAGAAGACAGCTCTTGAGGCATTGGGTCGTGCAGTTGAGGCCACACTTGAGCTGAACAAATTAAAGTCGACTGTCGACTTACTACAGGCCAAGCTGAAGGCCAAGGAAGCTGACTATGACGCTCTGTACGACAAGGCGGAGGACAATGTTCTTAACGCTGTTATCAAGACCCGTGCAGACCTGATGAGGGAGTATCGAGACGGTCGCGCGACGGAGTGGAAGGTCGAGAGCTGGATTGCCGATCACGAGGAGCTGACGCGTTCCGATGATGAAGCTGACGCGAAAGACGCGGGAGATGCAGCTGCCCTTCCTCCTCCAGAAGGCTCGGCAGTCGTGGCTTTGGCTACTCAGCCTGCTGGAGAGTCTGATGGTTTTGCCCCATAAGGGGTTGTAATTTTTGTATTTTGTCAAACGATTTGCGTTTTTTAATATATATTTTAGTTTTTGGATTTTGCCTTTAGTGTCTATTTCTTTTTTTTAGAATTTGTACGATGATAGTGTGACTATATTTTGCGTTTGCAATCTTGAGTGTTGGTCGTACGGCCATGGGAGATGGTGACCTTTTTGTGGGTCGTGTTTTATGACCTTAAATGGCGACCTTAAATGCGGTTGCGGTCCATGACCTTGAGTGCGGGTCATGTGACCGTTTGGAAATAGAGACCGTGAACGTAGGTCGCGGTCCGTGACCTTGAATGCGGGTCATGTGATCGTTTGGAGATGGAGACCGTGAACGTAGGTCGCGGTCCGTGACCTTGAATGCGGGTCATGTGATCGTTTGGAGATAAAGACCGTGAACGTAGGTCGCGGTCCGTGACCTTGAATGCGGGCCATGTGGGTCGTGTTTTATGACCTTAAGTGGCGACCTTAAATGCGGTCGCGGTCCATGACCTTGAGTGCAGGTCATGTGACCGTTTGGAGATAGAGACCGTGAACGTAGGTCGCAGTCCGTGACCTTGAATGGGGGTCATGTGATCGTTTGGAGATGGAGACCGTGAACGTAGGTCGCGGTCCGTGACCTTGAGTCTTGTCGTAGACTTTGTTTGTTTATGGTATTGAATTGCCCCAGTTGGAGTGTGTAACAGTTCTGTTGCAGACTACAACTTTTGATTTAAGAATGTAGTGAAGATAGGCTTTGTAATATTGACCTGCGTAAAAATATTGTAGAGTGATAAAATTTGAAATATATAATCTAAAAGTGATACTGTTTTAGATGGCACGCGTTCCAGCTGTTGCCGATCTCCATGCCATCTGTACATCGTAGTTTATAGGCTCCATTTCCAAATACATTGGTGATTTGATATGGTCCTTCCCACGTAGGACCGAATTTGCCTGCTCCTTTTTCCTTTGTGTTTTGGAAGACGCAGCGAAGAACCCAATCTCCAATACGGAATGACTTGAGACGAACGCTTCTGTTATAATGGCGGGCGACTCGTTGTTGGTATACGGCCAACCTGATTGCGGCCTTGTCGCGGCGCTCGTCGACTGTGTCGAGTTCACGCAGCAATTCTCTGTCGTTTGCTTCTTCTGTGGCGTGTCGTATCCTATAAGAAGGGTAGTCAGCCTCTGTTGCTATGACGGCCTCTGAGCCGTAAGATAAAGAGAATGGTGTTTCGCCTGTTGACGTCCTGACCGTCGTACGGTAAGACCATAGCACACCTGGTAGCTCGTCGGCCCACTTCCCTTTGCACTGGTCGAGTCGCTTCTTGAGGGTGGACATGATTGTCTTGTTAGTGGACTCGGCTTGTCCGTTAGCTTGAGGGTATCTTGGGCTTGAATAGCTTAGTTTAATGCTCCACTTGTCGCAAAAGTCTTGGAAATCATATGAAATAAATTGTGAGCCATTGTCGGTGACTATTTCTTTTGGAACTCCGTAGCGGCATATGACATTCTTCCAAATAAAGCTTTTTACCTCGGAGTCTTTGATTCTCACATATGATTCGGCTTCGACCCACTTTGTGAAGTAGTCGGTTACGGCTAGCATGTAGACTTTTCCTCCGGTAGCGACGGGCAATTTCCCTACTATGTCCATGCCCCACTTCATGAAGGGCCATGGAGCTGAGATGGGGTGGAGTCTTTCCGGGTGTTGATGTGAAACATAGGCGAAGCGCTGACAGGGGTCGCACCTTTTGACGAGGTCGTGCGACTCGGACCGCATCGTTGGCCAATAATACCCGGCCGTGACTGCTCTATTTGCTAGGCTTCTCCCGGCCGAGTGATCCCCACATTGCCCCTCGTGTAAGTCCTTGAGTACTTGTTGAGCTTCTACTGGGTCGACACATTTGAGGTAGGGCTCGGAGTAGGATCGCTTGTAAAGTTGACCTTCTATTATAGAAAATCGCGCGGCCTTGATTTTAACTCTTCGCGCTTCTACTTTGTCAGTTGGGAGGGTGTCGTTCCTCAAGTAGTCGTAGATTGGGGTAATCCAAGTGGGCTCGTCCGAAATTGGCTTGACTTCGAGTTTTGTTGGTTTCCACACAGCTGGCCATTGGACAAACACCATGGGAATGGTTCGCTCAATTGTGGTATCCAGTGCGGACCCGAGATTGGCGAGTGCGTCGGCATGCGTGTTTTCGGATCTGGGTACTTGCTCGATGTCGAATGACTCGAATGAAGCTTGTAACTCTTTTACCAAGGTCAAGTAGGCCGACATCTTCAAGTCCCTAGCTTGATAGGACCCTTACAATTGTCTCACAATTAATTGGGAGTCACTGTGTACCTTGATTCGCCCGACGTGTAAGTCTTTTGCCAAGGTGAGCCCGGCTATGAGGGCTTCGTATTCGGCTTCGTTGTTGGTGGTCTTGAATCCACATCTGATGGACCTCTCGATGACCTGCTCCATAGGGGAGGTAAGTACTATTCCTAGCCCGCTGCCTCTAGTGTTACTTGATCCGTCAACTGCTAAACTCCACTCCTCCCTTGGCGTGTCGTACGACATGGTGCAAAGTTCTTCCTCCGCTCGTTGTAGAATCCCTGGTGTGAAGTCTGCTATGAAATCCGCCAGTACTTGCGACTTAATCGCCGTGCGAGGTTGGTAGTTGATGTCGTACTCGCTCAACTCCACGGCCCATTTCACTAGACGGCCGGATAGTTCAGGTTTATGTAGGATACTCTTCAAGGGGAATGCAGTGAGTACACTAATGGTGTGGCATTGGAAGTACGGCCGTAATTTTCTTGCGGCCGTGACTAGTGCGAGGGCTAATTTTTCAAGTTGGGCGTACCTTGTCTCTGCGTCGAGTAGAGTCTTGCTGATGTAGTATACGGGGAGTTGTTTGCCATCCTCCTCCCTTATCAGTACCGCGCTAACGGCTGTCTCGGATACAGCGAGGTAGAGCAGGAGTGTCTCTCATTCCTTAGGTTTGGACAGTAGAGGCGGGCTTGCTAGATACCTTTTTATATTTTGGAAGGCGTCCTCGTTTGTTTGATTCCAATCAAATGACTTGCTCTTTCTTAGAGCATCGAAGAAAGGCTTACATTTTTCGGACGACTTTGAAATGAATCGGTTGAGGGCCGCGAGCCGTCCAGTTAGCTTTTGTACGTCTTTGATGCTCTTAGGGGACCTTAAATCTATGACGGACCGGAGTTGATCTGGGTTGGCCTCGACGCCTCTCTTGGTTACTAAATAGCCAAGGAACTTCCCTGAGGAAACGCCGAAGGAACATTTGGTTGGATTAAGCTTCATCCCATACTTGTCGATGATGTCGAACGACTGCTGGAGGTGGTCGAGGTGTTGGTCGGCTACTAATGATTTTACTAGCATGTCGTCGATATAGACCTCCATAGTCTGTCCAAGCATGGTTGCGAACATTTTGTTGACTAATCTTTGGTAGGTTGCCCCAGCGTTCTTGAGGCCGAACGGCATCACCTTGTAGCAAAAAATGCCGCGCTCCGTGATGAAAGAAGTCTTCTCTTGGTCATCCGGATGCATAAGGATTTGGTTGTAACCGGAGAATGCATCCATGAAGCTTAATAGTTCGTGGCCTGCCGTAGCATCTACCATCATGTCAATGTGTGGGAGAGGGAAGGAATCCTTCGGACAAGCTTTGTTGAGGTCTGTGAAGTCGATGCAAACTCGCCACTTCCCATTCTTCTTCTTTACTATTACTACGTTTGCGAGCCAGTCTGGGTAGTTTACTTCTCTCACCGAGCCAATGTCAATTAACTTTTGGATTTCTTCATTTATAACCTTGTTGCGCTCGGGTGCGAACTTCCTTCTTTTTTGCTTCACAGGTGGATGATCCGGGTCGACTTGCAGCTTATGTACTAGGACTTCTGGGCTAATTCCGATCATGTCTGCGTGCGACCATGCGAAGCTATCGTGCCGTGCCGTCAAGAAGCTGAGTAGTCTTGCTCGGATATTTTGTGGAAGGCGGGATCCGATACTAACTTTGTGGTCCGAAAAATCAGGATGTATGGATACTTCGTCGAGTTCTTCCATATCAGGTTCGTCTTTGTTGGTGGGGGTGCTCTCACTCTGTAATTGCTATAAGTCGGACGACCTACTTTTAAGAGTGTTCTGGTAGCAGTCACGCGAGGTCTTTTGCTGCCCTCGGATCTCGTGAACTCCCCACCTGGTAGGGAAACGGATGACCTGATGATACATTGAGGGCACTGCCCTCATCTCATGAATCCATGGGTGACCCATGATTATGTTGTAGGACGACGGACAGTCCAGGATGAGGAAACGCGTGTTCAAGTTGACGCCTTCCGCGTAGACTGGAAGGGTGATCTCTCCCAGAGTGTTCTTGTGTTCTCCACTAAATCCTACAAGGATTGTGGAGCGACGCAAGATGTTACACTCGTCAATATGCATCTCTTTCAACGCGCCGAGGAAGAGTACATTTGTTGAACTTCCATTGTCCACTAGGATCCGTCTGATCAAACAATTGGCTACCGTCAGTGAGATAACTAGTGCGTCGTGGTGGGGATTGAATAAGTCCATATATTCATCGCTGCTGAAACTGATTGGGTAGTCACACGTGGTACGAATTTGTTAGACGTCCGTACGACCGGCCTGTTGCGAGTGGCGCTTTGCTTCCGAGTAGGTTGCTCCATTCACTTCAGACCCGCCAGATATGACGTTCACAGTTCTCTCGTGTTTGGGAGGTTCTGGTGGTGGTATTGAAGTAATGTCGCGCGACCTCTCTTTATCCATAAAAGTTTGTTTACCTTTATCAGTCAAAAATTCTTTAAGGTGGCCTTTCTTGAGTAATTCGGCCATTTCCAATCGTAGCGCCACGCAATGCTCAGTTCGATGGTCGTGGTCTCCATGGAATTCGCACCATTTAGAGTTGTCTCTTTGATCCGGCGGGCTCATCATCTTATCTGGCCACCGAACTGACCTACCCATTCCTTTGAGTATGGCGACTACCTCTGCCGGCCTGATGTTCAAATTATATTCTGGCGTTATATTCTTTGGTCGGATGAACGGCCTTGGTGGTCTGTCGTCGCGCCGTCGCTCGTACCTCATATGGCCGTCCCTTCGGGGTATTGTTGGGTATGGCCCGCTACGTCGGTTGATGATTCGTGGTTCGACCATCCTCTCCGACTTATCTTCCTTGTAGTTTGCTCTATTAGGTTTGTAGTTTACTTCGTCTTCTTCCTATTTTATCTGTGCCCATGCCTTGGCTAGGACGTCTTCTATGGTTTTATAAGGGTACTTGGTGAGCTCCTTGTATAGGTCGGAATCATAGAGCAGACCCTTGCGGAAGGCTGATACGGCTGTCGTCTGGTTGCAATGAGGGATGGACACTTTTTCATGGTTGAAACGGCCAACAAAGTCACGTAGGCGTTCATTCCTCCTTTGGCTGACTGCGTAAAGGTCGTCGGATTGTTTTTCTAACTTCCGACTACTGGCGAACTGCTCTACGAAGGTGTCAGTGAGTTGAGCAAAAGAGTTGATGGAAACATTGGGAAGGTTGGTGTACCATTGTAGGGCAGGTCCTACGAGGCTTGAACCGAAACCTTTGCACATACATGCTTCCCTAAGGTCACGCGAGATGGCGGCTGTGAACATCCGTTGTCAATACTGCGCAATGTGGTCGTCGGGATCTGTCGTACCGTCGTACTGCTTCATACCTGGAAAGTTGAACTTCCTTGGCATCTCCACCAATGCTATTGTGTCGACGAAGGGAGAGTCGGCAAAACTATTGGCCGCACTTTTCTTTATAGGAGTGGGCATTCCCGGAATGCGTTGGATGAGTGCTTCCATCTCTGTGAACCTTCGTGCCAAGTCTCGGTTGGCCAAGGTCGGCTCGGCGCTCACTCGGTTTGGGTCTGATGGCGCTGAATGTGAAGGGCCGGATGACGTTCCTTGTAGCGGGATGGTTGGTTGGGTTGAGCCGACGTTGCCATTGGGAGTGGATATATGTGGCACTCCTTGTGTAACTCTTGCCACGTCGTCTGATCGATGTCCTCCCATCCCATTTGGTATATTCTCTGCCGTATGTCGTGCGACGATATGGGGTCCACTCGTAACTCGAATGTTGGGCTCTGAGCCTACGTGGGTTGGATCGAGGTCTCTAGCGGTAGTACCATGTTCGTCCGGGCGGACTGGCGCATAATAAGTAGCGTGAGCGGCTTGCTCGAATGGCACGGGTTGGGATGTCGAAGCGTCTCCAAATGGTCGTACGGCAGTGAGCGAACTGACCCTATTCTGCAATTCTTGGTTCTCTGCCAACACTCGTTGATTCTCTTGTTCGAGTGCTTGGAGCCTTTGGGTATTCTCTTGCATCTGAGATATGAGGAGTTGTACCCTAACCTCCATTGCATCGTGATGAAAGTCGTCAGATGACATAGTCGGAGTTGCCGTGTTCTACCTTTGCTTGCTTATAAATTGTCGTGCCCCACGGTGGGCGCCAAATTGTAGTCCTCAAAAATCGCTCGGGGACACGGGGCACTACAACCTGCAAAGACAGAACGAACGTAACCCGCAGGACGTCTTGGACACCGGGGTGGTGCCGGCCAAAGTCACTCCGACGGTCAAGTTAGTGAATGCTAATAAAGGCGTAATGTTTGTAAATGGGGATGAGTGAGGAATACTTCCTGCTACCTTCACAATTGGGGTTTTTCTGGTCAAAGGAGGTGTATGGTCGGAGGGTGATCGGAGAAGCTCAACAATGGCCGAAGAGTGTGGTTTTTTCCTAGTAATCTCTTTATCTCAGTTTTTTGTCCTCCTTTCCTTGTGAGGGATTATCCTCCTCTTTATAGGAGACTGGCGCTTCTTCCTTTTGAGAGATCTCATCATTCTCTCTTCTCTGTCTTCCACCAAGAAAGTATCTGGGTGCTCCTTTTGATTTTCGGCTGCCATCGAGTGTCATTATGACTTTGTAGGACCCGTTTTAAAGTAGATCTCAATCTGATCTCCCTCGGGGCGACGGAGATGCTATGTCGTACGACATGTAGGTTTTCTTTGTCAACCTGGGCCATGATTGGGTGATGTAGCACGGTCGCACTACATAAGGGTACATGTCGTGCGACAAAGTCTTCAAACTGGTATATCGTCGTATGAATGCTTCATGTCGTGCGACAAGGTCTTCATACTGATACGTCGTCGTATGACTGCTTCATGTCGTGCGACATAGTCTTCGAACTGACATCTATATAAAAGTTCTCCATGTCGTGCGACTTGGTTTCTATGCCGAGACTCAGTCATACTTCATGAGTTTAGTCCCACTTTTAGGCTATGGGCTTTTTCTTTAGGCCATACCTTGGGCCAGACATATTTTGGCTACTACAGTTTGCCCCCAAACTCATTGGATCTAGAAAGCCAAGGAGTTTGCGTCGTACGACATGTAGACATGGATATGTATATGTGAGCTCCAAGGTTGGGTCGACATTGTCGCACGACTCTGTCCTTCTGAGAGAGTGTATGAGTGTTGGTGAGTTGATGCCAACGCGTAAGTTCTGTCATAGTCGTCCGACATTGTCACTTAGGGAAAGAGTGGTTGGTTTCCAAACGACTCATCGATATCTGTGCCGAAATAAATGCGGTCTTTATGGGTAGTTTGCATGCATGGCAAATGGTAGGTTATGGGAGTACGTGTCCAATGAGAAGCTGACACGTCAGCATGTGTTTCTTTTTAGTTGCCGCCCTTTCCCTTTCCTTGTCATTTTCAATTTTTTTGCTCTTTCTCTCTTTCGTTTTCTCTTAAAAACCAGTCGCCGTTTTTTTGCCATTTCCGTGTCATTCCGGCATCTTTGCTGCTCACTTTTGCCATCTCCGTGTTCATTCCGGCGAGGAAGAGATCGTTTTGCTCTTTTGGTAAGTTTTCCTAGTTCTTTTGCTATTTTGTTTTTTATTTTTGCATTTTCTGTTTTTGGGTTCCTTTGTGTTCTTCGAATAGTTCTTGAAAATTTTTTTATTTATTATTATATATATTTTTTTTAAGTTTTGTAGATCGAAGATTTAGACTTAGGTTTATGCACAAACTGTTTGTAGAGTTTAGGTCGCACGACAGTAGCCAAGACGTATAGGTCGCACGACCTTCTTAACAGTCTTGGGAGCTGATATTAGGTCGTGCCAAGTCTTTGATCTAGGTTATAAATACTAACCATTGGCTACTGTCGTTCGAATTGTAGGTCTGATGTCGAGTCGAGGAGATGAGAGTCCTCTCAGTACCTCTGGGCGTGGATACGATGATCCGATAGATCTGTCGTACGACTCATGGGGAGAGTCAGCGGCAGCGAGTGCTGAGGTAACCATAGCTTCCTCGTCGTACGACACTGTGACCGTTTCTCTTGTGGGTACATCGCGTGTGACGGACGACGTGGCTATTGCAGTGCCTTTAGTCGAGCAGCCGGGCGACGCAGCTGGCCCGTGTCCAATGGGACCTAGTAGGCCTTTAGGGTTGCTATTAAATAACCCAGCGAGTGTGCTAACTGAGGACGACGTCACGCGCCTCCGATTCAGCTATGGCATTCCTGACGGTGTCGCGCTGAGGGCACCTCATAACGAGGAGAGGCCAGATTGGGACATCCCAGGATGGACCTGCTTGTATGAGTTCCCGTTCCAGCGGGTGGGATTCAGGCTGCCAGTAGTCGGACTACTGAGGAAAGTGCTCGATCATTTCGAGCTTGCCCCAGGGCAGCTGATGCCCAATAGTTGGCGGATCCTGTTGGCGTTGGATCTGCTGTGTACGAGGGAAGGGATAGTCTTCAAGGTCCCTGACCTTTTCTACTCGTACACCATGCGGGAGCACGACACAGAGAAGGGGCGCTACAACTTAAACCTCCGACCTAACAGAACACATCTGATCACCGAGTTAACCACAAACGACAGGTTGTGGAAGGACATGTATTTTTTCGCGAGGGGCCTGCTTGTCGATTGGCCTCTCGGGGATACCGTCGTTCGTGCGACCTGGTCCAAGGCTGGTGGGTCTTTTATTTAATTTGAGTTGTACGACAACATTTTGTTTATTGTTATTTATTTAACTCTTTCTGTTTGTTTTTGTAGTGAACACAGGAGCGCCGCAGTCAGTTGTTGGATTGACGTGCGTGACACGTACGGAAAGGGTATTATCGTACGATGCCAAGGAGAGGAGTTGGAGGAGTATTTTGGCGGAAGAGAATTTGCGGCCGAGCCACCTCTGGAAGTTTAGCGTGATAAACGAGCCAGGTACCCCTTACCCTGCCTTCAAAAATTTAGTGGAGTTTGTTAGGGTCAGGCACTGTGTCGAGCGACTGTACGGCACACGCTTTTTGACTCCCATCTCATACGTCGAGCGACGATTTGCAGTTGAGATTATGGCTGGAGAGATTGCCGCGCCCGCTGCTGATGACGCGATGAGGAGGCTGAGGGAAAAGAGGAAGGGAAAGAAGAAGGCTGAATCGAGCGACCAAGCGGCCTCCACTCCTCCACCTCCTCCGTCTAGTCGAGCAAAGGTCTCCCAAGATGTTTCTTCAGCTAGGAAGAAAAGGAGGAGGGAAGATTCGACATCTGCTGTTGACGCGTCGGTCGACTTGGTCTTCCCGCAGGATGCGTCCGCGTATTCTGATGTTGGCTCGATCCTTCCATAGGTCGAGCGGCTGCTGCTGCCTGAGGATAAGAATCGCCTCAGGGAGATGGGTCTTTCCCAAGCTGCCGACTGGGGCCTAGGCCACCTCTTCCAGGTATGGTCGTACGACTGTCGTCTTTTGTATTTAATTTTTTCATTTTATAGAATCTTGTTCTAACTTTTTTTTTTTTTTTTGTAGGCCCTCCAGTCGCACGTGCACTTAAAAGAGGAACTTGGCTCTTCCCTCAAGAAGGTAAGAGAGCTAAAGTCAAGCAACCAAAGTTTGAAGCAAGAGAATGACAACTTGAAGGCTTCAAACTTGGAGGCAAAGAAGACAGCTCTTGAGGCATTGGGTCGTGCAGTTGAGGCCACACTTGAGCTGAACAAATTAAAGTCGACTGTCGACTTACTACAGGCCAAGCTGAAGGCCAAGGAAGCTGACTATGACGCTCTGTACGACAAGGCGGAGGACAATGTTCTTAACGCTGTTATCAAGACCCGTGCAGACCTGATGAGGGAGTATCGAGACGGTCGCGCGACGGAGTGGAAGGTCGAGAGCTGGATTGCCGATCACGAGGAGCTGACGCGTTCCGATGATGAAGCTGACGCGAAAGACGCGGGAGATGCAGCTGCCCTTCCTCCTCCAGAAGGCTCGGCAGTCGTGGCTTTGGCTACTCAGCCTGCTGGAGAGTCTGATGGTTTTGCCCCATAAGGGGTTGTAATTTTTGTATTTTGTCAAACGATTTGCGTTTTTTAATATATATTTTAGTTTTTGGATTTTGCCTTTAGTGTCTATTTCTTTTTTTTAGAATTTGTACGATGATAGTGTGACTATATTTTGCGTTTGCAATCTTGAGTGTTGGTCGTACGGCCATGGGAGATGGTGACCTTTTTGTGGGTCGTGTTTTATGACCTTAAATGGCGACCTTAAATGCGGTTGCGGTCCATGACCTTGAGTGCGGGTCATGTGACCGTTTGGAAATAGAGACCGTGAACGTAGGTCGCGGTCCGTGACCTTGAATGCGGGTCATGTGATCGTTTGGAGATGGAGACCGTGAACGTAGGTCGCGGTCCGTGACCTTGAATGCGGGTCATGTGATCGTTTGGAGATAAAGACCGTGAACGTAGGTCGCGGTCCGTGACCTTGAATGCGGGCCATGTGGGTCGTGTTTTATGACCTTAAGTGGCGACCTTAAATGCGGTCGCGGTCCATGACCTTGAGTGCAGGTCATGTGACCGTTTGGAGATAGAGACCGTGAACGTAGGTCGCAGTCCGTGACCTTGAATGGGGGTCATGTGATCGTTTGGAGATGGAGACCGTGAACGTAGGTCGCGGTCCGTGACCTTGAGTCTTGTCGTAGACTTTGTTTGTTTATGGTATTGAATTGCCCCAGTTGGAGTGTGTAACAGTTCTGTTGCAGACTACAACTTTTGATTTAAGAATGTAGTGAAGATAGGCTTTGTAATATTGACCTGCGTAAAAATATTGTAGAGTGATAAAATTTGAAATATATAATCTAAAAGTGATACTGTTTTAGATGGCACGCGTTCCAGCTGTTGCCGATCTCCATGCCATCTGTACATCGTAGTTTATAGGCTCCATTTCCAAATACATTGGTGATTTGATATGGTCCTTCCCACGTAGGACCGAATTTGCCTGCTCCTTTTTCCTTTGTGTTTTGGAAGACGCAGCGAAGAACCCAATCTCCAATACGGAATGACTTGAGACGAACGCTTCTGTTATAATGGCGGGCGACTCGTTGTTGGTATACGGCCAACCTGATTGCGGCCTTGTCGCGGCGCTCGTCGACTGTGTCGAGTTCACGCAGCAATTCTCTGTCGTTTGCTTCTTCTGTGGCGTGTCGTATCCTATAAGAAGGGTAGTCAGCCTCTGTTGCTATGACGGCCTCTGAGCCGTAAGATAAAGAGAATGGTGTTTCGCCTGTTGACGTCCTGACCGTCGTACGGTAAGACCATAGCACACCTGGTAGCTCGTCGGCCCACTTCCCTTTGCACTGGTCGAGTCGCTTCTTGAGGGTGGACATGATTGTCTTGTTAGTGGACTCGGCTTGTCCGTTAGCTTGAGGGTATCTTGGGCTTGAATAGCTTAGTTTAATGCTCCACTTGTCGCAAAAGTCTTGGAAATCATATGAAATAAATTGTGAGCCATTGTCGGTGACTATTTCTTTTGGAACTCCGTAGCGGCATATGACATTCTTCCAAATAAAGCTTTTTACCTCGGAGTCTTTGATTCTCACATATGATTCGGCTTCGACCCACTTTGTGAAGTAGTCGGTTACGGCTAGCATGTAGACTTTTCCTCCGGTAGCGACGGGCAATTTCCCTACTATGTCCATGCCCCACTTCATGAAGGGCCATGGAGCTGAGATGGGGTGGAGTCTTTCCGGGTGTTGATGTGAAACATAGGCGAAGCGCTGACAGGGGTCGCACCTTTTGACGAGGTCGTGCGACTCGGACCGCATCGTTGGCCAATAATACCCGGCCGTGACTGCTCTATTTGCTAGGCTTCTCCCGGCCGAGTGATCCCCACATTGCCCCTCGTGTAAGTCCTTGAGTACTTGTTGAGCTTCTACTGGGTCGACACATTTGAGGTAGGGCTCGGAGTAGGATCGCTTGTAAAGTTGACCTTCTATTATAGAAAATCGCGCGGCCTTGATTTTAACTCTTCGCGCTTCTACTTTGTCAGTTGGGAGGGTGTCGTTCCTCAAGTAGTCGTAGATTGGGGTAATCCAAGTGGGCTCGTCCGAAATTGGCTTGACTTCGAGTTTTGTTGGTTTCCACACAGCTGGCCATTGGACAAACACCATGGGAATGGTTCGCTCAATTGTGGTATCCAGTGCGGACCCGAGATTGGCGAGTGCGTCGGCATGCGTGTTTTCGGATCTGGGTACTTGCTCGATGTCGAATGACTCGAATGAAGCTTGTAACTCTTTTACCAAGGTCAAGTAGGCCGACATCTTCAAGTCCCTAGCTTGATAGGACCCTTACAATTGTCTCACAATTAATTGGGAGTCACTGTGTACCTTGATTCGCCCGACGTGTAAGTCTTTTGCCAAGGTGAGCCCGGCTATGAGGGCTTCGTATTCGGCTTCGTTGTTGGTGGTCTTGAATCCACATCTGATGGACCTCTCGATGACCTGCTCCATAGGGGAGGTAAGTACTATTCCTAGCCCGCTGCCTCTAGTGTTACTTGATCCGTCAACTGCTAAACTCCACTCCTCCCTTGGCGTGTCGTACGACATGGTGCAAAGTTCTTCCTCCGCTCGTTGTAGAATCCCTGGTGTGAAGTCTGCTATGAAATCCGCCAGTACTTGCGACTTAATCGCCGTGCGAGGTTGGTAGTTGATGTCGTACTCGCTCAACTCCACGGCCCATTTCACTAGACGGCCGGATAGTTCAGGTTTATGTAGGATACTCTTCAAGGGGAATGCAGTGAGTACACTAATGGTGTGGCATTGGAAGTACGGCCGTAATTTTCTTGCGGCCGTGACTAGTGCGAGGGCTAATTTTTCAAGTTGGGCGTACCTTGTCTCTGCGTCGAGTAGAGTCTTGCTGATGTAGTATACGGGGAGTTGTTTGCCATCCTCCTCCCTTATCAGTACCGCGCTAACGGCTGTCTCGGATACAGCGAGGTAGAGCAGGAGTGTCTCTCATTCCTTAGGTTTGGACAGTAGAGGCGGGCTTGCTAGATACCTTTTTATATTTTGGAAGGCGTCCTCGTTTGTTTGATTCCAATCAAATGACTTGCTCTTTCTTAGAGCATCGAAGAAAGGCTTACATTTTTCGGACGACTTTGAAATGAATCGGTTGAGGGCCGCGAGCCGTCCAGTTAGCTTTTGTACGTCTTTGATGCTCTTAGGGGACCTTAAATCTATGACGGACCGGAGTTGATCTGGGTTGGCCTCGACGCCTCTCTTGGTTACTAAATAGCCAAGGAACTTCCCTGAGGAAACGCCGAAGGAACATTTGGTTGGATTAAGCTTCATCCCATACTTGTCGATGATGTCGAACGACTGCTGGAGGTGGTCGAGGTGTTGGTCGGCTACTAATGATTTTACTAGCATGTCGTCGATATAGACCTCCATAGTCTGTCCAAGCATGGTTGCGAACATTTTGTTGACTAATCTTTGGTAGGTTGCCCCAGCGTTCTTGAGGCCGAACGGCATCACCTTGTAGCAAAAAATGCCGCGCTCCGTGATGAAAGAAGTCTTCTCTTGGTCATCCGGATGCATAAGGATTTGGTTGTAACCGGAGAATGCATCCATGAAGCTTAATAGTTCGTGGCCTGCCGTAGCATCTACCATCATGTCAATGTGTGGGAGAGGGAAGGAATCCTTCGGACAAGCTTTGTTGAGGTCTGTGAAGTCGATGCAAACTCGCCACTTCCCATTCTTCTTCTTTACTATTACTACGTTTGCGAGCCAGTCTGGGTAGTTTACTTCTCTCACCGAGCCAATGTCAATTAACTTTTGGATTTCTTCATTTATAACCTTGTTGCGCTCGGGTGCGAACTTCCTTCTTTTTTGCTTCACAGGTGGATGATCCGGGTCGACTTGCAGCTTATGTACTAGGACTTCTGGGCTAATTCCGATCATGTCTGCGTGCGACCATGCGAAGCTATCGTGCCGTGCCGTCAAGAAGCTGAGTAGTCTTGCTCGGATATTTTGTGGAAGGCGGGATCCGATACTAACTTTGTGGTCCGAAAAATCAGGATGTATGGATACTTCGTCGAGTTCTTCCATATCAGGTTCGTCTTTGTTGGTGGGGGTGCTCTCACTCTGTAATTGCTATAAGTCGGACGACCTACTTTTAAGAGTGTTCTGGTAGCAGTCACGCGAGGTCTTTTGCTGCCCTCGGATCTCGTGAACTCCCCACCTGGTAGGGAAACGGATGACCTGATGATACATTGAGGGCACTGCCCTCATCTCATGAATCCATGGGTGACCCATGATTATGTTGTAGGACGACGGACAGTCCAGGATGAGGAAACGCGTGTTCAAGTTGACGCCTTCCGCGTAGACTGGAAGGGTGATCTCTCCCAGAGTGTTCTTGTGTTCTCCACTAAATCCTACAAGGATTGTGGAGCGACGCAAGATGTTACACTCGTCAATATGCATCTCTTTCAACGCGCCGAGGAAGAGTACATTTGTTGAACTTCCATTGTCCACTAGGATCCGTCTGATCAAACAATTGGCTACCGTCAGTGAGATAACTAGTGCGTCGTGGTGGGGATTGAATAAGTCCATATGTTCATCGCTGCTGAAACTGATTGGGTAGTCACACGTGGTACGAATTTGTTAGACGTCCGTACGACCGGCCTGTTGCGAGTGGCGCTTTGCTTCCGAGTAGGTTGCTCCATTCACTTCAGACCCGCCAGATATGACGTTCACAGTTCTCTCGTGTTTGGGAGGTTCTGGTGGTGGTATTGAAGTAATGTCGCGCGACCTCTCTTTATCCATAAAAGTTTGTTTACCTTTATCAGTCAAAAATTCTTTAAGGTGGCCTTTCTTGAGTAATTCGGCCATTTCCAATCGTAGCGCCACGCAATGCTCAGTTCGATGGTCGTGGTCTCCATGGAATTCGCACCATTTAGAGTTGTCTCTTTGATCCGGCGGGCTCATCATCTTATCTGGCCACCGAACTGACCTACCCATTCCTTTGAGTATGGCGACTACCTCTGCCGGCCTGATGTTCAAATTATATTCTGGCGTTATATTCTTTGGTCGGATGAACGGCCTTGGTGGTCTGTCGTCGCGCCGTCGCTCGTACCTCATATGGCCGTCCCTTCGGGGTATTGTTGGGTATGGCCCGCTACGTCGGTTGATGATTCGTGGTTCGACCATCCTCTCCGACTTATCTTCCTTGTAGTTTGCTCTATTAGGTTTGTAGTTTACTTCGTCTTCTTCCTATTTTATCTGTGCCCATGCCTTGGCTAGGACGTCTTCTATGGTTTTATAAGGGTACTTGGTGAGCTCCTTGTATAGGTCGGAATCATAGAGCAGACCCTTGCGGAAGGCTGATACGGCTGTCGTCTGGTTGCAATGAGGGATGGACACTTTTTCATGGTTGAAACGGCCAACAAAGTCACGTAGGCGTTCATTCCTCCTTTGGCTGACTGCGTAAAGGTCGTCGGATTGTTTTTCTAACTTCCGACTACTGGCGAACTGCTCTACGAAGGTGTCAGTGAGTTGAGCAAAAGAGTTGATGGAAACATTGGGAAGGTTGGTGTACCATTGTAGGGCAGGTCCTACGAGGCTTGAACCGAAACCTTTGCACATACATGCTTCCCTAAGGTCACGCGAGATGGCGGCTGTGAACATCCGTTGTCAATACTGCGCAATGTGGTCGTCGGGATCTGTCGTACCGTCGTACTGCTTCATACCTGGAAAGTTGAACTTCCTTGGCATCTCCACCAATGCTATTGTGTCGACGAAGGGAGAGTCGGCAAAACTATTGGCCGCACTTTTCTTTATAGGAGTGGGCATTCCCGGAATGCGTTGGATGAGTGCTTCCATCTCTGTGAACCTTCGTGCCAAGTCTCGGTTGGCCAAGGTCGGCTCGGCGCTCACTCGGTTTGGGTCTGATGGCGCTGAATGTGAAGGGCCGGATGACGTTCCTTGTAGCGGGATGGTTGGTTGGGTTGAGCCGACGTTGCCATTGGGAGTGGATATATGTGGCACTCCTTGTGTAACTCTTGCCACGTCGTCTGATCGATGTCCTCCCATCCCATTTGGTATATTCTCTGCCGTATGTCGTGCGACGATATGGGGTCCACTCGTAACTCGAATGTTGGGCTCTGAGCCTACGTGGGTTGGATCGAGGTCTCTAGCGGTAGTACCATGTTCGTCCGGGCGGACTGGCGCATAATAAGTAGCGTGAGCGGCTTGCTCGAATGGCACGGGTTGGGATGTCGAAGCGTCTCCAAATGGTCGTACGGCAGTGAGCGAACTGACCCTATTCTGCAATTCTTGGTTCTCTGCCAACACTCGTTGATTCTCTTGTTCGAGTGCTTGGAGCCTTTGGGTATTCTCTTGCATCTGAGATATGAGGAGTTGTACCCTAACCTCCATTGCATCGTGATGAAAGTCGTCAGATGACATAGTCGGAGTTGCCGTGTTCTACCTTTGCTTGCTTATAAATTGTCGTGCCCCACGGTGGGCGCCAAATTGTAGTCCTCAAAAATCGCTCGGGGACACGGGGCACTACAACCTGCAAAGACAGAACGAACGTAACCCGCAGGACGTCTTGGACACCGGGGTGGTGCCGGCCAAAGTCACTCCGACGGTCAAGTTAGTGAATGCTAATAAAGGCGTAATGTTTGTAAATGGGGATGAGTGAGGAATACTTCCTGCTACCTTCACAATTGGGGTTTTTCTGGTCAAAGGAGGTGTATGGTTGGAGGGTGATCGGAGAAGCTCAACAATGGCCGAAGAGTATGGTTTTTTCCTAGTAATCTCTTTATCTCAGTTTTTTGTCCTCCTTTCCTTGTGAGGGATTATCCTCCTCTTTATAGGAGACTGGCGCTTCTTCCTTTTGAGAGATCTCATCATTCTCTCTTCTCTGTCTTCCACCAAGAAAGTATCTGGGTGCTCCTTTTGATTTTCAGCTGCCATCGAGTGTCATTATGACTTTGTAGGACCCGTTTTAAAGTAGATCTCAATCTGATCTCCCTCGGGGCGACGGAGATGCTATGTCGTACGACATGTAGGTTTTCTTTGTCAACCTGGGCCATGATTGGGTGATGTAGCACGGTCGCACTACATAAGGGTACATGTCGTGCGACAAAGTCTTCAAACTGGTATATCGTCGTATGAATGCTTCATGTCGTGCGACAAGGTCTTCATACTGATACGTCGTCGTATGACTGCTTCATGTCGTGCGACATAGTCTTCGAACTGACATCTATATAAAAGTTCTCCATGTCGTGCGACTTGGTTTCTATGCCGAGACTCAGTCATACTTCATGAGTTTAGTCCCACTTTTAGGCTATGGGCTTTGTCTTTAGGCCATACCTTGGGCCAGACATATTTTGGCTACTACAGTTTGCCCCCAAACTCATTGGATCTAGAAAGCCAAGGAGTTTGCGTCGTACGACATGTAGACATGGATATGTATATGTGAGCTCCAAGGTTGGGCCGACATTGTCGCACGACTCTGTCCTTCTGAGAGAGTGTATGAGTGTTGGTGAGTTGATGCCAACGCGTAAGTTCTGTCATAGTCGTCCGACATTGTCACTTAGGGAAAGAGTGGTTGGTTTCCAAACGACTCCTCGATATCTGTGCCGAAATAAATGCGGTCTTTATGGGTAGTTTGCATGCATGGCAAATGGTAGTTTCCAAACTACCATTTGCATGCATGGCAAATGGTAGCAAATACCCAGATCCGAAAACATGCATGTTGACGCGCTAGCCAATCTCGGATCCGCACTCGATACCACGATTGAACGAACCATTCCCATGGTGTTTGTCCAATGGTCAGCTTTGTGGAAGCCAACAAAGCTCGAAATCAAGCCAATTTCGGACGAGCCAACTTGGATCACCCCGATCTACGATTACTTGAAGGACGACACCCTTCCATCCGACAAGATAGAAGCACGAAGAATTAAGATCAACGTTGCCCGATTTTCCATCATAGAGGGTCGACTTTACAAGCGATCCTACTCCAGGCCCTACCTCAAGTGTATCAACCCAATCGAAGCTCAGCAAGTACTCAAGGACTTGCACGAGGGGCAGTGTGGGAACCACTCGGCCGGGAGAAGCCTAGCCAATAGAGCAATCACGGCCGGATATTACTGGCCCACAATGCGGTCCGAGTCGCACGACCTCGTCAAAAGATGCGACCCGTGTCAACGTTTCGCCCACGTTTCACATCAACACCCAGAAAGACTCCACCCCATCTCAGCACCATGGCCCTTCATGAAGTGGGGAATGGACATAGTAGGAAAGATGCTCGTTGCTACCGGAGGCAAGGTCTACATACTAGCCGTGACTGACTACTTCACAAAATGGGTCGAAGCCGAGTCATATGTGAGAATCAAAGACTCCGAGGTAAAAAGCTTTATTTGGAAAAATGTCATATGCCGCTACGGAGTTCCAAAGGAAATAGTCACCGACAATGGCTCACAATTCATCTCATACGATTTCCAAGACTTTTGCGACAAGTGGAACATCAAACTGAGATATTCAAGCCCAAGATATCCTCAAGCTAACGGACAAGCAGAATCCACCAACAAGACAATCATGTCCACCCTCAAGAAACGACTCGACCAATACAAAGGGAAGTCGGCCGACGAGCTACAAGGTGTGCTATGGTCTTACTGTACGACGGTCAGAACATCGACAGGCGAAACACCATTCTCTCTCTCTTACGGCTCAGAGACCGTCATAGCAACAGAGGTTGACTACCCTTCTTATAGGATACGACACGCGACAGAAGAAGCAAACGACAGAGAGTTGCTAAACGAACTTGACACAATCGACGAGCGTCGCGACAAGGCCGTAATCAGATTGGCTGTATACCAACAAAGAATCGCCCGCCATTACAACAGAAACATTCGTCTCAAGTCATTCCATATTGGAGATTGGGTCCTTCGCCGCGTCTTCCAAAATACAAAGGAAAAAGGAGCAGGCAAACTCGGTCCTACGTGGGAGGGACCATACCAAATCGCCAATGTATTTGGATATGGAGCCTATAAACTACGATGTATAGATGGCATGGAGATCGGCAACAGCTGGAACGCATGCCATCTAAAACAATATCAGTTTTAAAGAAAAATATATGACTCGAACTTTGTCACTCTACATGCTTCATCAAAGTTGTAATGTGCAACTAAGCAGTTACACACTCCAACTGGGGCAATTCAATACCATAAACAACAAAGTCTACGACAAGACTCGACCACGACCCGCATTCAAGGTCATGGACCGCGACCTACATTCACGGTCTCCATCTCCAAACGATCACATGACCCGCATTCAAGATCATGGACTCTCCATCTCCAAACGGTCACACGACCCGCATTCAAGGTCATGGACCGCGACCTGCATTCACGGTCTCCATCTCCACACGATCACATGACCCGCATTCAAGGTCATGGACTCTCCATCTCTACACGGTCACACGACCCGTATTCAAGGTCATGGACCACGACCTAAAATTCAAAGTTTCCATCTCCAACGGATCACACAATCATAAATAGAAATTACCATCATAAAAGACTTACGACATCAAGGAAAATTTAACATACTTCATATAAAAAAAATTGTTGTTTGACAGAGCATACAATAAAATAAAAATAAAAATAAAAACGTTCGACAAAACATTTTTACAACCCCTTATGGGGCAAGATCATCATGCTCTCCAGTCGGCTGGACAACCAAGGCTACGACTGTCGAACCTTCTGGAGGAGGAAGGACAGGCTCTTCACCAGGTTTATCATCGGCTTCATCCTCATCAAAACGCAACAGCTCCTCGTGGTCGGCGATCCAACTGTCGACCTTCTACTTCGTCGCACGACCATCCCGGTACTCCCTCATCAGGTCTGCACGGGTCTTGATGACAGCATTAAGGATATTATCCTCCACTTTGTCGTACAGAGAGTCGTAGTCCGCCTCCTTAGCCTTCAACTTGGCCTCCAGCAAGTCAACGCTCGACTTCAGCTTATTTAACTCCAGAGTAGCCTCCACCGCACGACTCGAGGCCTCAAGAGCAGTCTTCTTGGCCTCAACATTCGAAGCCTTCAACTTATCGTTGTCAGCCTTGAGGTTCTGATTGCTCACCTTCAAGTCCCTCACCTTCTTGAGGGCAACACCCAGCTCTTCCTTCAGATGAACGTGCGACTGAAGAGCCTACAGAAAATAAAAATACAAGTCAGAACAAATTCTAAAAATATATATATATATATATATACAAATGTACAAGTCGTACGACCATACCTGGAAAAGATGGCCAAGGCCCCAGTCAGCAGTTTGGGAAATACCCATCTCCCTGAGGCGACTCTTATCTTCGGGCAGCAGCAGCCACTCGACCTGTGGAAGGATCGACCCTACATTAGAGTATGCAGAGGCATCCTGCGGGAAGACCAGGTCGACCGACGCATCGACCCCCGAAGATGAATCCTCTCTCCTCCAGTCGAAGAAACGTCGAGGGAGGCCTTGGTTCGACTAGATGGAGGAGGTGGAGGAGTGGAGGCCGCTTGGTCGCTCGACTCAGCCTTCTTCTTTCCCTTCCTTTTCTTCCTCAGCCTCCTCATTGCATCATCAACAGCAGGCGCGGCAATCTCTCCAGCCATAATATCAATTGCAAATCGTCCAGAGGTATTATTTAGAGGGTCAGTCATATTATGCAAATCGTCCATAATATGAGATGGGAGTCAGGAATCGTGTGCCGTACAGTCGCTCGACACAATGCCTGACCCTGACAAACTCTACTAAATTTTTGAAGGCAGGGTAGGGGGTACCTGGCTTGTTGATCACACTAAACTTCCAGAGGTGACTCGGTCGCAAGTTTTCCTCCGCCAATATACTCCTCCAACTCCTCTCCTTAACGTCGTACGACAGCACCTTCTCCGTACGCGTCACACACGTTAATCCGACAACTGCCTGAGGCGCTCCTGTGTTCACTACAAAACAGATAAAGAGAGTTAGTGAAAACAATAACAAAAAGTAGTCGTACGATTCAACTAAATTAAAGACCCACCAGCCTTGGACCAAGTCGCACGAACGACGGTATCCCTGAGAGGCCAATCGACAAGTAGGCCCCTCGCAAAGAAGTACCTATCCTTCCACAACCTATCATTTGTTGTTAACTCCGTGATAAGATGTGTTCTGTTGGGCCGGAGGTTCAGATTATAGCGGCCCTTTTCTGTGTCGTGCTCCCGCACGGTGTACGAATAGAACAGGTCAGGTAGCTCGAAGACTATCCCCTCCCTCGTACACAACAGATCGAGCGCCAGCAGGATCCTCCAACTATTGGGCATCAGCTGCCCTGGGGCAAGCTCAAAGTGATCAAGCACCTTCCTCAGTAGTCCGACTACTGGTAACCTGAACCCAACCCGCTGAAACGGCAACTCGTAGAAACAGGTCCATCCTGGGACGTCCCAATCTGGCCTCTCCTCCTTATATGGCGCCCTCAGTGCGACACCATCGGGTATGCCATAACTAAATCAGAGGCGCATGATGTCGTCCTCAGTTAACACGCTTGCTGGGTTATTCAATAGCAAACCCAGCGGCCTACTAGGTCCCATTGGACATGGGCCAGCTGCGTCGCCCGGTAGCTCGACTAAAGGAATCCCCATAGGAATGTCGTCCGCCACGCGCGATGTACCCGCAAGAGAGACAGTCAAAGTGTCGTACGACGCCACTGTCACCTCAGCACTTGCTGCCTTCGACTCCCCCCATGAGTCGTACGACAGATCTATTGGATCGTCATATCCACGCCCAGAGGTACTGGGAGGACTCTCATCGCCTCGACTCGACATCAGAACCTACAAGTCAAACGACAGTAGCCAACGGTTAGTAATTATAACCTAAACCAAAGACCTTGCACGACCTAATATCAGCTCCCAAGACTGTTAAGAAGGTCGTGCGACCTATACATCTTGGCTACTGTCGTGCGACCTAGACTCTACAAACACGTTATATGTAAACCTAAGTTTTATTTTTCGATCTAAAACTAACACTTTTTAGATTTCTTCTCGAAAGTTACTCAAGAACACGAAAAGGACCCCAGAAACAGAAATGAAAAATACATTAAACAAATGCGGAGATAACAGAAAAACTTACCAAACTAAAACGAGGTAACCACGCTTCACCGAAAAACGCGAGAGAATGGTAAAAGACGATCAACAAACGGCGCCGGAGAAGTTCACAGAGGTGACTGGTTCCTAGAGAGAGAAAGAAAATGAGAGAGAAAGCTAGAAATTGAAAATGAAGAAGAAAAGGAAAGGGCGGCAATTAAAAGAAAGCATGTGCTGACGTGTCAGCTTCTCATTGGACACATACTCCCATAACCTATCATGAGCCAGGCATGCACACTGCCCATAAAGACCGCATTTATTTCGGCACGGATATCGAGGAGTCATTTGAAAGACCAACCGCTCCTTCTCTAAAATGACATTGTCGCACGACTAATGGCAAAACTTACGCGTTGTCATCCACTCACCAACACTGATACACTCTCTCAGAAGGACAGAGTCGTGCGACAATATCGAACCAGCCTTTGAATTCACACATACATATCCATGTCTACATGTCGTACGACGCAAACCCCTTGGCTTTTCTAAATCCAATGCGTTTGGGGGCAAACTGTAGTAGCCAAAATATGTCTGGCCCAAAGAATGGTCCAAAGACAAAGCCCATAGCTAAAAGTGGGACTACACTCTCATGTAGTTCGACGGTGGCTCAGCATGAAGACCAAGTCGCACGACATGGAGCACCATCATATAGACATACTAGTTCGAAGACTATGTCGCACGACATGAAGCACTCGTGTAGTACGACGACGTACCAGTTCGAAGACTATGTCGCACGACATGAAGCACTCGTGTAGTACGACGACGTACCAGTTCGAAGATCTTGTCGCACGACATAAAGCACTCATGTAGTACGACGGTGCTACATCACCCAATCATGGTCCAGGTTAACAAGAAACCTACATGTCGTACGACATAGCATCTCCGTCGCTCCGAGGGAGACCAGATTGTGATCTACTTTGAAACAGGTCCTACAAAGCCATAATGACACTTGATGGCAGCCCAATCAAAAGAAGCACCCAGATGCTTTCTTGGTGGATGACAGAGAAGAGAGAATGATGAGATCTCTTAAAAGGAGAGAAGCATGAGTCTCCTATAAAGGAGAGGATGATCCCTCATAGAAGGGGATCCCCAAAAAAAGCGGAGATCCAGAGATTACTAATACAAAAAACCACATCCTCCTGCCATTGTTAAGGTTCTCCGATCACCCTCCAAACCTTACATCTCCTCTGATCTAAGAGACCCCAAATTGCCAAGATAGCAGGAAGTATCACTCACTCATCTCCATCTACGAGCATTACATATTTATTAGCACTCGCTAACTTGACCGTCGGAGTGACTTTGGCCGGTACCACCCCGGTGTCCCAGACGTCCTGTGGGTCACGTGTGTTCTCTCTTTGCAGATTGTAGTGCCCCGTGTCCCCGAGCGATTTTTGAGGACTACACTGACACGCTCAAACGCGTGGGAATAAATCCCAAGTGTAGGATGTGTCGAAGTAATAATATTTCCGTGAGTACGGAGTCGAATCCACAAGGAAGTGGTGAAACTAATTCTATAAATTAAAGATTACCTAATGCAATAAAATAAATCAAGTGATGTCTGAAATTTGATTAAACTAAAATTAACAACTAAAACAATTAAATAAGCGAGACGAATTCAAATGGAAGGAAAGCCAGGTGGTCACACGGTCCCAATTTCGGATAAGGAAACATTAACTATTATGAAGCACGCTATTAACATGATAAGACTTCTTTAACTAAGGCCACACCACATTGTATTGATCCCGCAATGGTATGTGAATTCAATCAAATACACCTATTGGTCCTAGAGTGCATTTAATTGAAAACCGTCGTTAATCTAATACAAAGGTTAATTAAGTAATTTCCTATCAAAACTAACCTAGTATATTGATTCTTGAGTCAATTAAGCCCTATTGCAATTTCAATAATTTCTCATATAATATTACAATAAATATCAAATCGATTCTCATCAAAGAGCATGCAATCTACTTTCGCAATTGCAAAACACAATAATTGAACACAAAGTAATAATATAAAATACGCTTAAAATCAATATCATGAAATAACACATAGAAAATATTACATAATCAAATATTCAAATCCGTTCATGGTTCCTACGACCACCTAACAACAAAATTAGTTACTCATATAATCGAATAAACATAAAGAAAAGAAAAGGGATGCAATACAACCCATTCGGAGACATGTAGAGTCGAAATCCGCTTTGGTCCGGCTGAGACTTTTCTTCCGCAGATCTTCGTCTTCCTTGATGAATAATCGATGTAATCGTGAAACCAATAATGTGTTTGTGTTTGATGATGATGGTTGGTGTTTTGGAGAGTGAAGAATAGTGAAAATTGGCCATAGGCCGTAACTAAGAGCTGCTGGAATGAACCCTGCCGAACTCTCTCTCTTGGATCTTCTTCCTCCTCTCTTCTCTTTGGCTTCACAATTGGGTGTTATTTATAGGAGATGTCAGGATACTATTTAAGGCGGCGCTTGCCATTATGTACTATTCACTTGGACTATTCACCATTGACTGATCATGTACTATTCACGTGTACGGTACTGTTCACAAGCGGCGCCCAAATCTTCAATTTAATCCACCAAGGCTTCCTTGGTAAGCTCCTACGCCTCATACCAAGAATACATCTCACGAATTGCCCGGTTTTGCCTCGACTCATCTAATAGCTGCACATACTCACAAAACATATCAAACGTATCAAAAATACTCAAAAATACAATCAAAACAAACGATCCAAGGGTCGTAAATATATAACAATAATTTTACATGGTAACATTAGACATATGAACCTTTCTATAGAAAAATTTACAAAAGTTTCAGAATTGAATAACCATTCCAAAACATTTTCGGAAACCTACTGTTTTTCAGAAAAATGAAAATTCCAGCATCTCCCATCTTACTTCAAAAATATATAAAAATTCAACTAACCAATCATTATCAATGGAACGAACATTAAATCGATCCTAAGGGTCTTTACTATCATTAATAAATCGTTTTCTATCCAAATGCAACTTAATAAACCATCAAAATAAAACTTATGTAAATAAATCAATAGAAAACAAAAACTACAATACTAGGAACTCCTCAAACTAACCTTGATTTCTTGCTGCTCTTTAATTACACTTCGGATGGACGGAATGAATAAGAAGAGAAACGATCGTCTATTTAGTTATTTTATTTTATTTTATTTTTCATAGCAGACACAACTATTATAAAGTGCTCTTATATATTAAGTCTTTAAACCCTAGTTCCCAATTAGGAAACCAACACTAAAGAGAATTCGTATAATAATATTTCCCTTCTTATTTATTCTCAATAAATGTTTAATTTGTACATTTATTTAATACCAAATATAATTCTAATATTACTTACAATTATTTTTATTATTTTCTAGTGAAGGTAATTTTCGTTAAACTATCACGATTCCTATTTAATTGTTTCTTCTCCAAAAATTGGGTTGTTACAGCTGGCGTAGTATCTTTACACTAAGGTTGTAATACGAGGATAGTGCATTTTGACATAAAACCTCATAATATCCTTTTTGATGAAGATTTTTGTCCAAAGATAGCCGATTTTGGGCTTGCCAAACTATGCAAAAAGAAAGACATTATGATGTCAATGTTGGGTGCAAGAGGAACAATAGGATATATTGCACCAGAAGTATTCTTTAGAACCTTTGGAGAAGTCTCTTACAAGTCCGCTGTCTACAATTATGGCGATCATCCTTGAAATGGTTGGAGGAAGAAAGAATATAGATGGTATTGTTTCTCACACCAGTGAAATATATTTTCCAAATTGGATTTACAAGCAGATTGAACCAGGCAAGGACTTTGAGTTCCATGGTGTTGTCACTGAAGAGGAAAAAGTGAAAACGATGATCATAGTGAGCATGTAGTGCATCCAAACCATTCCATCTAATAGACCATCAATGAGTAAGGTTCTGGAAATGTTGGAAGGTAACCTAGAGAGCATGCAGATTCCACCAAGACCTTCTCTTTCTCTTCCAGCAAGATCACCAATCCCGTTATCGTCGTTCTCAACACCAACATCTTTACATATACCTGCATCACTGGAAGAAATCTGCATTGACTTGAGTGATATGTGAAGTGTAATTAAACTTGAGTGATATGTGAAGTGATATGTGAAGTGTATCAATTTCCAAATTCTAAACTTACTTTTAACTTTTCATATTCTCATTTTATCCTTATTTCATAGTTGTAAATAAATATTGCACATTGATTTTTTTTTTTTTACATTTTTAATAAAATTCAATTAATATATAATAATTTATAATTTATAAATCATATAACTATAAAAAAAAATTACATCATTATAAATGTCTCATCTTGATCTTTAAAATGAGATTAATATTAAATATTTATTTCTTTAAAAAAATTGAATAATTATTATTCCTATATTTTATATTATAGATATATTAATAATTATAAGTTAATATTATAAACAAATATATTTAAGATAAAAATTATTGTTAGAGTAAATAATTAATAATTATAAGTTATAAGTTAATAATTATTGTACATAAGCTTTGATAATAGTAATATGTGTCAAAATAATTAATTTGCTCATGTCCCATAGTATCATAACCGAGTATCACAATTACCCGTGTGACGCGGCCATATCAGAGTGTCACATATACCCGTGTGACGCGGTCATATCAGAGTGTCACAATTACCCGTGTGATGCGGTCATATCAGAGTCAGAAACTACGGACAATGAGCCAAAATCATTTTTTTTTACAAAGTCAAATAAAATCAAATGAGTAACGTTTTCATATCACAATAACAATATCACAAATAAAATGTAGAATTATTGACTTAAATATAGATGATTGAGGCTTGCAAAAACTTGCAATGTCCCAAAGACAGAGTTCACTCATTCTCAGTGCTTGAAGGACTAAAACAGTACATAACAATATCACAAATAAAATGTAGAATTACTGACTTGAATATAGTTGATTGAGGCTTGCAAAAACTTGCAATGTCCCAAAGGCAGAGTTCACCTATTCTCAGTGCTTGAAGGACTATTGGTGACTGCTTCACAGAATACAATAATATGTTTCTGATGTACTTTTCCTCTTGTAAAATGTATGTAGAATCTGATGTATTTTTATAAAATGTATGTAGAATATGTATGTTCCAAAGATAGAGTTCACCATTTCTTAATGTTTGAAGGACTATTGGGTGACTGCCTCATAGGATACAACAATTTGTTATTCCTGATGTATTTTTTCTCTTGTAAAATGTAAATAGAATATGCGTAATCAATTAATAAAAATTAAAAATAAATTTAATATATTTTTTCTCTTGAAGGACTATTGGTTATGTAGTCTTTACACCAAGGTTGTAATACGAGGATAGTGCATTTTGACAAAAAACCTTATAACATCCTTTTAGATGAAGATTTTTGCCCAAAGATAGCCGAATTTGGGCTTGCCAAACTATGCAAAAAGAAAGACAGTATGATATCAATGTTGGGTGCAAGAGGAACAATAGGATATATTGCACTAGAAGTATTCTTTAGAACCTTTGGAGAAGTCTCTTAGAAGTCCGGTGTCTACAATTATGGAATGATCATCCTTGAAATGGTTGGAGGAAGAATGAATATAGATGGTATTATTTCTCGTACTAGTGAAATATATTTTCCAAATTGGATTTACAAGCAGATTGAACCAGGCAAGGAATTTGAGTTCCAAGGTGTTGTCACTGAAGATGAAAAAGTGATTGCAAAAAAGATGATCATAGTGAGCATGTGGTGCATCCAAACCATTCCATCTAATAGACCATCAATGAGTAAGGTTCTGGAAATGTTGGAAGGTAGCCTAGAGAGCATGCAGATTCCACCAAGACCTTCTCTTTCTCTTCCAGCAAGATCACCAATCCCGTTATCGTCGTTCTCAACACCAACATCATTACATATACCTGCATCACTAGAAGAAATCTGCATTGACTTGAGTGATATGTGAAGTGTAATTAAACTTGTCCAATAACTGCCTCAGTTGCAGAAGTAGAATATAATTTGCTATATTTGTCTAGTGTTATCTCAATTAATTGTACAAAATCATGATGAATTCACTACTTAGTCTTGGATATCAAAACAAGTTACTGAGAAGGTCACATTACATGCACATTACAAAACACTGTGCATGTCAAGACAAGTTACTAAGCGTTTGTTCGAGATTTTTTCCGAGACAGGTACTCAATGCAGTATTCTTCCTTTGTTGCAAGTTTAATGTTAGGGGAAAACGTAATCTGGTGGAAGAAGATATACGTATGTGGTTTTGCTGAAGGACCAGATTCCAACAGTACTCTATCTTAGAGTATATACTCTATCTTATAGTTTCATTTGTTCCAACTTCCAACAATACTTTATCCCACAATATTTAGAATACCAATTTTCAAATTCTAAACTTACTTTTAACTTTTTATATATATTCTCATTTTAACCTTATTCCATAGTTGTAAACAAATATTGGACATTGATTTTTTATATATATATTTTTAATAAAATTCAATTGATATATAATAATTTATAATTTACAGATCATATAACTATAAAAATTATATCATTACAATGGTTATCTAGATCTTTAAAATGAGACTAATATTGAATATTTATTTTTTTAAAAAAATTGAATAATTATTATTCTTATACTTTATATTATAGATATATTAATGATTATAAGTTAATATTATGAAAAAATATATTTAAGATAGAGATTATTATTGGAGTAAAAATTTTTTAGAAATAGAATATTGAAAGAATATTCTTTTTAACTCTTGAAGATAGAGATAATGATGAGAGTATTGGAGAATCTTTACATCCATTAATCGGCATCCTTTGTTATTTTCCAAAAGACTCAAAACGGACAAAAGTAGACTATCCTTGCGCGTGTGGCTGCAAAACAAAGTCTTTGAAGCCAACTAAACAACAAATGTTGACCATCCATTCTGTTACATCATTCTGTTTTATGCTTTTGTTGTTTACTTTAGATTGAGTCGTGTTTAGAGAATATTGTGGTTATTTGGACAATATTCAAGCCATTAATACATACTTACTGGTGATTCTTCTCAAGATTCAGTCATCTTCAACCAATCTTGATTTGTGTAGACATCCATTTAATAAAAAAGATTCCACAATCTTTTTTATAGCAATCTCAAGTTCTAACAACTAAGAGCATCCTATACTTTATATTATAGATATATTAATAATTATAAGTTAATATTATGAAAAAATATTATATTTTTATAAGTTCATAAATTTGAAAAAAAATTTACGAAAATAATATCGTGAGAGAAAAATTAATCTAAAAATTTAAGTGAATATAAATTAAAATATTATATAATAAATTAATAAAATTATATTATAATTTTAATAAAAAGATTTTAAATAATTTAAAAATAATATTTATAAAAATTTAATGTAAAAATGAAGTTATATAAAAATTAATTTATTAAAATAAAGTCAAAAAAATAATAAATATTTTTAAGATAGTAATTGTTGTTAGAAAAAAAATATTAAGAGATAGAATATTGAATGAATATTTTTTTTTAACTTTTTCGATAGATATAAAAATAAGAATAATGTTGAAGGATCCTTCCGTCCAATAAACAGAATCCTTTGTTGTTTTCCAAAAATTATATTTATAAATTATATAACTATAAAAATTATATGATTACAAATGTCTCATCTAGATCTTTAAAGTGAGACTAATAATGAATATTTATTTTTTAAAAAAAATTGTATAATTATTATTTCTATACTTTATTTTATAGATATATTAATAATTATAAGTTAATATTATGAGAAAATATTATATTTATATTAGTTTATGAATTTAAAAAAAAAGGAAAATAAGATCCTGTTAGAAAATTAATCTAACAATTTAAGTAAATATAAATTAAAATATTATATAATAAATTAATAAAATTATATTATAATTTTAATAAAAAGATTTTAAATAATTTAAAAATAATATTTAGAAAAAGTTAGTGTAAAAATAAAATTATATAAAAATTAATTTATTAAAAAATAATAAAAATATAAAATATTTTTAAAATAGAGATTATGACACAACTAATTATTGAAATAAAAAAATTTTAGAGTTAAATATCAAAAGAATATTCTTGTTGACTCTCTGACATAAAGACAGAGACGAGAGTATTCTTCGAGATTCCTTACTTCCAATAAACGGCATCCTTTGTTATTTTCCAAAAGACTCCAAACAGACAAAAAAGTAGACTACACTTTTTTCAGTCTTTGAATTAAAATTCAATACGCGTGTGGAAAAATTAAAAACAGTAGACTATCCTTACGCGTGTGGCTGCAAAACGAAGTCTTTGAATTGAAGTCTACTAAACAACAAATGTTATTAGGTGTACTCAGGAACTCATTTTCTCGTATCGGTGTGCTCTGATAATTTCACAGGAAAATGAATTCCCAGCTCTTCTCTTCTTCACTCTCTCTTTCTCTTGTATGTTTCTTACTGGTGATTCTTCTCAAGATTCAGTCATCTTCTACCAATCCTGATTTAGGTTCTCTAAAAGCGTCTCCAGCTTCTTCACCAGGTACACACACACCTCCATATCAACTATATATACAAATTCTCTGCATTATAATTGTGAAGAATCAACACAAAACAGAAAGCAAAACACAATACAATACAAAGAACAAATGAAGTTTCTGGAAATTGAGAGTAAAGTTCTTTCACACTGTATATATAAAATGATAAGGTTTCCAGATTACATCAACAATACATATCTCACAATATATAAACTAAGATCAGCTAAGCAATCTCAGCCCTTGATCTGTACAAGTCAGCAAAGTCACACACTTTGCATGTTTACTAATTAGAGACAATGCTAAGCTACACAACTGTTATTTGACTTGCTATAACCTTACACTTGATGAAGGGCTGTGATCAGTTTGGTGAGCTTGACTCACAATAGTAGATGTTGAGGGATCATTATCTATTTGCGTTGTAATTCTTCCTAGTATTTAGGTTGATAACATTAGATAGGGAGTCTCTTTCTGGTGGTACAACAAGCATTTTGTGGAAAGCATTAGAACCCCATTTGAGAAATTACAAAGCAAATCTCTATTTAATTTTTTATCTAACCCTTGTTTTTCTTGGTTTTACAAATCGGGGTTTATCTCATTGTTTTGATGATAGCAAATAATACCACTTTAGGAGATCACTACAAGAAAACAGTACAGGACATCCACTACGGGTAATGCCCGTATTGTCCGCAGTGGATAAGTATCAACTACGGGCATTGTCCGTAGTAGATAGGAATCATTTTATTTTTCCAATATTGTTTATTTAGTTCCATAATTAGCTATAGCCCAATTACAAATAGTTAAATCTAGGGACATAGATTCCTTTGTTTTGACATAGATTCCTTTGTTTTGATAACTACATTATTTCTCATCCTTGCCAAGTATTGGATATTGTTGGTGATTGACAGACGTAAAAGAATAGAAAAATATGCAACAATAGTATTTAAGCACTCTATCGGGATTCAAACTCTTAATTCTTTGGTTATTCTTTGGTATAACAAAGCTCAAATACAAATCAACATACTCAATGTTAGTAACCAACAAACCTGAAAAGTTAACCTAATAGGAAAGGCCCCAACAATAGTATTTAAACACACTAACAAATAAAAATATTATATTAATGGCCTTCATTTTTAACTTTTTAGTCTATTTTGTGGTGATTACTTATCAATTTAAGAATTTTTATCCTTTAGTTTTGCTCTAGGATCATCTTTCGGCTTCGACAACAGAGGGAAGCCAACCATGGGTATTTGGCAATAATAAGTTATCAACAGTTACTTCTGTTGTGAAGATTGTTAAAACAATAATTTCAAAGTTGTTGTTTTTGGTTGATGATATTAAGTTATATCTTTGAATGCAGCCATTGCAACCATTGCAGCCATTGTTCTGATAACAATAGCAATCCTCCCCATTTGTCTCATAAGATGCCTGCTATACAGAACAGAGAATTGCCAAAACATGGAGGCCTTTATGAGGAATTTTGGATCTCTTGCTCCAACAAGATACAATTATTCTGATGTTAAAAAGATGACAAACTCATTTAGCAATAAACTTGGCAAAGGAGGCTATGGCGATGTATACAAAGGGAAGCTACCCGATGGTCGTCTTGTGGCAGTGAAGCTCTTGAAGGAATCCAAGGGTGATGGAGAGGAATTTAGCAATGAGGTAGCTAGTATCAGCAGAACATCCCATGTTAATATAGTCGGTCTTCTTGGTTTTTGTTATACAATGAATAAAAGAGCTCTAATCTATGAATTCATGTCTAACGGATCTCTAGATAAGTTCATAAATGACGAGGAATCTTCAAGTACAGACCAAATTTTGGAATGGAAGACAAGGTATCAAATTGCAATTGGCATTGCAAGAGGCCTGGAGTATTTACACCGAGGTTGTAATACGAGGATTGTGCACTTTGACATAAAACCTCACAACATCCTTTTAGATGAAGACTTTTGCCCAAAGATATCTGATTTCGGGCTTGCTAAACTATGCAAAAGGAAAGAAAGCATCATATCGATGTTGGGTGCAAGAGGAACGGCGGGGTATATTGCACCAGAAGTATTTTGTAGAACCTTTGGAGAGGTCTCTTACAAGTCCGATGTGTATAGTTATGGAATGATGATTCTTGAAATGGTTGGAGGAAGAAAGAATATAGCTGGTATAGTTTCTCATACCAGTGAAATATATTTTCCAAATTGGATTTACAAGCAGATTGAACCGGGCAAGGACTTTGAGTTCCATGGTGTTGTCACTGAAGAGGAAAAAGAGATTGCAAAAAAGATGATCATAGTGAGCATGTGGTGCATCCAAACCATTCCGTCTGATAGACCATCAATGAGTAAGGCTCTGGAAATGTTGGGAGGTAGCCTTGAGAGCATGCAGATTCCACCAAAACCTTCTCTTTCTCTTCCAGCAAGATCACCAATCCCATTATCGTCGTTCTCAACATCAACATCATCACTTATACCTATATCACAGGGAGAAATCTGCACTGCCTTGAGTAATGAGTGAAATATAATTAAAATTGACCAAAAACTGCTCCAGTTGCAGAAGTAGAATTTGCTATCTTTGTCTATTGATTAGTCTATATTGGAAGAGAATTCTCAATTATTGCACATTAATAACCAGTTGAGCTTGAAATTTTATGTTGAATTGTTGCTTCTCAAATGATGCATAGTTAATGATCATCCACGGATGCCGTGCTTCATATAAAGTTGCAGTAGTTGTTGGAACAATATCATGCCTTGGAACAATCATGAGTTCTTATTTTTCTTGGTATGGATTTATCTTCTTGCTAAAAGAACTCTGGTAACATATTGATTGCAGACAGGCCTGCTTCATTAAAATTTTCGAATAGTAAGTGTTTATGCCATAAATTTGGACATAAACCAGGTGCTTAGCTTTGTCTAAAACAGATTTAAACATGTTGAAAACTAAGCAAAACTTGATGATCACAACTACTACCTAAAGCAAAGAAAAATAGTGTGTAATGAAAGTAATAGATCGTCTCTTCCTCACTAAACTGAGATGTCCCTGCACAATAGATTGAACAATGATCAACAATGATGTTGGCGGGGTGCCGGTGATCGTGCTCCAATGCCTAAGTTAGATGCATATTAGCAAAATATCAGACTTAAACATCTTAAGTGTATAAATGCAATGCTTAGAGTAATAACTAAAAAGTTGTGAACCTTTAAGAATCTGGACAATTATTCGCTCCGAATTAACTACATGTTTAAAGCTGATCAAAGGCCTACGAATGACAATTATGTCCGTGTTTTTAGTCGATTGCACGTCTATTCTCTGTTATTGATGACATCCTATTCGTATGCTGCTACCTAAAATAATTCTTTACTTAGCTAGAGCAGACATCCCTTTCATCCAGTTGTCAGTATTTGTTTGGTCCAAGTAGGCTTTTCTCTCTCCTTGTCATCTTTATTTTATCATGGTGCTGAAGGAGATGATCCCAATAGTCGAGACTGAACCAACAGTGAGACCCATTATACGAGGATCCCTTTTTCTTTCCTACACATGGCCTTTTTTTGCCGATGTTAACAGACTTTGTTGGCTAGTATGCTGAATATGACAGGCTTAGCTCCAATCCTATGCTTTGGTTTCCAGCCCGATTGGCCCCATGAAACAATTTGCTTGTGAGAGACGAAACAATAATCTTGACCTTTGGATATTGTCCGGCTTTTCTTCTTTTCTACTAAATATATGAACATAACTTCTAGTGACCGGTAATATAAATGCTAGGTTAGTTAGCTATAATCATACTAGTCACCTAACTTGAACGTGAGATTTTCATTGTTAATCCTAAGTGAAATAGACTTGGCCACTTAATGCAAAGATCATGAATTCACTACCTTAGAATTTTGCAGGGTGTCTTTGGAGTCTTGGATATCAGAACAAGTTACTGAGAAGGTCATATTACATGCACATTACTGACACTTCAAAGAATTTTAAATATCATCTACAGTAGAACAGCCTTCAAGAGAATGTCTTTGATTATTTTCTAACAGTGGATGTTTTGATGCAAAGGCAGTGGACATTGTAATAACGATATACATGACCATGACTTCAAAATTTCAATTATTGGGGTTATATTACTGTAGATTTTGTCGCCTGTGGCTTCAGAATTTGACTGTCAGGAGTTGAAAAAGTTTTGTGTAAGCATTCTCTTGGATAACAGACTCAACAGTCAATTCTAATCAAAGCACCCCAACCCTTTGGTCCCTAGACTTAATATGCTATGCGCAAAAAAATATGGAGCGATAGATCTGCTAAAAGAAGCAATTTGAATCAGCACCAGACCTCCTGTCAAGAAGATATGATTAATCAGAATAAAAGAAAATAACAATTTCCTTCAAAAACAGGGAGACAACAGCAGAAATATAGCTACCTCAAATAACTAGAATACGAAAAGAATGGTTGAAGCTCAAGATGAGCAATTACATGAGACACTTCCAACCTGCTGCCATGATCTAATGCTAAATTTGGCGAGTCTGATACATCATAATCAACCCAGCAATTTAACTATGAGAAATAATGGGGTTGCATCAGCTGATCTGTGTAGAAAAAGAAGGCTGACAGTACCTAAGCTTCTCAGGTAATACTGTTGAGGAAACACATCAGCTTCTCAGGCTTCACTTTACACAATTTAGCTCACACCTTGACTGCCCTTATGTTAAATCCTGAAAAAATCCTGCCCTCAGTCAAGGGCATTGCCACCAGATTACCAAGAAAGAACGGTCTCCTCAATCAAGGGCATGCAGCTCAACTGCTAAGCTAACTTCAATAACCATGAGAAATGAAAATCAGATTATATTTCAATGATACAAGAAGTATTTTTAAATGACACTATGTTGTACAAAGTTTACCCTGTTTAACAAAGCGATATGGTGACAAATGAGACGAGCAAGGAGATCCTTTTTCATGGCACATCAACATCTTTTCTCCTACAAATGAGTTGACAATTCAAGAGGTATCACTACATGGTACATCTGTTAGCTTCGTAATTTTCAGATTCTTTTCCTTGCTATCCTGCAGATCTGCCTGCAAAATTCATCAGCCAAAATTGATCAAGGACTGAACAGAAGTGTTCACCAATAATATCAAGGCAGTTCCTGAACCACATAAGGCACGTCAGAAGCTAATTTTTGATTTATCGGTTTTGAACACTCAATTAGTAATGTAAATGGAATTACTTCGTTGTGCTTTTTTCCAAGCTCATAACATACTAAATCAAAGTTGTACGGCTTACCAGTTTGAGTTTCAAATCTGTGATTGCTCGCTGTTTCTGATATGCAAAAAACTTCAATGACTGGTAACAGTAACACCCCCACCAAAAGAAAAAAATAATATTAAATTAAAGAAGCGTATCAGCCTTAAATTAACCATAGTATGAAATGATGATGAATAAACAAATTTATGCAAAGTAAAACGAGAGAAATGAAGTTATGAGAAGAAGAGTTCTACTTACTCCAAGTCTCTGCATTTCAAGTGATCTTTGTAATGCTTTTCTTTTAGTTAGAAGGTTCTCAGCCTTTAATTTTATAGGCCGTCTGTAATTTTTTCCACGGAAGATAAGATGATGATAGCATGACCTTCTTTTAACTTCTCCACGGAAACAAGTACCCCACCACTTTCCGCTACAAGCCATTTTGCGGTATAAAGAACTTGAACAAACAATCTCTGCATGGTAATCACCTTGACAACTTCTCTGTGTTTCCAGTGCTAATGTAGGCCCTCTATGACACCATCAAAGATTCCGCGCCTGCCTGAAGGCAATATTAAACCAAATCATTTTACCAGAGAGACGGACAACTAAGAAGCAATAGTTTAGTATCAACTGTGACTACTTGTTGAAATGGATACCATTTCTAGGCAGAATACCTGTGTATGTGTATGTGCAAAGACACTCGGGTACCACAATTAGAATTTGAATCAAGTTCTCATTTTCAAGGAATTAAAACTTACATCAACTGAAAAGTTAAGCCAATGTGTTACACATCATTACTTATTTCATCAACCGGGGATGAGTGGAATCTGATGCAACCTCCATTCTTATACTAGTAAAAATATTACAAGTATTTAACCCATTGAAAACAAAATGACTGGGTCACATTGATGACCATGTGGAGTGCAAATTTTGATAGTTGATACCTATCAAATATTTAAAAGTAGAGGTCAATTAAGAAATGCTTTTATTTACTAATTGGGGGCTAAAACTGGCTACGTTCTAAACATCCCCAGACACCTATTGCTGACTTTAAGACTTCATATACTGCGGTGATGGCAACTTAAACGTAAGATATCACCAGACTGGACTAGCATCCTTACTAACAAACTACATTGGCGATAGTGTGTGTAAAGAATGACATTATCGATGCCAAGTCACAAGCCAAGCAATGCGGTCTCATTGCAGCTAAGTTCCATTCTCAGAATTGTTGCAAACTATTCAGTGGTGGTGCCTTGCTGATTAAGTCACATTAATACAAGCCCAGGTGGCCATTATGAATTCACTCTTGTTCTCACTCAAGGCTGACAGTTAGCTGATGAAGTTTGGCAACATTTGATTGCCACATCAGCAGGTGACAACTGCTGGAATTCTAGAAGATGAAAGCTGCTATTTCCAGAACATTCCAGCAGATATTTTTGTACATTTTGCTAGCTGTTTTCTGAGGTTTTCTGTTAGATATGGATGGCTAAGATTGCCTCTTAGTATGGTATATATAATTTGTAATTTCTAGTTGTTTTGTAAGCAAGAAATATAATACACAAAACTATCAGACCAATACACTCATACTCTCTCTCAAAGTATAAAATAATTCACACCTTTCTACACTAAAAAATAAGATAAACAAGAAAGTAATTTAATTAGAATTAAATACAATGCTTTAAATGTATTTAATTGGTGCAATTAGAAACTAAGAAATTAATCTCCTTATATAGCCTTAAGAAGTTTTGACATATTATTATTTTTACAATGTGGGATTCATATCCTTTTTTTTATTTTACCAATTTTCAACATTAATATGATAATCAAACAAGATTCATCATCCACCTTCACTCATTCCTTGGATTTTCATTGTCTAGCCAAAACACTAAACTTTAACCTTCCTCAAACTTAATAAAACAAATTGGAAGAAATCTGCATTGACTTGAGTCACATGTGAAGTGTAATTAAACTTGTCCAATAACTGCTCCAGTTGCAAAAGTAGAATATAATTTGCTATATTTGTCAAGTGTTATCTCAATTAATTGTACGAAATCATGAAATCACTCCTTATATTATTACAAAGGTGTCATTTAGATCATTTTTACAAAGGTCTCATTTAGATTTTTAAAATGAGACTAATATTTATTTAAAAAAAATTAAATAATTATTATTCTTACACTTTATATTATAGATATATTAATAATTATAAGTTAATATTAAAAAAATATTATATTTTTATTAGTTAATAAATTTTAAAAAAAAATTAAGAACATGTGAAAAAAATTAATCTAAAAATTTAATTGAATGTAAATAAAAATATTACATAATAAAAATTTAGAGATAGAGATAGGAGAATCCTTACGTCCAATAAACGGCATCCTTTGTTATTTTCCAAAAGACTCAAATCAGACAGCAGTAGACTTCCTGTTTTTCAGTCAACATCAATACGCGTGTGTGGAAAAACAAAAAAAACACTGCAAAACAAAGTCTTTGAAGTCAACTAAACAACAAATGTTTTAGGTGTACTCACGAACTCATTTTCTCGTATAGCTGTGCTCGGATAATTTCACAAGAAAATGAATTCCCAGCTCTTCTCTTCTTCCCTCTCTCTTTCTCTTGTATGTTTCTTACTGGTGATTTTTCTCAAGATTCAGTCATCTTCGACTTCAAGCAATCTGGATTTGTGTAGCCAGCCATTTCAATGTGGGACTGTCACTGCCGGTTATCCGTTCTGGGGAAGACCCGACCGACCAGATTTTTGTGGCCATCCTAAACTGAAGCTCGACTGTGATAAGAATGAAAGAACCACCATAACAATCGAAGAGGTAAATTACCATGTTTTAGATATCAATGTGAGTACCCGCACTCTTCATATTGCAAGAAAAGACTACTACCTGGAAGGTATCTGTCCACCTCACTTGCAAAATAGTAACACCACCATTGATTCTCAACTTTTTGATTTTTCTCCTGCTGATGAATATGAGAATGTGACATTAATTTATGGTTGCCCACCATCATCTACAAATATTCTTGAACATTTTACTTGCCATATAAATGGTGTCACACATTACGATCATGGCTTCATAGAACCAGGAGCAAAGGGCCCCGGGGCATGTAATGCTAGTGTGTTTGTTCCAGTCCCTAAGAAATTATATGAAGCAACAATAGGGAATTCGTCAGCCTTGGAACAAGCCTTACAAGAAGGATTCGAGTGGAAATGGAAGGTCATCGGGGGCGTGCCATGCGAGGACTGCACCAATTCTATGGGAAGCTGTGGTAATAACATTGTTTCCAATGAAACAATTTGCTATTGCCCAGACAGTAGTCAACCATTCTTCGACAGACCATGTCCTCCCTCCCCAGCCCCAGCCCCAGCCCCAGCCAACCCCGACCAAGCCCCAAAAGCGTCTCCAGCAGGTTCTTCACCAGGTACACACACACCTCCATATCAACTATATATACAAATTCTCTGCATTATAATAGATGTTGAGGGATATCATTATTTATTTGCGTTGTAATTCTTCCTAGTATTTAGGTTGATGACATTAGATAGCGAGTCTCTTTCTGGTGGTACAACAAGCATTTTGTGGAAAGCATTAGAACCCACTTGAGAAATTACAAAGCAAATCTCTCTTTAATTTTTCATCTAAACCTTGTTTTTCTTGGTTTTACAAATCGGGGTTTAACTCTTTGTTTTGATGACAGCAAATGATGAAAACGCGACAGGACATAGGATGTCCGTATTGTACGTAGTGGATAAGGATCAACTACAGGCATTAAGCCTGCTATGAATTGGCCCATAGTGAAAAATACGGATACTGACTACGGGCCGTGGTCATTACCTTAGTAAATAAAGTATCTAATACCGGCATTACCCGTAGTAGATAATTTAATATATATTTTTTATATTAATTTTATTTATTATATAATTGAAATTGATTTTAATTCCCTAAAAACCATTTTATAATAATAGATCAATTTACATAATTATAAATAACAACATAATCAATAAAAACTATCATGCTTAATTTAAAGAATAAAACCACGTAATAATATCCTCTTGATTATAAAATATTAAAATCCTAATGTAACATACTTGAGATCTTATCTGCTGACAACCTTATTCTTTTTCTTACTCCCGCAATTCTTGCCAAATTCAGTCTTTCTATAATACCTCTTCTTGTATGTACTCCAACTCCAAGAGAAGCAAAAAAAAAGTGATTTGACTCAAGTTTCCTGCTTCTGTTCGCCCTCCTACCTGCATCAGCAGAATGAAAACAAAAAAAACTTATAAGTCAATTGTCACCGGATTCTTCTGTGTTACATCAAGAACTAGCTTAAAATGGTAACTCTTTTATATTGGTCACTTATACTGAACAATTCTCCATCAATGTTCAGTTTTGGGAAGAACTTAATTGTGTCAATTAGATAGGAATCATTTTATTTTTCCAATATTGTTTATTTAGTTCCATAATTAGCTATAACCCAATTACAAATAGTTAAATCTAGAGACATAGATTCCTTTGTTTTGATAACTACATTATTTGTCATCCCGGCCGAGTTTTGGATATTATTGGTGATCGACAGACGTAAAAGGATAGAAAAATATACAACAATAGTATTTAAGCACTCTATCGGGATTCAAACCCATGATTCTTTGGTATAACAAAGCTCAAATACTAGCCAACAGATTTAATGTTAGTAATCAACAGACCTAAAAAGTTAAGTTAATAGGAAAGACCCCAATAATAGTATTTAAATACACTAATAAATAAAAATATATATATTAATGGGCTTTTTTTAACTTTAGTCTATTTTGAGGTGATTACTTATCAATTTAAGAATTTTTATTCTTTAGTTTTGCTCCAGGATCATCCTTCGGATTCAACGAAAGAAAGAAGCCTACCATGAGCATTTGGCAATAATAATTTATCAACAATTACTTCTGTTGTGAATGTTAAAACAATAATTTCAAATTTGTTGTTTTTGGTTGATGATATTAAGCTATATCTTTGAATGCAGGCAATGCAGCCTATGCAAGCATTGCAGCCTATGCAGGCATTGCAGCTGGTGTTGTGGGAACAATAATAATCCTCTCCATTTTTCTCATAAGAGGCCTGAAGTACAGAACAAAGAATTGCCAAAACATGGAGGCCTTTATAAGGAATTTTGGATCTCTTGCTCCAACAAGATACAATTATTCTGATGTTAAAAAGATGACAAACTCATTTAGCAATAAACTTGGTAAAGGAGGCTATGGCGATGTATACAAAGGGAAGCTACCCGATGGTCGTCTTGTGGCAGTGAAGCTCTTGAAGGAATCCAAGGGTGATGGAGAGGAATTTACCAATGAGGTAGCTAGTATCAGCAGAACATCCCATGTTAATATAGTCGGTCTTCTTGGTTTTTGTTATACAATGAATAAAAGAGCTCTAATCTATGAATTCATGTCTAATGGATCTCTAGATAAGTTCATAAATGACGAGGAATCTTCAAGTACAGACCAGATTTTGGAATGGAAGACAAGGTATCAAATTGCAATTGGCATTGCAAGAGGACTGGAGTATTTACACCGAGGTTGTAATACGAGGATTGTGCACTTTTGTTGTGGAAATTCGGGCTATTTTTCCACCAATAAATAAATTCAATAGTGCCCGACAATAACAACTTGGAAGCACAAAATTAAAAGAGAGAACACCAGAGATTTAACGAGGTTCGGCCAAATTATGCCTACTTCCTCGAACACCGCCAAAAGATAACTTCACTAATTTCAAAGAAGAATACAAAAGAGAGAGAAATAATACTAAGCCTTAGAGATGAGAGGCTTTAGTGGGATGTTTTAAACCAAATGAGGGATCTTTCTTTTATAGCATAAGAAAGCCCATCACATCTCATATCTCACCAATGTGGAATTATGATAAAAGCCAAAATACAACAAATCTCCACCTTGGCGAAAAATCAAAATCCCAAGAAACATTTACGAAATCTCTCTCACAGAAAAGCTATCCTTAGTAGTGTCTCCAAATGCGCCTAGAGCGCCACCCATCTTCAAATCTTCAAAATATTTATCAAGTCCAAACAATGTTGGAACTTGATTGATGTCATAACTTTGGTCATCATGTCTGCAGGATTTTCAGCTGTGTGGATCTTCTGAAGTAGTATCTGACCTTCTTCAAGAATTTCCCTTACAAAATGATATCGGACATCTATATGCTTCGTCCGTACATGATAGACTTGGCTCTTTGCTAAACAAATAGCACTTTGACTGTCACAATGCACTTTCACGTGCTTCTGACCAAATCCCAAGTCTTTCAGCAATCCTTGAAGCCAAATAGCCTCTTTAACAGCCTCTGTAACTGCCATATACTCTGCCTCTGTAGTAGACAAAGCAACTGTTGACTGTAAAGTAGACTTCCAACTGACCGGTGCCTTTGCAAGAGTAAACACATAACATGTAGTTGATCGACGCTTGTCCAAATCTCCAGCATAGTCGGAATCACGATATCCAACGACATATTGATCGTTTTTTTCATCCCGCTCAAACATTAAACCAACATCCACGGTGTTCAAAATATACCGCAGAATCCATTTGACAGCTTGCCAATGTCCTTTACCAGGATCATGCATGTACCTGCTCACAACCCCAACTGCCTGTGAAATGTCAGGTCTTGTACACACCATAGCATACATCAAGCTACCAACAGCATTAGCATATGGAACTTTCGACATATATTCTCGTTCAGCATCATTCTTCGGAGATAAATCAGCACTAAGTTTCATATGAGGGGCAAGCGGTGTACTTACTGGCTTTGACTTTTCATTTATGCCAAAACGTTGCAGTACCTTTTTCAGATATTGTTTCTGAGTTAAACAAAGTTGCCCCAATTTTCTGTCTCTACTTATCTCCATGCCGAAAATCTTCTTAGCTTCTCCCATATCTTTCATTTCGAACTCTTGATTCAATTGAGCTTTCAACTTCTCAATTTCTTCTTGATTACTTGAACCTATCAACATATCATCAACATAAAGGAGAAGATAGATAAAAGATCCATCTTGTAGCTTGCGCAAATACACACAATGATCGTACTTGCTCCTTGTGTACTTCTGTCCCAACATAAACTTGTCAAATCGCCTGTACCACTGTCTTAGAGATTGTTTCAATCCGTACAATGATTTTCCAGCAACCTTGAACCCTTCTAGCTGAGTCATATAGATTTCCTCCTCCAAGTCTCCATGTAAAAATGCAGTTTTTACATCAAGTTGAACTAGTTCCAGATTCAATTGCGCTACCAAGGCCAATAAGATTCTGATGGAGGAATGTTTCACTACTGGAGAAAAAACTTCATTATAGTCAATTCCTTCCATCTGAGCGTAGCCTTTAGCCACCAATCTTGCCTTGCAGCGAATACTTTTCTTGTCAGGAAATCCTTCTTTCTTTGCATATACCCATTTGCATCCAATTGCCTTTTTTCCCTTCGGTAGACTTGCTAGCTTCCATGTCTGATTTTTATGAAGAGACTGCATTTCTTCATTCATAGCATTCCTCCACTTTTCCTCTTCTGAACTTTGAACTGCTTCTTGATACGTGGTAGGAATTTCATCATTTACAATTATAGATGCATGAGCCACCATATCATTAAATCGAGCAGGTTTGTGTCTCTCTCGTTGTGACTTTCTTAATGCAATTTGTTCTTGTTGCTGTGGAGGTTCTTGGGTTAGAACCTCTTCTTCATTTAACTCCTCTTCTGCCGCAGGAGTTTCTCCATCTGCTTTATTGATTACTAAGCCAATTCTTCTTCTTTCAAACTCCACCTGCTTTGGAGTTTTCTCCACTTGTTGCGGAGTATCATCGATCTGTTGAATATCATCTTTTGTCACCTTTTTCAACATGGCAGATTCATCAAAGGTAACATCTCTGCTAAAGATTATCTTCTTTGTTTCTGGACACCAGAGACGGTATCCTTTCACACCAGTAGTGATCCCCATAAAGAGTGCCTTCTTAGCTCTCGGATCCAACTTTGATTCCTTAACATGATAGTATGCAGCGGAACCAAACACGTGTAAGGAATCATAATCAGTAACAGATTTTCCAGACCAAGCCTCCAGAGGTGTTTTGCCACCAATAGCAGTTGATGGCAAATGATTAACAAGATGACTCACGTATCTCACTGCCTCAGCCCAAAATTGTCTGCCTAACCCAGCATTGGACAACATACACCGAACTTTCTCCAGCAATGTTCAGTTCATACGCTCTGCCACCCCGTTATGTTGTGGTGTATTTCTAACTGTGAAGTGTCGAACAATGCCTTCATCTTGACAAATTTTGTCAAACGGATCACTTCTGTATTCACCTCCATTGTCTGTTCTAAGCCATTTGATCTTTTTGCCAGTCTGCATCTCTATCATTTTTTTCCACTTAAGGAAACATTCTAACACTTCATCTTTTGACTTCATAGTGTACACCCACACTCTTCGAGAGAAGTCATCAACAAAAATAACATAATAATGTTTTCCTCCCAAAGAAGCTGTCTTGGAAGGTCCCCACACATCAGAGTGAATATAATCCAAAATACCCTTGGTATCATGGATTGCAGTGCCGAATTTCACTCTCTTCTACTTTCCCATCACACAATGCTCGCAGAAATCTATCTTACAGGTTTTTGCATCTTTCAACAATCCTTGTTTCACCAGAATTTGCAAGGATTTTTCGTCTGCATGCCCTAACCGCATATGCCACAACCTGGTTACATCTGACTCCTCATCATCAAGAGTAGCAGCTGTCCCAACAATTGTACTACCATCATAGTAATACAAATTATTCTTCTGAGTGCCTTTCAACATTACTAGAGCTCCAGAGGTTATTTTCAGAATTCCATCTCGCATTGTCACGATTAATCCCTTGGATTCTAGAACTCCCAAAGAGATGAGATTCTTTTTCATATCAGGTACATATCGGACCTCTGTCAGAACTCTAGTCGATCCATCATGGTTCTTTAAGTAGATTGAACCAATTCCAGTTGTTTCGCAATATGTGTCATTGCCCATGTAAACAACTCCGCCATCTACTTCTTTAAATTCAGATAACCACTCTCGGATATGACAAATATGTTGGTTACATGCTGAATCAAACAACCATTTGTCAGATCGCCTTGTTGAGGTTGTAACGACCAGTGAAAGATCTGAATCTTCATCACTGTACTCAGCTACACATGATTCTGCAACAGCTTTGCCTTTATCATCTTTGCCCCTGTTTTTCAATTTTTGGGCAATCTTTCTTCCAGTGCCCCTTCTCTCGACAAAAGGCATATTCGTCTTTACTAGGTCTGCCTTTCGAACGGGATCTCCCTCTTATTCCTTTCTTCTGGCCTTGTGGTCTGCCTCTGGCTACTAGTGCTTCTGCTACCACTTCTGCTTTCTTGCTTTCCTCTCTATCCTTTTTCCTCAATTCATGACTATATAGAGTACTGCACACTTCACTAAGGGAAACTTTCTCTTTCCCATGAAGTAACATGGCTTCTATAAATGTGTACTCATCAGGAAGGGAAAACAGCAACATCAAGGCCAGATCCTCATCTTTGAAAGTTTCATCAAGATTCATCAAATCAACTACTGCCTTGTTAAAAGCAGTAATATGGTCGTTCATGGTGGTACCGGATTGGTAACTAAACCGGAACAATTTCTTCTTCAAATAGAGCTTATTACTCTTCTTCAGAAATTTATCCTCCAATGCCTTCCATAGCTTACTTGCAGAAGTTTCCTTTGAGAATGAATACTTCTGCTCTCTAGAAAGGCATGATCGAATAGTACCACACGCCAACCGATTGATGGTCTTCCATTCTTTTTCATCAATCTCATCTGGTTTCTCCTCTTCAATAGCAATGTCTAGACCTTGCTGAAAAAGAGCGTCTAGAACTTCACCTTACCACATGCCGAAATGACCCGTACCGTCAAAAATCTCCACCGCAAATCTTACATTTGGCACAGTTAATCTCGTCAAAATTGATGACGAAGAGGCTGTCGAAGTTGATGCGGCGAAAACTGTGGATGTAACATCCCGGATTTCGGGTAATGAATTTTTGATATATGTGAAATATGTGAAAATGAATTTACTATTTGAGGGGGTGTAAATGTAATTAAATGTATGTTTATTTTATGATTTCTAGCGGACCGGATTGAATAGTAAAAAATAAAAAAAATGAAAAATTGGAAAACTGGACCAGAGAGCATCGCGACCTGGTCACCGTGACCACAGGTCGCGATGGCTCGCTCGCGGTGAAAAACGCAATTTCGGGCAGCGAGCATCGCGACCAGTCACCGCGACCACAGGTCGCAATGGCTTGCTCGCGATGAAAATGGCAAAACCTGGCAGTGAGCATCGCGACCAGCCACCGCGACCACAGGTCGCGATGGACTGCTCGCGATGAAATTGTCAAAATCGGGCAGAGAGCAACGCGACCAAGGCGCGCTCGCGAGGAAGGCGGTGCGCGCACTCCAGTGAGCATCACGACCTGGTGCCGCGACCACAGGTCGCGACGGCAGTCGCGGTAGCGAAAAAAATATAAAAAAAAAGAAGAAACTTCTCGCAGAAGCGAGAGAAAAGAGAGACAGCAAGAAGAGAGAGAAAGAGCCGAGAAAAGAGAGAAAAGAGAAGAAAAAGAAGAAGAAGAAGAGAGAAGAAGAAGAAAGAAAAGAAAAGAAAAGAAAAAGAGGAAGAAGAGAAAGAAGGAGAAAGGAAAAGGAAAGGAAAGAAGAAATCGTGGAACCGCGATTTCTCGAACGAAAAACACGGATTCCAGGTAGGTGTACTCTCGTTTTCGAAATCGTTTCGAGAAGTATTTCGTTTACTTTTTCGTTTTAGTTTTCGATTTTGTTTCTCGTTTTTGTTTTCGTTTTCGATTTCGTTAAAAGTTTTCGATTTCGATTATTCGTATGAAAAGTGTTTATTTTATATGTAAAATTGATGATTTGTAGATCTATGGTTGATTTCGGACCGATTTTATGATAGATTATATTTCGATTGTAATTTCGAACGTTTTGATTTCGTTAAAATACTTGATTTTGATTTTCGTAAGATTATTGAATATGTTTCTTGAAGAATATTATGTGATTTGTATGTTTATTGAGTAATTATTGTTATTGAGTAATTATTGCGACATTTCTTGCGAATTTGGTTTATCGGAAACGGCCCTAGGATACGTAGACATAGAAATGGATATAGGAGGTTGGTATACCAGCTGGGTTTTTACTAAGCAGTACTGCACCGCTACTGATTGATTGATATTGATGATACTGATGTACCTCCTCTTGGATTCGTCCAGAGGCTGGGAGATACGTACCTCCTCAGGATTCGTCCTGGGGGTTGGGAGTTAATGTACCTTCCCAAGGATTCATTCCTGGGATAGGGAGCTATGTACCTCTCTAGGTTCCGTACCCACGGTCCTAGAGTTGGGAGACACGTACCTCCTCAGGATTCGTTCTGGGGGTTGGGAGCTTGACCCATATTCCAGTCCTAATATGTTTAGTATTCTAGCGGGCCAGAATTGATTGGAATTGAAAAGTGAACCGAACGATTCTATTGATAGCATTCGTATATTGACGGTAGTATTGAAATTAAAGTGATTGAATTAGTTAAATGCTCTGATTTTGAAGTTTATTTGATTTTGAAATGGATTCGAAATGAATTATATATATATATTGTGATTTATTTAATTGAGTTTATAGTACACCCACTAAGCTTTATGCTTAGCGCGTTAGTTTTGTATCTAACGCGTAGGTACCAGGAATCCAGAAGAGCCTAAGGACTGAAGGAAGAACGAGTTGCAGACCGAGTCACAAAGATTGTACAGTTGGGTAGCTATATTTTTGTTATGTGTATATATATTCTGAAAGCATGCATATACAGGGAATTTGTAAAACGTTTTGTAATTAATTATTGTATGATTTCTGTCTTTTATTATTTAAATGTAAATAGTAAAGTCTGTTTTGTTTTATTTTATAAACTGTTTTGATAAGTCGCACTAAACGGCAGAGTGCGCAACTGTTTGAAAATGTATAGAAGTGTTGTTGGAATTGTTTTGGAATTGTTTTGTGTAAAAGCAGGGTTTTGGAAAAGTCTGAAAAACAAACGGTACTCTGCCGAATTTTTGTAAAAAAAAAAAAAAAAAGTTTGTATTGAATGGGCTCACTCGAAAACGATTTTTAAACTATAATTTATATGGTTTTCTGTTTACGAAATGAATTTCGAAAGTTTTGAAAGTCCGAGTAGCGCTCCCCGGGTCGGTCCGGCCGGATCGGGTCGGGGGGTGCTACAGTGGATTTTTGAGTCTGCTCCATATCATCTGTCATTTTGGCTCCATAGCGTGAAAATTACTAGCAATAAAATGGTCTTAAAAAAATGCACCAGGAAAGTTCCCAGGAAAGAGAGGTGGGTCACAATGGACACTCTTAAGTACCAAATCTTTCCTTAGACAGACCTTTCCTAGACATGCACTAAATTAGACAATATATTACTAGTAATCAAAACACCAAACAATTCTCAAAAAATTCTTTCTGATGTGGAAGATCAGTTAAAACTGCGACCACAGAGCATACTTGAATTTTAAGAGAAATCGCAACCAAGAGCTCTGATACCAATTTTTTGTGGAAATTCGGGCTATTTTTCCACCAATAAATAAATTCAATAGTGCCCGACAATAACAACTTGGAAGCACAAAATTAAAAGAGAGAACACCAGAGATTTAACGAGATTCGGCCAAATTATGCCTACTTCCTCGGACACCGCCAAAAGATAACTTCACTAATTTCAAAGAAGAATACAAAAGAGAGAGAAATAATACTAAGCCTTAGAGATGAGAGGCTTTAGTGGGATGTTTTAAACCAAATGAGGGGTCTTTCTTTTATAGCATAAGAAAGCCCATCACATCTCATATCTCACCAATGTGGGATTATGATAAAAGCCAAAATACAACAACTTTGACATAAAACCTCACAACATCCTTTTAGATGAAGACTTTTGCCCAAAGATATCTGATTTCGGGCTTGCTAAACTCTGCAAAAGGAAAGAAAGCATCATATCGATGTTGGGTGCAAGAGGAACGGCGGGGTATATTGCACCAGAAGTATTTTGTAGAACTTTTGGAGAGGTCTCTCACAAGTCCGATGTGTATAGTTATGGAATGATGATTCTTGAAATGGTTGGAGGAAGAAAGAATATAGCTGGTATAGTTTCTCATACCAGTGAAATATATTTTCCAAATTGGATTTACAAGCAGATTGAACCAGGCAAGGACTTTGAGTTCCATGGTGTTGTCACTGAAGAGGAAAAAGAGATTGCAAAAAAGATGATCATAGTGAGCATGTGGTGCATCCAAACCATTCCGTCTGATAGACCATCAATGAGTAAGGCTCTGGAAATGTTGGCAGGTAGCTTAGAGAGCATGCAGATTCCACCAAAACCTTCTCTTTCACTTCCAGCAAGATCACCAATCCCGTTATCGTCGTTCTCAACATCAACATCATCACATGTACCTATATCACAGGGAGAAATCTGCACTGACTTGAGTAATGAGTGAAATATAATTAAACTTGACCAAAAACTGCCCCAGTTGCAGAAGTAGAATTTGCTATCTTTGTCTATTGATTAGTCTATATTGGAAGAGAATTCTCAATTATTGCATTTTAATAACCAGTTGAGCTTGAAATTTTATTTTGAATTGTTGCTTCTCAAATGATGCATGGTTAAAGATCATCCACGGATGCCGTGCTTTATATAAAGTTGCAGTAGTTGTTGGAACAATCATGAGTTCTTATTTTTCTTGGTATGGATTTATCTTCTTGCTAAAAGAACTCAGGTTACATATTGATTGCAGACAGGCCTGCCTCATTAAAAATTTTGGAATAGTAAGTGTTTATGCCATAAATTTGGACATAAACCAGGTGCGTAGCTTTGTCTAAAACAGAACTACTACCTAAAGCAAAGAAAAATAAAGTGCGTAATGAAAGTAATAGATCGTCTCTTCCTCACTGAATTGATATGTCCTTGCACAATAAATTGAACAATGATCAGCAACAATGTTGGCGGGGTGCCGGTGATCGTGCTCCAATGCCTAAGTCAGATGCATATTGGCAAAATATCAAACTTAAAACATCTTTAGTGTACTGCATTAGTAATAGCTAAAAAGTTGTGAACCTTATACTCTTGATAGAGCTTTGTATTTATAAGTTGGGTAACCTTCGAGAATCTGGACAATTGTTCGCTCCAGATTGATTACATGTTTGAAGCTGATCAAAGGCCTACGAATGACAATTATGTTCGTCTTTTTAGTCGATTGCACGTCTATCCACTGTTATTGATGACATAATATTCATATACTGCTACCTAGAATAATTCTTTACTCAGCTAGAGTAGACATCTCTTTCATCCAGTACTTTGTCAGTATTTGTTTGATCCAAGTAGGCTTTTATCTCTCCTTATCATCTTTATTTTATTAGGGTGCTGAAGGAGATGATCCCAATAGTCGGGACAGTACCCACAATGAGACCCATTGTACGAGCATCCCTTTTTCTTTCTTACACATGGCCTTTTTTTGCCGATGTTATCAGACTTTGTCGGCTAGTGTGCTGAATATGACAAGCTTAGCTCCAATCTTATGCTTTGGCTTCCAACCCAATTAGCCCCATGAAACAATTTGCTTGTGAGAGACGAAACAATAATCTTGACCTTTGGATATTGTACGGCTTTTCTTCTTTTCTACTAAATATATGAACATGCTTCTAGTGGCCACTTAATCCAAAGATCATGAATTCACTACTTTAGAATTTTGCAGGGTGTCATTGGAGTCTTCGATATCAGAACAAGTTACTGAGAAGGTCACATTATATGCACATTTCTGACACTTCAAAGAATTTGAAATATCATCTACAGTAGACCAGCCTTCAAGAGAATGTCTTTGATTATTTTCTAACAGTGGATGTTTTGATGCAAAGGCAGTGGACATTGTAATAACGATGTACATGACCATGACTTCAAAATTTCAATTATTGGGGTTATATTACTGGAGATTTTGTCGCCTGTGGCTTCAGAATTTGACAGTCAGGAGTTGAAAAAGTTTTGTGTAAGCATTCTCTTGGATAACAGACTCAACAGTCAATTCTAATCAAAGCACCCCAACCCTTTGGTCCCTATAGACTTAATATGTTATGCGCAAAAAAAATATGGAGCGATAGATCTGCTAAAAGAAGCAATTTGAATCAGCACCAGACCTCCTGTCAAGAAGCTATGATTAATCAGAAGAAAAGAAAATAACAATTTCCTTCAAAAACTGGGAGACAACAGCAGAAATATAGCTACCACAAATAACTAGAATACGAAAAGAATGGTTGAAGCTCAAGATGAGCAATTACATGAGACACTTCCAACCTGCTGCCATGATCTAATGCTAAATTTGGCGAGTCTGATACATCATAATCAACCCAGCAATTTAACTATGAGAAATAATGGGGTTGCATCAGCTGATCTGTGTAGAAAAAGAAGGCTTGCTAATAAATAATGCTGTTGAGGAAACACATCAGCTTCTCAGGCTTCACTTTACACAATTTAGCTCACACCTTGACTGCCCTCGTGTTAAATCCTGAAAAAATCCTGCCCTCAGTCAAGGGCATTGTCACCAGATTACCAAGAAAGAACGGTCTCCTCGATCAAGGGCATGCAGCTCAACCACTAAGCTAACTTCAACAACCATGAGAAATGAAAATCAGAATATATTTCCAATGATACAAGAAGTAAGCTATCTTATCACTTAAGGAAGAGCCCATTAAAGCAGAAGTCCCAAGGTAATGGACAAAGGTTGCTTATGCTACATGCATACCCACCATCTCTCACGCATATTTTATTGGTCAAGCCTGTACACATATAAACCACAATCATACAGTGAAGGGTGAAAATTATGCCAAAACTCATTTTTAGATGACACTATGTTGTACAAAGTTTACCCCTGCTTTTCAAAAAAAAAAAAAAAATTTTACCCTGTTTAACAAAGCCATATGGTGACAAACGAAACGAGCAAGGAAATCCTTTTTCATGGCACATCAACATCTTTTCTCCTACAAATGAGTTGACAATTCAAGAGGTATCACTACATGGTACATCTGTTAGCTTCGTAATTTTCAAATTCTTTTCCTTGCTATCCTGTAGATCTGCCTGCAAAATTCATCAGCTAAAATTGATCAAGGACTCAACAGAACTGTTCACCAATAATATCAAGGCAGTTCCTGAACCACATAAGGCACGTCAGAAGCTAATTTTTTATTTATCGGTTTTGAACATTCAATTATTAATGTAAATGGAATTTACTTCGTTGTGCTTTTCTCCAAGCTCATTACATACTAAATCAAGTTGTTCGGCTTACCAGTTTGAGTTTCAAATCTGTGATTGCCCGCTGTCTCTGATATGCAAAAAACTTCAACGACTGGTAACAGTAACACCCCACCAAAAGAAAAAAATAATATTAAATTAAAAAAGCATATCAGCATTAAATTAACCATAATATGAAATGATGACCAATAAACAAATTTAAGCAAATTAAAACGAGAGAAATGAAGTTATGAGAAGAAGAGTTCTACTTACTCCAAGTCTCTGCATTTCAAGCGATCTTTGTAATGCTTTTCTTTTAGTTAGAAGGTTCTCAGCCTTTAATTTTATAGGCCGTCTGTAATTTTTTCCACGGAAGATGATGATAGCATGACCTTCTTTTAACTTCTCCACTGAAACAAGTACCCCACCACCTTCTGCTACAAGCCATTTTGCGGTATAAAGAACTTGAACAAACAATCTCTGCATGGTAATCACCTTGACAACTTCTCTGTGCTTCCAGTGCTGATGTAGGCCCTCTATGACACCATCAAAGATTCCGCGCCTGCCTGAAGCCAATATTAACCCAAATCATTTTACCAGAGAGACAGACAATTAAGAAGCAATAGTTTAACATCAACTGTGACTACTTGTTGAAATGGATACCATTTATAGGCAGAATACCTGTGTATGTGTATGTGCATGTGCAAAGACACTCGGGTACCACAATTAGAATTTGAATCAAGTTCTCATTTTCAAGGAATTAAAACTTACATCAACTGAAATGTGAAGCCAATGGGTTACACATCATTTACTTATTTCATCAACCGGCAATGAGTGGAATCTGATGCAACCTCCATTCTTATACTAGTAAAAATATTACAAATATTTAACCCATTGAAAACAAAATGACTGGGTCACATTGATACAAAATATTTTTAAAATGACCATGTGGAGTGCAAATTTTGATAGTTGATACCTATCAAATATTCAAAAGTAGAGGTCAATTAAGAAATGCTTTTATTTGCTAATTGGGGGCTAAAACTGGGGGCTAATTGGGGGCTAAATATTTAAAAGTAGAGGTCAAATATTATCAACTACTATTCTGATGTTCAAATCTTTCGGGCAGACTTCATCAGAGACATTGCACTTCACAAATACAAAACAACGAAGTATAACTCCTACAATCATTAAGAAATTTAGAATTAACCTAGACACATAAATCCATCTCCATACTAAATTTCATAAATTTTCGGTAATCTTAGCATTGTTAAAATAAGTTTGTATTTACCTTAATCCGCTTAAACAAAGAATTTCCAACAACTCTAAATCAACTTCGAAAAAGATCATCATAAATTGCACACTTATATTTTTGTACGAAACAAACTTTCCATTAATCCTTAAGATGTCTAGTTTAATAAAACTCTTTAATAATTTTTTTTTCCATTATTACAATTCTCTCCTCATAAATGAATTCCGTCATCGAAATTCGTCATAACTTATACTTAAAAGTTAAAATCATGGTACTGGGCTTATGTCATTTCTACTTGTTCCTAAATTGTTTTTTTTCCAATGAATTATATTTCACTCCAGTCTTAAGTAAAAGTATCTACTAACTGTTCAAGCTTGCCTTTGCAAAATCTAATGCATTTCCACATAAATCAAAATTATCTTTAAGTTGTAATGGTTCATAACTTATTGCATAAAATTTATCTGGAAGAATAAATCAAAATTATAATCTTCAAATATACAGTATTATATAAAGCTACTATTTTCAATCAAATCATCTAATACCAACAAATCTATAGATCTTATTCAAAATATCTAATTCATATGTTCTTTATGTAACTAGTGTCTAGTGTCACTAAAAAACAATATACATATAAAATGTAAATCTTCAAACCTCATCTAAGGAATTTTGAATATCAAAACATTTCAAACTTGCAGTAATGTCCTACAAACACGCTAGCATAATTTCAATCAATAACCAATAAAAGACATAATGTATATTTATATAATCCTTGAAATTCAAATATTTTCTTCAGCTTCTGAAGTCATTAGTAAATCAAATCTCTTATCTTATCTCCTTCAATCTTCACGAATTGCTAAAGTTCACAACAATATGTACAATATATATACACACAAAAATTACATAAACAACTAGTCCTAAGGATTTGGAATTTAGCTTGGTTCCAATAACTAATTCTAACTAAGAGTATTCAGGACCTTAAACCATCTCTTTGATACCAAACTGCAACACCCCAAATTCGATATACAACGAACTAGGATGATATTCAGTCAAATCCTTCAACTTATATATAAATAGATTAAAACGTTCTATGAAATAAATTACTAAACAAAATCAGGATAAACTCCAAATAACATTTCCAAGAGTTTAGTATTAAAATGAAACGATGTAAACAAAGCTTGATCCTTACAAATGTATCTCCACCAAATGAAACCTAACAGAAATATCTTTCAATAAAACAAGTATGGAAACTAAAGCTCTAATGATGAACCTTCTACTGAAGCAATCTCTCATATACTAATCACTCATCCATATACTTGGTTCTACTCTGCAAAAATGGTGATAACGAGGGGTGAGCCATCAACTCGGTAAGTAAGTTCATGCATAGTTTTAATATTGAACGACTGATAATAAATAATACTTAGCATAACAATTCAAAACATATAACAGTAGTTTATAGGGCTAAGTTTAAAACTACACATCAACCTTGATAACAGATAAATCAGTTCATAAACATTTCAAAAGTTATAAACACATTAAATACAAAATCAAAACAATTAATTTGCTCATATCCTATAGTATCATAACAGAATGTCACAATTACCCGTGTGATGCAGTCATATCAGAGTGTTACATATACTTGTGTAACGCGATCATATCAGAATCAGAAACTACGGACAATGAGCCAAAACCATTTTTACAAATTCAAATAAAATCAAATGAGTAACGTTTTCATATCACAATAACATTATACAGATATCGGTCCATCGATCTTAGAAAATAGGTTTTATTAAAATAAACTACTAATTACCAAAATAGTTTTACAAATCTTTATATTTTTCATAAATCTCGGACGTTTACAAATAAACATCTATTTATATAATACTAAATCTAGTTAGTTCAAAAACACTTTAAATAGTTTCCTTATTGACACGCTCAAACGCGTGGGAATAAATCTCAAGTGTAGGATGTGTCGAAGTAATAATATTTCCGTGAGTACGAAGTCGAATTCATAAGGAAGTGGTGGAACTAATTCTATAAATTAAATATTACCTAATGCAATAAAATAAATCAAGTGATGTATGTGATTTGATTAAACTAAAATTAACAACTAAAATAATTAAATAAGCGAGACGAATTCAAATGGAAGGAAAGCTAGGTGGTCACACGGTCCCAATTCCGGATAAGGAAACATTAACTATTATGAAGCATGTTATTAACATGATAAGACTTCTTCAACTAAGGCCACACCACATTGTATTGATCCCGCAATGGTATGTGAATTCAATCAAATACACCTATTGGTCCTAGAGTGCATTTAATTGAAAACCGTCGTTAATCTAATACAAAGGTTAATTAAGTAATTTCCTATCGAAACTAATCTAGTATTGATTCTTGAGTCAATTAAGCCCTATTGCAATTTCAATTATTTCTCATATAATATTACAATAAATATCAAATCGGTTCTCATCAAAGATCATGCAATCTACTTTATCAATCGCAAAACACAAGAATTGAACACAAAGTAATAATATAAAATACGCTCAAAATCAATATCATGAAATAACACATAGAAAATATTACATAATCAAATATTCAAATCCGTTCATGGTTACTACGACCACCTAACAACAAAATTAGCTACTCATACAATCGAATAAACATAAAGAAAAGAAAAGGGATGCAATACAACCCATTCGGAGACATGTAGATTCGAAATCCGCTTTGGTCCGGCTGAGACTTCTCTTCCGCAGATCTTCATCTTCCTTGATGAATAATCGATGTAATCGTGCAACCAATAATGTGTTGGTGTTTGATGATGATGGTTGGTGTTTTGGGGAGTAAAGAATAGTGAAAATTGGCCATAGGCTGCAGCTAAAAGCTGCTGGAATGAACCCAGCTGAACTCTCTCTCTTCGATCTTCTTCCTCTCCTCTCTTTGGATTCACAAATAGGTGTTATTTATAGGAGATTTCAAGTTACTATTTAAGGCGGCGCTTGCCATTATGTACTATTCACGTGACTATTCACCGTTGACTGATCATGTACTATTCACGTGTACGTTACTGTTCACGTATACGGTGCTATTTATGTGTATAGTACTATTCACAAGCGGCGCCCAAATCTTCAATTTAATCCACTAAGGCTTCCTTGGTAAGCTCCTACGCCTCATACCAAGAATACATCTCCCGAATTGTCCGGTTTTGCCTTGACTCATCGTGTATTCGCATTAATTCACGGGACTCACCTAATAGCCGCACATACTCACAAAACATATCAAACGTACCAAAAATACTCAAAAATACAATCAAAATAAACGATTCAAGGGTCGTAAGTATATAACAATAATTTTACATAGTAACATTAGACATATGAACCTTTCTATAGAAAAATTTACAAAAGTTTCAGAATTGAATAACCATTCCAAAACATTTTCGGAAACCTACTGTTTTTCATAAAAACGAAAATTCCAGCATCTCCCATCTTACTTCAAAAATATATAAAAATTCAACTAACCAATCATTATCAATGGAATGAACATTAAATCGATTCTAAGGGTCTTTACTATCATTAATAAATCGTTTTCTATCAAAATACAACTTAATAAACCATCAAAATAAAACTTATGTAAATAAATCAATAGAAAACAAAAACTACCATACTATGAACTCTTCAAACTAACCTTGATTTCTTACCGCTCTATAATTACATTTCGGATGGACGGATTGAATAAAAAGAAAAACAATCGTCTATTTAGTTATTTTATTTTATTTTTCATAGCAGACACAACTATTATAAAGTACTCTTATATATTAACTCCTTAAACCCTAGTTCCCAATTAGGAAACCAGCACTAAAGAGAATTCTTATAATAATATTTCCCTTTTTATTTATTCTCAATAAATGTTTAATTTATATATTTATTTAATACCAAATATAATTCTAATATTACTTACAATTCTTTTTATTATTTTCTAGTGAAGGTAATTTTCGTTAAACTATCACGATTCCTATTTAATTATTTCTTCTCCAAAAATTGGGTTGTTACAAGTGGCGTAATATCTTTACACTAAGGTTGTAATACGAGGATAGTGCATTTTGACATAAAACCTCATAATATCCTTTTTGATGAAGATTTTTGTCCAAAGATAGCCGATTTTGGGCTTGCCAAACTATGCAAAAAGAAAGACAGTATGATGTCAATGTTGGGTGCAAGAGGAACAATAGGATATATTGCACCAGAAGTATTCTTTAGAATCTTTGGAGAAGTCTCTTAAAAGTCCGCTATCTACAATTATGGTGATCATCCTTGAAATGGTTGGAGGAAGAAAGAATATAGATGGTATTGTTTCTCACACCAGTGAAATATATTTTCCAAATTGGATTTACAAGCAAATTGAACCAGGCAAGGACTTTGAGTTCCATGGTGTTGTCACTGAAAAGGAAAAAGTGAAAACGATGAACATAGTGAGCATGTAGTGCATCCAAACCATTCCATCTAATAGACCATCAATGAGTAAGGTTCTGGAAATGTTGGAAGGTAGCCTAGAGAGCATGCAGATTCCACCAAGACCTTCTCTTTCTCTTCCAGCAAGATCACCAATCCCGTCGTTCTCAACACCAAGATCACCAAGCCTAGAGAGCATGGTGTTAATATATCTTTATTTTATAGATATATTAATAATTATAAGTTAATATTATGAGAAAATATTATATTTATATTAGTTTATGAATTTTAAAAAAATAGGTAAATAAGATCCTGTTAGAAAATTAATCTAACAATTTAAGTAAATATAAATTAAAATATTATATAATAAATTAATAAAATTATATTATAATTTTAATAAAAAGATTTTAAATAATTTAAAAATAATATTTATAAAAAGTTAGTGTAAAAATAAAATTATATAAAAATTAATTTATTAAAATAATATTAAAAAATAATAAAAATATAAAATATTTTTAAGATAGAGATTATGACACAACTAATTATTGAAATAAAAAAATTTTAGAGTTAAATATCAAAAGAATATTTTTCTTGACTCTCTGACATAAAGACAGAGACGAGAGTCTTCTTCGAGATTCCTTACTTCCAATAAACGGCATCCTTTGTTATTTTCCAAAAGACTCCAAACAGTAAAAAAAAAGTAGACTATACTTTTTTCAGTCTTTGAATTAAAATTCAATACGCGTGTGGAAAAATTAAAAAAGTAGTGTGAAATTATCCTTACGCGTGTGGCTGCAAAACGAAGTCTTAGAAGTGAAGTAAACTAAACAATAAATGTTTTTAGGTGTACTCAGGAACTCATTTTCTCGTATCGGTGTGCTCTGATAATTTCACAGGAAAATGAATTCCCAGCTCTTCTCTTCTTCACTTTCTCTTTCTCTTGTATGTTTCTTACTAGTGATTCTTCTCAAGACTCAGTCATCTTCTACCAATCCTGATTTGTGTAGACATCCATTTAAATGTGGGACTGTCAAAGCCGGTTATCCGTTCTGGGGAGACCCCGAACGACCAGATTTTTGTGGCCATCCTAAACTGAAGCTCGACTGTGATGATGAGCATGAAACAACCACCATAAGAATCAATGAGGTAATTTACCATGTTTTAGAAATCAATGAGAGTACCCACACTCTCAAGATTGCAAGAGAAGACTACAAGGAAGGTATCTGTCCAGCTCAATGGAAAAATGGTCTATTTAGAGTTCGTAACACCACCATTGATTCTCAACTTTTTTATTTTTCTCCTGCTGATGAATATGAGAATGTGACATTACTTTATGGTTGCCCACCGCCATTATCTCCAAATATTCCTGAACATTTTACTTGCCAAATAAATGGCTTCCCATATAATACTGGCTCAATAAAAGGAGGAGCAAACGGTCCCGGGGCATGTATGGCAAGTGTGTTTGTTCCAGTTCCTAAGAAATTATATGAAGCAACAATAGGGAATTGGTCAGCCTTGGAAGAAACTCTACCACGAGGATTCGAGCTGAACTGGATGGTCAAAGGCATGCCATGCGAGGACTGCACCAATTCTATGGGAAGCTGTGGTTATGACTTTCATTCACAAAAAACAATTTGCTATTGCTCACCAGACGGTATACCATTCGACAGACCATGTCCTACCTACCCAGACCCAGCCAGCCCCGACCAAACCCCAAAAGCGTCTCCAGGTTCTTCACCAGGTACACACACCCCCCTCCATATCAACTATATATACAAATTCTCTGCATCATAATAGATGTTGAGGGATATCATTATTTCTTTGCATTATAATTCTTACTAGTATTTAGGTTGATAATATTAGATAGCGAGTCTCTTTCTGGTGTTCTTAATTTTAAGTGGATTAACCATTAATTAATGTTCAATTATATTAAACAAGTAAATTCAATATTAGGTTTGTTAAAAACACAAATTGAATCAAATAATTTATTAGTATATATATTTGTTTCTTGCCAAACAAAGAGTATGAAATGATACCTGTCTCGAGAGAATATAGTAAGAGACGTAGAAATTGATTTCTTTAATCAAACTTCAAGGGAGATTTAATTTACATTTTGTGTTTGTGCATGCAAAGAGGTAAGGGGTGTGTGTGCATGTGTGTGTGTATATATATTTATATACACATATACACACTAAGATATACCTATCACTTTAATGAGATGAACTATTTTTTTAATTAGTTTTTTATTGTCTTGTTAAGGAAATACACTTGTTTTGACAATTTTTATTTAATGAGAGGGGAGGGTTGTTAGTCTTTAGTACTGTAGCAATGGCTTTCCAAAACAGAGACATCAATATCCTTAAAAATTAAAAGGAAACAAGCTACGTCTAAAAAGTAATTAAGAAAGAAAACTTAATTCGTTATTTTTTCAATAAGAACTTAATTTTTAATTTATATATGGTGTCCACAATATTTGATTTTTAGTGTTAAAAAACTATAATTACAAATGAGTAATTAAATTATCTTTTAACTAGTTAAGATTTTTGATTACTAAAACGCGCTTCTTATAAAACTGAAAATTCGAGTTGAAATGGAATGTCATCGGGGACGTGTCATGACAGGACTGCACCAAGTTTATGTCAGCTGGTTCTTCACCAGGTACACACACACCTCCATATCAACTATATATACAAATTCTCTGCATTATAATTGTGAAGAATCAACACAAAACAGAAAGCAAAACACAATACAATACAAAGAACAAATGAAGTTTCTGGAAATTGAGAGTAAAGTTCTTTCACACTGTATATATAAAATGATAAGGTTTCCAGATTACATCAACAATACATATCTCACAATATATAAACTAAGATCAGCTAAGCAATCTCAGCCCTTGATCTGTACAAGTCAGCAAAGTCACACACTTTGCATGTTTACTAATTAGAGACAATGCTAAGCTACACAACTGTTATTTGACTTGCTATAACCTTACACTTGATGAAGGGCTGTGATCAGTTTGGTGAGCTTGACTCACAATAGTAGATGTTGAGGGATCATTATCTATTTGCGTTGTAATTCTTCCTAGTATTTAGGTTGATAACATTAGATAGGGAGTCTCTTTCTGGTGGTACAACAAGCATTTTGTGGAAAGCATTAGAACCCCATTTGAGAAATTACAAAGCAAATCTCTATTTAATTTTTTATCTAACCCTTGTTTTTCTTGGTTTTACAAATCGGGGTTTATCTCATTGTTTTGATGATAGCAAATAATACCACTTTAGGAGATCACTACAAGAAAACAGTACAGGACATCCACTACGGGTAATGCCCGTATTGTCCGCAGTGGATAAGTATCAACTACGGGCATTGTCCGTAGTAGATAGGAATCATTTTATTTTTCCAATATTGTTTATTTAGTTCCATAATTAGCTATAACCCAATTACAAATAGTTAAATCTAGGGACATAGATTCCTTTGTTTTGACATAGATTCCTTTGTTTTGATAACTACATTATTTCTCATCCTCGCCGAGTATTGGATATTGTTGGTGATTGACAGACGTAAAAGAATAGAAAAATATGCAACAATAGTATTTAAGCACTCTATCGGGATTCAAACTCTTAATTCTTTGGTTATTCTTTGGTATAACAAAGCTCAAATACAAATCAACATACTCAATGTTATTAACCAACAAACCTGAAAAGTTAACCTAATAGGAAAGGCTCCAACAATAGTATTTAAACACACTAACAAATAAAAATATTATATTAATGGGCTTCATTTTTAACTTTTTAGTCTATTTTGTGGTGATTACTTATCAATTTAAGAAGCCTACCATGGGTATTTGGCAATAATAATTTATCAACAGTTACTTCTGTTGTGAAGATTGTTAAAACAATAATTTCAAAGTTGTTGTTTTTGGTTGATGATATTAAGTTATATCTTTGAATGCAGCCATTGCAGCCATTGCAGCTGGTGTTGTGGGAACAATAATAATCCTCTCCATTTTTCTCATAAGAGGCCTGGAATACAGAACAAAGAATTGCCAAAACATGGAGGCCTTTATGAGGAATTTTGGATCTCTTGCTCCAACAAGATACAATTATTCTGATGTTAAAAAGATGACAAACTCATTTAGCAATAAACTTGGTGAAGGAGGCTACGGCGATGTATACAAAGGGAAGCTACCCGATGGTCGTCTTGTGGCAGTGAAGCTCTTGAAGGAATCCAAGGGTGATGGAGAGGAATTTAGCAATGAGGTAGCTAGTATCAGTAGAACATCTCATGTTAATATAGTCGGTCTTCTAGGTTTTTGTTACACAATGAATAAAAAAGCTCTAATCTATAAATTCATGTCTAATGGATCTCTAGAGAAGTTCATAAATGATGAGGAATCTTCAAGTACAGACCACACTTTGGAATGGAAGACAAGGTATCAAATTGCAATTGGCATTGCAAGAGGACTGGAGTATTTACACCGAGGTTGTAATACGAGGATTGTGCACTTTGACATAAAACCTCACAACATCCTTTTAGACGAAGACTTTTGCCCAAAGATATCTGATTTCGGGCTTGCTAAACTCTGCAAAATGAAAGAAAGCATCATATCGATGTTGGGTGCAAGAGGAACGGTGGGGTATATTGCACCAGAAGTATTTTGTAGAACCTTTGGAGAGGTCTCTCACAAGTCCGACGTGTATAGTTATGGAATGATGATTCTTGAAATGGTTGGAGGAAGAAAGAATATAGCTGGTATAGTTTCTCATACCAGTGAAATATATTTTCCAAATTGGATTTACAAGCAGATTGAACCAGGCAAGGACTTTGAGTTCCATGGTGTTGTCACTGAAGAGGAAAAAGAGATTGCAAAAAAGATGATCATAGTGGGCATGTGGTGCATCCAAACCATTCCATCTGATAGACCATCAATGTGTAAGGCTCTGGAAATGTTGGGAGGTAGCCTTGAGAGCATGCAGATTCCACCAAAACCTTCTCTTTCTCTTCCAGCAAGATCACCAATCCCGTTATCGTCGTTCTCAACACCAACATCATCACAAATACCTGCATCACAGGAAGAAATCTGCATTGACTTGAACGATTATGTGAACTGTAATTAAACTTGTCCAAATACTGCCCCAGTTGTAGAAGTAGAATTTGTTATATTTGTCTAGTGATTATCTATATTATCTATAATCATACTAGTCACCTAACTTGAATGTGAGATTTTCATTGTTAATCCTAAGTGAAATAGACTTGGCCACTTAATGCAAAGATCATGAATTCACTACCTTAGGATTTTGCAGGGTATCTTTGGAGTGCAGGGTGTCTTTGGAGTCATGTATATCAGAACAAGTTACTGAGAAGGTCATATTACATGCACATTACTGACACTTCAAAGAATTTTAAATATCATCTACAGTAGAACAGCCTTCAAGAGAATGTCTTTGATTATTTTCTAACAGTGGATGTTTTGATGCAAAGGCAGTGGACATTGTAATAACGATGTACATGACCATGACTTCAAAATTTCAATTATTGGGGTTATATTACTGGAGATTTTGTCGCCTGTGGCTTCAGGATTTGACAGTCAGGAGTTGAAAAAGTTTTGTGTAAGCATTCTCTTGGGTAACAGACTCAACAGTCAATTCTAATCAAAGCACCCCAACCCTTTGGTCCCTATAGACTTAATATGTTATGCGCAAACAAAATATGGAGCGATAGATCTGCTAAAAGAAGCAATTTGAATCAGCACCAGACCTCCTGTCAAGAAGCTATGATTAATCAGAAGAAAAGAAAATAACAATTTCCTTCAAAAACTGGGAGACAACAGCAGAAATATAGCTACCACAAATAACTAGAATACGAAAAGAATGGTTGAAGCTCAAGATGAGCAATTACATGAGACACTTCCAACCTGCTGCCATGATCTAATGCTAAATTTGGCGAGTCTGATACATCATAATCAACCCAGCAATTTAACTATGAGAAATAATGGGGTTGCATCAGCTGATCTGTGTAGAAAAAGAAGGCTTGCTAATAAATAATGCTGTTGAGGAAACACATCAGCTTCTCAGGCTTCACTTTACACAATTTAGCTCACACCTTGACTGCCCTCATGTTAAATCCTGAAAAAATCCTGCCCTCAGTCAAGGGCATTGTCACCAGATTACCAAGAAAGAACGGTCTCCTCGATCAAGGGCATGCAGCTCAACCACTAAGCTAACTTCAACAACCATGAGAAATGAAAATCAGAATATATTTCCAATGATACAAGAAGTAAGCTATCTTATCACTTAAGGAAGAGCCCATTAAAGCAGAAGTCCCAAGGTAATGGACAAAGTTTGCTTATGCTACATGCATACCCACCATCTCTCACACATATTTTATTGGTCAAGCCTGTACACATATAAACCACAATCATACAGTAAAGGGTGAAAATTATGCCAAAACTCATTTTTAGATGACACTATGTTGTACAAAGTTTACCCTGCTTTTCAAAAAAAAAAAAAGTTTACCCTGTTTAACAGAGCCATATGGTGACAAACGAAACGAGCAAGGAAATCCTTTTTCATGGCACATCAACATCTTTTCTCCTACAAATGAGTTGACAATTCAAGAGGTATCACTACATGGTACATCTGTTAGCTTCGTAATTTTCAAATTCTTTTCCTTGCTATCCTGTAGATCTGCCTGCAAAATTCATCAGCTAAAATTGATCAAGGACTCAACAGAACTGTTCACCAATAATATCAAGGCAGTTCCTGAACCACATAAGGCACGTCAGAAGCTAATTTTTTATTTATCGGTTTTGAACATTCAATTTGTAATGTAAATGGAATTTACTTCGTTGTGCTTTTCTCCAAGCTCATTACATACTAAATCAAGTTGTACGGCTTACCAGTTTGAGTTTCAAATCTGTGATTGCCCGCTGTCTCTGATATGCAAAAAACTTCAACGACTGGTAACAGTAACACCCCACCAAAAGAAAAAAATAATATTAAATTAAAAAAGCATATCAGCATTAAATTAACCATAATATGAAATGATGACCAATAAACAAATGTAAGCAAATTAAAACGAGAGAAATGAAGTTATGAGAAGAAGAGTTCTACTTACTCCAAGTCTCTGCATTTCAAGCGATCTTTGTAATGCTTTTCTTTTAGTTAGAAGGTTCTCAGCCTTTAATTTTATAGGCCGTCTGTAATTTTTTCCACGGAAGATGATGATAGCATGACCTTCTTTTAACTTCTCCACTGAAACAAGTACCCCACCACCTTCCGCTACAAGCCATTTTGCGGTATAAAGAACTTGAACAAACAATCTCTGCATGGTAATCACCTTGACAACTTCTCTGTGCTTCCAGTGCTGATGTAGGCCCTCTATGACACCATCAAAGATTCCGCGCCTGCCTGAAGCCAATATTAACCCAAATCATTTTACCAGAGAGACAGACAATTAAGAAGCAATAGTTTAACATCAACTGTGACTACTTGTTGAAATGGATACCATTTATAGGCAGAATACCTGTGTATGTGTATGTGCATGTGCGTGTGCAAAGACACTCGGGTACCACAATTAGAATTTGAATCAAGTTCTCATTTTCAAGGAATTAAAACTTACATCAACTGAAATGTGAAGCCAATGGGTTACACATCATTTACTTATTTCATCAACCGGCAATGAGTGGAATCTGATGCAACCTCCATTCTTATACTAGTAAAAATATTACAAATATTTAACCCATTGAAAACAAAATGACTGGGTCACATTGATACAAAATATTTTTAAAATGACCATGTGGAGTGCAAATTTTGATAGTTGATACCTATCAAATATTTAAAAGTAGAGGTCAATTAAGAAATGCTTTTATTTGCTAATTGGGGGCTAAAACTGGCTACGTTCTAAACATCCCCAGACACCTATTGCTAACTTTAAGATTTCTGAGAATAGGTTCACATTCTTAAAATGACTCCTCTTTGACAATAAATTGTAAGGTGTACCGTGATTTCAGACTGCATAGAGGAAGTATCATATTGCAGGGGAAATCCAATAGATCATAACAGTAATGAACATGGCTCTGAAGTTATCATTCATTTCAAATGCTAGTTATGCTATCAAGAAGTGTAGTAACTAGGAAAGCTATACCGGTTCATATACTAATATAACACCACATAAAGTAGGGTGACGTGTCTGCCACATAATCTCATAGAGAAGATATTAAGATTAATATGCTTGATGTAGCTGTGGGTGCTTGTGTGAGGAGAATTTGTTGCAAGACAAAAAGCCTAAGAAAGTCATGCCAAAACGAAATTCGTATACAAGTGTTATCATGGAGCAAACATTTATAATGCCAAAAGCTAACACATTCACAAGTTATAACTTCACTCAGTTGTTTAGATATCAAACCAGGAAACTGAAATCTTTATGTTACTTGTTAAATTTCTAATTAAGAATACTGAACCTGTGAAGACGGAAAAAATTTCCTTACCAAGCAACAAGTTACTGTTCATCTTCAGTCCTATCCTACGGAAACATTCTCGCTCCTCATCTGTAATCATTTCCTGGTCTGCATCCAGCTTGCTAGGTGTCCATGCAGAATTCAACTTTGATAACTCTTTTGCTGCCTTCTGTATTTTCAAGTTAAGCTGCAAAATTCATAAATAACTAAATGAGTATCTTCGCAAAAAGCTGTGGATCATAAAATAACATGATAAATGGAAACTTACAATGAAAAGCTTTCGTTCTTGCTTTCTCAGTTCTCTCTCTAAGTTTTCCTTATCAGCTTCCAATTGAAGTTCAAACTCTCTGTTACCCTTTTCAGCATCTCCAAATTCAGTTTGGATATCCTGGAATTCTGATAAAGTTCCAGTTTTGCCAGTACTTTCTGGTAGTTCATCAGGCACAAAAAAAGTTTCAATTGCTTTCAGCCGCGCACCTTCTTCTTGGAGTTGGCATCTCTTAAGCTCCTTCTCTCTCTCAAATATCAAATTTGCAACTCCCCAGGGAAGAAAATCCTTGCCTCTATACAGTATTATAAAGAACTTATTGCGCAGCAACAAATCTCCTCCTGTGAGACACTGCATCAATGACACATCCTAGTTATAATAAGTTAATTTCTGCAGAAATTAATCACAGGCATAGATGCAAACATACAAAGCAAGATAGCATCCTAGAAAATGTTAGGTGCATAGGCGAGCATTCTAGGTTCTGAGACATGCCAGCATACCCTTTGACTCTTACGAGACATTATAAGCAGAAAACAACTGAAGAAGGGCAGGAAAACAACCCATCAATGAAACACCAAAGATTTTGGCCCATAAGGAATGGATAGATTGGATTTTTCCATCAAAGCTAAATGGTTTTAGTGAGCTTGATGCAGACTAAGGTAAATATATTGGGAACAGAAAGAAGGATAAGATCTTGAAGGGACTGTAAAAAAATCAGCCATCAGTACGTAAATAATTCTCCAAACTTGATAGTAATTCATGAGGGTGTTATTGTGGTTAGACGACAATACAGTCTCATGGCAACCACTACAACAACTGCGTTAATATTAGGATGATTCCAGAAAGGAAAAGATAGCACTAGGGTGCTACATCAAGATGACATTTAAGTGACTAAAATATGGCAGGAACATCTTGTCCCAATATATGGCCAACTAATATGCTCCTGATGCTACTTAATGATAGGTGATGGCATACACAAGAAGCTTGCCTACACACCAAGAATGGGTGCCTTGAGATATGTATAAACAAATAAATCTCAACAGGTCATGGATGTCATGCGTCAACGGTTTAAGAGATATCCATCACATCAACTTGCCTTAAGTTCATTAGCCATTTGCTCATTGTTGGTATTTGGAACACCCCACTTCACCGCAATCTTAGCTATCAGACTTTTCTCCCACAATTTTAAGATAGCAGCAGCTAAGCCTTGAAGTTTCCGATTCCTCCCTTCAGGAAATAAGAATAGATTCAAGTAAAGATTCTTGAATAGAGAAACGTGCACGCACACACAGTATCCATTGTGAGCCTAGTATATCTATCATGCAAAATCTCAAACTTCACAATAATGTTCACAATGTTATGTTATTGTGCTTCATAGACCCATTACTAACATAAGAAATTAACAGTTGGCAAGGCAATACCAAGGACAAAATGAGTAGGTAAAGGGTGAGCAAGCTTCCTCAAGTATGTCAGTTCATCATCTGTCATCTTTGATCTACCATCTGGTGGACAACGCCTGAACGGAGGTCTGAATCCAGGAACCACTTCTGGAAGCAAATCAGCATCAACTGGCAACGGCTTCCACATCCACCAATCAATGAAGCGAGGTCCTAAGCCATCTAACAATCTATCACCTTCTCTCTCATACAGTGATCTATCTATTGGATTATTTCCAAAATGTTCTTCCATAAATATGCTAGTTGGTGTAACGTCGTCTTTCACATCCTTTCCAAAAATGTTTTCATCTACAGTAGTAGTAGTAGTAGTAGATTTTATTCGAGAATCACCAATTCCGTTTTCTAAATTCAAGTGATGTAATTTTGATGAAGGTGCTTTTTGACCACCAGCAAGCCATGAATGCATGTTTGAAGAAGATTTGGAAGTAAATTGATAATTGTATCCTCTGTAAATAACAAGAGTATCTTTCCTACTCCAGACAACCAAGCCTCCTGTCTTCAGCTGTGTTGAAAAAACACAATTCAGAGAAACAACAATATCAATAATATAGAACACAGCTTCTAAAAAAAAAAAAAAAAAACATTTTAATGCATACAATTTCGCTCAATAATATTCGGCAGTAAAGATTCACAGAGTCAGTCAGTCATCAAATATATAGCATCCGAAAAATATTCAAGCACGACAGACAAACGTGAAGGCAACTCCATTAAACATGTCTCCTGGCATTCTTCTATTTCTACAAATTGAAGACATTCATTGACAATATAAGAGAAACAACAAAGTAAACAAAACCAAACCTCAACAATTTCTCTGGCTCTCTCCATATTTCGACAAAGAGGAATATCAAATTTGACCATGGCAAGCTCACTCCTCCTCCAAGCCAACCTAATCTCATAAACAACATTCTCAGTCACTCCAGCTTTCATCACCTTGACCCACTTCCTCATCCTCCTAGCTTCACCTCTCAGTCTCCCCAGCAAAACCTTATCAAGAACCGTCTCCGCTCTCCTCTCCACCTTCTCTTTCTTCATCCTCCTGTACACAACCCTCTCCTCCTTCGACCACGGCATTTTCCCTCCAAATTCCCTCACCTCCTCATCACCACCACCACCAATCTTCTCAAAACACTCCCTCAACTCGAACGGCTTGAAGTCTTTCTGGGTATTTTCACAAACTCCATTCTCTTGAAGCTTTTCGATGTTCCGGATAATCTTCTTCATCGCTTTCTTCCCTCGAACACCACTCTCTTTGTCTGTCAATGCCCGGTCTGCCTTCTCAACTTCCTTCTCCGTCGTGGGTTTCGAAGGGTCGCTGATGATTTCATGGGGTTGCAGGACCGGAGGAGACCGCATCCATGGAGCTGTGGGGATTTTAATCGTTGAGGCATCGGATTGTCGTGGGAGTGAGATATCAGGGGCTTTAATGAGTTTCAGGGTTCTGGGGTTGCTTCTGTTTTTTGCATTCAAAGAGGAAACTGGATAAAAAGAGTGGAATTGGAGAGAATTGGGTGGAGAAGGAGAGGAGAGGAAGAGAGTGACAAGCATGAGTGATGATGATGATAATGCTGACACTGATTTTCCACAACTCTTCATATTCAACTGGCAACATTTGTGGTTGTGACAGTTATAAACTTGAGATCCATTAATCTAGTGATCCACATACACCAGAATCCAGATATTTACATATGGTCATTGTAAACAGATTGGACTGGTGTCAACTAAAATATCCAAACCTTTCTACTTTTTGAACTAAAAATATTCTCATAGCGGGAGCCTTTTTGAGTTGCTTTCACGGTTGGACCGTGCGAGTAGAAAGAAGTGCGAGTTACCTTTACCAATAAATAATCAGTGTAGATACGATTCAGTTATATATATATACATCAAAATATGCCCCACAAATGTACAATAGAAATATATATTATAATTGATTAAGCCCACGAGCAGGGAACTTAAGACTAGCCCAAACCAAGTATCTGAAAGTTACTTGGAAGAAATCTCCACTTTTAACATCCAGAGAGCTTGTTTCTTCTCTACAACCAATTTTTATAGTCATCTGAAACTGTAGCAACCAACAACCAACATCATTTACAACCAATATATCAGAAGAAACCCAACCAAACTACAAGTCTAATGGGGGAAAAAAAAAAAAAGAACTATCAGATTTTTCTCCTAAAGAAACAATTCAAGTTAAGCAATGTGCTATCACATCAGCTTCCCCCATCCATCGTCACCAGGATCGCGAAGTGTTCCGAGCATCCAATCCATCCATACAGTATAATGGCCATAATTATGACGGTACGTTGTGTGATGAATGGTGTGGTAGCCGGCTCCCATCACAGGCCATAACTTGGCATGGATGCAATCATGGATGTTTGCTGTCCATATGGCCTCAAGGAATAAGAGTCCTATGTGTGTTGTAAAATGAGTTGGCACGATAAATAGTGCTATAACATGAGGCACTGCCTGCAGTATACCGTCCAGCGGGTGAAATGCCAAACCTGAAATAAAAGAAATATTTTTAAGTCCTGAATAAGAAAATCCAAACAAAATCTCAGGCGAAAAAAATTGCATTGAAAAGCCATCTGGAAGAAAGAATTCAACTTGTTAGCCGAAGTCTAACATAGAACAAAGAAGAGACTTTTCAAGAGAAAAAAGGGAAGCACAAACTAGTAAATTAGGAACCGGTTCAACAAGATTGATCATATTTTCAAAACTGAAAAATGCAAATTAGAAATAAATCAGATGTAACTCCAGCAGTATCTTAACCACCCTTGTCGTGTTACTAATTTTTGCACTCTTTTCTCCATACTTCCTTGCAGTAAAAACTGCATAGATATTTTCGTTTTATTGATTTTGGACTGACCTACCTTACCAAATTAAAAAAATACGTTAAATTCCATTTCCATTTCCACTGTTTGTTTGAGATCAAATGTCGTATTTCTAGGTTGAAACCAAAAAAAAGGAGGATACAGTTAGTTTCAACAAGAATAACCTAATCCGATGAGGTTCGAGATTTCAATTTAGAAGGTAGACAACAATGAGATTAGATTTCGCAATACTAGTGTGGACGTAAGGACTGTAAGGGAGCTTAAAAATTCTGTTAAAGCTACTGGGATGAACAGATGCTATTTAAGAAAGTGATTAAAGCTAAAACTGCTACCAACTACATAAACCCCGTTCTTGTACATTCTTAAGCATAACGAAATATATTAGTATGTATCAATTGACTGTTCAACTCTCTCTCTCACTAAATTTATTAAGTTTACGCCCAAAGGAGATGCTATTAGTCAACAGGTCTAAATTCACCAAATATAACATCTCCCTACATAACATGACAATATGACATTATCAGCTAAGTAGAGAAATTGAAGGGTAATAAGCAAGGTGGGAGGGTATATATATATATAGTTTTTGTTGTCCCCTTCTATTAAATGAATGAACATGCACAGGATGCATCCGAAGCAAACAATCCTCAAGACGTAAAGGTGCAGTAACATAGAAAATAAAAAAGAGTGACAATAGTAGGAAAGTTTTATGGTCTGTCCTCATTGTGTCAATAAACTGTGATCAAAATTTCCAAAGTCAACAACATGAAGGGTCTAAGTCCATGTCCTTTCATAGAAATGCAATATGTTATTATCCACTGCAGTGATGGCCTGAGTGGATCATATACAAGTCCTGCTGTTACAGCTAAAAACATCTGTAAAGCTTGGTGTTCTATAGACGTTCGGTATTTTATAGCAAACATAACCTAAGCCATCTAATCATTGTGTACCTCTGTTCAGAAATTATAAGTTATCCCAACAACAAAGAGTGCACGTTACAAGTAGGAAGTAAAGACATCACATGGTCATTATATATTCCAGTTAGCAGTCAGCCTATTAATTAAATCCAGAAAACTATTCAACTTGAGTAAACGAAACATAAGCCATCAAAATGGAAGTGAATAGGCTAAAGAACATACCAGCAAATGGAGAAAGAGTATTCTGCTTGTTGTAGATGTGATGGGTTGCATGAAGATGCTTGTACAAAAATTTGATGTCATGCAACTCCCTGTGCATCCAATAAATCCCAAACTCCACCAATGCAAGATAAATAATTAAATAGACCAGATAACCAAGCCAGCCAACGTCGCTTACTCTAGAGAAACATTTTGTCCAGCCAATCTCAACCATGTACTCAGAAAGTGTTGGAAGAACACAGTACCATGGCATGGCCTTCATAGCAACATATATTTGCAGCAGCATAGCTTTTCTAGAAGGGACGGCATCTGCAACAAGAATATACAAAATGCTTCATTTTACGCCTTGTAGAAGAGATACTTAATAAAAAAAACAATGGACAGTGTACGACATCCCACATAAACTTCAGATGATTGACTTAGGCTAAAAAGATAATTGAATAGAACAAAATATGAGAAATCCATGTAGAAACAGAAGCAATATTTAGATCACCAAAAATTTCCTGAACATCATATGTAGAAGATAGCCATCAAAGCTAGGTCAAAAAGTATTCTGTAATGAACACTGAACATTTCAATCACTTGGAAAAGAAAAATGTTTCCCACACATCTAGAACATAACAAATAGGTCACTAAAGGTACAACATTCTCTAAAGTCCAAAAGTGGAATTGGAAAAGCAAAGGAACGACAACATTTTGATGTCCTCACAGGCATGTTTCCAAGGCCAGAAAACTGATTTCCGAGCCTAAAAAACCTAATGAAAAGTTTGTCACAACTTTAACAACCTTATGCTTCAATCTCGCAGAACATAACTCAATGCCGAAACAAGACAAGAGGGTCTGCTCAAAGGCAAAAATGAATCACTTTATTCAGGCAGAACACAAAGATCAACCGTGTACATACTTGTATCAAGTTGAAATCCAGCACAATAGGATTATAGACTTTAATCCAAGAAAATCAAGACGATGGCAACGGAAAAATATTATATGAACCAAGGCACCCTTAATGTGCCCATCAACGAACCAAAGAAAATAAATCATAAGACAAACACTAATAATACAACCATCAATTAATTGGAAAAAAAAAATTAGAGTCAGAAAAATCCATCTGACAACATATGAATATAATGTTTATAAAAACGAGTACTATTACATTAAATATGTAGAGCATTGTGTCCGTTGACCAAACATGAACCAAATTAAAACTCGACAAAACTGAGCAGAAGTAACATATTATAATAAGTTTCACTTCAATAGATGAAGAAAGAGTTGTCAATAGACTGATTAGAATTACACATGTAAACAGAACCAATCCAGCATTACACATATAAAAAAAAAATATTAGAGAAAGCAGATACAAGGTCAAAAAACCAAAATTGAAGGCAACCCCATCTCATCTCAAACATGCATTATCAAATTCAATATCAAAATTCGATAAAAACATGTAGAAGAAAGATAAAAAGAGGTGGTACGCAATTCATGAACTGAATGAAAACAAACAGACCCAGATTTTCAAAATCAACAGCCAATCCAAACACATTTGATATCAATCTCAAAACACCCACCAACCAAAATTCAAAAACTTTCACGTATACACACGTAAAATAAACAACAAAAACCAAAAAAAAAAAAACAAGTGGGTACCTTTAGGAACATAGACGTTGCGTTTCAAGTAGTAGATAAAGAAGCACCACAAGAACCCAGAGGCGAAGTAGATAGAAGAAGCGGAAATGTAGTTGCGGAGCCAAGTCTGAAGAAAATGCGGGAGCTGGACCCACAATCCGCACGGCGACAGATAACCCAACACAATGCGGTTGTAGAGCGCCGTCTCCTCCACGAACAGCCGCAGGTACTCGTCTCCCATTGCTGCGTCCGGCCTTCACGTTTGAAAACGATTCCGGCGCCGGCCAGATATATTTAAAATCACATACAAGAGGAAAAAGAAAAAAGAAAAAAAAACAGAGAGAGAGAGAGTGCGTGCGTTGAGTGAGTTGGATATTTATTGTGTGATGTGTTGTGTTTGTGTTTTCTTTTGGTGGTTGTTGACTTGTTGTAGTTGGTTATTGTTATTGTAGTTGTTGTCGTTGTTTCGTCGTTGTTGCTGTTGATGTTATTTGGGATTCCTAAGAGAGACAACAGTGTCGTTTGTGTATCAGCAACCAACCAGACAAAAGTCCGACGAAGTACATTTGAAGAACGGACGCCTTTTACTTGTATCTACTCAACCAGATCTCGCCACGTGTCATTGTCTTTTGCTAAAATCGACAGCCTAGTGTCCACCATCCAACCAAAACCCTTTTTTTTTTTTTTATTATTCCTTTTTTTGCAAAGAACATTCTTTCTTCCATTATTTAAAAAATATATAAAAAAAAGTAAAAAATAAAAATGGTAGAATATATTTTTTTAAATAACACTTTGACTGTAATAATACGTTTGATGCGTGAAATTAGATTAAAATATTTTTATGAGATTGGATTAAATTTTAGATTGGATTAAATTTTAGATTGGATTAAATTGGGACTAATTAGTACAATGATATGTTTAGTGAAGTACGTATAGTACTAAAAATAGTATTGTCCCTTATTTAATATAGAATAGAATTTGATTAAATTAATTTTTATATAAAATAAAATTATTTTTAAATATTATATAATTAAATTAAAATTATATAAAATAAATATAAAATTTTAAAAATTAAATATATTTATATTAAATATTTTAAAATTATTTATAAACAAAATATATTATAGTATAAAAATATAAAAAAGTTAAAAGAATATAAAAATATTATTTAGTGTACTATAAAATTAAATAAAATATAATTATTTTATATTTATATTAATAAGTATCAAACTATATTAAATTTATTTTTTTAAAAAATAAAATTATTTTTAATAAAATATTTAAATTAAATTTGATTAAAAATTAATTTTTAAATAAAATAAATATTTAAATATTATAAATAAATTTATTTTTTATCGATATTAAAAAAATTATTTTTAAAATATTTTAATAATATATATTAAATATTTATTATTTATACAAAATTAATTTTTAAAAAAGTAAAAAAAAAAAGTAGTATTGATTCCCGCCTGGGACTGGACTGGAAACAAACAGGCTCTTATTGTGTGGGTGATTTTCTCCTCTTTTACGAGAGTAGATATCTCCCGTTATAAGAGTACATAATCGGACAGTATGTTTAGTGATTGATTTCGACTTAATCTCGATAGGTCCTAACAATTATTAATCTTATAATTATACCCTTTAAAAATAAATTGCAGTTCTATATATATATATATATATAAAAGTGGTTAAATATATGAAATAAAAGTCCTTTTATGATTGTCTTATGAATTTGAAAAAATATATAATTATTTGAATAGTTGTAATTCGGCAGCGCTATTGTCTACCATTCTACGCAAATTTTTTGATTTATTCAAAGTGGAAAGCTCTGTGGTCAGAGACCATTCTACACAATTATTATTATTATTATTAAAAAAATTTCATCTAGAAGAAGAATAATATATGTTGAAAATAAGACGATAATAAAATTAAAGCAACCGGTTTAACTGGCAAAACTGTTCAAGGTTAAAAGTGGGAATGGATGGCAAGTGAGTTGGGTTAAGGTAGATTTCGCAAAATCTAAATCCGAATCTGTATTATTTTTTAACATTCAAATTTAACCATAAACCCTTAAAATTATGTAAGTTTAGGTGCGGGTTTGCATCAATGGGTTTAACTCAAACCCGAACTCACCCGTAAACCCGCATAATTTCTCAAGTTCGAATTTATCCACGAATTCAATTAATAAAACACACACTTGTCACGGGTGGAAACCTAAGGGTTTTCAGGTGAAGTTGCTATCCATAACATGGGACCAAAAAATTTAGAGGTTTGCTTTTAACATGGTGATGGTGATAGTGAGGTGGGCCGGCTGGCTGGTGCACTTGATGATGATGATTGATCATCACCATCACATTTATGGACCATGAAATTGTATTTATTAATCAAATATATGCAACTCTCAACCAACTTTTTGTAAAAGCCACCATTACCGTATCTTTATCTCTAAGTTAAAACCTTTACAGGTATTTTTTTTATTTTTTTTATTTTTACTCCAAGAAATAGATATTTAAATTTATTTATTTTTGCTTTAAAGTAAAAGAAAATTAAACTTAAAGAATATATATATATATAGAATTTACAACTGTTATGAGAATGCCAAAAAGTCAAGTGAAGTTTGAGTTGGCAAAATTTTAAAAAAATTTTGCTAGATCATGTGAGAGAATTGATTCTGAAAAAAATTAATTGCTTTGGATTCCATGCATGCATTTTGTCTTAATTTGATTTTTTTTTTTTTTTTTTTTTTTTTTTGTCTTTCCATATTTGTTATTCATTTGACTAAATCTGAGTAACTTGAATCGAGGGATTTTATGTCTAAATTTGAGTAGTGAATTAAGGATTTTATGTCCAGAAAAAGAAAAAAAAACAAAAAGAGAAATTGTGTAAAAATATAAATATTTCCAGAAAAAGAAAAAAAAAACTAAAAGAGAAATTGTGTAAAAATAGAAATAGATTTTTGGGTAGGATTACAAAACTCAAAGATTAATATGGTTACGTTAGCGATCAGGAAGCGTAACTTGAAAACTAAATAGAATCCCTGAAACTATATATATATATACACCCTTCTATTGCTTTGTATTTTTTCAATGTGGGATTCATCCCATTTTGTATTAAGTTCACATATGAATTTTTTAACATTCTCCCTCGTATATAAGTCCGGTTGGCTTTGGCCACCCTTTTTTGAGATACCGTGTTAAGTTTGCGTATACATATATATATATATATTAACTGATGCCATAACTCAAGACAATGTAATTTGATGATAAAGACGCTCATTTAATATTATAAGTTGAAGTCACGACATGTCAAGTAACAACTTTCCTTTGGATTTTGATGTAATATAATTTAATGATAAAGACGCTCATTTAATATTATAAGATGGAGTTACGACACGTTAAGTAACAACTTTTCTTTGAATTTTGCTGTAATGTAATTTAATGATAAAACACTTATTTAATATTATAAATTGAAGCCACGACACGTTAAGTGACAATTTTCCTTTGGACTTTGATGCAAGGAAAGACAATTCAAAGATTGTCACACTCCAAACCACACGTGTGTGTTGTGATGAGTAAATGTTGAAAAGAAATCTCTTTTTCTCTCTTCTTTTGATTTTCAAAAACATTTGCATTTTTAGAATTTGTAAAACGGAAAAACACGTGTGGAAAAGGACACAATAGATTGTATTGTCCAAATCATCATGCCCATAGATTTCATTTGAAATTGTAAAACATTATTTATATAAATTTTATGTAAAAATAATATAATATATGAATTATAACTATTATATTTATTATTAGATAATGTGATTGATTATATGACATCAATTTTGTAAACAATTTGTACAGTTTAACGTACTTCTGTCAAACCGGTTGTCAAAAAATTCAACAGGTTAAATTTAATTGAATCGAATTAAGATTTTATTTTCCAAAAAAAAAAGAAAATTTTAAGATCAAGACACCACCGTAAAAAATGATTTTTCTTAATACATTTTTCTCTCTTGAGTTTGCATTGATTCTTTAAAAAGAGTGTTGGAGACCAATTTTAATTTGATATATATAGGTTTTCCTAAGATAAAATAATGCGAATCTTTTCTTTTCCCATATAAATATTATTATTGAATTCTTACTTAATAACTAAATTTTTTTATTATTATTATAACGAGAATCCTCATTTACATTATGGTCGTTACTATTTGGGTCATATTTATTATTAGGAGCAAAGTCATAAAATTATATTCGGAATGTCAAGATAATAAAATATAATATTTAGATAGCTAAAATAAAAAAAAATTAAAATTAAAATATATACATTTAAGAAAATTTAAATAATTCAATTAATTATTTATAGTGATGGGTTCAAATCACAATTTGTTCAAAAAATAGTAAGTGTGAAGAGAATCATCCCTTATATCGTGAAATCATTTGCTATTAAGTAATACTTGTAGTGCTTAATTTCGCGAACCTTACTATTTAGTTGTATTCATTAATACCTGAATATGTCTTCTCTCGATGAATCTCTAACTCTAATCAGAGGTGTCAACACTACAAACAAATTCCATCCACATTGTTATCAAACGATGTATCAAAATGGATGAGGTTAGTGGTCCATTGAAAGGTGTGTGTGTGTGGTTCATTGAAACTATAAGACAAGATTTGAATATGACAACTTTGACATCACACAAAAATCTTAGAGAACAATTCCTCTTCTTCCATGGTTATATTCTCCTCTTCTTCCATGGTTATATTCTCATCTCCCAATCAATTTATTCTCTTTTACAAAAATATTGCAACAAATTTACTTCATTGTATATGACTATATGTGATGCAAGGAACATCTTTTAACTCCTCTTCATCTCCCAATCAATTTATTCTCTTTTACACAATTTTTTTACGATGAATATTAATTCGTAATAAATATTAAAAATTTTAACTTTTTTACCGTAAATTTTAAGTCTTTTTATCCATAGTAAAATTTACTTTATAATAATTACTATTTATCGTAAAATATTTTATCACAACAGTACTTATAGTACCGCGAACTATAACATATTTCCTCTCTTGTGCACCAATTAATATGTCAGACAGCAATACAACATTAAAAAAAAAAATAAAAAAATTGTAACTTCGTAAGTATAAAAAGTGTAGAGAATATGTTATACAAACAGAAGGAGACAGACAGATATACAGTGCCACACTGCCACCCACCAATACAACATGATCATCCCATACATGACCAAAAGGCAATAAAATGTTGGGTCCACAGAGGTGCATGCAACCAATTGGATAGTGACACATCACCGTCCAATACTTGGCATATATTATTTTTTTTTTGTAAGAAATAGATATTTAAGTTATTATTTTTTTTCCCTTAAAGTAAAATAAAATTAAATTTAAAGAAATATATATTTTTTTTTGATATACTATTTGCAGTGCTGACGACTCGAATCTGAAATATTATCAGGCTGAATAACGTCTTTACCACCAAACCACATTAGACGACGATATATATATATATATATATATAAGTTTACAACTGTGACTAGAATGCCAAAAAATTAAGTTGAAGTTTGGCTTTGGTGTTAAGAGTTGGCAAAATGTTTAAATTTTTTGCCAGATCATGTAAGAGAATTGATTCTGAAAAAAAAAAAAATAATAATTGCTGTGGATTCCTTGCATGCATATTTGTATAAAAATAGAAATAGATTGTGTGTAGGTTACAAACCTAAAAAATTAATATGTTTACGTTAGCAGCCAAAAAGGGTAACCTAATAGGAACTAAGTCTTTTTTTCTTTTTACTTTCTTTTAAAGGATATAATTATAAGATTAATAACTGTCGAGACCTATCGAGATTAATCATTAAATGTGCGTCTGGATATATACTTCAAATAAGGAGAAAAAACTACTCACACATAATGATAAATACACATGGTGAGACTTGAACTCTCGCCATAATGTAAGAGGAATGTATACTAACCACTTGAACTGTGAATGGTTATACAGTAACCAAGCCATTAATAAAGTTAAGGATCCAAATTTTAATTTTTTCCTCCCTAAAATCAAATGATGATGATAATAATAATTATTAACAACCGTCTTTTATCATATACCTTGTATAATACGAATTGCGTCTTTTAATCTTTCAGTTAACAAGTTTTCATTTTTAATAGTAATAAATTTTTTTACAACAATGTGTTATAAAATAACTGTTTAATATAATTTGGTGGTAAAAAAGGTTCGTTCAGCTTGATAATATCACATATATCTACTATGTGATATATTAAAAAAAAATACATTATTAATATGGGTGATAACTGATAACAGATAAGATATTAATATTAATCGGGAATTCTGACGATAAAACAATTTAGGAATTTAATTCCCCATTTGTAATTATAGTGTTTTAAATAATAGATTGTGTATAGAACTACAAAACTACAATTTATATGGTTCAATGTACTAAAAAAATAATATAAGGTCCCTTACCTCGGTGGTTGGAGGCCTTAAAATCTTCTAAGCTATTAAGGTTTAAATCTTTGTCTAGATATGTAAATATATATTTTCACCATTGTCTATAAAAATACAATTGTGTGGGTAGATTTCTTTTCCGTATTGAAAGTAGATCTCTCCCATTGTTGGGATGACCCGCAAAATTACTAAAAAAATGTGATTTTCAAAGTGGATACGAACACTAGGTCACACGAAAATAAAAAAATGTGATTTCTCTTAAGACACTCAAATATATATTGTAAATCGAAAATTCAAAGTTGATACGATCATACGAAAACTAGGTCACACGTGTGGGGAATATCTTATACAAACAAAAGGAGGCAGATAAAACATTGGGTTCACAGAGGTGCATGCAACCAATTGGATAGTGACATATCACCATCCAATACTTGGCATACATTATATCATTTTATAGCTCTCATATCTCATTCATCTTCTCCATATTAAGTCTCTTCTAATTTACGTATATGAAGGCCAGACAACTCACATTTAGGTGATAGGGATGATAAAAATACCCTATCCGACTTTAATATGATCTATTAGTATACATTGCTTGAACTGAGTCGGGAAAGATCCGACCCGAATAAGGTTATTATTTTTTTTTTAAAGGTCGAGTACAAGTCCAGTAACATGTTAATATATGTTCTTAAAGTATACTACAAGCGATTATGTAATGTTAGATATGTAATGTAATAAATAAAATTGTGATTATTTATATAAACAGTATATTACATAATGTCACAGGGGCACTTTAATATAATTATCTTTATTTAAATTGTCTTTTCATATTTGTAATTCTTCATTTGACTAGATCTCAGTAACTTGAATCAAGGGATTTTATGTCTAAATTTGAGTAGTGAATTAAGGATTTTATTTCCAGATAAAGGAAAAAAAAACAAAAAGAGAAATTGTGTAAATATAGAAATAGATTTTTTGGGTAGGATTACAAAACTCAAAGATTAATATAGTAACGGTAGCGGTCAGAAAACGTAGCCTTAAAGTAAATAGAATCCTTTAATCTTCCGTCCCGACATAGGTAAAAAAATATAAATCAATAGAAGAGTATATATATATATATTAAGTGGTATAGTAACCCAAGAGACTAGACTTTTGGGTTATATTTTCAAAAAAAGAAAAAAATAACAAAGAGAGAAATTGTGTAAAAATAGAAATAGGTTTTTGTGTAGGATTACAAAACTCAAAGATTAATATGGTTATGATAGCGGTCAAAAAGCGTAACCTAAAACTAAATAGAATCTCTTAATCTTCCGTCTCGACACAGGTGAGGTGTTGTTAGAGAATCCATATGTGGAGCAAATAGAAAATGGGATAAATCTCACATTAGAAAAATATAAAAAAAAATAAAAGAGTATATACATCAAGTGGTGTCGTAATCCAAGAAGCTAGTTTTTTGGATTATATGGTTATTCATAATATATATATATATATGCAAACTTAACACGGTATCTCAAAAAAGGGTGGCCAAAGCCAACCGGGCTCGTATATGAGGGAGAATGTTAGAAAATTCACATGTGAACATAATATAAAATGGAATAAATCCCATATTGAAAAAATATAAAGCAATAGAAGGGTATATATATATATATATATATATATATATATATATATATATATATATATATATATATATATATTAACTGATGTCATAACTCAAGATAATGTAATTTGATGATAAAGACGCTCATTTATATTATAAGTTGGAGTCACGACACATCAAGTTACAACTTTCCTTTGGACTTTGCTGCAATATAATTTGATAATAAATACGCTCATTTAATATTATAAATTGGAGTCACAACTTTTTTTTGGACTTTACTACAATTTAATTTAATGATAAAGATATTTATTTAATATTATAAATTAGAGTAACAACATGTCAAGTAACAATTTTTCTTTGAACTTTGCTGCAAGGAAAGACAATTCAAAGATTGTCACACTCCAAACCACACTGCAAGGAAAGACAATTCAAAGATTGTCACACTCCAAACCACACGTGTGTGTTGTGATGAGTAAATGTTGAAAACGAAATCTTTTTCTCTCTCTTTTTTTGATTTTCAAAAACATTTGCATTTTGAAATAATAAAAAAAAAAAACATTTGCATTTTTAGAATTTGTAAAACGGAAAAACACGTGTGGAAAAGGACACAATAGATTGTCTAAATCATCATGCCCATAGATTTGATTTGAAATTGTAAACATTATTTATAAAATTTTTATGTAAAAATAATATAATATACGAATTATAACTATTATATTTATTATTATTAGATAATGCCATTGATTATATGACATCAATTTTGTAAATAATTTGTATAGTTTAACATACTTCTGTTAAACTGGTCATTAAAAAATTTAACAGGTTAAATTTAATTAAATCGAATTAAGATTTTTTTTTTAGAAAAATGATATTTTAGGATCAAGACACCACCGTACAAAATGATTTTTCTTAATACATTTTTCTCTGCTGAGTTTATATTAATTCTTTAAAAAAAGTGTTGGAGGACCAATTTTAATTTGATATATCTAGGTTTTCCTAAGATAAAATAATGCGAATCTTTTCTTTTCCCGTATAAATAGTATTATTGAATTCTTACTTAATAACTTAAATTTTTTTTATTATAATGAGAATCCTCGCTTACATTATGGTCGTTACTATTTGGGTCATAGTTATTATTAGTGCCCGAGTTATAAAATTATATTCGAAATGTTAAAATAATAAAATATAATATTTAGAGAGCTAAAATAAAAAAAAAATTAAAATTAAATTATATACATTTAAGAAAATTTAAATAATTCAATTAATTATTTATAGTGATGGGTTCAAATCACAATTTGTTCAAAAAATAGTAAGTATAAAGAGAATCATCCCTTATATCATGAGATCATTTTTTATTTAAGTAATGCTTATAATGCTTAATTTCGCAAATCTTACTAGTTAATCGTATTCGTTAATACCTGAATATGTTATCTCTCTATGAATCTCTAACTCTAATTGGAGTTATCAACCCTACAAATAAATTCCACCCACATTGTTATCAAATGATGTATCAAAATGGGTGAGGTTAGTGGTCCATTGAAAGGTGTGCGGTTCATCGAAACTATAAGACAAGATTTGAATATGACAACTTTGACATCGCACAAAAATCTTAGAGAACAATTCCTCTTCTTCCGGGGTTATATTCTCATCTCCCAATCAATTTATTCTCTTTTACAAAAATATTGCAACAAATTTGCTTCATTGTATATGACTATATGTGATGCAAGGAACATCTTTTAACTAAAAAAATATATATATATTATATTTACCTGATTTTTTTACTATAAATATTAACTTGTAATAAATAGTAAAAATTTTAATTTTTTTTACCGTAAATTTAAGTTTTTTTATTCGTAATAATTTTTTTTATAACAGTTATTATTTACAATAAAATATTTTATTACGACATTATTTACAATATATTTTTACCGTGAACTATAATATATTTTCTCTTAATACACCAATTAATATGTCAGACAGCACTACAACATTAAAAAAAATAAAAAAATTGTAACTTCGTAAGTATAAAAAGTGTAGAGAATATGTTATACAAACAGAAGGAGACAGACAGATATACAGTGCCACACTGCCACCCACCAATACAACATGATCATCCCATACATGACCAAAAAGCAATAAAATGTTGGGTCCACAGAGGTGCATGCAACCAATTGGATAGTGACACATCACCATCCAATACTGTGGCATATATTATATTTTTTTGTACAGTTATCAATAAATAAATATAACATAAATAATACACCACTAAAGTGGTTAGTACACCTCCCTCCTACCTTAGTGATGATGGATTCAATTTTCACTTTCTCCCCTTATTGTGGGAGTAGATATCTCCCGTCATGGGAGTAGATATCCGGACTGCACGTTTAGTGATTAATTTCGACAAGTACCGATAGTTATTAATATTGTACTTATACCCTTTAAAAAAAAAAAAGACATAAATAAATATCCTTAAATGAACATATGTCATTCACCCAAAAAAAAAAAAATAATTTGGATTTTTTTTAAGGGGGTTTAAATAATTTGGTTTATTCTTTATAGTAAAGCTACCATTAATTACTGTATATTTATCTCCAAGTTAAAACCATTACAGGTATTTTTTTTATTTTTTATTTTTTATTTTTTTGTATTTTTTACTCCAAGAAATAGATATTTAAGTTATTATTTTTTATCCTTTAAAGTAAAATAAAATTAAACTCAAAGAATATATATATAAGTTTACAACTGTGATTAGAATGCCAAAAAGTTAAGTGAAGTTTGGCTTTGGTGTTAAGAGTTGGCAAAATGTTTAAATTTTTTGCCAGATCATGTAAGAGAATTGATTCTGAAAAAAAAAAAAAAAAAAAAAAAAAAGAATTGCTTTGGATTCCTTGCATGCATTTGTATAAAAATAGAAATAGATTGTGTGTACGATTACAAACCTAAAAAATTAATATGTTTACGTTAGCAGCCAAAAAGGGTAACCTAATAGTAACCAAGCCTTTTTTTCTTTTTCTTTTAAGGGTATAATTATAAAGTTAACAATTGTCGAGACCTGTCGAGATTAATTACTAAATATACGTTACAAATATTTACTCCAAATAAGGAGAGAAAACTATTTACACATAATGGTAAATACGCATAGTGAGACTTGAACCCTCACCATAAGGTGGGAGAAAGGTACACTAACCACTTGAACTATGAATAATTTTACAGTAACCAAGCCGTTAATAAAGTTGAGGATCCAAATTTTAATTTTTTCCTCTCTAAAATCAAATAACAATAATAATAATAATAATAATAATAATAACCAACGGTCTTTTATGATATACCTCGTGTAACACAAACTGTGTCTCTTAATCTTTCAATTAACAAGTTTTCATTTCTATTAGTAATAAATTTTTTTACAACAATGTATTATAAAACTACTGTTTAATATGATTTGGTGGTAAAAGACACTCATTCAACTTGATAATATCACATATATCTACTATATGGTATATTAAAAAAAAAGGCATTATTAATATGGGTGATAACTTATAACATATAAGATGTTAATATTAATTGGGAATTCTAACGAGAAAACAAGTTAGGAATTTAATTCCTCATTTGTAATTATAGTGTTTTAAATAATAGATTATGTGTAGGACTACAAAACTACAATTTATATGGTTCAATGTACTAAAAAAAAATAACATAAGGTCCCTTACCTGGTGATTAGAGATCTCAAAATCCTTTAAGCCACCAAAGTTCAAACCCTTATATAGATATATAAATATATATTTTCATTATTATCCATAAAAATATAATTATGCGGGTAGACTTCTCCCCCGTATTAGAAGTAGATCCCTCCCGTTATTGGGATGACCCGTAAAATTACTAAAAAAATGTGATTTCTCTTAAGACACTCAATATATATGTAAATGGAAAATTCAAAGTGGACGAAAACTAGGTCACCCATGTGGCGAATATCTTATAGGGCAAATTGCACTAAACTACCCTAAATTTATATATAATTATACGTATAATATTAATTTATTATTTATTATACTCAAATACCTTTGACCATGTTGACTTCGTTAAAATTAACTGTTAACCAACCATTGTTTTAAAAATGACATAAATACCCTTATTGATAAATATTAAAATATAACATTAAAAATAATAATTAATAAAAATAATAATTAAAAAAATACTTAGATCTTTTTTTTTGGAAAAAAATTCAAAAAAACTCAGATCTAGAAATGAAAAAAATTTCCAGATCTGGATTCCTTAACAGTTAAAAAAAAATAAAAACAAAAACAAAAACTCAATTCTATTGCAGATGGAGGAATACTCAGATCTTTTTTTTTTTTGAAAATTTTTTTAAAAAACTTTTAAAAAATACTCAAATCTGGAATTGGAAAATTTTTTCAGATCTGGATTTTATAAGAGTTAAAAAAAAAACCTCAACTCCATCTGTGATGGAGTGTCTCCATCTGCGATAGAGAAGACTATCTATCTTCTCTATTGCAGATGGAGAAAACTCCATTTGTGATGGAGCGGCCGCTCCCTCGCAGGTGGAGCGGATCTGCTCCACCTTGTACTTTTCCATTTTGTTTTTTTTTTTTGTGGTAATGTGGTGTTTGATTTTTGGGTGGATGTTTGATGGATTAATTGTTAAAGTTGGATGGGTGGTGGTGATGAATATGAAAAGTTGAATGAAGGAGATGGTGAATTTTGAGGAAGATGATGATCGTGGAGATGGATTGGTGATGATGGTAGAGATGGTGTAAATGATGAATGAAGGTTTTTTTTTAATTATTATTTTTTTTAATTACTATTTTTAATATTATATTTTAATATTTATCAATAAGGGTATTTATGTTATTTTTAAAAAATGGTTGGTCAACACTTAATTTTAACGAAGTCAATATGATTAAGGGTATTGAAATATAATAAACGGTAAATTGGTATTATGTATGTAATTATATATAAACTTAGGATAATTTAATGCAATTCGCCCTATCTTATACAAACAAAAAGAGGCAGATAAAACATTGGGTCCACATAGGTGCATGCAACCAATTGGATAGTGACACATCACCATCCAATTCTTGGCATATATTATATTTTTTTTATAGCTCCCCTATCTCATTCTTCTTCTCCACCTCTTCTAATTTATGTATCTTCTAATTTACGTATCTGAAGACCAGACAGCTCACATTAAGTTGATAGGGATGGTAAAAATATTCGATCCGACTTTAATATGATCTATTAATATACATTGCCTGAACTAAGTCGAGAAAGATTCGACCCGAATAAGGTTATTATTTTTCTTCTTTTAAAGATCGAGTACAAGTCGAGTAATATGTTAATATATGTTCTTAAAAGCGATTATGTAATGTTAGATATATAATGTAATAAATAAAATTGTGATTATTTATATAAACAGTATATTACATAATGTCACATGGGCACTTCAATATAATTATATATAAACAGTAGGGAAATGTAAAATTCACTCATGATGTATTATCACAACTACTCATATTTGTCTTTTAAATTGACAATTCATCGCATTAGATTTCCTTCAAATCAAATCCAAATGGTTAGACAAATCGTGTCAAATTGATATAACGTATACCTGTGAGTTATAATCAGAATATAAATTAGTATTACTCGTATACTTCGGAAAAAAAATTATCGAATATTTATTTCTATAATGGGGAGATGTATACTCTTACAATAAGGAGATAAAATTATTTATATATATTAAAAAAATGTATATTCGTGATGGGGAGACATATACTCTCACAATAAGGAGATAAAACTATTGAAATATGTTGGAAAATACGTACTGTGGAACTTAAACCCTTATAACTGAGATAGAAAGGAAGTGGAACTTAAACCCTTATAACTGAGATAGAAAGGAAGTACGCTAACCACTTGAGTTATGCGTTGATGTGATATAATGTATTGATTATACTTTGACTTTTTATACTAATAATTGTTTTCTTTGACAACTAAATATAGAAATGCCAAACAATTACATATAAAGATTTTATTAGACTTTTTAAACTAATGATTCAATTTCTGGGCAGGTAAGTGTATCAATCAAATACCAATATAAAGATTTTATGTGACTTTTTAAACTAATAATTCTTTTCTTTGCTTTCCTAAATCAAGTCTAAATAATTACTTGTAATTATTATTTTTCTTTGTACCCTGATTTATTTGTATTGAATAACTCAAAATAAACAAATAAATAAATAAACTTGGAGCATAAATGAATCTAGGTATTTTTTTTTAAAACATGAATCTAGGTATTAATATTCAAGCCGGGTCTAGCCCGTACCTAACTTTTGCTATTCCATGCATTATTCGATTTAATTTGATTTCGTTTAGAATTAAACCAAAATAAATTTTAGTCTCGTAAAAATAGGATCAGTTTGGACCAATCCTTTTTTAGAAACCATATTAGACCATCAGAACCTAGACCTTACCGAACTTTTGCTACCCCACGCATTATTCGATTTAATTTGATTTCGATTAGAGCTAGACCAAAATAATTTTAGTCTCGTAAAAATAGGATCAGTTTGGACCAATCCTTTTTTAGAAACCAGACTAGACCATCCGAAACCTAGCGCGTACCAAACTTTTGCATTATTCGATTTAATTTAATTTAATTTCGATTAGAACTAAACCAAAATAAATTTTAGTCTCACAAAAATAGGGTCAGTTTGGACCAATCCTTTTTTAGAAACCAGACTAGACCATCAGACCCTAGCCCATACCGAACTTTTGCTATCCATTTATTCCATTTAATTTGATTTCGATTAGAACTAAACCAAAATAAATTTTGGTCTCATAAAAGTAGGACCAGTTTGGACCAATCCTTTTTTAGAATCAGACTAGACCAAATCGGTTCGATCTGGTTCAATCTAATGGTTCTAGGTTTGATTTAGGATTTTGTAATTATTACTATACAATTTAAATTTTATAACAAGTGTTGAGCTCATTTTAAAGAAATATATAAAAAAATATTTGCACCCCACAGTAAAACTGTATGTGCACCACTTTTATAAATATACCCAGTTAAAGATTATTTAAAACAAATTCTAATAATATGATTATAACCAGTTAATAAAAACAAATTTATTTCTTTAATTTTATTGTATTATATGTTTTTTTGTAAATGAACCTCACTAATTTAAAAAAATAATAATAATTTAGAATTTTTAAAAAATATTTAACAAAGTATACAGGTGCGCATACAATTTTATAGTGGTATAAGTATCACTACTTTATATACATTAGAGATGCTAGGATCTACACGTTCGTTCGGAGGTGGGACTAACGACTCAAGTTAGCAAAGTGTTCGGACTAATGGTATAGATTATGTAGAACGTAGGGTAGAAAAACCTTTTAGTGGCCGTAGATATTAACCGTAAGATCACTATCCCTTGTGTCGAGCGTAGGTCTTGAAGATGGTTGTGAGGGGTGACGGCTAGAACTAAGGATATGAATGAGTTAATGTGAGGTTGACTCGTACTTGACTTAATCTTAGTTCGACTATGATGTAGATATAGATTGTAGGTTATATAATGATTGAATATCTTGTAAATTATAGATTATTTATTATCACGGCCGAGATCGTGGGCTGATTTTAGGATCTTAGAAATAAATATGACGTACTTGACTTGGTCCAAGTTTTTAAAATTGTTTCGGGCCTCCTAAAAGTCATTTTGGGCCTTTTCTTTCAATTTTTGTTGGACTTCTTTTATAGTGAAGGTGCATACATAGGTTGTAAGAAAAGCATATGGTTTTATATTTGGATATTCAAATTTAAAGTTATGATCCAAGTATGACATAAATAAATATCCAAATTGGTTTTTTTTTTACATATCCAAATTGGGTTTTGTGAACCTAGAGATTATAAGCCATATTGGACCATCTTGTTTTATTAAAATAAAACAATATGTTTTTTTTTTCTTTATAAAAAATATTAGAAACCATAGTAAACGGAACGGTCCGGTTTGAATCCATCCGGTTTTGGGCTATTTTCTCAATCCAATATAGAACTTTAGTACAGATTCATGAATTGTAGTAACAAAAAAAAAAAAATAAACCAAGTTTTAAGGATCAAACCCAAGTAACAAGGGACCAACCCTTAACAAGGGCTCCAATGTGCTAGGTAAAAACTTTCTAGCAAATAGAAAACACAACGAAGTAACATTTCCATTATACACACACTCGGATCCGTATCGAATTTGATTCAAGAACTCATCCGTAATGTCATTCCATTCAAATTTTCTAGGATGAGCACCCCCCCTTGACCAATCAACCCAAGTGGTGGTCCTATTCGAATTCAATTCCGGATAAAGCATGTTCACCAACGTTGGGATGTAATGCTCATCCATGTAACACGGGCGACGACAATGCACATTGAAAACGGCGTAGTATTTGGTGTCGGAGACAACGTGGACAGCCAGGTCACGGTGGAGTTCGAACCATTGCGAGCCTTTTCGCCAATCGGTGATGTTTATTACCGGCCACATCCTAGGGCTGTAGCGGCCACGACCGGGCCTTCTTGGGTCGTCGAAGGAGCCTAAAAAGCTCGAGTTAGAGTTGATGAGGTAGCCGTAAATGGTCTTGAAGTCGAATAAGGGAATGCATGATTCTGAGAGAAGAACGAATCTTTGGTTAGAGAGGTCGAGGAGGGCGTTCGCTAAGAGACGCCTTTCTGCATCGATCATCGTCCCAGTTCCCCAAAAGACTGGCTGTAACAAAGAATTATATTAGATGTTAAATTTTTATTCAGTGTAGATTGTTTGTTTAGTATAGAACATAAAAAAAAAAAAAATTGATCAAGACATAAAGGTTGATCACCTATAATTTTCATATAGAAACAATAACATATTAGCTTTCTTAATGGATTTTTTTTTTGAGAATTTATTAAAAAATTGTAGAAAATTTTATTTTGGATGGTTGGTTTCGATTGTAGGGATCATTTTCAGGCATTTTTGCAGGATTTTTACTAATACATATGAACTGCATAGTTATATGAGCTATATATATATATATAGTAATTTTTATTTATTTTCGTTTCTATTTTCTAAACTTGTTTTCATAATTATATTTGAATTTATTTATAGATAAAATTCAATCAAATATATATATTTTTATAATAATCTGATTTTTATCTTCCTATTAAAAATCTAAGAATATATATTGTATTTGGATTCTACAAGCCCTAGTTAGAGTTCCTCATGTAATTCATTTAATCAAATATATATCAAACATAATCCATAACTAGGATAACTACAAATAAAGTCAAACTATGAAATTTTAGATAGATTTACAAGATAATTTCATATTTAAATGAGCAAAGAGTCATTTCAACAACGAATAGTATTATACATAAAAAATTTTTTAAAAAAAATTAGACTGCATTTACTAATTAGAAATCAAATTACATGAATCCCACATAAAAAGTAGAAGTTAGGTTCTTTCGATTCCCCCATCCCACCTAGGAAATCAAGTTATCTCTCTTTCTATTTCCAATGGAACGGGACTCTACACACAATCCTTTCCCTCTTTATTCTCTTTTTCTATTTCCAATAGAACGTGGACTCTACACACAAATCAAGAATTAAAAGTTCCTGTTATTGGAAAGGGAATTTGGTTCCCCATCCCACTTAGGAAATCAAGTTTCCTCTCCTAATTCCCTTTTCAATAAAACTTGATTAACGCAAAAATCACTGATATATATATATATGAAAAAGAAAAAGAAAACAGAGAGACATATAATAAAGTACCTGGCTAGGAATTCTTCGATCAAAGAAGACAGAAGTTGGAGGGAGTGTTTCAACAAAATCAGGATGTGAGTGCACATAAATTGAATATAATCCTTCATGTCCTTCGAGAAACTTTTCCCACAACGGAGCTAATGGAAGTGGCCCTTTTGTCAAGAACATCAATGCCACTTTTGGTACTAATAATTGCTTGTGATAGTTTCTTGAAACCATAGTGGATGCTCTCAACAACAACTCTCCATCACTCATGTTGTGCATCATCACCACATCACTCATGTTGTGCACCATCACCACATCCTTCATGTCCTTCGACGGTGGTTGTGGCGGCGGCGGTGTGGTGGGAAGAGGGAAAAGAGAAGCTTGAATTGTGAGTGAGAAGTTTTTAAGATATAAACTGATTATGATCCCTAGAGATAAACCAATAACGAAGAAGAGGATGCGGTAGACATGGTTGAGTTGTACATGTTTGTTTAGAAACTTTGAAACTGAGTGAAAAAGATGTGACTCATTGCCCATTGATGTTGGTAGAGAGAGAGAAAACAAAGAGAGAGCAGATTCTCAGTTTAAATTGAGATCAGCCCCTAGTTGATCGATACCACTTAGAAGGTAAGTTGGCAACATGTGTTTAAAAAACTCTCCATAATTTAAAATAGACATTTTTTAATTTAACTTGTCAACCTAGTTGTTTATTTTTAGTTTAACACTCTAAAATGGGAGAAAATTTGTGGGTGACTCGCCGCTAGTAAAATATCGATATGTAATGAAATTAATAACTTTTTTTTCTCTCTCTACTTCACTATAATATTTTTTTTTATGTTGATTTTGTCACATGTCGATACATATTTTTTTTTTATGTTGATTTCGTCACATGTCGATACTTGAGTGGTGCGATACATATACTGATTAGTGCAGCAAGTCCACCCAAAACTTTTGTGGTAAATAGACCAAACTCAAAAGTGATTTTATGATTAAAGAACATTTTTATCATGCCAAAAGCATTTTCAAATGGGGATTTGTTACCGTACATCATCGAATGTGAAAATTTCACATGAAAGATGTAATTCTATTGTCTAGAGTTTTAACGTTGATAATAGGGTGTGTTTACTAATTAGATTCCTAATGAAAGAGAATTTGTTTACTAAAAACGTTTAGTAATTAAGAATGCGTTTGAGATTGTGTAACTTATAAAATAATAACTTATTTTATAATTTATGATTCAAAAAATATTTTATAAATTAATTAAAAATTAATTTTTTCTTACGACACTTTTAGAAATATGATATTAGCGAAGTAATATAAGAAATAATTAACTTTTAATTAATTTACTAAATACTTTTTAAATTCTAAATTATAAAATAATTTATTATTTTATAAACTATGACAATCTCAAACGCATCCTAAATTATATGAGCCTTATACAAATCAAAAAGTAAGTTCCTGCTAGAAAATATGCGTACATAAATTCACACCAATAAAGATATTATGTTGTAGAGTGACTCGATAGTGTTTTAAGAATGGTAGCTGGTAGTATATATCAACTACGTTCATAGTTTTTGACAATTAGAATTTTGGAATCTAAGAAGCAGACATGAACCCACTTTGTTTTATCAATCAATAAAAACCAGATGTGTCCCATTTTGTTAGGTTTCTTGTTCCATGAAAAGATAGTGAGTAGTGATATGGTCTCCAAACCAGAATTTGACAAAACAAGAGAAACAAATAATAATAAAATAAAATAAAAAAATAAAAAAAACCCAGGACCTTTGCTAAAATTTAGGCAAGTTACCACATTTGTACTCAATTATATTTAGTCTCATTAATTCATACAAACCCTAGCTCTGAGTCTAGTCAAACAATTCAAGAAAAATGGTTTACCAAAGCTTGGGGTAATCCACTATTATTATTAATAATAAAAAAATCTAACTTCATTTTAGTCTTTTGCTTAGAGCTCAAAGTAAGGGTTTGAATTGAATCCTACTGAATTTGTGATATATATATATATATATATATATATATATATATATATATATATATATATATATATATAAGTCAAACATGCTACAATTGGGCAAAAAAAAATATAAAAAAAAATCCCATGGTCTCTGCCATTGTTTATGGGTACAAAACAAAGACTAATGAGACAAAGTCAACATTTTAAAAATAAAAGATTCAATGCTTTTGCTTCAAAAATGTTCATTACAGATGGAGAATATACCCGAGAAGAAGAAGATTATTTAATTTTTTTTTTTAAAAAAAATTAATTGCATGAGTTGATTTTTGATCACTCGTAAATTGTTTATATGATTAGGGTTGATTGTCGGGAACGGAAACTTTTGCATGGAAATGCATGCAAAGTTTTCGAAGTTTACAAAAAAAAAAAAAACTAACAATTTGTATTCTTTAATTCTTCTAAGAATTTTATCAGAGCATATAACATTAACATTATTAGTGGGTGTATTTAATAAAAAATTATTATATATATATAAAATAAAAAAAGAACATGATCAAAAGGGTGCACCGCACGCGTACACAGTTGACGGACATTCTTTAGCAAGAGATATATTATGTGAGGGACCAACATGATTGTTTGGGAAGATATGCAACGAGAGTGCACATTGCAACCACTAAGAATATGTTAGAGTGCAACTCAGAAATGATGGTCAAGCCAATCGAACTCATATGTGAAGAGCAATATTAAAAATTCCCGTAAAATTAATAGAAGATAAAATGAATTTCACATTAAAAAAATATAAAATAATAGAATGATATATATATATATATATATATATATTTCTTCTCATAAAAAATATAATCAAACTTATCATAACAACTGCCAGTTAAATTTTGGGTGCACCATATGCACAATTTATCAGGTGGTGATTGGTGTATCCGCCCCTCAAGTTTTGATATATGGGCATGTGAACTTTTTTAAAAAAAATACTTTCCTCGCATATTTTCTCTTCTCTCCTTCACTCTACTATTTTTTTAACATATTTTTTAAAGTGCACATGGACAAATGCCAAAACTTGAGTGCACGGGTGATCAATCAGCATGTCAATCACCACATGCGGAATGGTGCAATAGGTTTATCTAGGGATGTGCATGAAACTGAATGTAACTAGGAAACTGCTTAACCAAATTAAATTGGATGGTTTTAAATCGGTTCAACAGTTTTTATTAATTCAGTTCGGTTAGCGGTTTGAAACCTTAAACCGATGAACCTAACTGTAAAATCGAGTGTGTGTGTATATATATATATATATATTAAAAAAAAACTAAATCACTAATTTCTTCTTCAGCAGCCCCGCGCAGACCACCCACCACAACCTTAATTTTACACTTAAGTCTTCACTCTTCAACGCCGCAGACCACCCACCACAGCCACAGTGAGTCGTGACACCGCCCAGTCATCGTCGACTGTTCCCTTTCGTCCAGACCAGCCTCCAGTCGCACCTCCAAGGCCTCCCTTCATCGTCGTCGACACGTCCCTTCGTCCAGACCAACCTCCAGTCGCACCTCCCTTCATCCAGATCAGCCTCTCTTCTGGAATTAGACCGCTAGCTCCTCTAAGGCCCTTCGTAAGAGCGTCGTCTTTTGGAATCAGTTCGCAGCACGCTCTTCCGACTTCTGCTCCAAGGTCGGTTCTCTCTCTTATTTCATATGCATCTGATGTCAATATGCATATGATTTTGTGTCAATTGAATCGAATAAGTCTTCAAAAATGTTTGTGAGAAATGCATCCAAAATCCATATAATGTGGTTGTGGCTTTGTGATAAATTGATAATATCTAATGTATAGATGCAGTCAATATGCATCTGCTGTATAAATTGATGTTGTGACTATGGTAATGAAGCATGTAATTAAATGAGTGTAGAAATTAAATTATTAAGTATATAAGATCATCATCTAATCAAATTGATGAATAAAGTTCAAATGATCAGTTTTTGAATAAACCGACAATTGATCATCATCATCTCATCAAACTGAACCGAACCAAACCGGTCCAATTCGGTTTGGTTTGGTTCGGTTCACTTTATTCTCGGTTCTCGGTTTGGTTCACTTTCTTAAAAACCGATCAATTGTTGGATTTTATCGGTTTTTGTCAGTTTTACCCAAAACCGAATTAAACTGAACCACGCCCACCTTTAGGTATACCCATGATTTTTAGATCAAATACTTTCCGATCAAGTCCAAATTACTTCCATGTAAAGACTAGAGAGTTATGTAGTCATCGGTATTTACATGTCACCACCAGGCTTACGGGATATTACGATCTTTCCGCAGAGATCCAACCGATACCTCCATAAATTCAGGGGTTATTTTCATTTGGGTCCCTAACTTTTGGCGAATTATCAGTTTTTTAAACCAGTTTCGTTTATTGGTATACTTGAGCCCTAACTTTTTGAAAAGGTATCATTTTGGTCCCTCTGACCAAATTTTTGTTAGTCAATCGTAACAAAATTGGTAAAAAGACTGTTTTGCCCTTGACTCTATTTAAATAAGTTAAAGTTACCATTCTAACCTCAAATTTTAAAAAAGAATATTAATAATTAGAAGGATAGTATGGTCATTTAAGATTAATTTTTAACTAAAAATTTTAAAATATTTAAAAGTATGTAAAAAAAATATATTTTCAAATGAATCTCCACCGTCCATCAAATTTTGATGGACAGTGGAGATTTTATTAAAAAAATTTTTAAAAAAGTTATAAATTAATTTTTCTTTAATTTATTATTTTTTTACCATTTTTAAAAAATTGATGTTTTGATTGGATCTCCACCGTTCATCATTCCACCGTTCATCAACAATGATGAACGGTGGAGATCCAATTAAGAAAAAAAAAAAATCTTGAATTGAAGATGAATTTGAAGAATAGAAAAAAAAAAAAATTTTGAGTTGGGTTCTATTCGAACCCAAACTGGGTTTGAATCAAACCCAGAAATTGGGTTCTTCGAACCCAAAAACTGGGTTAGATGACGAACCCAGGTTCTGGGTTCGAATTGAACCCAGCTCATTTTTTTTTTGTTTTTTTTTATTCTTCATCTTCAATGTTCAAATTTTAATTTAATTATTTTTTAATTAGGAATAGATTAAAAGATAAAAATACCCCTATAATAGTTAAGTTTGACTAACAGTTGACTAACGGAGGGACCAAAATGATACCTTTTCAAAAAGTTAGGGCCCAAGTATACCAATAAACGAAACTGGTTTAAAAAACTAATAATTCGTCAAAAGTTAGGAACCCAAATGAAAATCATCCTAAATTCAGCCATATTTGATCACTTAAAAGTATCTCTTTATTTACCATCTAAGCAATTATAAGCTATTTTCATAATCCAAATTTTATTATATTTAATATCTTCAATGTAACATTTATTTACATGTGGGTAACCCTAGAAAGTTATGCAGTACGTGCCTCAACCCAACAGAAGTAATAATGATTTTTTTTTCTGTATGAGCTATTATTAATTACCTTAATAACATTTGAATAATATTAACCTGTCCAAAAATTTATCCAAATAACATGGCAAGCTGATTACTACCACATTATTAATAAATTTGGGCAAATTTAAAGGAGGATGAATATACGACTCAAACCCATAACTTCAATGGTGTAAGTATTAGGGACATGCCACTAGAATTATTTGTATGATTTAAGTATTATGTTTGAAAAAATTTCATATTATTTAAAAAAAAAAATTTATTTCTTCCACCACCTATTATATTGGTTTCGTATAAAGACCAAACCTTAACAAAGGCTCCAATGCATTAGGCAAAAACTTTCTAGAAAACACGAGCAAGTAACATTCCCATTGTACACATGTACACTCTGACCCATCTCGAATTCGATTCAAAAACTCAACCCCAATTTCGCTCCATCCAAATTTTCTAGGATGAGCATCTCCTCTCGACCAATCAACCCACGTGAGGCTCTGGTTCGAATTCGATTCCGAGTAAAGTATATTCACCGACGTTGGAACATAATGCCCGTCCATGTAACACGGGGACGGCAATACTCCTTAAAAACGGCATAGTATTTGGTATCGGAGACAACGTGGACAGCCAAGTACTCGCTGTGGAGTTTGAACCATTGCGAGTCTTTTCGCCAATGGGTGATGTTTATTACCGGCCACATCTTGGGGTTGTACCGGCCACGACCAAGCTTTCTTGGCTCGTCAAATGAGCCCAAGAAGCTTGACCTAGAGTTGATGATATAGTTGTAAATGATTTTGAAGTCGAATAAGGGAATGCGCGATTAGGAAAGGAGAACAAATCTTTGGTTGGAGAGGTCAAGGAGGGCCTTTGCTAGGCGACGCTTCCGGTATCGATCATTGTTGCTATTCCCAATAGACTGGCTTGCACCTCTTAGAAAAATTTTGAAGTAGATCATTTTCTTGCAAACTTATATCATTTTTGCTAATATATATATATATATATATATATATATATATTGACATACCACACTTACAGTGGTGGAGCGACTCGAATTTAAGATATTACCAGACTGAATGAATGTCTTTACCATCGATCCACATTCGGCAGTGGTTCATTTTTGCTAATGTTAATGTGTTAAATCATATAAATTAGATACTGACTTTATGTTATTATTTGGTTATTATGTGAATAATGTGTTAATGTATCACATCCCATATTTAAATTAATTTTAATATCCTTGTGTCCTTAACATAAGGAATCAAAGAAGTTTTACTTTTTGAAAATTCCTCACCTTTTTGTGATTTATTTTTTAATTTTAATTTAGAAGTTTGTATTATTTGAACCACTAGATTACATGACACTCAATGCAATGAACAATAGCTAGATTAGCAATTTTATTAGACAAGTATATAATATCAAATATTCCTTAGTTTTTTTAAACAAATAAAAGAAAATTAATAGTGTATTTGATTCGAAATAGAAAAAAAAAAGATTTACCATTATATATAAGGGTGGGCGCTATTCGGTTATATCCATAACCTAACCTAACTAAATTTTTATTCGGTTATTATTTGACTAACTAAACGTAGTGGGTTTTATATGAATAACCTAAAATAACCAAACCTTAAAAAGTTAGTTAAATTCGGTTCGATTAAGTTCGGTTATTTCGGTTTGGGCTTCATTGGGTTTAAATTGTACATATGGGCTTAATTAGGCATTTTGGGCCAAACATCAATTTTTTTTTTATATTTTATTCAATTGTTTGTATATTTTTAAACATATTGCTATATCATTGTATTGAAAAACATACAATTTTCTTTCAATAATATTTCAATATACTTCGATAACACCTATATTATGTTTATCAATAACCTACAATAAAATATACAATCAGAGATTTAAACTATAAAAAATTTAAACCGTCCAGTCGTCTACTATAATAATTAATAAAAAAGTCCATAACAAAACCGTCCATAAAACAGTCCATATGATACAGTTCATAATTAAATCGTACCATAATAAAAACAATCCCAGCAAGCAAAGCTAAATTTATTTAACATAAACCAAGAACTGATGTAGTATATTATATCACACTAAACTAAATCACAACATTAATTTACTAATACCAATAAAACAGAAACATTGCATTCAAGTATCACATAAAAATCAGAAAATAAGGATTTCATGCTTCACAAGTTAATCTCACTTCAATTGAGAATATAAAATCACAGACATTTTATTTCTCTACTGAAGCAAACAAACAATCAGTTAACTAATTAAAATTAATTCATTGCACACCACAAAGAACTAATTAAAATTCAAGCCATAAACGATCAATGTATTAATAGAATCAACATATATAAATGAAAATCAAAACAATTTACTAAATTGAAAATGAAAATCAAAGCATTTGCGCTAGTACAAGAAGTGAAGTGATAGAATATAAATGGAAACATACACATACACGTAGAACCCTATTTTTTTTTTTTAAATTTATATAAGTTCGGTTATTTACGGTTTTGACACCCATAATCAATTTTTATTCGGTTATTAAAATGACTAACTAAACCTTCACGAGTCACGATCCATAATAAAAAATAACCTCATTTTTTCGGTTATTTTTGGTCAGTTATTTTCGGTTATTTTCAAACTGGTTAATGTGTCCACCCCTAATTATATATATGAAAACAAACATAATAGTAAATTTCAAGTACAGAATCCTAAACATTTCTTCATGCAGAATCCTACACCTGATAATTATTAACATATGTAGAGATAATTTGTAAAAGAAAGCATTTAAATTTACCTAGCTAGGAATTCTTCGACCATAGAAGACAGAAGTTTGATGAGGCATTGTCTCAACATAATTGGGATGTGAGTGAACATAAATGGAGTAAAATCCTCGATGCCCTTCAAAAAACTTGTCCCACAATGGCGCCAATGGAAGTGGCCCCTTTGTCAAGGACATGAAAGCCACTTTTGGAAGTCCTATTAATCGTCACATTTGTTGAAAAAGATGTCACTAACAACGGCAGCGCCACCGCGGACGATGGTGGTGGTATTGGGGCGGTGGAAAGAATGATGATAAGTGAAAAGTTTTTAAGATATAATAAAGTGATTCTTTGGTCATTTTTTATTATCATGGACTTACGAGATCAATCACTGCATATGCAACTCAAATATTTGTCTACACATATAAGTATATGCGCATACATCACTAAAGTAAATAAAAAAGATGCACTAACCACTTGAATGTGATTTTAATCTCTCTTCTAATTACCCATTAACTAAATTGAAATTAAATTGATGGATAAGATGAGAAGTACTACTAAACGACACCGTTTATTTCCTTTAAAGTTTAACCCAATCCGAAAACGCGTTGATTTACTGCCGTTTTGGTCCTCATTTTTTTTTAGTGAGGACAAATCGGAGAAAAAAAAAGGGAAAACCCAGTCGAAACGCACCGTTTCAGTTCCGTAACAATCGATCTTTTAGCAGACGATGGAGATTCAAGAAAACGAAGAAGAGTTGATGGAGAAGGAAGAAGATGAAAGAAGAGAAGCAGCAATTGCATCCACCCAATTTTTGCAGCCCAATTTCAAGCCCAAACGTCTCACCCAAGACCAGCTCTCCAAGTTCCAAGTACTTTTTTTTTTTTCTTTTTTTTCTACTTTCTTTTATCTTATTTACACACACATATATATATATATATATGTATGCTTGTGTGCACTCTGGTTTGTTTCTCTGTTTTTTTTTCCCTTCAAAATTTGATTGTTTGTTGCAAAGCATAGGAACCCAGTTTATGATCTTTGATGAATTTGGTTGATGTTGGTGGGATTGATTAACTAGTATATTTTTCTGATAAATTTCTTTTTAGGATATTTTTATTGGAACTTGTGCATTTTCAAATTGTCATTGTTATTAAAGGTAATGTTTGTGCTTGAAAGCTATGATTTTGAGTTACCATTGTTTCTCATAATGTCGGATATTGAATTTGACATATATCTGACATAAAATTTTTGTACAAATAGGCAATACTAGATGAAATTTAGAAGGTCAAGCACAAATCCCTTATAAGTTGGTTTATACTAGAATCTCCTATGGATCTTGTTCCACGCATCATTACTGCCAGCGGGGTTGTTTGCCAGTGAAACAGGGCAAAAGAGGGTCGGCAAGACTTGTTGTATGACATTGTGATGTAGGAGGCAGTTGTTTATAATTAGACTGAAACTCAATTAATAAGAAAATTATCTTTTGTAATTGTGATGTAGAATGGCAGGTGAGCCTGGCTTTTGGCTCTTTTGATCTTCTTCTAGTATTTGAAAGCTGTAATTGTTATATGTAATTATAGTAACATTTAAGTCAACAAGCACCCTGAATGCAACGGTATAATCCTTAGAAGGGAAACTAGTAACTAAATGAGATCAGATGAGTTTAACCTGCTGTAAAATGTCGCGGTTTGGGAAAGGGGGGGTAGCAAGTGTTGTAAAGTTAGAAATATAGGGTGTTCAAGATGGGGATCTTTTTAGTAGTGACTTGGAATTGTTTTCTCTAAGCTTGCTTTTCTTCAGAAAACTTATATAAAACTTGTACTATTTGCTAATTGTTTCTTTCACTAGTTTCTTTACATCCTGTTTGCTTATCTTTCTTCTACATTCATTGTTGTCTAAATATTAGAATTTATATTTTAGGAGCTGCACAGGAGGCGCTTACAAATAAAATCAAAACCAAAGTTTCGTGAGAAATCAAAAGGTAGCACTTTTTTGTCTTTTTTAATCACATTTTTCATATTTTTTATGAGGTGTCTGGATCACTTATTTAATACCCTTGTAGGAAATGCAAAAGGTTCCAGCAAATTTCATGGCAAAGACCTTGATTCCAAGGATCATGATGATAGAGATTCAAGTACGGAAATGGAAGTTTCAAGCACTCCTAACTTGAAAAGCCACAATAACGATATTAATTCCACTGTACAGCAAGACAATGTTGCAGCAAATCTTGCACCTAAGAAGCGCCAAAAATTACATTGGGGGTATGATTTTCTTTTAGCTACTAATTGGATTGTTTTGCAGGCAAAAGGAAATATAATGTTTCTTATATAGATTTACATGTTGAGTTCTTAGACTTAAATGTGCATATGTACTCACCAAAATTGCATGGAAAAATGCAATTTTCCTGAGTTCCCTTTTTTTTTTTTTTTTCCTTTTTGGGTTGCTTTAATTGAACCGCATCTGTACATAACTTCACAATCATTCTGCAAAGATACAGTTGAAATTTGCCTATGGTGAATTGTTCATTTTTATGTACAGCGACGCTCTTTCTATGTGTGTTTTGTCTTGTATTAAGTGAGATAATGTGTGAAGGGTGGTTTAATTTATAGTATTTTTTCATTTAACTGAGGTTTTTCTTATCCTTTCCATCTTGCCTACATAGCGTATAACATAAACCGTATTTTTAGTGATTTATTTAGAATTACACTGTTTCCTTTCCTTTTGAACCCTTAATCTGTATAAGATTTGCCAATATCTTTTTGTATGTTTCTATTCCTAATCTTAATAGATTTTTTCTATGCTATTTTCTTTGTAGACTTGACACTAAGGAAAGGTGGGAAAGGAAAGCCAACATGTAGATGTTTCGGTGTTAGTCATAGTATGTTTCCGCGTTCCCTATACGGTGCTTCTCAGAACACTGAGGCTTGCGAATTATGCCTTATCATCACTGCTATTGCTTTACAGGAATGCTTGGTATCTGGTGTATGCATCTATATGTTGAATATGAGAAACAGAGTCTGAGATGGCTGCAGTTTGTGTTGCATCATAAGACTTTCTAGTACCATAACCTCAGAAAAATTGCACGACATAGAGTTGATGAAGTATCCCAAGTTCAAAGTTGCATGCCGTTAAAACTTGTATTGTTGTCCCTATCTGATTTCTTACATGAATTTAGTGGAAAGTTAAATTACAATAAGAGGGGGAAATTACCCACATATCGATAAATGTGTATGATAGGACTAGTATTCAAGAATGCGCTAGACGTTCGGTGGCCTAGCACCTAGTGCCTAGGTGCTGATTAGGCGGTTTCTCGGTGGGTCAATGGTCAACGTGTTGATCGCACCATTGACCACCTAAAAAAATGTCATGTATGACATGTATTTAACAATTTATATATAAATACATCTAAAACAAAAATAAATAATCTATTCTAAACAATTTCCTCATGAATAAACATGTTCCAAATAATTCAAACATGTTGCAGATAAGAGGTAATAGATGATTTGTGAATGGTTGGTGTGGGGTAAGGGAGATGATCGTGAGTGAGGGAGGGCTAAATGAATTGGGTGAACAGTGAGGTGCTGTTATTTTGTTTTATTTTTGCCCTTGAAACACCAAAAACGTCGATTTGAATGTTTTGGGGCAAAAAATATAGATCATCTCCGCATAGATCATCTCCGCGGCACCTAGACCGCAGAGACCGTCTAGGCCACATAGGCAGCTACCTAGAGCTGTCTATGCGGGTGGCCTAATTTCATAGCTGAATTGGTCATGTTTTGCTCGGCCAAGGGCTGCCTGATACTTAAACGCCGCCTAAGCCGGTTTTTAAAATATTGGATAGGACTTGACCTTTCACGAGGGAAATTCAATCAAAACAGCTTATTTGATAGTATTTGAATTTCCGTAAATGCATATGGGTGTTTTCTTTTCCGATGAGTTGTTTTCTTTAATTGCAGTTTCTTGCTTATTCATGAATATTCAGTGGAATGTTCAAAATTTGCTTTACATATCACTCCCGATGACCCAAAAGTAAATAGTGTTACAAGTCTGGGATTTCTCATACACAAATTTCGCTAAAGCTGGTTATATTTGCACAAAAACAAGGAATGATAAACAAGTTGGTCTACTACAAGAGTCTGGACAGAATTAGGGCACGCTTTGCAGAAGCAAAATAAGACTCGTACTAAAACCAAACATCCCTGAGCCGCAGTGATATTATTATTTGTGAATTAACATCTAAAGTTACTGGAATCATACTGCAGCAGTAAGAGCGCGCTCTATTTCCTCCAACGATCGCCCCTTTGTTTCTACGACATTACCAGATATGTACAAGACAGCGAGAAGACAGACGGTTGCGAAACCCAAATACACTGAACTGATACCAAACTTGGTTACAACACTCAGGAAATAAAGGCCGATGACGAAGTTGGAGATCTGTCCATATATAACCAAACCAAGCTCATTAGTAAAGAAAAAGATCAATTAGATGGAAAACTATATAAGATTTTGAACGTAGCCTGATTGATAGAAGAACAAATTGGCATGACGACATTTTTTTTTTCAATATTTCTTCTACATAAGGATATGGATTTGTGATTCTATAGGTCAAAGTATATGCATAAACAGATCATAGACTTAAAAGCCATTGCTTGTATACTGCAATCCAAATGTACACATCCATAAATAAATAACTAGGCAAAGCCATTAGCCAAGAAGTTTTCGTGCAGTCAGCAATCAACATCTATCTAATATCCAGACGATTGGAATCTTGCCTTTTGCCATGCACGGTTAAAATAGAAAGCATGCCTAGGTTAGTAATTATGGGAATAAGTAAAAATCCTCTCATCCGTCACAACGATAAATTGGAAATTCTTCATAGCCAAAAAAATATATATATTATAACCTTCCTTTTTTGACTTACCCAGTGCATGCCCAATGACAAAGCAACTGCTTTTGCTCTGATTCTGGAAGCAAAGATCTCTGGCAGAAGAAGTGCAGGTACAGGACCGGCACCAAGAGAAAAGGACAATACATAGCTGTGTCAACGAAACGAAAGCCATGTTTAGATTTCAATGGATTAGACAAGTAAACAATGGAAGACAGCAGATAAAGAATTGTTTAGATCTCAAACAAAAATAGCTTTCAGAAAGCGAAAAGAAAAAAGCTCAAGTAAAGTGAACTTACAGGACAGTCCCAAGAACAGCTAGGGGGCCAGAATACGGCGCTAGGGCCTTCCATGTGAAGGACAGAGAAAGCAGCAACATTGAAGCAGCCTTCATGAATGAGAAAGAGTGAGAGAGTACAAAAAAGGATTTGTACAAGTTATAGATAATCAATAAAAAGAAGGGGCATAGCATACAAGTTAAGATCAAACTGAAGATATCATAAATTTACTTATTTTATTACGTTTATGCCATGCACTTCGAAAGAATGAAAATTAAGAAAATTGTTATGGTAGCATCAAATAATATTTATATTACCCACTCAACTATTGGTGATGACAATATATAATCTGATCTAGAAACCTACACTAAAATCCTGAATTTCAATGAAAGCATGAAACATAGTAATAGCCGTCTTGGCATTTACATGCAAGATCTATTTCCAATATCAATGAAAACAAGATGAGCAAATACTACAAGATACATATGAGAAAATCCATTATTTGGATAATAGTATAAAAAAAGCATTAATAAACTCAGATTTGAGCTTAGACCAAGAAGATTCATAATATCAAATCTATGAATTTCAGCATAGTGCTTGAAGATAGAGAACTTTGGACTCTATACACTTCAGGTAGAAAAGATAGCAAAGTTATTTCCTTGTGCTATGTGCTTGATTTACAGATTTACGGTACAAATTTATCCAGAAACTTCATGCTCAACTGTCACAGATGAATAACTAGTTAGATGCTAAACAACCCTACCATTCCACCAAAACTGGTTAGTAATAAACTTTTCCTTCCTTGTCTGTCCATCAAAGAGGACGCAACAGCAGTTCCTGCAAGATCACATCCGAGCCATACTAAATATTGATGCAAAACTTGAGAACAAAATTTTCCTAACTTTCAAAAATAAATATAGTAAACCACTAACCAAACACATTTGCTGCCCCAACAAGAGCACTTGCTGCAACATCAGATGTAATACCAGCACTACGAAACACAGAAGTAGAATAATACACCACAGCATTTATCCCAGCCAACTGTTGAAACAGGAAAAGTGCTGCACCAACACTCACAACTGCAGCAGCCAGCAAAACATGTGAACAAAAAGACAACAAATCTTTTACATGTTAAATCAGAAAATATCATCAGAAAAAAAATGATATTACAAGTTCAAGATACAGATATTTAATAACATTGTCATGAATTTATTGGTATGACATGTTTTCAGTAATCCATTCTTCTTAAAGTACTGTGTCCCATGAGCATAGGTTATTAGAACCACCAGGAAATAGTGTATTGGCACCTTCACTTCATACCATCAATTGGCTAGATACATGCATAGTTCAGTAGACCCTTCTACAATATTGTCATAAATTTAGATGTACATGAGGTCATGGATGCAGTAATAACTATTTTAAGGTAAACCCAGAAGCAATAGATTTCATGGATGTGATAGTGACTATTATGAGGTAAATCCGATAGCAGTTGTTCAGATTGAAAAAACACAAAAATGTATCTGTTCAGAAAATTCTGGTCTATGAGGTTCAATGTTTTCCTTCAAACAGCTAAAGATTCAAAAAGGATACAAGACTATGAAACAATCAAGCTAGAATAATCTTACAACACGTCATATGATGGTTCTAGCAGCAAGGTAAATATGACAAGTCTAATCATAGCGTCTAACAAGATCTACATTTGACATCTAAGATCATATACAAGAATATCTTTTTGTGAGTTTTAGATATACCTTTCCAATAGCGACCGCTAAATAAATCAAACCATCCTGCCTCTGGCTCTGCGGAACCTTGACCTGCCGTTGTTAGATCATGCATAACCTCAGCGACTCTTTCTTTCCCATATAGTGTTCTAATAGCTTTTTCCGCTTCAGAAATTTTTCCTTGCTGCAAAATTCAAATGTCTTTAGCTGAAAACTATTTACAGATGAAGACCAACAACATAGATATACTTTTGAAATGACTAAAAATATATGTGAAAGAATAATCCTGCTAGCAAACCTGAAAAAGCCACCGTGGGCTTTCCGGAGAAAATGACATTCCTACTGCTAACAGAATAGATGGCACAGCAGCAATACCAAACATTGTCCTCCACCTAAAAGAATATATATAGAGAGAGAATAATAAAATGAATATAATGATTAAAAACAAACAGACTTAAAAGGCCAAGTTTAAGAAAGAGTGACGTAATTCAAGATGACGATACAACGACACTAACAACAGACTATTCAATTATGGTTTGATAACATTCAATACAATGATGCTGAATTTTCCCCTCCTTGATACTGACACGAGCAAACTTACAAATATTCAATATGAACCCAGATGTATACGTTAATAGTTGTCAACAGTTATTTCAAGCACAGGTAAGAAGTAATGACCAAAGTCAATCATCACTCAATTATTTATTCTCTTCATATCCTATGTTTTGACATAATTTTTTAATCATTTATGTAAAACTATGCATGAGTAACTTCGTTGGATCAATTTATTAAGTAAAAAGTGTGAAAAGGAATAGTAACCGTTGATTAAGTTACTGATAAAAAAAAATCTTTATGTAATAAGAGAATATATATATATATATATATATATATATATATTTGAAAACAAAAAACAGAGAAAAAACAGACTTTTCTCTGGTCATCGATCCATTTCAAGGCTATTTTCTTCCACCTTTTGCACATATGGAAAAGCAATGAACTTGCAAGCAATATTATATATTTGAAAATTGTTTACTAATACATACAATTAAAACTACAATGCTCATAATTTCTTTCATCAAATTCAATTTGGCAAATGAAGACAACAAAAAAGGAAACAAAAAGATAATTACCAGATAGGGTTCGCAGCTAAAGGTAATCCGGCAACTAATGCTGCAAGAATTCCAATACATATAAAAAGTTGGTTCACAGATCCAAGAGCACCACGAATTTCAGTAGGTGAGATCTAACCCGTGAAAAAGAGTATTAGCAAGAAGGCTTCCAAATAAAAAATATGCATAGTCATAAGATAGGTTATGCACGCAAATACACATATACACACACACACAAAAACACATATCTAATACCTCAGATATGTAAAGTGGTACAATGGCAGACGAGATGCCAATTCCAATGCCAGCAAGTAAACGGCCAATTATCATAGTCTGCACGCTTTGGGCTGTAGCACTGATAATATTTAAGATAATTTGAAGCTATTAGTTTCCAGAAAATATAATGGAGATTATATATATGAATCAATGATAAAAAAAAAAAAACACCATAGAAATGCTCCAATTGCAAGCGGGATTGCATCTAATTGGAAAGTTCTTGTTCTGCCAAACTTGTCAGCCAAAGCTCCTCCAGTAAAGGAACCGACAGTGGCACCAGCAAGTAGAGTGCTAACAATCCATCCTACTCAAAATCGTTATAGAAGAATAAGCTAGCTAATTATTAGATAATAACAACTTAACATTCGTAAAAGTTGAAGAAAACAACTACTAGTTTACTTATAGGTTCAAATGTACTACTCAGATGCTTTTTTTCTTCAAAACCTTTCCTTTATTTTATTTTAAAGAAAAAAAATCTTTCTGGGGACGGAAGGGAGGGGGATGAGTCATTTTAACATAAACTATTTTATGGAGAGGAATTCTGTACATCTTTAAATCCTAGGCATCCTAAAAAGGCAAATGCATGCTGAATTTCTTTCAGATATTCAGACAATCAATTTACTGGACTTGCCTTGTATAACGGCGTTCTCCGCAATCCCAAGATCCTTGGCAAGGTACTCGAGAGCACCATTGACGACCCTGAAATATATAATGAGAAATCCGCCAAGTAAACCTCTCATCAAGTTAAATGATTTAGAACAATAAACATTAACCTTGCCTTAATAATCCAAAACTAAGTATAGATATAGCCATAGATCATACAGCCATATCGCACGATTGGTAGTGCAAGAATACCTAACTTACTGAATTTAGGCTTCATAACAAAAACACAAGAACATCATTAGAGAGTAAAATGAGCCCTACCCCAGATGGTAACCAAACAAAATAGCTCCCAGACAAGCAATACCAACGAAAGGCAAAACTACTCCTGAAGACTTTTCCTGAGGCTTGATAGGCGTCACTGCTTCAATATCTCCTTCTGTAGTTCAACATCATAGGCTACCTCATAAAAATAAGAAACAGAAACAGGGAAAAAAAACAACTATAGTCCATGATTAAATATTAACAGTTACTCAGAGTAAACAAGACTAAGAAGACTTCCAATCTTTATTACTAAAGACATTTGAAAACAATCTGATGCCAAAAGTATACAATATCCGGAACATGCAAATGAAAACTTAGCAACATAAACAGAATTGCACGCTGTTACTTATAACAAAATTAAATCACTACAAAACATCAAGGTACAAAAATTGTTACAATTAGCTCCAAACTTATTACACAAAATGCGAACAAGCAAATAATATGGAACACGACCAATCGCAACAATCACTGATTTCAAATTAAATGAACACTTTCGACAACTAATGCCCAATCCAAAACACATCCGTAGCAAAGGCACAATCAATGAAGCATAACTTACTACTTTATTCTAATCATCTGCCAGTAATCTCTAAACCACTTGAACATGCAAAGAACTCAATCATTAAAACAATAATAAAGAAAATTTGAAAGAAAAAAAACAGCGATAAAGAGACGAACCGGAGGCGTGAGCTTTGAGTGATCGGGACTTGGCGGAGGACCTAAACAGTGTTTCAACGCCGTATCTGGCACGAGTGAGCTCGGCTCCCATAGCAGCCGAGTCGAGTCGGAGTCCACAGCAAGTGGTGGTGGCGGTGGTGGTCCTGTCTCTCATGCAAATACTATTGAAATCACGAAAACCTGCCGACACTCTCCTCCGGCTACGGACCTCAAAACAAACACTGCCTAGGCCTTTGACTGAGTACATTGACGCTTGCATTCTCGCCTGATCCAAGGAATTTTCAAAACCACATCATCAAAAAGTCAAAACCAGAAAAAAATTAATTGACAAATTTAAAAAAATGAAATATTCGAAGTATCAAAACGGAACCGTTTCAGTTGTGGAATTCGAACGTAATTGCAGTGAGTAACAGAGAGAGAAAGCGCGATCGTCAGCTCAAATGCTTGTGAGTGAGTGAGTGAGTGAGTGAGATGAGACTTGGAAAGTTCCGCTGCGAGAGTGTGCTTACACAGAGCTTACTAATGACGACAAAGTTGGTGGAGACTTCAATTCTCTTTGCGTTTTTTATGAAAAAAGATAATTAAAATGATTTTTGTTTAAAATTGTAAAAAGAGAGTTTTTCTTGTTGTTTTTGGGATGATTACGTGGGATTTCGGATTAGATTTGGGTTGCGTTGGACATGTGGTGGATGCACGTACGTGGGGCATCGCCACTCGGCTTTTGATTATCTTTGTATTTAGTCGTCATCCGCATTGGATTTCAAACCGTTCATTTTTTTACAGGCTGTAACTCAATATTTAGCGATTGATTTTTATTAATATTATAATTATATTATATTAATATATTAAGGTTATTAAATTATATATTTTTTGTCATATTAATAATTTTAAATAAATATATATAACAATATAATTTAAAATTATTTATTATTAATAAATATCTCCTATTATGGGATAGATAAAAGTATACAACAATATAAACGTGAAATTATTTATTATTATATTTTTTTTAAGGGGTACAATTACGAAATTAATAATTGTTGATACTAGGGTCGGCTCATAGTTTTTTGAAGCCCTAGGTAAAAAAATAATATTAAGCCCTCAAAAAAGAAATGTTGAGCCCTCAAGATTATTGATAAAAAGAAAATGTTGGGGGCTCAAGATTGTTAGGCAAAAAAAAATGTTAGGCTCTCAAAATTAAATATAAGAATATATATAACTAATTAACTATTGGGCCCTCAAGAGATTAATAATATGTGTCCAAAATTGTTGGGCCTGGGCAACTGCCCTGTTCGTCCTGAGCCAGTGCTGGGTCTGACCGAGATTTACCGAGATCAATTATTAAACGTGTGGCCTGGATATCAACTCCTATAACAGGAGAAAATTACTCACACATACCGATAAATGTGCACTGTGGGAATTGAACACTCACCACTAAAGTGCAAGGAATATGCACTAACCACTTGAGCTATGAGTGGATGTGTATATATTATTAGATGTTTATATCTTGAAAAAAATAAACAATTAACACGTATAATTCAGATATTATAAGAAAAAAAACATATTATTTAGATTATTTAGTTTTTTTAGATAAATAACAGTAAAGAGATCATCATGGATGTCTCCTCCGTTTGATTCTTTAAAGTTGAATTCAGATGCTAGTATTGGGGTTGTAGAAGGGGTGGCTGGTCTCGGGTTTATGTTGAGAAATCATGATGGGTTGATTATGGTAGCGGGTCGGTTCGGGTTGTGCGTTTTACTCTCCACAAGTGGCGGAGGCTGTGGCTCGTTTGCATGGTCTTCGCTTTGCTGTAGATTCTGAGATGTCACATATTCATGTTGAGTCTGATGCTCAAGGTGTGATTCAGCTCCTCTAAGATCGTTCGATCCAGTGTTCGGATTTGGGTCTTGTGATTTCGGATATCCTTTCTATCTCTGTTAGTCCTTTTGTTTTGAGTTTTAAAGAGATCATTGATGAAAAATATAAATATTGCCTAAATCTCAAAAATGTCATCATGTCACTATGAAATAGTCTTTAATTATTTAAAAAATATAAATGCCCGATAAATTAAAAAAGAAGTCTATTGATTAGGTTGATTAGCATTGGGAATATATATAATATTATACACACTTTTAACCTGAGATATTATTAAATTGAATGTGCGTTTTCTTCCTATCAAATCAAATGGATAATGATATTAAAATTTTCAGTTTGCATTCTTTTATTTTCGACCTTTCATTTAACTAGCTTGTATTGTTCAGAAAAAGAATCCATTGATAACTCAAATCTGTAGAGGATGTATAATGTTAGTTAGACCGAACATTTAACAAATCTTTCAAAGATTGTACTCGGAATTCCAGAAACCTGTCTAAAAATAAATACTTAACATTAACATATGTTGCGAATACGTGCTACATAATAAAACATTTAGAAATTAGATTTTTTTATTTTATTTTAAATTAATATTACGACGAGAAGAATGTCAGATTAATTATTATTAGTACGGTCTGATTAATATTAACGTTAGTTATCTTCTCTAAGCGGAAGCTGGTCTAATTCTGGGCGATAAATCTTCCTAGAAAGGTGAAAATATTCTATTGGAAAGTTTGCAAAGGTATTCTTCCAACGAAAGCTCTTTTGTTTAAAAGATGAATTATAGGGTCTGCTCGCTGTATGTGTTGTGAGTCTGCTCTTGAGACTGTTGATCATGTCCTTTGAGACCGTGTTTATGCTACCCAGTATTGGAAGGATTGCTCTTTGTTTGCAGAGCTATCTGGCTTTTTACTGCAGGGGGTTCTGGGTTAACTGTGCAATTCGTTGTAGCAGCTTGGCTTGTACACCACCATTAGGTGTAGTATGGTGGGTCACCACACACCAGATAGGGAGTGAATCATTTTAGCAATGCCCGAATTCGACTCCGAGATGATGTAATCTCCATGTTGGTGGAGTACACCTATTGCCAAACCTTTACTGACCTCCTAAATCGAGCAGTGATTAGTTTTATACCAATGTGTATGAGGACCACCTCGTGAATTATACAAAAAAAAAAAAAAAATTACGTGCCTCCGAAAAAAGCTTGGTCTCCTCATCCTTAATGGTGTTTCAAACTCAATATTAATGCTGCTTTCGATCACCTAGTGGTGTTTCTGAATTGGGAGTTATATATTTTCAAGACATTAAGTTGAGGATTGTTGACCTCAATATTTCATATGTTTCTCATGTTGTCAGGAGTTGTAATATGGTAGCTTATATGGTTCAGCAACCAGAGCTTCAAGCTCTGGTTGCAGTAGGTTCTGTGTGAGGTTTTTTCTAGTCTTATTGTTAGACCTACTCTTTGGATAATTTTTCTGTTTGTAATTTGGTTTAGTGGATTTCTTTTTTATTACTGAACTTATGTCAACTTAATGTGGTTATTTTTTTTTTAAATATCAAGTGCAGTAAGTAACGACTTGAATCTGAGTCATTATCAGATTAAATGAGTACTTTTATTACCGAACTACATTTAATGAAGGTAGCATGAATATATATACATACACACAAACAAAAGTGTCGGCATTACATCTCCATTGATAGATGGGGGCCATATATAGTTAGTTAAAGTTGTCACATACAAGCAACTTCATATATACAATCATTATATGTCTCACCAAAATTAATTACTTGTAAATCAAAGCATGTCTTCTTTAGACCATATATATATATACCCTTTGGTGTCTTATAGTAACTCACCTGCTCATACAGGGAAATTCTGTTAGACCATATATCTCTAACGGTTTCAGATTTCCTTGGCGGGAAATCAACTTATTATCTACCCAATCACCACCACCCACCAACATGGAGTTTGATAGAGACAGATATCCACCGTCGGATACCAATTCCAGCACCGTGACCACTACTACAACTCCAAGCTCATCCCCACCAGATTTTGCCACCAATTTCAGTTCAATGTTGTACCATTATTCAAAAGCAGTATCACTGTCCACCGAGCAACGACTCAACCAAGCGAGGACAGTATTGGAGCACCAGCAACTCTGCGATCACTACGATCTCTGTCTTTCTCGCCTAGAAGACTTTACCAGAGAAATCGAAACCCTCCGCCGTGAGAACGCTGATCTCCGGCTGGCCAATGCCGCGCTCCTCGAGGTCCTCACCAACAGCTTTAACTACCCAAATAGAGAGATTTCATCAGGTGGGTTTAATCCAAAGAGTGTGATGGAGAATGCAAACATTTTGGGGAGAGACGTGAAAGCCAATCAAACAAATACCTATAGCGACTTGATTCACCGTCGAGTTGTGAGAGTCCACTCTCCTCTACAACTTTTTTTTTAATTTTTATAGAAAATAAAACACATTGCATGCACAATTCAAGTTTACTTATACATGTGGTGTGGGGTTGCATGCAGGAATCGAGAGCAGCGGAGATGGAGATATACAATCAAGGGATGTGGAAGACGGAGCTATGCAACAAGTGGGAGCAGACATCCACGTGTCCTTACGCCGAAAACTGCCAATTTGCTCACGGTATCACTGAATTGCAGCCTGTGATCAGACATCCCAAGTACAAGACCCAAGTTTGCAGGATGGTCTTATATGGCGACACGTGTCCTTACGGCCATCGATGCCATTTCCGCCACTCTCTCACCCAGCAGGAAAGGTTGCTGCTCCAACGCTGATCTAGGGTTCCGATGAATTCCAATATTTACGGGTAAAACGTAAAATATAACGGAGATAAATTAAGCGTAATGTTAATATTAATAAGAATAATAATCACAAACTCTTCGAGGTTTGATCCAAATCGAAGAAAAAAAAAGAAACAAAAATGCTATTCCTAAATTAGGTAAAAGAATTTATGCAAGGGGCTTAATTTGTATCCCGAAATCAAGATAAGGTTTTCGGAGAAGTTTTTCGAATTCTCCCTGGCCTCCGGTGAAATGACATATCTACGTCCGAAAAAAATCCATCCACGGAGGTCTCCTAAGCTTTGGCCCCTACATATATGCGGTGGGAGGCCCTTCAGATATGTGATGGTAGTAAACGCAATGTCCCCTATCAGGCTTGAAGTCAACTTCTACTCAACCCATTTTACAGAACCTGATAATAAATTGTGTAGAGGAGGAGAGAAAGACATTGTAGGTCCATTTAAAGTTAGTTATGTTTGTGTAGTGAATTTTAAGATATATGGTTTTTTAATCGACAATAATAATAGATGATGTTGCTGTTGCTGGATGTTGTTGTTGTAGTTGGTTGGTCGATTGTGGAGTTTTAAGTTATTTGCAACCGCTCGAAAGCGGAACGTGAAGTGAAAAATTAGAGGTGCCGAAATCTAAAATTTTAAATTTATTAATATATATAATTTATTTTTTTATATTTAAATTAAATATATAATTTTCTACATATAATTTTTTTTTTTTTTAAAAAATATGGACCCTGGCCCCATTGGGGTCCGCCCCTGCAACCACCGTTTGTTGGTGTCTTTTTAATCCATTCACCGGTCTTGACTGATCTTCAGTTATTGGTATATATCGCTTCTATGTTGACATAATACTATTACCAAACAGTAACTTAATTTGTACTCATAGGCCGTTTGATAAGTGGGTTTGGACTGAATTTGAATAATTATTTTATTTAAATTCATATTTAGTACAAGTTGAGTAGTGTTGGGATTGGTAAATTTGAATAATTATTTTATTTAAATTCATGTTTAGTACAACCAATCCCAACAGTACTCATTTTCTCCCAGGTGAGGCGGGATTGGGATAACTTGTCCCACCTTTTTTTTTTTTATATAAAATATTATATTTATATATAATATATTTTAATAAAAATTAATTTTTAATAGTTCAATATATTTTTAAAAAATAATTTAAATAATTTATTTTATTTAAAATATTTTTTAATTTAAATAATTTTATTTAAAATTACTTTTAAATAGTTTTATTATTTTTTATTAAATTTATTTTATTAATAAAATAATTTTTAACTCAATTTAATTTAAGTAATTTTATTTTTATTTAATTTAAAATAATTTATTATATGTAAAAATTAATTTAATTCAGCCTGATTTTATCCAATCTCATACCACATCAAACATATTACAGTAATAATTTAATCCAATACATATTGCACTAAACACATTACAATATTAATTTAATCATGTCCAATTCAATCCAATCCATTCGAGTAGTGTCCCTCTCCCTTAAATTACGAATAAAATATAATAGCTTAATATATATATATATAAGTTAGTTTTTTTAAAAATTAATTATAAATAGTTGTATTTATTTTTTTAAAAGTAGTATAAATATTTTATTTAAAAAAATTAACCATATTTAATTTTTATTATTGATTTAAAACAATTTTTTACTTTAAAATTAATTTAATCTAATAATTAATCAATTTCAAACTATATAAAACATATAAAATATAATAAAATTTTTTATCCAATCCCATACTACACCAAACAAAACATAGTACTATTTTTAATCCAATCCGTACTGCACCAAATACATGACAGTACTAATTAGTCCAATCCAATCCAATCTCATAAAAATAGTCCAATCCAATCCAATCTAATCCCATGAAACAAACGAGCCCTTAACCACATATTTTAAACATTTTAGTGTGAATATTTTACGGTAAAAATTTTTTTACAATAGTTATCGTTCGCGATAAAATATTTTATCATGACAGTATTTATAATACCTTTTATTATAAATTATAATATATTTTTTTCACGGCAAAAATATAAATATTCAACAAATGGTGTTAATTACATATTCAACATATTATAGAAATGATCTTTAATTACACAAACACAAGTCTCACGGTAGTTGAGGACCGAAAGAGAAAAGCCCAATTAGCAAAGCTCAATAAACATATTGTAATTAATTTTTAAAACTTGTAAGAGGGAAAAAATATATATATCAAGTGTAATACTTGTTTCTTTTGAAATTTGAACCCTTAATTTGTTAAATTCTCATAATAAAATACCTACATAAAATGACTATTAAGCTTGAAAAATTCATATCTAGAGAAAATACATAAAAATTGAACTTTTATTCACACACCTTCTGTATCAAACATTAAAATCTAAATTCACCCAAAAAACAAAATCAAGTTAAAACGATTAAGATGGTAAAATATCACACTCGCTAGTCAGAATTTGTAACGGTACTATACCAAGTATCATTTGAGTTAAGATATATATGTAAATCCATCAACCTGCATGTTTTCTTTAATACTAATGTCTATGGAATTCAAAATTCAAACACAATGTTCCCTCTTGACATGGAAAAGTACAGTGGAAAGAGAAATAGGGAAGTCATGGATTTGAATCAACCAATTGAGATTTCACCTTCAACTCCATCTCCACAGGTTCACAACTTCATGCCAATAAACCCTCCTCCATTCCTTTTGCCTAATCTTCACCAAGCAACCGAAGAGGTTAGGTTCTTATATCGTCAATCATTTTGCTTATTTTATGTTACTTGCACAGCCGGCTCTGACTTTTTAGTGGCCCGGGTAACGTAGGACCCAAGTTGATAGATAACACTGAAAAATAGGATTATGATATTTGATGAAAAATGAGTGCTTTATAATTAATTATAAAATAGATAAAAAAAAAAAAATTAGGCCCAATAGCATTAGAAGAAAAACAAGTTTTAAACCCAAACATCATCAGATCAACATAAAAAATTAAAAAAAATTGAATCCAAACAGTTTAAAAATCAATATAACTAAATAAAAATATTTTGGGCACCTTCGACATTGGGCCCTAGGCGATTGCTCCTTGTGCCCTAGCCTAAGGCCGGCCCTGGTTACTTGTAACCGTTAGAAACATTCTCGGTATTCGCTCATCTGACAATCTTTTGCAACAGTTACGAATAACATTTATGCACGGTTGAAAAATTATAAACTAAGTAGCAACGGGTTTTTTTTTTTTTTTTTTAGTGTGACATTTGTGAAGGAAAGTATGATGAAGAGGCTAGAAATTCCCATGTTATGCAAAAGCAAGAGAAAAGTTTAAAACTATTATGGAATCAACAAATGCTTGAGATTGATAATACTTCAGGTTCATTTTCTGTCCTTTTAATTAACTCGTACACACGTAATTAGCGATTTGAGTTCCAATTCACTAATCATTATTTCGTTGTATTGATCTTGATGTGTAAGTAGGTTTTAAGAACAAACATCAACTACCTTTGTCAACAATCAAGCGGATTATGAAATCGAATGAAAATGTCAAGGTTTGCAAATTAATTTCATTTTTATTCTTTTTCACTTCTAATTTCTTATATGGTTATTATTTAGCACGGACATCCGCGTCTGAACAAAACGCGAATGTAACAAAGTCCACATTAAACATCTCAAGATTTGTATAGCTTGTAGATTTATTATATAGTTCAGTCGTAGATTTAGTGTGTACTTGAATTAGATGTGAAATTTTGTGTATTTTAATGCGAGTTTTGTAGACTTTAATACAAGAGTTGTAATATCCATATTTTGGCAAAACGCTTTTCAAAATCAAAACAACACTGAGAGTTTTACAAAGATGTGTAGATTTATAATTTGGTCCCTTAATTTTTAGAAAATACCAAATACAAGTAAAAAAGTTATATTTTCTAAATCGGTGAGGACTAAAGAAGCTAAAATATCAAACGGAACAAGTGAAAAAGTGTTATTTTCTAAAATTTAGGGACTAAATTGTAAATTTCCCATTTTATATTTATACATATGGTTTTTTTAGAATCATCAGAACACTCGAAGTATTTTCTGAAAAAATATTTAATTAACTAGTATGTTTCTAATTAGAATTAGTTTTTTTTTTCCTTAAAATGTTTTACTCAATTATACATATTGTTGGATTGTGAAGTTTGAATCAGTAATCTTAAAGTTTTTATAAAAGAGAAAAACGGAATCGTTTTGAGTGCATGCATCGTAAATTGTTTGATAGTGAAATTGAGTGTTGATACGCTCCGTGGACGTAGGGATCACATTGATCGCCGAACCACGTAAAAATCTCGTATCTCTTTTATTTTTTATTTTTGAACCACGTAAAAATCTCGTATCTCTTTTATTTTTTATTTTTGAACGATTACAATTAATTTCAGAATTTAAAGAGGAGGATATGATTTGAACTCACAACCTCAACCACTGAGCCAACCTCATCTTATCATCTCTTTTATTATTCTTCGTACTTTCGTTTGTATGTATAATTTATTATCATTTGAGTTTTTGATCATTCGGTAACTCAAAAAGCCATTAATTAACATTTGATTGTCTATAAACATTTCATATATTAGTACTAGCTTAGATTTGAAAGCTCTTTCACTGTGTAATTTGTGGCCTAATCATAGTAATTATAAATATTTATTCATCTAAATCGCAGAAGATCAGTGCAGAGACTCCAATAATATTATCAAAGGCGTGTGAGCTTTTCATTATGGAGCTGACACTTCGTGCATGGCTACAAACCGAGAAATATAATCGTCGAACACTGCAACGAGTTGATATTGCAAGAACCTTGAAGCTCGAAGAGAATTTTCATTTCTTGTTTGATCTCGTTCCTGTTGATCACCACCTCATTGTACGTACTTTCTCTTTTCCTCACTTGTTCTTATATATATATATATAAATTTTTGATTTATTTGTCATAGATTTTAAAAATTTTGTTACGGTAAATAAGTTTTACAACAGTTATGACTCGTGCCAAAATATTTTACAACAGTATTATTTTTATAACACATTTTTGATGTGAATTACAATATATTTTTATTCATTTTTGTAGTGTACTAAATAACTACTACAATAGTGTGAATTTTAGTGGTTGTTTGATTTGGTGTTTTCTAAAAAGGTGTTTTACAAATAATTTTTTAAAAAAATAAGAGGAAATAAAAATTTGGAAGCAATTTCCACTACAAAAAACCATCAATTAGCTGGAATAGAAGACCTACTTGATGACACACTTGCAAATAAATTGGAAGCTTTGCACTTAAAATGTTACGACCCCCCGGGCCCTAGGCTGTGGCAGTGTTGTAAATAAAATTAATAGTTTCTAATCTTGACTTTATTAAAATTTCATAAAAACCACAATTAATTTCTTTGGATACTCCGGAGTATCAAACAAAACGGAAATCTGTTTACAAACAAAAATATTTCCAAATTTCAAAAGTCAACACCAAATAACCCCACAGATATGTGATCACCCGTTAGAATTCATGGATTCAATTTCCAAGATAATAATCATACTGAAACATACATAAATCCTGAAGTCCTAATCATCCACAACTAAAAGATTTGCATATCAACATACATAACTCATAAACTGAGTTATCTCAACATTTTTATAGGTCCATAACAAGTACAAATCCTTTAATCAATACAAATCTCAAATAACATAATTTTAATCACTAATATCAGAAATCTAATCCTTAGATCTCACAAGCCTTCACCCACATCAACTAACGATCTTCTAATCCTCGTTGGGCGCTCCTTGGGGGTAAAGAAAATAAAAAGGGGTGAGCTAAAGCTCAGTAGGGTCTAATCCCCGATAATGTATGTGGAAAACATCATTTTTATAAAGTCATGGGATAATCCTGCATGGTTAAATACGTTCACAAAATTTTAAGTAAACAGTAACACTTTATTTCAGAAAGTAATATCAACACGTCCACTAGTCATACCCGGTGGCCTATCATTTTAAATAAAAAATTCATACTTGAAATGAAAACATTTGGCTCACCGTGACCCTGGTACTAACCTCATATACAAGGTGTACGTATCAGAAAATACCCTGCGCAGTTCCCGACATAAAATCGTATAATAACATATAATATAATATAATGACTAGGACGGTTACCATTTCAAAATCACCAAACAATTTAAATAAACCCACCATGCATCCCATATGTAAACTCATCATTTTTAATAAAATTTCGACAGCATAACGGCTGTTTTTATAAAAATCCCAAAATATAAAACTTGCATAAAAATCATATTTTCCACACAATACATTCCAATTTATTTCTCAAATCAATTCCACAATTTAAATAAGGATTTCCTCAAACTTTCACAATCAATTTATATCCAAAACTTATAGGGAAAATATTCTAAAAATTTAAGTTTGAAACCCCTACCTCGTGTAAGCTACCAGTTACTCGCAGTGGCCTCGATTTCAAGCCTAATTATCCCGATCGGTAAAATCTACACGAGAATATAATTATTTAATTTATATACGGCGGCCATATAATATAATTAACCTCAAAATAATATCCTACACTTAAAACGAATACGTAAACGTGTTCGAAATCAAATTCTAAGTTTAGAAGGTCGGAAACTTACCCCCGCCGTGCGTGGCGGCCGGCGGTGACTTTTTGAAAACTTTCCGGCGACCTCCAAATATGGTCGGGTTTTGTTCGCCTCGTTTCCCTCATCAATGTTTATAACTGTGGCCGGAGTGGGAAATGGCTAGAATCGCCGGAATCAGGAGGATTTCCGAATTAAAAAATCCCTAACTTTCTCCACCAAATCGGAGACTCAAACGGCCATGAAAATCTTCAAAGTGGTACCAATAGATTCTATATCGCAAGAGCTTTCTATTGGTACCAAGAACGATCGAAACGGAGGTCGGACGTGGTCGGAAATCAAAGTCAAAGATGGAGGAAAAATGAAGAAAACGGGGAGAGAGAAGAAAAATGGTGGCTGTTGCGAGGAAGAAATGAATAGATATAAGACTGTAAAAGTTTTGTTTTGTCCCTCAATTTTTAGTAATTTACAATTTTAATTGTCAACTTTCAAAATATATCTTTTACATCCTCACATATTCTTCAAAAAATTTTAAAAGATTTCAAATACACCCTTCATAATAATTTAAAATAAAATTTAAAAAGTGAAATTTTATATAAAAAGTATTTAATTTTATTTATTTATTTTTTTTTTTTTTTGCAGTGATGGAAGCAAATGGCAGTAGAAAATGTCACTGGGTTGAAAGCAATTTAATTTTAAGAATTTACCAGCTTATAATGAAATAAATTTACACATGTTTTGTCTTTTTTATTTTAAATAAAACAAAAGGACATGTTTTAGTACTATGCTATTTATTAGACTTTGTTTTATATATTATTATTTTGCTTATCATTGTTATAATTATTATCGTTGTTACTATAATTACTGTTGTGTAGTGTTCCAATTTTATCTTTTTTAATGTATTATTAGTGGTGCGGCGACTCGAATTTAAGATATTACCAGTTTAAATGAGTATAATTTGCTACCAAACCACATTGGATGGTGTTTAGTGTTCCAATTGGACGTTGTTTATTGATTTACTTACTCAAGTTATGTGTAATTGTTTTTCTGCTTTATTAATTAATTAATTACCCCAACATCAACCCTAGGCATAACCCTAATCCCAACCTCAACACATTCCCCTTGCTCCTTTAAAACCAACCCTAACCCTACTCATATAATCAGGACTATTGGGATAATTAGGCTGCATCGGCACCCCGTCCTCATTATCAGTATCAAAAGTTTTAGACCTAACAGTACCCTTATCGTGATCAAAAAATGATGTCGGAATCCCTTCATTACTATTCCCAAAAGGAACTACAGCGATGAATGGTTGAGATGCAAGAACAGATCCACATACTTTGTTACTAACATTGAACCTATACTAATCTAACACACCATTCATAAACCAATCAGTTGATGAATTTTTTTACAAACTATAATTTTTTTGAAATCATTAGCGGAGGCGTACTTATAAAAAGTGTGAACAAACGGTTTTAAAGGTACGTAAATATCACCGCTCAATAAACTAAAGCTTTGCTAGGCTGCCCAAGGCGGATAGATTTAGCCCATTTTGGATAGATCTTTATTGATATGGCTAGGCACAATAAAAATAAAAAATTATGAGTTCAAGCCGAGCCTAGCTCAATCCGTCCTTTTGACACCTCTAAATAATTAAAACTTGTCTGAAAAAAATATCTTAAGTACAATAGTTGTTGCTTTTGAGATTTTAACATTGTATGAGGGATTGAAAAATAGTCAGATTCTCTTGCTATTAATGGATAATGACTTTTAAATAAAAAAAGTACCTCTATGGGTAGAACAATGTTGTTTTTTGAAATCACTACAGTATCAACCTCAACTTTTATACACGCGCCTTGTTACTTGTTAAGAATCAAAAATAAAATTTTCCTAAAAAAATTTGAGTTAAAATGATTAAGATAGTAAATAACACGCGCCGGTAAGATATTTAAATGTTTCATCCGGCGCGTTTTCTTCAATACTAACATCTATGAACTTCAAAATTTAAAAACAATGTTCATGGTTGGACCGTACTAAACCTAATTTTTCGGCGCGTGGCTCGTTATAACAAGCTAAATAACTTGTCTCCGAACGGAAGCATACGATGATTCAAAGCATCTAGTACTACTTGTCTTGTAAACAATTTTCTGTGTGCTCTATCTTCCTTATTTAGAATTCAAAGTTAATGCTCATTGGTTCATGACTTGCTGACCATATCTCTCTATTTAAGACTATGCTTGTTTAGTTGTCTCTATTTTAGGTTAACAACAGAAAGATAAAAGTGTCTCCATAAATATAAGGGTGGTCTCTTGACATATGGAAAAGTATAGTGGAAAGAGAAATAGGGTAGCCATGGATTTGAATCAATCATTGGAGATTTCACCTTCAACACCATCTCCACAAGTTAATAAACTTGTGCCAATGAGAGGTCCTTTCATGTTGCCTCAGCTTCACCAAGCAGCCAAAGAGGTTAGGCTCTTCCACCATCAAAATTTTATGCTTATTTATGTAATTAATTACTTGTGATGTTTAATATTATGGAAATTGACTCTTTTTTTCATGTTTTTTATTTAATTTTTAGTGTGAATTTTTTCGAGAAAAGGATGAAGAAGAGGCTAGAAACTCCGAATTTATGCAGACGCAATGGATGCATTTAAAATTGTTCTGGAATCAACGAATGTTTGAGATTAATCATACTTCAGGTGCGTTTTCGACCCTTTTAATCAACTTCGTGGATATGTAATTAGCATTTTGAGTTCGGATTCACTAATCATTATTTTGGTTGTATTGATCTTGATGTAGAAGTAGCTTTTAAGAACAGCCATCCACTACCTTTGGCAAAGATCAAAAGGATTATGAAATCTAATGAAGCTGTGAAGGTTTGCAAATTAATTTCATTTTTATTATTTTGCATTTCTAGTTTCTTGTATTGTCATTATTAAAAACGAGCATCTGCATCTTATAATAAAATGCGGACGTAAAAAAAATCACAGTAGATGTATCAAGATCTAGGTTAAATCTACATAGATTTTTATGTTCGTTCGTAGATTTAGTATTTAACCACACAGATTCGATGATTGAAATATCGCCAATTTTCTCGATATTTCCATCAATATTTGCGTATTTTAAGGGTACTAATATGGATATGCAGTATAATACTTTTTTCCGCAAAATATCTAGGAAATTTCCGAAAATATCCTCGATATTTTTGTAAAATATCGATATTAGTGAACATTTAACTTATTTTTACATAATATCATGAAATATTAGGGAAATTTCCTTGAAATATCTGAGATATTTCCTTCGATGTAAAATGAGAAATTGATAATACTTCCTAATTTTTTATTTACCTTTTTTTAAAATTTGATGTAATATATTTATATGAGTACATGGCAAATGATATTTTTTTAATTTATTATATTCCTAACATATTTTTAATTTTATATGGCTCCTATATGCATTACATTCATATTTAAATCATATAGTTGTTAGATAATATATAATTTTGAAAAAAAAAGTGTTTATTTGTTAGATTATTGACTATTTTTAACAATTTTTATAGTTTCATTAAAAATTTGTATGTATTTAGAATTTTAGCCAAATTTTCGTACTTTTGATAATTTTACATTAATTTTCATCGATATATATCTATGTTTCCATCGATATTTTCACTAAATCGTAGTACATATATTTCCATTGATATTAATATTTCATCTTTGCACGAATTTAATGTTTAACTATGTAGATTATTAATGTATACCTGAACTGAACGAGAACATTTACATAGTTAAACACAAGTTTTATAAATTTTTTTATGCAAGAGTTGTATTGTAGCATTTGTGTTTTAACAAAATATGAACTTTTGCATTTTAGTAAAATGCATTTTATTTTTTAGTTTATTCTATGAAGAGATTTTAAATTATAATTTTTTAAATAGTTCCAATTTAATCTAATTTGGTATATAGGAAACCTCAACAGATTTTTACAAAAAAAAAATGTATCTATAGATTTTTATAGTTTAAATATGTTTTTCTTTTTCTTTTTTCTTTTTTTGTGATTAGAAAAACACTTGAAGTATTTTCTTATAAAGCAATTAGTATCTCATCAGAATTCGTTTCTTAAAAAAAAAAAAAAAAAAAGGTTTTCTAATCAAGTCTTTTTAAAAAAAAAACAGTTTCAGGTATACAATATTAGAATGTCCTTTTCTCTGTGTCCCAATTACAGTAATGTTATCCTTCACACCCATATGCTGAGTGTCGTGGGTTCAAGTCGTATCTCCCCGTTTTCAAATTCTAAATCTGGAACTCAAAAAAAGAAAAGAATTATAGTAACGGTAATATATTTATTCATCTAATTTAATTGCAGATGGTCAGCGCCGAGGCTCCGGTATTATTCGCAAAGGCGTGCGAGATTTTTATTATGGAGTTGACAGCTCGAGCCTGGATGCAAACAGTGGGATGCAACCGCCGAACACTGCAGCGCTTCGACATTGCCAAGGCGTTGCAGCTCGATAAGCTTTTTCATTTCTTGTTTGATGCTGTTCCTGATTTGGAAAAATGCCGCAAGGTTCCTTTTTCTTTAATTTCCTCTTGTTGGATATATATATATATATATATATATATATATATATATATATATATATATATATCACAATAGTGTGACATGTTAGTGGTTGTTTGATTATGTATTTTGTTTTCAAAGGTGGTTTTCCTAAATGGAAAATAATAATATCTTCAAAATTATATATATAGGTCACATTTTGAAAACCGACAGTATTGTTAAAAAAAATTAATAATATTTCAAAAATATTTTCTTAATTTTTTAATAATTTCGAAATCGAAATATGAATATATATATATATATATATCTGAAAATATGAGGACTAAATAAGTTAATACGTAAAAATAGTCTAACAAATGATATTTTCTAAAATTTTAGGGACTCATTTGTAAATTACCCAATTATTTTGGGTTCAATCATACTTTGTGCTTTTAACTGCTTTTATAGAAAATGTTTTGCCAGCAGATTTTAAAAAGACTGTCAAATAAGCATTAGTGACTGAAAACATGAAAGCTTTATATATATATATATATATATATATATATATATATATATATATATATATATATATATATATATATAATAAAGAATAATAAGTATATAAATTAACTGTTATATTTATCTCAGGATGAAGAGGATAAAAATGATTATGAAGAAATTCAAATTCATCCAGCCAATCGAATGGATTTTCTGGGTATAGATATTAATGAGGTGAGCAATATATGACTCAAAAATATTCTTGGATATATATATATATATATATATATATGGGTGCATTTACCCATTAAATCGTAAAGTGTGGGAAGACCCCTCTCCTGTGGCGGGAGTTGTTATTCCAGGCTGAACTTATAACGTTTGATCTCGTCAAATCAGGATAAACCCCTGACCCAATTGGTATCAGATTTCAAAATATATATATGATGGCATATATATTGTCCCTTGCATTATTTTCTATTTTGATAAATTTCATGTTTAATTTCAGTTCTTAAAAACAATGGTTATTTAATATATGCTAATTTGGTGTATAAATTGTTTGAATGTGTGGTTTTCTTTGATTTGGTTTTGAAGAATGTAGCAATAGCTCCTCTGGACCTCATGCTCAAACCATCTTCTGCTTTTGAAGTCAACCATGAATCTACATCTCAGGTGAGAAAATCACTTCAATTACACTATCAAATTTTTTTTCAGATTAATTAGAAGCTAGCATTTGGTTCGTAATTCAAAAATAGTTTCTAAAATGCTTGAGAAAATGATACAATCTCGACTTAAAAAACTTTTCATTTGGACCTCCACCGAGGATATCAGGTATAAATACATACGGAGATGTGTTTTCGTTTGTTTTTAACATATAGACAAAAACCTTCCCTGTCGATAACGTCGTTACATTAACAATTTGATGACACAATTGTTTAAGTCTTGTTTGTTTTTGCAGTGAATAAACAAAAAAATTAGAGTATGTTTTGTAAAAACATTGAATTGATGCTTCTCTAGATTTTTTTTTTAATGTTTAATTATATTAGAATAAAACTTATAAAAGTCTGTTTAATTGCCATACATGTATTCGATAAAAGTATGAGTACATCAAAAGCTTTACTATACATACATATAAAATTATTTACAAAATAAAGAAAATTAATAATGAGAATATATAAATTATTAATTGTTGTACAAATTTATCTCAGAATGGCAAGAATAAAAATGTTTGTGAAGAAATTGTAGTTCATCCAGCCAATCGACAGAATTTTCCGGGTATAAATATTAATGAGGTGAGTGATGATACGACTCGAAAACATTTTCGTTTATGAATAATATTTATAGAAAAGTATATATGTTTAAACATATATGTGTTTTTCAATAAATTTAATATTTTCCTTTGCTTAAAAATATGTTCAATTAATATATGTATATTTGGTGCATATGTAAATTGTTTGTGTGGGTTTGTTTGATTTAATTGGCTTTGTAGACTCCAGAAGAAATTCCTCAAGCACCCATGATCAAACCATCATATTCTGCTTCCAAATTCAACGGTGGATCCACTTCCAGGTGAGAAAATAACTTCAGTTACATCATAATCAAATCAATTAATTAAGCAAATTTTTTTTACCGTCTAGTATTACTTATATATATATATATATATATATATATATATATATATAAATCTTCACTATTATATGCATCGTTGCATTGAGTAATGGGAACAAGAGACATGCTTTTCTTTTCGTTTATTTTTTTAGTATACCACCTGCGGTATGGTGACTTAAACCTGAGATATTATCAGACTAAATGAGTATTCTTTACCATCAAATCAGGTTGAACGGTGGTAATAAGAGACGTGTTTGATCACATCACTTACAAAGCCTTTTTCTTTTTTTTTTCTTTTTTGCAGTTGGGGAAGGGAATGGGCATGGCAGTAGAAGAATGTCAGTGAAGTGAAAGCAAATTAAAACCAAGAATCAATATATATACCATGAAATAAAATGAATGCATATGTTTTGTCTGAGGATACAAAACAAACAATATATGCTTTTTCAATTTTTTTAAAAAAATAGACATTTTTCAATAATCTGGTATTTGGGATATTGCTTGTCGTTTATGGATTTTTAAACTTGTGTTCTATATAATATTTATGGATATTATGGTTGTTATAATTATTGTTGGCTTTTTTTTTTTTTGTTGACATAATTGTATTTATGTTGTTATTGATCTTGTTTATTTATAGCACCCACAGTTTTATTAAAGATGTCTCACTTTTAGTATTGTTTATTTCAAAATCCTAATTAATATTAAAAGTAAATTGATTTTTTTTTTCAAAAAAGATAGATTTGCCAAAAAAAAAATTAAAAAAAATGAGATTAATTTTGTTTTAAAAAAAAAATACCCTCTTATTTTGAATTTAGATTAAAAAAATTATTGTAGAGGATTTTGTAAATAAATAGGGGGTTTATAGGATTCAAAAAAAAAAAAACTCATGAGATTTGATTCTTTTTCACACAAAAAAAGTTCTGGTATCATAGATCAGTTACTATTAGTATAGCATCTACAAAATAAAGTTTTGTTTGTCTGATCAAAGGTATGCTATTTACGTCGAAACTAGGCAATTCATAAGAATATTTCTAGTAGCCTGGTCATGTGGGGGCTCAAATTAGTGAGCTCTAGGAAGCAAAATTAGGGTCTGACCTGTTAAGCTAACCCACTTAGTTAAAAAAACAAAAAAACAAACCTCTTTTGACTAAACAAAGAAACCATACCAAACACACTTTTAGTAATCTCTTAAAACCCTAAAAAAAAAAAATTGATTTGTCTAAACAACCTTGTTTGTGTTTAGATTTTGTCAAGACAACTTCATCTACTTAAATTCTTCAAAAAAGACAAGAACCCTTCAAGTTTCAAACATAGTTGATCATCTAATCTTAAATTAAGACAAATCTTGTTCTTGACCAAATACTCAAAATCAAGCACTTCAATTATTGCATGCATTTATATCTTATTGCTACTTGTCTTCTTGCTTTTTCTTCTTCTTTGTTTGAAATTCTTTTAGCCGTCCAATTGTTTTCACTTCGTTGGCAATTATTGTTCATAGTTAAACTTGACTTTTCCACCAATATTATTACAATTTTTTTTTTTTTTACTAAGTCTATTAATATATTTCCATACCTACTTGAATACTTCATGTACATAGTTATGTTTGGTCTAGATCTTTGACTTAAATCAAACCTTGCGACAATTATCAATCTTTTATATATATATATATATATATATATATTGTAATTTAATATTGTAGTTAACTATGGCATTGTCTTCTTGTTTAGGTAGTCTAATAACTTGTTTTTATCCTTGATATTAAATTTGGGGCAGATATATTGAGTGTGTAAGAGAGCCACATGTCTTCTTGCTTTTTAATTTTTTTAATGGCATAATCAGAACTTCTAATTTATCAAAAGTGAGAAACAAACGTGTTAGGTTAAAGAAAAGATTGTTAAAGAACTTACATGTAAAGTTAGAGATCGTGGAAATGAATATGACATTGAAAATATACAATCTGAGATAAGGGTATATATATTATTGAATGTCACAACTCAATAAGCTAGTCTTTTGGATTGTAAAGTTATCCACAATATATATATATTACTTCTTAAAAATACATAAAAATGTCGCAACTGTGAAAAATATAACATGATATTAGAGCATTTGACTAATGTTATACCGGACTTAGGTCGAGCTTTACCAAATGGCAACTCAAAAACAATAATACTAATAACAAAATGACGGTGGCCAATCAAAGTCAATTGGGTTCACATGCGATGAAGAGTGTTAACTAAGAACCTACATGTGAAACTAGAGATCGTGGGAATGAATCTCACATTGAAAACACACAATTCAATAGAATAATATATATACCATTAGATATCACAACCCAATAGACTAATTTTTTGTATTGTAAGGCTATCCTCCTAACCGTTTATGCTAAAGTTTGTTAGTGATTAGTGGATGTGATTCACCTGAATTGCGTTGGTTCATATGGTAAGAGCCATTGGCCTTTACTGAGATGGCATATCTACATCCGAAAAACTCATATGTGGAGCTTAGGGGGTTCATATGGTAAGAGCATTCATCAGATTGGGCAATGTCCCAAGTTAGAGCTGTCACCACTAGCTTTTGGTAAGGTCCCATATCTACATCCGAAAAACTCATCTAAGGAGGTCCCTTAAGCTTCGGCCCCGACATAGGTGCGATAGTAGGTCTTCCAAGTATGTGTGGGCTACTAGGTGCAATGTTCCTTACTGAGCTTGGGGTTAACCTTTCTTTAACCCATTTTCAAGAACAACATATTATGGTTACTAATACTATCATATTTATGTATTAATTATAGGTCCTTTTCTAATAGGGACATTCGAATTTAACAAAATATGTGACAACGTTGTTACAATTACGACATCTTATATATTATAGTTACTAATATATCGTATTTTAACCTTACGAAGAAAGAAACAAAGACAATTACTTAGTTAGATTAAATTATTATTTTTTTTAACATTACAGTTATAAGATTAATTACAAGTCTATCAGATCTGTTGGGATGAATCACAACATGAGCGGTCCGGATGTCTACTTCCATCATCGTGAGACATCTACTCTCACAATACTGGAAGAAAACTCCTCACACATACTAGTAAATGCATATTTTGAAACTTGAACCCCACCACTAATGTGAATGAAGCCGCTTGAGCTAGAAGTAGATGTGCGCCGGATTAATTATTATATTTTACAATAACATAATCATGTTCAAACTATAAATTACTTTACATATGTTACTATTATACCATTAGTATAAATATATACTTGGCAAGTAAAAAGTTGATGGCACAACCATTCATAGTTCAAGTGGTTAGTGCACTTCTCTCTCACCTTAATGGTGAGGATTCAAGTCTCATAATACGTATTTTTCAGTATGTTTAAGTAGTTTTTTCTTTTTATTATGAGAGTAAATATCTTCCGTTATAAGAGTAGATATCTAGGCCGTGTTTGTTCCTAAAAAAAATAAAAAGTTGGTGGGCCATGTTGGGTGATTTATCAATGTTAACACACACCTACATTACTTGAATCAATCACAAGAAGTTAACTAAATCGTGAAGAGTTAGTGTCAATGAGAGATTTATTTAATCAATAATTAGGTTGGACAAATCTTTTCAAGAAAAGGACTTTGTCGAGTAAAAAATGTTGCATAAATATTGAATTAACTATAAGTGGAATAATAGTTGAAGAACTATTTATAGAAGCATCTATGATTACATGTGCACTTAATATAATTTTCTTCTAATAATTATATTAATAATAATCTTGTTCATTAATGTCCAAAAACTTGATTTGGATTGGAACTAAGAAGAATCAAAAAATGTTACACTTGATTTTTTTTTTAATTAATAATAATACTAAAAAAAAAATATTAGTGTAGTAATGACTTATTTTACTAGAAAGTTAACAACCAATTAGCTTGAATGCTAACCTCACATGAAGGGACCCCGCGAGGATTAAAATACAAAAATTACAGGCATTGAGTTGATTCTGATATCAATTCAAATGAGCCTAATAATAATATTCAAACTCAATGAGGAAAATTTTTCTTTGTAAAAAAAAGTTGAGATGACAGTGTGACCAAGTCGGAGGTCTATAAGACAAGGTCTAAGGTCTGCTATCTCATGACCTATTGAAATCAAGCACCACCGGTATTAGTGCTATGACCGGATAGGTACTCTCACGACATATAAGGGAGAAATCTCCTCACATTTATAATTTTATAAGTGAGATGAGAATTGAATCTTGATTACTAATATGAGGGAGGAGAAATGAATGACTACTCAACTAACCGTTGATGTGCTTATATAGAAATGAATTTACGGTAATATTTACGACACCCTTTTATTGTGGGTTGCAATATATTTTTTCCGCAACAAAAAGTTACTTTTTTATAGTAATTTATTACGTAAAAACTTTGACATATTAGATGAGACTGTTAAGTTTGCACACTTAGTGCTTGATTATATTATATTATATTTTATATATATATATATATATATATATATATATATAAGATAGAGACACACACACCCTTCTATTGCATTATATTTTTTAATATGGGATTCATCACATTTTCTATTAGTTTTACATGTGGGTTCTCTAACATTCTCCCTCACATATGAGTGTGGTTGGCTTTGACCACCGTTTTTTGAGTTGCCGTTTTGACAGATATATATACCATGTGAGTTGCCGTTTTGGCGACAGCTCTGATACATGTTAAGTTTATACACTTAGTGCTTAATTATTTATATATATATATATATATATTTATATATATATATATACTCTTTTATTATTTTATATTTTTTAATGTGGAATTTATTCCATCTTCTATTAGCTTCACATGTAAATTCTCTATCAGAGACAATGACTAGAGACAAATAACTTAAATTTAAACCTCATAGTGATGACTTTAAAGAGGCTTTAATTAATCACTCAGTTTAATAATTGAATTAATTGTAGTTAGTAAGATCCGTGAAGATTTGTTTTCACTTTGAATAAACAAACAAACATCCAAAAATCTCAACGTCAATCACGCAAACATCTAATTAGCATATTAATTATTATATATTATTTAATTATTAAACCTACCATTAAACGACAAATCAAACATCTTCTTCTTCATGTTAGGTTTCAATTTCTTTTCTTTTCTTTTTTTCTTGAACTTACCGTTATCTTTGAGGAGATTTTTTAAAGTGTATCCATGACTAGTCTAATATTTGCATACATTAATTAATAATTATATATATATATATATATATATATAATATAAAGATGGTTTTGACACATGAGCAATCTCTTTTTGTCATCTTCCTTATAGAAAAATCATCTAAATATTTTGTGACCTTTTCTACCTACATAATTAGATATTGTGTTTTTAGAGTCTAATGTACATGGTTTATTTTTATTGATTTTTTTTTTTTTTGTGGATTCTCACCTTCTAATTAGAGCTATATGTTCTTTGAGGGTGTTCACATATACTTTTTCTAATATTAAAAGGTAGGTGCAGGATTCATACGAACCGTAACGACTTATTCTCATGAATAGACACAAATCTATGCTATAAATTTAGTTCACGCGGTTTATTATTTTTTGAGTTTATCACCTCAATAATAGTTTAATATGTGTGAGAAGTTATTCTCCTGTAAATGCTCCTGGTTATAAAAGTAGGTATCCCGGTCGGTCACGCATGTAGCGATTAATTTCAGCAGATCTCAGTAGACCTCTGATATGTTCCGTATCAATTTTCAAGGAAAAAAAAAATTCAAATTTAATTCTATGTTGATCTGAATTTTTATACTGGCACCCATTTAATATGTTATAATTAGTTGCTAAAACAAGATTGAGAATAATGTATAAATTATTTGTGATCTTAAAACCTTGATTCTTGTTGTCTCATACTAGTTAGGTAATGTATGTATAGACAAATGATAACTCCATAAATTATCTAAAAACCATCTACTTATTCTCCTCTTATTCAGGTTCTGGTTTTTGATCTTCTTTTGTTTGTTTGTGGGTATTTTCTCTCTCTACTATATTATATACTATATAGGGTGCTATAGTGTGTATATTATATATACAAAAGGCTTGCTCTTAGATTTCTTGCTCATGATAATTCTTGGTTTCTCTTGTTTGTCTTACCCAACCTCACTTTTCACTTATCTTCTAGTAAAGAATCAAAATCTTTTATAATATATATATATATATATATATATATATATATATATTAGTTGGACATCCACTCAAAATTCAAATGGTTAATGCATTTTTCATTTACATCCATTATATAGGGGTTCGAGTCACACATTTATCAACAAATTAATAATAAATAAAGTGTGGATAGACTCATCCCATTTATAGGAGTTACTTTATAATTATATTTTTAGTGATTGATCTTGTGAGGTCCCAACAGACTCTAAACCAAATTATGTCTGTTTCAATATATATATCAAACGTGTGTTAACACTACTAGGTCACTCATTTGCAATATATATATATGTAATCAAATTTCTCTAAACCTCTCTAACCCTCTTTGTCCCTAAAATGGCTCATCTAGATTACCAAACCAAATCATCAAATCTAAAGCTTTTTGGCTTCAACCTCTCAGAAAACAACAACAACAACAAGATGAAGAAGAATTCAAGCGAAACGCCAGCGGAGTCTCTTGATCAATCCGTTTACTTCAACGAATCCAACGATATAATTAATTCGACCCGTAAATACGAGTGCCAATACTGCTGCCGTGAATTCACCAACTCACAAGCCCTTGGAGGCCACCAAAACGCCCACAAGAAAGAAAGGCAGCTCTTGAAGCGCGCACAACTCCAAGCAACTCGCAACATTATCCTAGCCTCCTCATCATACTTCCAACACCACCACCCGCAGGTGCTATCCGCCTACACGACGCCCCCTCCTCCTCCTCCTCCTCGCCTCCTTGCCCCAAGGGCTGCTCCCGTGGTGGCAGCTCCTCCGCCACCCCAACACTACTATCGTTCATCTTCTTCTCCTTTTTACGTGTTGCATGGGAGAACTGCCGCTGCTGCTGTGCCACAATTACAAGTGCCAGGGGGGTTGAGTGGTATGACCGCCGTGGACGGTGGTTCTAGGATGGATAAGAGCTTAGCATTGGATTTGCATCTCAGTCTTGGACCAGTGGTGCCATAGTTTACATGATGATCATGAAAAATTATGGAGTCTTGATTCATTCATGTAAATTTTTTTCTTGATGAGCAAATCCATTTCTAATTAATGATGTACGACATATAATATTTGTCTTTTAATTAATTTTATCACTAGGATCCCACAAATTAAGCAATGTTGGTAAACTAAATCTACATATATATAACTATAATTTATAAATATAAAATAATGATAAATAAATATTTAGATCATATATTATATAATATATATATATATATATAACTATAGCTATTGATGACATGAGAACACAATGACCTTCAATAGTAAAGGTACATGCATCTAACATCTATAAACTTTTATGGTCCTTTCAATGTGTCACAAATATATTAGGATCCTCTTCTAATTTAAATTTTTTTTTAAAATTTTAACACATATGGATTTAATGGTTATAATTTTATATTTTATTCTCTTTCTTTTAAAAAAGTTTTTACACATCTAAAGACATATGACACATAACTAATTTAATAGTTAGGATTTTATATAAAAATTTAGAAAAAACTTAGGTCAAGAGATGATCCTAATCCGTTATAATAACGGTAGTGTATCATGTCAGTTTGGAATTTAGAATAAAAAAAACAATTATAACTTTACACATTAGTAAATTTGTTTTCTTTATTTAATTTTCTAACTTTAACACGTCCAAAATATTATTAGATTAAATAATTATATATATTTTACTATCCAATCATGTTGAGCAACGGTGGGAATTCAACATTTATTAAAAGCCTGACAATGAAATTCATCTTGTTTTGGGTCTCGATGTGGTGGCTTACATGGGCCATTCCAGTCTGCCCATGAAAAATCTAACCAAGACAGTCAAAGAATCAGAGGGCCACATGAGCCCACCAAAAAGATTTTGATTAATGATCAAATAAAATTACAAAAGTAACCTTATAGAACTATTGAAATTTGTTTTTAGCGTATACAATAGTTTTTATATAGTCATAGCCAAAGTAACCGAATTAGCAGTTTCGGTTTTAGAACCGCTAGTTCCGATTCCCTTTTTTGGCCAACCAAAATTGAGATTAGGGACCACGGTCCCTTGTTCCGATTCCGGTTGGAACTAGGGAGGAACCCCAAGTTCCGGTTCCAAACCGGTCAAGAACCGAAAAAATTAAAAAAAAAATTAAAATTTATAAATAAATTAATAAAAAATTTTAAATATATAAATAAAAGGGTTCATTTGTTCAACAAGAAATTTATTACGATAATAATAATATCATAAAACTATAAAATTAAAAAGAAATTTAAATATATAAATAAGAAATTAGTTAATTAGGGCTTACACTGAATTTAAATTAAGATAAAATATGACTATATGAGATTTATTTATTTTTTAAAATTTTTTAATATATGAGATGAGAGATGATGTAGAGAAGAGATATTTTAAAGAGATGAAGAAAAGTAATTTTGTAATATACAAAATTACCCTTCTTCATCTCTTTAAAATAATTTTTCTCTACATCATCTCACATATATGATATATCTCATATATAAAAAAAAATTAAAAAGTGGGTACTGGATTGCAATAAAATAACGATAAAATTGAAATAAAATTATGATAATATTATAAAACTATAAAATTAAATAAATAAATAAGAAATTAGGGTTTGCACTTAATTTTACCTCAATTAAGCTACCTATGTATCCTCTAGGAGGAATCAAAACCCACGTAGTTCTTTTACCTGTTATGTTCTGGAAGTGATCAATCGTCGCTTGTTCCTTCGGTAGCCGTTGTATCGTCGTTGGTGTCGAAGAAGTCATTGTCGTCGAACACCAGATCTAATTCCTACTGCCGGTATGAGACCTTGGTCCAGTCGTCAACACAGACCTGAATCTGTATTGAGTCAGGACTGAGCAATGCCCGTCTCTCGTCGAGAACATTGCCACCTGCATTAAATTCCTGTTCGACTGCCACAGTCGAGATAGGGGTTCCAAAAATTTGCTTGGCAATGAGGGTCAAAATTAGAAAGTTAGTTCCGTGCTCTTTCCACCAATGTAGGATTTTAAAGTCTTTGTTGTCCAAAAACTCAAAAGAGGTGTTTAAGTAAAGATCAACCTCTGAAACATAGGTTGATAAAGACGAATAACTCCCATGTACCCTTGATTTTTTGGTCAACACGCTTGACCCTAACTTCCTTAATGAGGGAAAGCGAGAACGAGAATGACTATTAGTACTACCACTTCCGTTTGGTTCCAATTGCTAAATATTAATGTTCAGCGAGGGACCGTATACAGAATGATATTCGTTATACATTTAATAAAATAATTACCTAACATTATTATATAAAGCACTAATATCTACGTTGTGTAGCCCTAGAGATTGATAATAAAGTGTTAAATATTCATATAAACTATCCAATTTACACCTAGGGTCAAAAACTGAAGCAACAGTATAAATCAAAGGAATGTCCTTGTAATAATTTAATCATATATCTCTCATTGCACAAACACATGCAGTTAGTTCCGATACTTGTGCACATTCATTAAGTGCATCTACAATATTAATAGCTTCACATAAAAATAAATGTGAAGTTGGATAACATATACCAGATAAAGCGTTAATTGCATCATGAAAATTTTTTAAAAGCATGCAAATTTTAGTACAAACATCCCAATGATGAGCATACAAATTAACGCTACTAACATTATGCTGCATAAATCTAACTAATAATTTTCTATAGTCATAGCTTTCACAAAACAATTTATATATGGAATTCCAACGAGTTGGAACATCACGGGAAAACCTAATTGGATGTTTCCCGTTAGATTTACAATACCTAACCCATTGTTTCATAGTGCTAGGATGTTTCCAAAAATAGTATAGGGCATCCCTAATTGGTGTAATCCATTCTTGAAGTGTTTGCAAACCATGTTGTACACATATATTTAAAACATGGCAAACACATTTTTTATGAAAAAATCTGCCGCCAAAGTAGGGTTGACACAATTGAATTAATTGTGGAACGGCGGCAGTATTGTTTGCAGCATTATCAAAACCAATTGCAAAAATTTTACTTTTAATACAATATTCTTTAAAAATAATTTTCATTAATTTATAAATATTATCGGCAGTATGAGTGTCATCAAAAACTCTAAATGCAGGAATTCGTTTTTGCAACTCCCATTATTGGTCAATGTAATGGTAAGTGAGTCCTAAGTATGAATGTTTTTGCTAATGATTGCTCCATATATCGGTACAAACAGACATACGACCCATATAATTTTGAAAATATCTAACTAATTATTTTTTTTTCTTTTTTATAAATATCACACATAGTACATTTTAATGTGGTCTTAGGTACTCTACATGCAGCGGATTTTAAAGCATTATAACAATATTTTAAAAAATCAGTTTTTTTGCCAAAACTAAAAGGAATATGTTCGGTCGCTACCATTCTTGCGAATTGTTCCCTATTATTTACATCACTTTATTTAAATAAATGATAGTTAGGAGATGTGTACCTGGAAATTTGGTATTGTCCTCGGCTATGCTTATGCTGAGTTTTGACTGGATGCTTGGTGTTAATGTGCTTCCAGTACGTCATGTACTCTCCGGATTTGTTCCACTTAAAATCTTTGTTGCAATAGTTGCAAGTCACCACAACTTCCCCTGATTCCTTGTCCACCCTCCTCATAGAACTTTAAAAAGTTCAGATTTGTACTTTGTCAAATCTGGTAGTGGTATTTGTACAATTTCACTTGGGGAGGATTTCACGAGAGGGACCAAGGGAAGGGGGATGAGACTACTGAGGAGTAAAATTAAGAGGAGTATCATTACTAAATATTACCTCCTCAAATTCTCTCTGTTGTAGGTATTCAGCAAAATTTGCATCGTTGAAATTTAATTCTAGGCCAAGGGCACAGCAACTCTGCACTTTTTCAACATTTAAATCCGGTGCCTGCTCAATGTCTTTGCCGAAAGCGGACCTTCTGGAAACGGATCTTCGACCTCCAGAAGTAGACGGTCTTGACTGTGATGCCATTATAAATTTATAATGGTAAAGTATACAATTTAAATAAATAACGAAAATAATTACAGTATTGAAAAATAAGAACGAGATTGAGAGAATGACTGAATGAGAGAATTAGAGAAAAATTGAGAGAAATATTAATAGAATGAGAGAATGAGATTGAGAAAAAATGGTGTGAATGAATTGAAGAGGAATAGGGTTTATATAGTTTTTTGGGTTGGGGAGAAAAATAATATTTTTTAAAATTTAGGGAGTCAAAATGTAATTTTTTAAGGACTATTATTGTAATTTTACAAGTTGAAGCTATTGGCCGGACGACCAACGGCTCCATGGCAATGTCAGGCTGTTGCCAGTACATGTGGCACATTTTTTTAAGTTGTCTTTTGTTTTTTAAATTTTTTAAAATAAAAAAAAACCATCCAAGAATCGGAACCGCCAGAACCGGACGATTCCTTAAACAGCTATTTCCTAACCAGCGGTTCTGGTTCTTTTTTTTAAGCCAACTGGAATTGGGACCTAAGGTCCAGGTTCCGAAACCGGAACCTTCGATTTCGGTTAAAAATAGCCAGTTTTGTTTAAACCGTCCGGTTCTAACCAAACCGGGGCCACAACTATTTTTATGTTTTTAACTATGTAAAATATGCAATGACTAAACTACTCTCATATAAAAAATTTCCCTAAATAGAAGGGTACAACATGAAATAGCCCTTGTTTCATGTTGCTGGTAAAATGAGTTCGCAAGTTGGGTTTTACTCCACCGAACACAACATAAATTCATTTATGTCAAACCCAACACAAACCGTATATTTAAACAGGTCAATCCCTTCAAATCCGGCATGACACAATTAGTTAAATAGGTTATACGGGTTGATCCGTCTAAACCATTTATTCTATGGGTTGGGTCGGTTTGACCCTGTTTCACTTCATTACTCTAATTCCGGTTATGGTTTCATTGTAGAGCTTCTAGAACGAAATGTGTTGCGATGGAAGGCTTCAGTGTTGGGTTCGATAATGGGTAGTGATGGTGATGATGGAGCAGCGAAGCACCATCGGTACTCAACGAGGTTCTTATTAATCTCTTTTAATGAGGACGATGTGACGGCAACGACATCATTTGGGTGCCCTGATTCTTGATGAAGACTTTCACGTCACTGAAGTAGAAGTTAAGTGAGTTTTTTTCATTGTTGTTGTTGTTTTTTTTTTTTTGTTATCATCATCATTTTGGGAGATGAAGAAGAGGTGGATAAGAGATGGGTTGTTGAGGAATTAGTGTTGGAGAGCCCTAGCAGATGAGAGAGATTTGTAGACAAAATTAAGGTTTGAAAATTATTTAAATACTATGTAAAATTACAATAATATCCTAATAATTGTAAAATTATAACTTTTTTCCTCCTAAACGGGTTTCACGGTTCCATCCGTAACCATTTAACTAAACCTAACATGACCTGTTTATATAATGGGTTACACAAGTTAACCCGATTATCAACTCGAACCCATTTATTTTGTCTCAAGTTAATATTCAGTTTACGGTTTGTGATCCATATTGCCAGCTCTACATGACACCCAATTGGTTTGATCGAGAAACTCTAATTTCTAAGTGTATATAATCTATAAAATATCATGTCTTTCTTTCTTATTTTTGATTTCATATATAATTAAATTAAAATTAAATTTTCTAAGTGTATATAATCTATAAAATATCATCTCTTTTTTTCTTATTTTTAATTTCATATATAATCAAATTAAAATTAAAATTAAATTATGAATTTATGAGAGACTATACTTTTTGATTTAGATAAAAAAAAATTCTCTTATTTTATATCAAAAGTACTTCACAGTATTAAAATTAAATTACCAAAAAAAAAAATCAATAAAATTCTCATTATCTAAATTCTAAATTCAAAACTATAGTGCTATTTTTGGAAAACCATCAAACCTTAGGGGCCTTTTTGTGAATCTCCCCCATTATATTATCCTGAAGTGAGGAACCAAATTATCTGCCTCGGACGATTCTTGAAGACAAGCAACTCGGAGGAGCCACGTTTGCGTCTCTGCAAGTATTTTCACTCTTCGAACTCAAAAGTGTTTTGAGAAAACAAAAGTAAAAAATATAATAACACCAAGAGAAGGTCAGTTTTCTTTTGTAATATCTTCAGTTTTTGAGTTCATGATATCTGTTTCTTGTTTGTTCTCAATTCTCTGTGTTACCATTACTGGGTTTACTGTAATATGAGTTTCTGTTCAAGTTCTTCGGTTCTCAGATGCATCACAGTTAGTTGTTTCAGTTAAGTAATTCGAGCTAGTTGTTATTGTTATTGGGTTTCCATCAAAATGATTAATTTTTCACTGCTGTTGCTTTATTTTCAAAAACTCATTATCTCATAACTTAGTTTTATTTTTTTTTTGTTAAATCTACTCTATTTTCACAACCCCGTTTATGTTTATGTGTTGCTAAGTACATTCCCTATCAGTAATGTTGTTGTTTATGTATACAGGTCCATGTTGTGTGCAGTTTCTGCCACTAACACTTGCATTTCTTATCCAAGATGTCCTCAATTTCCTCGAAAGAGTCTTGTTTCGACAAGGCTTCGTGTGCGTGCTTCGTCTCCCGATGATAACGATGGATTTAAAGTGGAGTATACACCTTGGTTGATTGTTGGATTGGGCAACCCTGGGATTAAGTACCATGGCACTAGGCACAACGTAATTAACCAAAATGCATTACATTTTTAGTGTTAGTAGCGATTAGGGCCTTGGTTTATGTTTATGTTTCCTCAAGTTATATTAGTAATTATGTGGGGTATTTTGTATCAGGTTGGTTTTGAAATGATTGATCACATTTCTCGAGCCCAAGGCGTTTTGATGAATACAATACAATCGAAGGCGTTAGTTGGAATAGGTTCTCATTCTCTATACCTTCTTTTCGTAGTTTCCCTTCCATCTTTTTTTTACTATCCTTCTTTGTATTATCGTGGTTCAATTTATGTTCAGGGGTTTATTCAGATTCTTTGTATGATCAGTACAGGTTCTATTGGAGAGGTACCAATTCTGTTGGCAAAACCTCAGGCCTACATGAATTTCAGTGGGGAATCAGGTTAGTTCTCATCCTTTATTTCAGCAGTCAATCTAGTTCTCTTGTTTCATACTGGTTGTAGAAATTGCAATTTGCAAATGGCTGTAGTATTGAGCCCATGACAATTAAATTAAAGAATTTGCTAATTCACAGAAGCAAAACTTGTAGTGGCAGGTTGTCAGTCATGGAAACATAACTTGATGTTGATTCCCTATGATGTTTATTTACTGGTGATCAATTAACTTTTCATTATGGATATTAATAGTGATTTAAGGTTTTATCTCTAATCTATACATGTGTATTGTATTTGGTTCTCTCCCTTTTTTTGGGCTTAATAAGTGAATTTGTTTTCTTTTTTTTTTTATTTTCCAATGATCTACTTTCGTGACCTTATGATTGCCATTTCTATCCCTAACGCTTTTTTGGTGCCTTCCACTGTTGTTAAGGTTGGGCCTCTTGCTGCACATTATCAAGTACCCTTACGTCACATTTTAGTGGTATGCCTTCGCATCCTTTAAGTTATGCAAAGAAATTAAAAGGCTTTCTGTGGTAACTAGTGTTTTGACATACATGCTTATGAGACTTTCTCTTGTAGATCCATGATGAGATGAGTTTGATGAATGGTGTTTTGAGACTTCAACCGAAGGGAGGACACGGCCATCACAATGGGTATGTTATTTGCATTTCAGTTGTCGCATAGTTTGAAATGCAAAGCACTCTGCTGTGCCTACCAGGATTTCAGTGAACCCATGGGTTTCCTTAAAAATCTGCTTAATTTCTGGCAATTAAACTAAAATGATAAAGTACTTCCTCTGCTAGATCATCGTCATTTATGTTTGCTAGATCTTTTGGGAAAACACAATGGCGTCAATATGGTTTTTTTTTTTTTTTCTGTTTTTCCTTTTGAATTTAACTGTTGTATTTCAGCCAAATCAATCCAATTTTTATTCCTCATCTCTGTTATCAGGCCTTTGTCATAAAAATGTGAACAATAATAATTCATCTCGTCTCCTAAAGTACATTTGGGCCTTTTTGTTTATTATACAAATATAATAAAGGGATGTGGAAATATTTCTCACCATTCTCTTGTTTTACAGATTGAAAAGTGTAATGGGCCATTTGGATGGTTGTCATGATTTTCCGCGGTTATGTGTAGGTTGGTTCTTTTGAGTTCCATACTTGTAGAAGCCTATAATTATTGTCTTGATTAATTTTTCATTTTTTGACATTCAAGACTCTGTACTCCATTGTTAATCTTCAATAACTTCTCATGATGCAGGGATTGGAAATCCACCAGGCACCATGGACATGAAAGCTTTTCTTTTACAGAAATTCAGCACAGTGGAGCGGAAACAGGTACACATTTTGCTCAAACCGTTCTGCAGGGTTTAGTTGCTCATCACTTAATGATTAATGATGGCCCTTGAACCCTTGATTCCAAGACTAGTTAAATGATGAGATCCAGTTGCATTTCGATGCATCTGCAGTGGTCATGTTTTACGTGCCTTAAAAGTTTTACGTTAGATCCTTAAAATTGTGCTTACTTTCTCATTGTGTTTGTTTTGAGTTAGACATGATTGATAACTGAATTCAATCAAGCCACTCAGATAAATGGGGTCTCTCTGATTGCCAACACTTTTTATCACCCAAGAACACTAAGATTTCCAGATTTAGAAGTGAATTTGCTTGCCTGGGCATTTTTAAAATCTGCCGCTGTTTCTGTAGCTTCAATTGGTATTTGACTATTTGGATATTGGGCAGATCGATGCTGCTTTGGAACAAGGAGTCCAGGCCGTGAGGACCTTGGTGGTCAATGGATTCAATCACAATATCACTAGATTTAACATGGGGCAGAAATACAAGTATCACAAAGTTTAGCCATCAACAACAACGAAGAATACAAATTAAAGATGCTGGCGGGTCTTTTCATCGTATCGATACATGCTCTGTTGGAAGCTTCCATCAACACAAGAGGTGAAATTTTCTTGTAGGTTTTCTTACACCAATAGCATATAGTTTATATGGCTAACAATTTAGTTGATGACTCAAGAAATTTTTATATGTTTATAAATTTGTAACTCTTAGTTGTTTTATATATTTCTTTGCTTATTGAATTTTTGCATCAAATTCTGTTAATATTGTAAGTTGAGGAGACCAAAAAAAAAATTAGAGAAAAATGATATCTATAAAAGTTTGGTAGTAATGCTAAATTTAGGGAAAGTTAATTGATAGTAGTGATGGTCTAATAGGTTAGAACTTCTTGTAGTAAATAAAAATAAAAATGGATGTCTCTAAATCTAAATTGTAAATCAAAATGGTGTTTTTATTGCAAAAAATAATAGATGATTGGGATCGCCGTGCAATGTGGTTTGGTGAATATGATTCCACAAGATCTAGTTTCGTTCAAGTAACGGATTCTAGCCAATTGAAAGGATCTTCTGATCAATCCAGAGATCATTTCGATTCCATTAGTAATGAGGATTCGGAATATCACACATTGATCAATCAAAGAGAGATTCAACAACTAAAAGAAAGATCGATTCTTTGGGATCCTTCCTTTCTTCAAACGGAACGAACAGAGATAGAATCAGACCGATTCCCTAAATATCTTTTTGGATATTCTCCAATGTCTCAACTATTGATGGAATGTGAAAGGCCGATGAATAAGTATCTGCTTTCAGAAGAAATCGAGTAAAGAGTGTTTATTTAGCTTAACAATGTTTCAGATTCAAGTCACCACGCCGTACTATAAAAGACAACTTGTGTGAGGGAGAGTTTTTGTGAAAAAAATGTTCTTTGAAATGGTACTTATAAAATGATCTTCTTTTGGACCCATTAATATTTTAGATTTTGGTATTCCATGGGATTGGAATTAGATGAGATTATGATTGGACTGAAAAAGTAACGTCGATTGTTTGGTGTAATATGGAATTGAATTAACTAGAATTTAAATTAAATGAATTTTTTTAATAAAATAAAATCATGTTTTGAATATAATATTACTTCCTTTCTTGTCTTATGTGTTTAAAAACTATATAAAATGGGAATATTGTCAAATATAAATATTAATATATTAACTTTTCATTACCTTTTATGTTAATATTTATATTTGATGTCTATGTATCATATATCACTTAGAGCATATATATATATATATATATTGTATTCAAAACATATTTTTTTCCCCATTAAATTTCACTTAATTCAATTTTGTATTGCACCAAATAATGAATATTTTATTTTTTAATTATATACAATCTTAATTTCAACTATTATTCATTTTGCGTACCGTAATGACACCTTAAATTATAGTATGAGTCGGTCGTACGGTTATTTTTAGACCCATTAAATGAAGTAATTTTACGATAACAAATTTAAATTTTACCATTTGTATTTATTAGCACATAAGAAAGTACACAACTTCACATATGTAGAGAGAGGAAACCGCGTGTGGCCTCATCCTCCCCCTACAATCTTCTTTCCAACAAAAATGGAAAATAAATTTTCTCATGAAACACAAACCAAAGAACCAATATGCAACTAAGAACTTATCTCTCATTCAACCACAAAAGATGGATCCAACTTTTTACAAAATAATAAAATGTTGTGTTTGGATGTATACGTTCAACTTAATTATATTATGTCAAATGTTATATCCGTCCCCTCCAAATTTGTAAAATAATCTAATTTTATATTTATTTAAAAGGGCGAATTGTAATGGAATAGCCTAATATTTAGCTATATTGTAATGAAATTGTAAATTTAGCTTTAATTACACATTAGTACTCTACCACTAGTTGACTCAGTCAAAAATAACTATTGGCTAAAATTTTTACCTTAAAATAATAAAAATATCTTTGATTAAAAAATAAAAATAAAAATATTAATTATTAAAATTAAAAAATTAAAAAATTAAAAAAAATAATTTAAATGGATTTATTCATATTAAAAAAATTAATTTTTAAAATTTTAATAATTAATATTATTTTTTTATTTTTAACTAGAAATATTTTTATCATTTTAGATAAAAATTTTGGTCGAACTATTACTTTTAACTAAGTCAACTAACGATAGAATATTAATATGTAATTATGGTTAAACTCACGATTTTATTGCAATATAATTAAATATTAGGGTACTTCACTGCTCATTTTAAAAATAAAAATAAAAAGTAATTTGGTGTAACCACGCTCAGCCTAGTAAACCTCCGTGAGCTTTCTTTCGATCACAAGTGTACCCATCAAACCTCCCATCAAATCGAACGGTAGATATAGAACAGAATCCTGTGCGATTCGAAAGTCCCTTTTGATTCTTCGAAAGGGACCCACTCTTAAATAAGAACGTTGGAGGTAAATAAACATATTAAAAATTAAAAAATTAAAAAAAAATCTCTTTTTCTCTCGACTCTCTCTCTCTCTCTCTCTGTTCTTTTTATTAGACCGTTGCAAAGTGCAAATATTTTAATTAATAAAAAAAGTACGCACAAAACCCAAAAACAGAGAAACTACAAAAACCAATTACTCTTCCATCAAATTTTGATCACTATCAATGGCAGCAGCAGAGACCACTAACGGCTCTCTGCAACAAAACCCTACTCTTCATCATAATTCTCTGTTCCACGCACTTGACCCCATCTCTCTTCTTCTTTCTCAGAATTCTGATCCTCTGAAACCACCGGTGCCTCTCAAACTCACCACCACCGACACTTATTTCATGGAGAGAGGACCCAGATACAGAGAGTACGCAGAACTCAGAGAAGCAAACCTGAGGAGGAGGAGGAGGAGACAACTGGAAGAAGAAGAACAACAACAAGAAAAGGAAAATGAATACTGTGAACCCAAACGATCGCCATTGAAGAAACAAGTGAAGTTTCAAGACAATGTGAAAAAGTCGAGAAAAGGGGGGTCCTCTGTTTCCTCTGTTTTGGCCCAATCAGTGCCTGATTTCTCTGCAACTTTGCGGAAAGAGAACCGGAAGCCTGTGGCCGGTACGTTTGAACTGACTCCTCCTTCGTCGAAAAACTGGTCGAAAGCAAATGGGAATTTGTCGAACTCGCGAGGAAGCAAATCGGCAAATGCAGGTGGCGAGAAGAGAGGAGTGATGGTGGCAAGGAAGAGCTATGCGACCATTGAAGAATTGAAGGGGATGTCAATGGGTGTTGCCAAGGACATTTGTGGTGAAAACAGAGCACGATATGGTACTACTAGAGCTGCTGGGGTTGCCAAGACTGTTTTGGGTTATAGACAGATTGGTTGAAATTTGTTTTCTGGGTTTTTTTGTATTGGATTGGATTCATATTTGTCTGTATTGATGATCACGTATGTTATATTTTTTAATTTGTTTGTTTTGTTGCTGGTAGAGAGATTGTAAAGCTCTGGAAGTTTATGATCTAAAAATTCTTTTGTTTTTCGTTTTCGAAAATTCAAAGATGATCAAGTAAATATCGATTTTGGCAAAAATAACGATGTTTCGAAATATCCCTTGTTATTGTTAACAAACGCCACCCAAAATGTCATCAAATTTGTACACAAAAAAATTACCATCTTTCTTGGATATGTTGTTTGTGTGTGTGGCTTCCACATATGATGACTAAACTAAACAACAGAAACTCACAAATTGCAAACCATTCTACACTCATAAAGGTCTGTCACAGTCTCCTCAACCAAAATCTGTAGTATGTCCCTGCCGATTTCAGCACCGGTTTCGAATGCTTCGATATCGAAATCAGTCCATTTCCCCAAGGAATGACTCATATCGCATTCTATGATCTCATCAACGGTTATCTCGGCTAAATGTGTCCACCTTATGACCTCCTCCCCAACTTCTCGAATCAGCATCTCTGCCTTCATGCGTAATGGCAATCGTGTCCACGTGTTGAATCCAGAGTTACAATATCGACCATATTTTGCGTTGAAAAATTCTATCAGACAATCAAAAAGAAATCCCCTGAGTTGATTGCCGTCTTTTGCTTCTCCTTCGAACCCAAGAAGGCAATTAAATTTTGACCACATAGCACTAGCAAGAACTTCAAGTTCATCCAGTAGAAAGGGAGCGACAAGAAAATCTTTCATTCCACCAGAATTGTGTAGACTCGTATTTCCAAACAACAACTCAGCATTCAAGATAACATCCTTCGTGTGAGTTAGCTTGCTTCCAGTTAATCCAAGACCAGCATGATTGATGCCATGCAGCAATTTAGAAATTTGGTTGATAAGATCGTTCACCATTTGATTACCCTTACTTCCTTTGCTTATCGAGGTTGCAGAATCCAGAAGGTCTGCATCAGGTTCTGTTCGTTGTGGCTGGTATTCGGAGTAATCTGCGGAGTCAAGATGCAGCCTGTGTCCTGCAACTACAAGCAAAAAACTGTAAAGACACGAGAAGCATTTTCACATATTATTTGTGCAGGAAAAAAAGAAAAGAAGCTGATGAGAACAACAAATTAGGGACATATTTCAATGCACATCTTCCTTACCTGAGTTATCATCCAGGCTACTGGATAAGCAGCTGTCATTTGAGAACGAAGCTTCAAGAACAGAACCAGGACTCAGATGATTACCATCACACACAAATCCGACTGAAGTTCCGTTTGCATTTTCTTTGGTCTGAGAAGAGAAACAACAGAAACTAATACTTGTCAGGAATAAATGTTTTAGGGGATAGAACGTGTATAAAAGCATATATTTTAATTTTGATAGCCACAACAATCCCAGGAGGTAAACATATTTTAGTCTAAGCAACTGCAAACGCATTTGCCAGAGGACAACAGTTTGTGATCACGGCTTAGAGGACGAGAGTCAAATATAACCTTGAATCTAAACAACTGGTTTAATGCTATATGAAGCCCTTGTTGCCACCCAGTTGAATCCGGAGCACGTGTTTTGTGCTAACTAATGTCATTTCTCGCACATAAATTAGAACCTCCTTACTTTCCTAGAGTACTAAAATAATATCAACCCACCTCCCACAGCAATCAGTGATTCTGTCAAGCCATTGTGCATAAACCAAACCATAGCATTTACTTTCCTTCCTCTTGAAATCAGCCGGTGCTACATTTTACTTGTTAATAACCATAATTGAAGGTTAATTTATTTTTTTTCATATATCCTAGTGTTGCCACATATCTTTACCGTCATGTAAAAACCAGGTGTTGATCAATAAGATATCCGTTTTCAGATTTTCAGTAGACCTTACCGCATCACATAAATAATCACTAGTATCAAATTTCAATATCTATTTACATATAATTAGTATAGAAATCCATATGCATTGGCTTTCTAGTAAGTCATAGTCAGGAATAAGTGTAATACAAGTTAGGAAACTAATAATTAACTTCACGGACAAACAATGCATAATAAACCAAGTAGTGAAGTAGCAATATGCCGATAGAAAGAGAAATCCGACCTGAGAAGGCATATCTGTACTGAAGACATCAGCATCACAAGAGATAGGCTGCTCCATAGTCAGAGCAGATATTAGCTCTTGCAGAATCATAGCAGTGGATCTCTTAGGTTGGGTACCTGTTGTTGTCAATTCATCCTCTTCTTGTGAAGACAATTCCTTCAATTTTTCTTCAAGCAGCACTCCTAAAGCATCTCCGCTCAATGGCATTTTTTTCCGCAGAGATGAGGCTCCATCGCTTTTATCAATTCGGTAAAAATTACTTTTACTAACAAAGTTATTTTGATCCTCAATTTTCCCCTTTATTTCTGTGGGAATTTCACTGTTGCGTCTCAGTGGAGAACTAAATGTAAACGAAATAACATCATTGTCCTTATTGCCATTAGCTCTATTACCATCCCCATGACAAGCTGCTCTGCTTTTGATAGGAGTGTGATTCATTGAATGAGCATTAACACCGACCTGTTTTCCAGTGGTAACATTTCTTTGTCTTCCTTTAGTTGTTTTGACAAAGACTGTACTTTCAGCTTGTCCATTGACACTAACCGTCCTCCTCTTCCGTACAGGGGTCCTTAACTGTGCTAATGAGTCATCTTGCTGGTCAACAGATTTTCTCTCCACTTCAAGGGTAGAATTATCCAGTTTGGCAGGAACCCTTGGACGGGTGCGACCACTTAAATTGCGGTTTAAAGCAACAAAATCTTTGGCACCACTAATGGTATTTGCAGCTGATGAAACTCTACTGGTTGGCAGATTAGTCAATTTGGCCCTAGATGGGATCCCATCCCTACTCAAGGACATCCGATTTTGAGTCTGGGTCCTCTGATTGAAAGTGAAAGACGGTTCCTCCTTCTGAGACTTGCACTGCTTGCTTGTCAAATGCCACTGATCTTGACCTTCTTGAGATGGAATCTTCCTGACTGGACTCAGTGTATTATTAACTGATTGTATACTGTTATCATCCTTTTCAAGAACGGCAAGAGATGTAGGTTGCTCCTGTTGCTTAAAATTTTCATCTCTTTCCTTGTCCACTGACGATATGGGTGACCTCGGTTTACTCTTCCCCAGTCCAGGAGAAGAGATATTGACTAAATTTGAAGTAGAGCACGTATTTGTTCTAGAGTCCACAACATCAGGCAAATTACCACAATTTCTACAAGATGTCTGCCCCATCGATGACTTACCAGCACTCGCATTACAACCAGATTGTTTTGACAAATCAGGTGACATGATTCCCATCCTTTCTTCTGTCAAAACTTCATAATTGGGAATACAATGTGTCGAACTTGAAGATGTAAGAGCACATTTTGCTCTATTTGTTGCTTGCAGCCCAGGCTCCAAAATTTTAGTTGCAGCATCAATCAATCTAGATGTTCTAGACATGTTCCTCCCAGAGGAAACCCTTGGACTCTTTACCGGAGAAGCAAGTCTGGGGTGCTGATGCTTTCGTGATCGTGACAAAACCCCCTTAATCTGCAATGCCTCGGCTCCAAAACGAGTTACAGCCCGCCTTTCAAACTGACCCGTCTTCTGTAACTTTTGAGGCCTGGATTCAGTCTTCACATTACCCTTCTCCGAACTCAGATCTTCCCTGTTAAACCCACCATGTTCATTCACAAAGTCCTCTTCTCTAAAATCACGAGAACCGGCAAAGGAAGGCTTTTTCGGCTTATCTTTTTGCACGGTGGGCATAGATTCAAGACCCATCAGCCTGGCAACCAAACCCGGAGCACGCATCTCATGCTTCGGCTCTAAATCAAGACTACTAGTACTACTATTTTTACCATTTCTCTTCACATTAGGGAAACCCCCACTATTCTCATCAGCAATCTACACCATTCACATCACCACAAAATCATTTCAACAAACAGAGCAAAAACAAGCAATGCAATTCAAAAAACGAAACGAGTACATGTAAGGCAAGAGCATACCAAGTGAAATTTGGTTTTGGGCATCTTCTCATCTCCTCCAAACTTCTTCGAAACCTGTTTTGTTCGAGCTGACAACACAATGCAGCAACAGTAAATCAAAATTTTCTTCAAAAAACAAAAATGTCAACTTTATAGACCTCAACAAAACGCAGTGGCACTCACCTGGAGGAAGCAATTTCCTGGAGAAGAGCTTCTTCTTAGCTAATAATCTACGGTTCCAATCAAATAACTGAAAGAAAATTCCAACACATCCACCAGGCCTGTGCGTAGTAGTCCGCTTCTCTGTTATCGACAAACTCGACGACGTTTTGCCCGCCGTCTCATTCATCTCTGAAAATCCTATCCCACCGAAAAAAAAAATCTCAAAAAGCTCTCCTCAGAAACCAAACCCACCTGATTGAAGAACCCCAGAAACCTCCCTGAGTCTCTTCACATTTTGAAAGCAGATAAAATGTTATCTTTTGGAGATAAACAAGCTCTGTGTTTTGTTAGTGGGTTAAAAGGGACAATGTAGCAAACAGGACCTAAACACATGAAAGAAAAAAAACCCAGAACAAAAATGCCGTACAATAATGTAACAAGTGAACAGATATTCTAAATGACTCTCCTCTATCTCTCTCTCTCTCTCGCTCGCTCGCTCGCTCGCCTGCCTTTGTATGTGTATGTGTGCAGAGAAAACGACAGCACAGAAGAGCAAAACGACAACAGAGAGAGCAAGAGAAACCACAGCAGAAAGTCAGAAGAAAAGGCAGTTTAATAGAATTGATGTAACTATACTACTACTACTACATGTCTTGACGCAAAGAGCAAAGTGATTCTCTTCCGGTTCTTTCACTTGTTGGGTTGGTAGTGATGATCAAATCAAGATCAAGAGAGAAAGGGATTTGATGATTGGACAACGTCGGTGGTGGCGATGGTGGTAGTGTTGGGCAGAGAACAAGAAATGGAATGAGGCTCGAGAAACAACTGGTGACATTATTGGGTTTTCTCTGCTCCTTGCAGTCTACTACTAATAGACACTTGCGACTTTGGTTTTGAGATATATGTTGTGAAGACTGTGGACTGCGTGACAGATAGAGAGAGACAGAGAGAAAGTGCGTAAGACAAAGTGAGAACCCACGCGCACTGGGAAGCGACTCATCTTGTACCCATCAAATTCAGTAAGGGTGTGTTCGAAATTGCTGTAGAATCTAGGATGTTTCTGGTAAATTAATTAATTTAAAACGTATTTAGAATTGTTGTAATTTAAAAAATAATTAATAAAAAATATTTAAATTTTTATTTAAAATCTTTTTTTTATAATATATTCCTATCATAATTAACAGTAAAAATATATTATAAAATAAATAGATTTTGAGAAATTTATTATATATATTTTTATTCTAATTTATAAAATAAGTGATTATTTTTTAAGGTATAATAATTTTAATTAATTTAATAAATATTTTTTAATTATAAATTATAAAATAAATTTTAACAATTTCAAATGTATTTTAAATAAATGAGTACTGCTACCCACCACTATGAAATTAATTCAAATGATATGATAATTAGTTTATATATTCTTATTTAGTCAATATCTTTTTAGTTTAATCAATAATTCACTATCTAACATTGCACCGACAAAAAATTTGTATTTATTTTATAGTTTTTATCTCTTGAATAATATGTGATGTTCTAAATCAACTAATTTTATTTCTTAAACATTAGATAATATTCATTAAATTTAAAATAATAATAAATTACTGTATAAAAATTTGATATTTATTTATATATATATATATATGACACAAAGAAAAATGCTTTTCTTTTCTTTATTTTCTAAAAAAAATTGTTTTATGACTAAATATAGTTCTTTCTATTTTATATAAGTTGCAAAAAATTAGAATAGTCTTCAGTTATTGGAAGCTATATGATTATGGGAGGTAAATATTTGATATAATATTAATATATATATATATATGTGTGTGTGTTTTTTTTTAATTTAATAAAGATTGAATCAGAGATCTATCAAGACCTGATGAGTTTAATCATTATAAATATGTTTTAAAAAGTAACTCTTACTATAAATGAGGAATCTCTACACATTTTATGAATTTATTGATAAAAACGGAATTCGAACCTCTATTACGAATGTGAAGAGTAAGTATACTAATAATTTAAAGTTTGAACTATAACTAAATGTGTTAAAAAAAATATACATTATATAATTATGAGTTGTGCATCTTAAAATTATTAAAAAAAAAATAGGCTGATTTATATTAATAAAATATTTAAAATGTTTCCTTTTTTAACATTAAATATTTAAATATTTTGAGCATGCATAACTTTATTTAAATAGGAAAAAAAAAGTATATATTATTTTTCTTAAATAAAAAAAATTGAAAACATCATTAAGACATGATAATTTGTTTTGTCATAAAAAAAATATAAGTTTTTTTTTAAAGTATTATCCAAAAAAAGAAAAACGTAAAATATCAATTTTCTTAACGAAAACTCCCTTAGCCCACTAAAGTTCAAATTTTAGTATTATAAATATTATTTCACAATTGCTTATAAAATCGTAAAAAAAGTATGGGAAGATATCTCTCAGTATTGGAAGTGGAAAGCTTCTGATAACGAATGAGGTTTAATCTAAGTGTGGGAAAACTGCTCTCAATGTTTGAATATCTATCTATTATCGAAAATGATTTAATTTTGGTAGGTTCTGACAGTTAATTTAAGTATAAAAAGACCCTAAAAAATATTTAATATCAGTAGATTCTGTCAGTCTTATTAATTATTTGTGTTAAATTTTAAAAAAAAAATAAATAAATAATATTAAAAAGTAGTAACTGTAGATTATATAGATATGGAGGTAGGGACAAGAGTGAGACTATTCGTCTGTGATCTGTCTCCTGTCACCGCATACCATACCAGCTAGGAGCGTCGTTTCAATTTTTTTTTAATCTCTCAAAACCACGCGCGCCCAATAACCAAGTCTATACTACTCGCCTTTTTATGCTGCCACGTCGGCTACATGTCAGCTGTTCCCTTGTTGACTGACAGCTTTTCAAATTCATTAGATTTTCTTCTCAAAATCTATTCAACAATTGTTAGATTTTATATGTTAAAAAAAAACAAAAAATTGTTAGATTTTATTTAAAAAAAAATTGAAATACAATCTAATTTAATTTACTTTTTAAAAAAAATTAAATTCTATTATTATTTCTAGTTTTTCAATTTAACATATATGTCTTAAAAAATAATAATAAATAACATCCAACCTGTAAAAACTCAAAATACAGAGGGAAAAAAAAAAGAATCTTATAATGATATCAAATGCAAGTTTTATTTTGTTTCAAAAAAAAATACAAGTTTTATTCTCATGTTGGAATCCTAAAAAAAAAAATGAACATGTTAAAATCTTGATTATATTGAAAGTTAAAAAAAGAAAAAAAAATATATAAAAAAAACACTAACATTTATTAAATTTTTTTTAGAACAAATAACACTAAACCTATCTGAGGTTAGTTGATTTACGGTCAAAATCAAAGTTTGCAAAAACTCACACTGATCTCCCTTGGTGTTAAGTTTGACCGTTAAAAAGTAGGATTGACTGTTAAAAAAAAAAAAATAGAAGAAGAAGAAATGAGAGATCCACGGTGGATCTATCATGATATATGATGGATCCACTATAGATCCACTATGAATCGCGAAGTAGGAAAGGTTCGAGCCTACTTTTTAATCGTAAAAGCTTATATTATTCTTTCAAAACATTTATATACATTTTTTTATTAGTGTCTTTAAAAAGTAATTATAAATCTATAAATTTCTTATTGTTTCTTCAATACCATACGTTAATATTGGATTATAAAGTTTGAATCAGTATTGTTGCGGGGGCAGGAGACAACGCCTCTATAAGAAAATTTTAATTATAAATTTTTATGTGAGGGTTTTAGTATTTTAACTCTTGTATTTTTAGGGTTTCTATAATAGAGAAAAATAGAACCGTTTTAATTGTATACTTTGTAAACATTATTTGATAGTAAAATTGAATGCTGGTACGTTATGTGGACATATAAATCATATTTATCGTCAAACCACGTAAAATCTTATAACTCTTTTATTATTCTTCACACTTTCGTTTATGTGTGTAATTTATTATTATTTGAATTTTTATATGTTCCGTAACAATTAATACAATCATGCATGTTAAAGATGTGGAATTCAATAATAATATTTAAAACCTAACAAGTATGTAAGGATTATATAAACAAAGGGGTGTTGTTGAAGTTTGGAGTTGGAGATGTGAGTTTCCATGAACCGGCAAAACCCTAAAATACAGAGAAAAATGTTGTCTGTTTTGATGAAGTTGAGACTTGCTTGGACCAACCAGTATTGATATTTATATTAAAATAATTTAGAATCTACCAAAACAGTAGAAAAAAAACTATATAATATATTTGATATTGATAATTGGAGAGGCATAGACTAGGGAGAAGTGAAGTTCAAAGTCATTTTAATATCCCAAGTTTCTTTTGGGTAAATGTGTTGACTATTAATTTGTCTTCTTATAAAGTTGTAAATTTGGTGAAATTAGATATATATGGTTGAGGACCTGAGGTTACCAAGTCAACAACGACATTATACATTTTTTATAATAGTTTTTTTTCACTTATTACGGGAGTAGATATCTTTCATTATAGAGTAAATATTCAAATCGCACATTAAATAATTAATATTGACAGATTCTAACTAATTTATATTTAATCTTATAATTGTACAATTTAAAAAATATATTATACATTCACTCATAACTCAAGTGGTTAGTATATACGTTCAACTCTCAACATACATATTTATCAACATCTGTGGCCTATAGGTAGTTTTCTCAATCGGAGAAAGATTAAATACTAGTTCTAAACCTAGATTTGGTATTTATCCATTTATATAAAAAGTTGATTACTTAACACTCAGCACACAATATCTAATGAGACAATTGATTTACCAATGATTATAGTCTTTTGTTGTTTTATTTTTAAATACTACTATTCTAGTGTATTACCCAACAAATTTTTTAACTCCGTGCCATGTTTACTAATGAAAAATAAAAATAAAAAGAATCAAAGTTTTATTAGAAAGAAAATTAAGAAAATATTACTTAATTTCCTAGGTGAAATGGAGGAATCAAGTTCTCTTTCTAACAGTAATTTAATTTGTAATTTATATGTAGAATCTAAGTAAGTGACGTAACTTGATACCCAACTCATTTTAGTAAATACTGTAATCACGAATTAAGTTTCGTTTCCCTCGTTAAAATTCATGTTTATATAGTATATATGCACCCTTACTCTTTTGAATAAGACAGACCAATTAATTATTACATTCAAAGTACATCACAAAGCATTCTATATATTTTCTAATTTATTAAAAAATTTGTTACTAGAACACAAAACTTGTATTACTTTTTTTTTTTTCATTTTTATTTATTTAAATATCTTATCTAGATCATAGGATCTCATGTTAATGGCTGTTGTTAACCTTTTTAGCAACATGAATGAACCTTTTTTTTTTTTTCTTTTTCTTTTTTGAAAGAAACATTATTGAACATTTGAACTTATATGATAGCATAATCTTACTTAAACACTACAAAATGAATTTTTTAAAAAAATATTTTTTTATTATTACTTTTTTTTTTTAAAAGAAGTTAACACTAATCGAATTAGGGATCTACCAGTGATCTGGTGAGATCAAATACTATAAATTCAATTCAGAATAATTACTCTCAGTTAGAGGAGAAATCCCTTCTTATATTTTAAGATTTATCGGATAAAGGTGGAACTAAAATGATTTTTATTCGTATTGACATAAAGCCACCATAAAAAGAAAAGGTCAAAGAAAAAAAATTACTTTAATTATGTGAGTGATTAGACTAAAACTGTACTCTTTCCTCACCCTAAACAAACAAGAATCTTTTCATTTATATTCTGTAAAGCTATAATCAAACCGTTAAAAAGTTTATTACCTTTTTAATCATGATAAAAAAACAATTTAAAAAAAAAAATTAAGAATACGATGATAATTTCAAATTATATTATTATTATTATTCATAAGTGCATTAACACAATATCGGAAAAAAGGTTTTTTTTATTTATTTATTACAATTAATTTAAAATTTGAGGAGAAAGATATGACGAACATACAAACTCATAAATAGTATAAATGTGAGGAGTATACTGATAGTCCCAACTTCATCTTATCAACTTTTAAACTTAAATAGTGTAAAAAACTTATTATTATTTTTTTTATTCTTTCTAACTTTAACTTTAATGTTTGGATTATATCAAAAATAGTTATTGGATACAATTTTACGAAATATATACAAACTCAAACACCAATATAAACATACATGCGCACACGAAAGTACACAAAACAATAAAAAGATACAAAACTTTTACGTGTTCAGTGATTATATGTTTACAATGTGTACCAATACTCAATTTCATTATCAAACTATTATTTACAATGCATAAACTCAAAAATGATTTTATTTATCTCTTACAGAAATCCTAAGAATACAAGAATTTGAATACTAACATCCTTATTAAAGCTGTCACTTTAGAGGAAAACTTATAATTCATTTTTTTTCTAAGGGCATTGCACCCTTGACCTCTGCGAGCTGACCGACTAGCTCAATCGCTGCGAGCTCTACAGAACTCGGCCCTCGAGTACCTCAATGAAGCATAACAAAACTGATTCAGCCTTTACATTCCAAAATACAATTCAAAATGAACTAAATAATCTTTTAAAAGTATTTTTTATATTCCTAGTTTCAACAACAAGAATTGTATTTGGAAGTATAAATCAGACCATTTAACTAAAAACAGAAAAGTTGGGCAAGCAAAATGTGTATGTTAATTATATACCAAAATGAGAAAAAAAAATCAACAATTTGGAAAATGAGGATTGGAATCTCAATCACAATGAGAGTAGATTTGAAATAAAAAGAGAATGGCCAAAAACAGTGACTCAGCTGTTAAAAATAGTACATGATATGTTTTTTTTACCCAATTCTTTGTTTTGTCAATCTCATGGAGAGGGAGATATGTCTTGTCACCCCACATGTGATATAAATATTTATAAAGGTTTAAATAAATTCATTAAGTGTTTTATTTGGTCTATTACAAAAATAAAAAATAACGGCATTTCCATTCATAGTCTAATTGATGTATTCCAATCCACGTTAGTGATAGGAATTTAAATCTTACAATGTGTATTATCAGTATCTGTGAGGGGTTTTCTTCTCGTTATGTGAGAATAAATGTCTCCTCCTTTTTTTTTTTTTTTTTTCTGCGAGTAAAGTAAAATTCGAACCTCATCATAAAAATTTAGAAATGTATATAACCGACTTAACTGAGAGTGCGTTTAAAACTGTTGTAACTTATGAACCACTTATTTTATAATTTAGGATTCAAAAAGTATTTCGTAAATTAATTAAAAATTTTACTTTTAGAAATATGATATTAGAGAAGTAATTTAAAAAATAATCAACTGTTAATTAATTTACCAAACACTTTTTGGATTTTAGATTATAAAATAAGTTACAGCTATCCTAACGTACACTTAGAGTTGGTGTTTGATATAAAAGTCATCGGTAGATTATACTAAGCTCGTATCTATAATATTAATTATTTTCATTGTGTAGATTGATTATATAGTTTTAACACAATAAAATTCACTCATATCAAAATATCTTCTATTATTCTTCGGTTTGAGTTAAATTGAGTTGTACACGTCCTCTCTTAACTCAAATATCTTCCGTAGTAAAATACATTAAAAAAAAATTAACTTCTAATTTTATTTTATATATATATATATATATATATATATATATATTGATTGATGCTAATAATGCAATTACAAACCATCAACACACAATTGCAAATATGATTATTCATGGACTTTAGCTTAGGTGTGACACTGATTGATAGAATTAGGAGTAGAACTCACTAAAAGAATCATGAGTTGGTGTGTAACTAACATGTAACTAATTGCCATTTCTTTTTTTAATTATACTATTTACAATTTCGTTGGATATGTCAAAATCAATTACTACACGTGCGGAGAGGTGCGGATAATTATAATCGGAAAATGTTTACTCCCAAATATGACGAGAAAACTCCTCATACATACTGATAAATGCATATGTGAAACTTGAACATCCACCTCTAACGTAGATGGGGAAGTGCACAACGCCTGAGATATGAAGGAATTTGCAATTCTTAGCAATACTTTTGGTAAATTGATCGAAGTATTGACACGTAAAATTTTTTATTTTATAAATTAGAAAACTGTCGTGCATTCAATGTATAATGAATTTTATATTCAAATCATGTCATGCGATATAAATATCATTTTCTTTCGTAGTGGTATGAAGTGATTAATGCACAATATTACATCGAATCTAAACCAGATTTGGTAGACATTGGATTTCATTTCTTGAAATGATATGAGATGAATCCTTGTTAGACTAATCTAAGCTTATGTTGTGATGGATGTTTGGATGTTTGTATTATAGTAGTGATTGGAGGGGTACATGTCATGTCAATTTTTTCTTTCAGGAATTAAAAATACTCCTAATTAGAAATAATGGATTAAAAAAACATAATTTTTTTTAAAATATATTCTTGGCATAAATAAATTATGTTTAATCACAAGTACATTTACTCACAGCTCACAGGTGGTTAGTGCAATTTTTCTCATATTCGTGATAAGGGATCGAGTTTCATATTTATTAATAAACTCACAAATTGTGAGGAGACCCTCCCATACAGTGGAAGTTACTTTCATACCAAGTAGATATCTCGACTCTCATCAGGTTTTGAAAAACCCTTGACCCGACCAAAATTTTTCGATGGTTATAAAATGGTATAGAAGTAAGAACATATGGATTTGGGTCCATCCAACCAAAAGTGGGAATTTGATATTTAAGTCAAAAGAGTCCAAACAATTTGGGCCTGCATTTGGGCCTTAAGGTCATGTTTGGCAATCCACACAATACAGTATTATATAGAATTGAATTAGATTTTTAATTTAAATATAAAAATTTATAAATAATGAACTAAAGTAAAAAAATATAAACATAAAGAAAATTGAAAATGAAATCTTACCCTCTTTCGGTTTATCTCCGGCATCCTTCATCGTTGCCAATTGTAGATCGACCTGGAGGAGTCCCAAAAACCAAGGAGGAGCTCCGCAAAGGATCGTTAAAATTTTAAAAAAGAAAAGTATTTCATAAAATTATAAGGATGATTTTAGAATTTTTCCTTATTTAAACTATAGTATATTAAAGGGTATTTTGGGATAATCCATGTGTATGTTAAAAATATTTGGAAATTAAGTTTGTTGACAAATTACTAAATTAGTAGGGTTATTCAATATCAAACTATTTATATAAATACGACTAATGATATAATATTTTTATTAAAATTGTAAGTGAAATGGACCAAGGTGAGATAAGCCTAAGTGGAAGACAAATAGTAATGGAGATTCAAGTTTCACCATACATATTTATTAGTATACGTGAGAAGTTTTCTCCTTACATTGATGGGAACATATGTCTCTCGACTATAAAAGTAAATATCTGGGCTGCATATGTAGAAATTGATCTTAGGCATATCTCGGTAAATCTCTGAAGTGTTCGCTGTTAGCTTTAAAAAAAATAAAAATTGAATGAGCAATATTTTTCCTTTTAAAAAGAAAATTGTCAGTTATGAGATATTAATATAGGATACTTTTAGAAGCCCTTGAAATGGACAAAATAAAACAATATCGAATTTCGGCCCATAATGTGTTGTTGGATTCGTTTCAACGAGCCCTCCAATATTCACGGTGTAATACCCCGTGATTTGCAACTGTTTTTCAAGTTTAATCGTTTAAGCTTTCGTTTGTCAATTTTTTTTTTCCATTTTTGGTAGTATATTTAGATCTTAATAATTTTTAGTATGAACTTTTGCTTCGTTTGTTTTGTTAAATTCGTTTAGGAAAGCTCTATTAGAATTAGTTAATAACTCAAAAATTGTCTATTTTGGTCAATTTCGAGATTTAGTCAGGTTAGGAATCCTAATCCCTTTCAGAATAAGTTTATTACACACACACACTCAAAAATTGTCTATTTTGGTCAATTTCGAGATTTAGTCAGGTTAGGAATCCTAATCCCTTTCAGAATAAGTTTATTACACACACACACACACACACACACACACACACACACACACACACACACACACACACACATATATATATATATATATATATATATAAATGGTCTACTTCTATAGATGTCCCCATGTTTGATTCCAAACCCATCAATGGTTTAAAGCAGTGAAAATGACACAAGACACAAAGCTATTCTGAAAAGGACATTACAGCTGAGCTTGTCTTTGCTCCTACAATTTGTCACTAACTCAAACAAGTGTATCCCCCATTGAACATACCTTGATGTCCAAATAATTGCACACATTTTTTTCTCTTCCATTTTCTTCTAACTACAATCACCACACATTTATGTTCAACCCTAAAATATGTAATCAATGACCAACTGATTAGCTTAACATATAACATAAAAAACGGTACATTAATTTCATATTTTTCTTAACGTGTACCTTACGACATGTGGGAACGGATTCGATATATTAATTATATCACATGACCATGGCCTACTACTTAAAAAGCCAAACCCAGTTGAGTAGGGACATGTTGTGGAGCATCTTTTACTGCATGTGGTGTAGTGGTTCTGGTTTTTTTCAAAAGCAGAAAACTGAAACTGAAAACTCAATGAAAAAAAGTAATATATATATAAACAGCATTCATGGACTTGTTGAAGCAGAAGTAAAATACAAAATAGGACAACCCATGAAATGAGAACAATAGGGTCCTTCCTTGACTTCACATATCATGTTTTTTTGCTTGTCACATGGTCAATCATGAAGTGGAAAAACAGACCAGATCCATATAATCTACATGTAGGCATATATATATATATATATATATATATATATATATATATATATATATAAATTGTCAATGAAGATCATCAGACAGGAAAACAGGGAGTGAGAGACCAATAAATAATTAGAAACAAAGAAAATCTTTATAATCATCTCCATTGCTGTTCAGTTACCAAAAAGTTATAAGGGCATGTTTCCTTATCAGAAATGAAAATTAAAGGAAATTAAGTTATGTTGGAAATGGAACTTAGAGAGGAATCAAGCAATTAAGTTATGTTTCTAGTTAGAACTTAATTCTTGATTATATATGGAATCCACGTAACTTGATTCACACACAGGAATTAAGGTCTCTTTTCTTCGTTAGGATTTCTTATTAACGAACGCGCCCTTATTGTTAACACTTTTGGCACTCATTTATGACATATCTTACGTATGCATTATGTATCAAACTCCTACCAATAAGAATTATTTTACGGTGTGTTCTTAAGGTACTAGTTAGTTGTTAATGCAAGTAAAATAATTTATACCAATTGATTTCAAATTTTTGTGATTGGAATTCAATCTTGAACAAACTCATTAAATACAAATAGTTTTGTTATCTTAAGTTGGCAAACTAAAATCACTGAACATTCTAGGTATTACAATACCAAACTTATTTATCAAGCAAAAAAAAAAAAAAACCATGTGAGAGCAAATATCAAAAGCAAATAAAAAAAGAAAAAAAAAAGAATAAATGACAACCAAGAAAGCAAAGGTCACCTGTCATTTTGTGTTCCGAACCATGTGCCCATTTTGATCATTTGGACCCTCCATTTTTTCTCTCTTTTTATCTTCTTCATGCAATCAATCATCTCTCTCTCTCTCTCTCTCTCTCTCTCTTCCTTATCCTTTACATGGCACATCAACAACCAAAAATCTCTTCCAATTAATCACATAAATATATAGATATATGTATATGTAAAACATTTAGATATTTGAATGATGATATTAATAATCTTCAATTGATGATGATGATGATGATTATTTCTTCTTGTTCTTATCTTTGCCATTGAAAAAGATGGAACCTAGACCAAATAGGTTCCCAGATGGAACATTGATCAGAACTGGATTGACATGAATACCACCACCATTCCCATAATAACTCTTCTTCAATGGAGGCTTAAGATAATTTGATGATGAAGATGAGGACGAGGACGAGGACGATCTTATAGAAGCATTATTTCTGTGTGAATTCTGATCCTTGTTGTTGTTGTTGTTGTTGTGGTGATTGTCCTTATTGTGAGCTGAAGAACCAGTTGAGTTGCTTCTTGACATAAGTGGTAGAGGACACAAGCTCCTTCCATACCCACCACTTCCACCACAGTTCAAGCTACTGCTTCTTTTGAACTTCCAAAAGGACTTATTTGATGAGGAACTCTGCTGCTTCTCTTCCAAGTCATCATCTCCAGACTCATCTCTCATGACAGTAGTAGTAGGACTTATTCCTTTCAAGCTTGTTGTCTCTTCATTTTTGTTATTATCTTCAGAGACTGCAAGCTGCTCTGGTGGCAATGGCAACAATGGCAATGCTTGTGGTGTATTATTATTATTATTATTATTAGTATCACTCTTCTTCTTCTTCTTCTTCTTTACTTCTGTAGGAAGAATCTTTCCATCACAGAAAAGCTCGTCAGCTGAAGAAGAGTCTTGCCCGAAACTTTTACGGACACAGAAGTCGAAATCGATCCCTGTTGAGTTTGATCTAAGAGGGTGTTGTTGTTGCTGTTGATCCGGTACTGGTACTAGTCTGATCAGATAGACAAAAATCATGAGAAAATGAAATCCTTGGACTCATACCTGAACTTTCCAATTCTATTGCCATTTTTATTTCTTCAAAATCATGCAAAAAAAAAGAAGAAAATGAAACTTGGAATGTGTTTGATGGTTTTCTAAACAACAAACAAACCAACCAACTAACCAACCTAGTTTAATAGATTTGTAACCTAAAAAAAGAGACAATTAAACACAAGTGTTTGAGAGATCAAGATATATAAAAAAAGCTAGAAGAGGAGTTCATTAATGGCTTTTGAAAGAGAGTTGGAAAATAAGATGCAACAACTGATATTAATGGGAGGAGATGGAGAGACTCTGAGTCTATTAATATCATCGGTGAAGACGAAGAAGTAGACGTGGAAGAGATATTTAAGCACCAAAAAAGCTGGAATACTGGTTGGAGTTGGTGAAAATTGGAGAAAGGAATAATATAGTGCTACCAACAATCTGGTAGACATGTATATATATGCAGACTTCCCGCTGCACATCTTTATAGCTCAGGTAGCGTGTAAGCCCTTGATCAACATTAATGGTAGGGTTCAAGTAAGGCTGACAAACAAAACGGGTTCATTGGTCGGGTTAGACTTAACCCGACATAACCTGTTTATATCTAACCTGACATAATCTGTTTATTAAAACGGTTTATAGTGGGTTGACCCAATTAATCTGTTTATATAAAATTTATTTATTTATAAACAGTACTATACATAACATAACTTATTTTATATTAGTATATAAAATTATAACAATATCCCTAATAATTTTAAAATTACAATTTTATCCTCCTAAACAGATTACACGGGTCAATCCACAAACCCACTTAACTAAAAACCTGACATGATTCGTTTATATAAATTGGCTACACGAGTTGACCCGATTACTAACTCAAACCCGTTTATACGTATTGGGTTTGTATAGGGTTCGTGGGTTGTAACCTATATTGCCAACTCTAGGTTTATGTCCCACCAATATTCATTTTTATTAGCTCACATGATGTGTCATGTGCACAGATTATCTAAAAAATTTATCCAAATCATGTGGAATTTGAGTTGTCAATACCACATTACTTACCACATCGCTTTAAAAAATCTTTATTGTTTTAACGTGAGCTTTGTGTCTATCAAGTTGTACAGTAATCTTAAAAAGTTTAATGTAATATCTACTAATTAAATTAGAGTAATGTTAGGTTGTCTAAAAAATTTATCTAAATTAATGTCTAAATAATATAGCATGCGACTTGTCAATACTATGTAAAGAGTAATAATAGGTTGTCAAAAATTTTTGTCGAAATTCATTATCCAAATGATGTGGCGTTTAAGTTGTTAACACCACATTACTTACCATTATTTATTAATTTATATAGTATTAACAACTCAAATATCATATATCATATTATTTAGGTAATAAATGTCGACAATCTAGCCTTGCTCCAAATTAAATTCTAAAGAAAAATTAGATGTTCACACCATGCAATGCAATGAGAAAACAAAAACTTTTGAGTTGCTAACTTCCAAATGCCATAAAAAAAAAAAAAAAAATACTGTTTTTGATATTTGAAGCCTTTGACAACTTAAACAACATGCAAGTATACACATAATAAGGCTTATTTGATAGAGTTTTTATTTTGAATTTTTAACTTTTTTAAAATTCTTTTTATAAAAATTATATATTTTTACTTATTTTAAAAATTCTTCTATTAAAAAATCTAAACACTCAATATTTAAGCTTAAATATTCAAAAATAAATTAAAAAAAGTCCTATAGAACAAATTCTAAGTCCAACTTGAAATTTCTAATCAAAATTTTATTTGGTTTGACTGATGAAATCTTCATCATCTTTTTCTTATCCAATAATAAAAGTTTGCGGAATTTGAGGCCAATATTTTTCACTCATGAATTGCTTTTCTATTTGTTATTATTATTATTAGAGATTATTGATTATTACTATTAGAGATTATTGGGTCCCAATGCAAATTCACAAGCCAAAACTTCAAAAAAGCAATAATTATTTTATTGAAAGAGACTTATAAAAATGATTAATGAAATCACTTCTTATCAAATAATCTTTAATTAATGTACGAAAAAAAAAATCACAATCAAGACTGTTGAGAACCTTTGGAGTTTAGCCCAAATCTTATCTTTGAAATTCTCTATTGATGGTAAGGAGATCCTGCTAAAAGTGGTTATTCAGTCTATCTTTATCTATGCTATGTCCCTTTTTAGGCTCCCTTCCATACTTATTAGGGAGTAGCATGCGTTTAGTGCTCGGTTCTGGTAGAGTAGTAATATGAACAAGCGGTGCGTGCATTGGTGTTCCTGGGGTAAATTGTGTTCGTCGAAATCCGAGGGTGGCTTAGGATTTAAAGACCTCAGCTTGTTTAATCAGGCTTTACTCACCAAGCAATATTGGAGAATTATTCAAAATCCCTCCTCCTTGGTTGCCCGAGTGCTCAAAAATCGTTATTTTCCTAACTTCTCTTTTTTGCAGGCTTCAATCGGTCATGCTCCTTCTGTCATTTGGTGGAGCTTTCTTTGGGATCGAAAGATTGTTGAGTTAGGTTCTCGTTGGCACGTGGATGATGGCAAGTCCATTAAGATCTATCAGGATAGATGGATCCCGAGGCCTTCCACCTTTAGATTTTTTCTCCTTGCCAACTTGGTGTTAATGCTATTGTTTCGCATCTCTCTTCAACTAGTGGAGTGTGGAACTCCCCTCTTATTGCAGCTTAGTTTCTCCCTGATGATGCCAAATTAATCCTTTCCTTGCCGCCTCCCATCCCGGCCTTAGCGACTCTCTTTGTTAGAGTTTTGATAAGAATGGTTTCTTTCCGGTGAAGAGTGGTTATCGTGTAGCACTTGCTCACTCCTTGAATCCGTGTTCTTCGAGCTTCTCGGGCCTGGACGAGTGGTGGAAGTTTTGGATTCCTTCGAAGGTCAAGTTCTTCCTTTGGCGAGCTTGTCATGGCCTCTTCTGATGGCGTCTGATTGTTAGAGTGTTGTGAACAATATTTTGGCTAAGTGCATCTTTCTTTTGGATATCGGTCTCGTTCTCCAAGACATTCAGATCCTCCTCAATGAATGTCGGGTTGAGTCTATTTCTTTTATTTCTCGTTCTGCTAATAAGGGAGCTCATTCTTTAGCTCTTTTGGGTTGTTCGATTTTAGATTTTTCTGTTTGGACAAAGGAGGTCCCCCCCTCTATTCTCTCTGTTGTTTTGGGTGATTTAAGGCTCTCTTTGGTTTAATAAATTCTTTCCATTTAAAAAAAAAAGACTATTAAGAACCAACCCCTATAACACCTCCTGACCCGACCCGGCTGGATTGACCCAGGGAACGCTACCGGGTTTTCAAATCTTTCTCAATTCACTTATAAATTGTATTTTGGAAATCAAATAATTGATAATTTAAAAATCATGTCTAGTGAGCCCATCAAAATTCATTTTTTTTCAAAAATTTCGGCAGAGTTTCCTCTATTTTTCTGATTTCCCAAAACCTATTTTCAACAAAACAAATCCAATATATATATATATATATATATATATATATATATATATATATATATATATATATATATATATATATATAACAATTTCAACACTTCTAAATCCATTATCAAATCAATGCGCACTCTGCCGTTTAGTGCGACTTCCAAACAGTTTTAAAATAAAACATTTCACAATTTACTACTTACAATCCTTCAAAAATGAAAAATAGAAATCATAAAGCGGTTAATTACAAAACACAAATATATATCATAATTACAAATATCTGTATATGCATGCAATCTCAACATATGGTACAACAATATAGTTATATATCTACCCAAATGTAGTGACTCTGGGTCTCTGTCAGCAACTCTCTCTTCAATCTTTTGCCTCCTCAGTATCCCTGTTACCTACAGGCGATAAAAACCGACGCGCTAAGCATATAGCTTAGTGGGTGTACACTAATAAATAACTTTCCACAATAAAAATCTCACAATATAATCGTATACAAACATGTTATTATTCAAATCAAACACGGAAATAAATCATACAAAATCAATTCAATAGAAACAACTAATTTCAATTAATAATCCATACGGAACCGAAAGATAAATTCTTTTATAATCATTTCTTTTCAAATCAATCTTAATTCTGGCCCTCTAGAATACTCAACATAATCCAGGACTGGAATATGGGTCGTTCGACCTCAGTTGCTGTCTGTCGAACATAACTCCCAACCCTAGGACGAATCCTGAGGGTGGTACGTATCTCCCTACTCTAGGACCGAGTGTTCGGAACCTAGAGAGGTACATATCTCTCTATCCCAAGAACGAATCCTTAGGAAGGTATGTGTCTCTCTACTCCAGGACAAATCCTTGGAGAGGTACGTGTCTCCCTACCCTTGGACGAATCCATGGGGAGGTACATTAAATATCACATCAAGAGCAACATCGGTGCAGTACTGCTAAATGAACCCAGCTGGTATACCAACCTTCTATATCCATTTCTATGTCAAAGTATCCTAGGGCCGTTTCAATACAATATTTTCACATAACAATTCACAAATCGAATTCAAACTCAATTAATATAAAAATTAAATCGATATTAGGAAAAACATATTTATACATAATTTTATAGAAATTCAGCGATTTATTCATTCGAAATTCTGAAACAATTGATTTCAACTTATTCAACAATCAAAATACGATAGATACGATTAAATCGAAATTATTCAATAGAAAAACAATATAAACATATATTTAATAAATTATCCAAAATCTCAAATTCAAATCAAAACACATAAAAACTTCAAAAACATGTGTATACCAACCTGGATACCGTTTCTACACCTTTTTCCTTCTGGGTTTCCCCTTTTTCTCTTTCTCTCTTTCCTCCTCTTTTCCTTTCTCTTTCCTTTTCTTCTTCTTCCTCTTCTCTTCTTCTTTTCCTCTTCTTCTTCTTTCTCTCTCTTCCTCTCTCTATTTTCTTCCTTTCTTTTTCTTTCCTTCTCCCTTTCTTTTTCTCTCTGTCTCTCCCTCTCTATTTTCTGTCTGGCTTTTTCGTGAAGCTTCCACGACGAGCTTATTTTTTTTATAATCTTTCAGTCATCGCGACCGTCGTCGCGACCTGTAGTCGCTCTACCAGGTCGCGTTGCTCACTGAAGCAATTCCACTGCCTTCATCGCGATCACTTATCGCGGAACCATGGTCGCGCTGATGGTCGCCATGCTCACTGCTCGAATTTGACATTTTTTACCGCGAGCTTGTCAGCGCGATCTGTGGTCGCGGTGCTCACTGCCCAAAAATACCATTTTTCACCGCGAGCGACTCATCGCAATCTCTGGTCGCAGTGAGTGGTCGCGGTACTCACTGTCCAATTTTCACCCTTCTCTTCATGCATCATTTCTGGACTGTTCCATCTGGTCCATCTGAAAACCATGAAAATATACATACTTTTAATTACGTTTTACACCCCTCAAATCATAAATTTTTATATCCACATATTCAAAATTAATTATTTGGAATTAGAGATGTTACAATTTAATATAGAAAATCAAGACCGTCAAGACATGATCTTTTTAGTTTTAGATCAAGAATAGATCTATCAAAAAGTCATGCAATAATATTTTTGTAAAATATTTTGGTTATTGTATAAAAAAATTACTTTAACGAGTAAATTAAATAAATGGATGATTAACGATTCTTTTTTTAATGGTAACCGACACCCATTATGTAACATCCCTAATTTCGAATAGATATGAAAAGTATGATTGAATTAATCTTGAGTATATGAATATGATATTTATGATTTGAGGGGTGGAAAATCTAATTAAATGTATGTATATTTTTAGGTTTTCTAATGGACCAATTTGACTAGTCGAAAACAATGCACGAAGAAAAGGGTGAAAACTTGGATAGTAGGCATCGCGACTAGTGCTCGCGGTGAAAAGGGAAAAATTGGATCAGTGAGCACCGCGACCAGGATCGCAACCAGCGATCTTGGTAACTGCTCGCGGTGAAAGTGGTAAATTTCCACCAGTGAGTAACGCGACCGAGGGATGCGACCACCGCTCGCGATGGCTAAAAAATTTTAAAAAAAATAAACACCGAGTGATTGAAGCGGTGCCAATACAAATAGAAACCATCAAAGAATAGTGAGCAAAAGCTCACAAACATCACAGAAACTAGAGAAAACGAGAGAGAAAGAAGAGAGAAGAGGAGAGAGAAAGAAGAAAAAGAAGAAGAAGAAGAAGGAGAGAAGAAGAAGGAGAAGAAGAAAAGAGGAAGAGAAGAAGGAAAAGAGAAGGAGGAAGTGTTCAGGTTTGGTGTACGCGTATTTTTCAAATTTTCAGTTTTTCAGAAATTTTCGGAATTGTCGAATTTTAGAGTTTTTGAATTAGTTGAATTATATGGATTATAGATTCCAGTTCAGATTCGGTGTACACGTGTTTTCGAATTTTTCTGTTTTCTAGAATATTTCGAATTGATTTCATTTGATTTATTTTGAGTTGTTTGGATTATATTGCTTACAGTTGATAGTTTGAAATTGATTCTGGAATGATTTGAATCGTGAATTATCGAAATATAGATTATATCTGAAATTTTGATTATAAATACTATTTGGAATTGATTTTAATATATTTTGATATTAGTATTGTTATGGAAATATATTGTTGAAAGTGATTTTAGTTATATACTAATTGTGAAATGTACCGGAAAATGATTTTGGGGCATTTTGATTTGAAATGAAATTATGAAATACCTTTGAGTATATTTTCGGATTGATTTGATGTGATTATTGATTTTGAAATATATTCGGATATTTCCGATATATGATATTTGATGAAATTTGAATTTCGAAAATATAGATATATCAATATGTATTGAAATTAAATGCATTGAAAATTGAATTCGATGATTCTGAAAGAAATGAAATATGTTGACATTGGATTTGAGAAAACATTTTAGCTCTGATGTGTATGAACATAAATATGGATATAGGAGGTTGACATGTCAATTGGGTTTCTGTCTGAACAGTACTGTGCCGATTATACCACCCTTTGGATAGCACAGGCCCAAAGTGCCGGTCCTAGGGTTCTGAATTCTGTCATGGGACATTTACAGCGGATGATTCCGTTGGTGTTATCTGATGTTCGGCGGGTGTGAATCCGATGCCGAACAATCCGTAATCCAGTCCGATAACTTATGTTTTGTATGTCAGGAGCCCAATCTGAAAACTGATTTGTTATATAAAAACGTTTGAGAAATTATGAAGAATTTGTCTGTTGATTGATTTTGGATAATTGATTTGATATGAGCCCCATATATTTTTTATATATTTGTTATTTATAAGTTCAATGAACAGATTGAATTATTTGATATAGTATATTTGTATATAAAATTTTGTGTACATCCACTAAGCAATATGCTAAGCGTGTTGAGTTTTCTCGCACGCAGGTAACAAAGGTTCCAAAGGCGATAAAGATAAAGAAGAGTAGAGACTGCAGAATCAGAGTCTGGAATCACATCTTTTCTGCATATCTTTTGGTAGTTTGTTTGTAATAAGTTTACATATTTTGATACCGCATGCATATACAGAAACTGTTTGTAAATATTTAAGGAGTTTCCGCTATGTAAATATTTTATTATATGTTTATGTTATTTGAATCTTTATAAATTATATTATGATAAATTAGTTGGTAAGTCGCACTGTATTTGAAAGGGTGCGCAAAATTGATTTAAGAATTTAGAAGTTGATTTTATGAATTTTAACTGTAAACAGGTTTTGGAAAGTCAGAAAAATAGAGGAAATTCTGGGAAGATTTTTGGCAATTTATTTGGACTACTTTCAAATGTTTTTAAAATACTTGTTTATATAATAGTAAAAGTTAGATTTTAGTACATAGTAGCGCTCCCTGATTCGGTCCGAGTGGATTTGGGTTAGGGGTTTTACACATTAGATTATGAATCTTCTAAAATTTGACGAGATAAACCACTATAAGTATAGATTGAAAAGTAAATCCTACAGTCGAAAAAATCTCCTCATACTTTATTTATTTAATGAATTTTTTTGACGTGACATCTTTAGAAAAATCATCCAATATGTATTAAAGTGCACCAATTTTTTTTTTTTTATATATATATATAGATATTAAAAAAAGGAAAAAAAATGATGTAGAAAGATGTTGTTTAAAAATGTTTTGACCTCCCTAAATTATATGTGTTTTTACATAGTGACCTCCACAATTGAAACTATTACTTGACAAAGACTATTTATTATGTTAATATTAGGTCAACAAAATATTAAATTTCATATAAAAATAAAATAAAAATTTGTTCTCTAATTTTGATATTGCACTTAATTTCAACCCACCCACCTAGATTTATTACAAGTAATAGATATTGTAACTAGTGTTGACATTGTGCAACAGTTGGTCACATATATAATTAGTGATATTAAAGTGCAACTATACATTCACATTATATCTTTCACCTAATACTTCATAAAATTAACAATATTGATATTTTACCTTATTTCGGTTGTGTTTTAAATTATAAATCATACATCACATTAATGCGAATGAGATTTGATTATAAGACCTTTTGCACAACAATAGAGATCTTATCAACTGAATAAGTAATATCCATATATATTATAATTTTTTAATTTACTTTAAAAACGCTCAATTATAAATAAAAGTATGTAGAAAATTAAGTTTTTATAATTGTTGTTATACCTTGTTTATGATTTTACTTATTTCAATTTAATGTATAGTAAATGATGTGCAGTCATTGTCATATTCATTTTTATTACGGTTCAAACTTGTTCATAGATATTGGATATTACATTAAATATACAAAACGGAGGGAGACTTCATCTCAATAGTGGAAGTTATTTATAGTGATTGAACTTGTCAAGTAGAGATAGACCCTTGACCCTAACTATATGATTATATTAACTGAGTTAATTCATATAACACATAATTTAATTTTTTCAATTAATTTGCACTGAATTGTACTGAATATTAGGGGGTGGGCAAAAATCCAATGAACCGAACCGAACTGGTCCAAACCGGTTTTGGATCGGTTTAAAATTCTTAATGAATCGGTTCGGTCTATTTTTTTAGGTATCGATCATTACCGGTTCGATTCGCGGTTAGGATTTCGAAAACCCCCTAATCTACTGCCTCCTTCATTCAGTCATTTTTCTCAACCTCATAAATACAAACAGAACACGATCTCTCTTCAATACCATCTAGTTTGATTCTTCTATTGTTTATTTGGAATTTTTATTATTATTTATGGATTGATATTTGGATTATTATATATTATTTAAGGGATATTCCTATTTTCCCCCCTAACGATTTGGTCAACGATACTTTACCCTTTCACGTTTCAGAAATAATCATTTTCCTCCATGGAGTTAACTTTCCATCCAAAAAGTAATATGATAACAAAAAAAATAAGTAAAAAGACTTAATTACCCTTGAAGTATATTTACTTACGCTTTAATGCTTCAAGGGTAATTAAGTCTTTTTACTTACTTTTTGGATGTAAAGTTAACTCTGGGGGAAAATGACTATTTCTGAAACGTGAGGGGGTAAAGTATCGTTAATCAAATCGTCAGGGGAGAAAATAGGAATATCTCATTATTTAATAGATATTTGTATACTGTTATTTATGGACTATTAACTGTTATATTTGTTATTTATAGAATGTTATTGTGTTATAATATCTAAGATTTCAAATTCATTGGAATCTTATTTAAACACGTTTATATTGAGGACTTGGAATGTTATTTGAATTTTAAACATGTTTATATTGAGGACTTGGAATGTTATTTGAATTTTGAATAGGTTTATATTAGGGACTTGTTATTTGAAATGTTATTTGGATTGTTATACAACTTTTGTATAGTTGATGACTTGAGATTTAAATTAATAGGCTTAAAATATGAATAACAAGAGAGTAAAAATCAAGTCTATTTGTATGGCCCAATAGGTCTACGAACCGATCAAACCGAATCGGATCGAACCGGTCTAATTCGGTTTGGATTGGTTCGAATTACTTTAGACTCTTTGGTTGGATCGAATCACTTTTTAAAAAATCGATCAATTGTCGAATTGGTTCAAATTATACAAAAAGTGAACCGATCCAACCGACACCCGCCCCTACTGAATATATTACATTTGAATATACTAATCAACATATAGGATTGAATTTCATTTTGTTAAAATTGGATTTGATTAGTCTTGAAATGCAAATTCTCCAAACCTAATAATATTGAATTAGATTGAGTTTTAGTGAATAAAAATCCATTAGATATAAATTAACACACCCATACTAATTTGGCATTCAAATAAGGGTGAATTGCACTCAAGTACCCTGACTTTTATCATAATTGCACGCTTAATGCCAGTTTTGCCATAATTGCACTCTAGTACCCGGTAATCCGTTGACCACCGTTAGGGTAACGGTTGACTAACTGGGTTCAGGGGCAAATTGGTCTTTTACATTTAAATTTGTTTTTAAAAAAAATTTAAAAATCATCCAACCAATAAGAACATGCCACGTCATATTTTAATTAATTTTAAAAATATTTTTTTAAAAAAAATTTAATTTGAAATCAAAAAAAAAAAATTTAATTTTTTTTTTGAAGAACACGAACCCAGATCTGGGTTCGTGCTCTTCGAACACGAACCCAGGTGCTGGGTTAGTGCTCGAACCCAGAAATGGGTTCGAACACGAACCCAGATCTGGGTTCGTGTTCTAACCCAGAAATGGGTTCCAGCACCTGGTTCGCGATCCCGAACCCAGCTGGGTTCGATGGCGAACTCAGATCTCTGGGTTCGCGTTCGAACCCAGCGATCTGGGTTCGATCGCGAACCCAGTTCATCTGGGTTCATCTGACCTTTTTTTTTTTTTTTTTTCCTTTGCAGGGGCAGTTTGGTCATTTTACCTGAATCCGTTTGGTCAGCCGTTACCCTAACGGTGGTCAACGGATTACCAGGTACTAGAGTGCAATTATGGAAAAACTGGCATTAAGCGTGCAATTATGATAAAAGTCAGGGTACTTGAGTGCAATTCACCCTTCAAATAATTGTAGCTTCGATTAATATCCCTACATCAAAAAATAAAAACACCAATGTAAGGTCTTGTTGACCACTAATTTTTTATCTTCTCTTTTTGCCCTTCATTTTTTTTTTAAACCTAACACCGAACGAGTCAAAGATCTGTTTTTATAATCGGGAAATATTTACTTCCACAATACAAATAGAAAAATCCTCACACATACTAGTAAATACGTACGGTATGACTCGAATCCCCCATCACTAACGTGGGAGGGGATGTACATACTGCATGATATTACTTTTTTAACCTATCTTGTTGATTTGACATATTACACATATTACTTTTTCTCTTTCAGCCTAGTCTCCCCAACTCCAAATTTGGTTCATACAAGAGCATATGCAGTATGCTTGGATCTAAATCTTCAATTATTAAGCAACTTATGCCAACACACATGTATGGGCCCATGGCCCACTTGCTAATTTCAATTCATCTTTTTTATTTTTAATTATTTATTATTATTATGGGGATAGAATCCAGAAAGGGCACATACTTTTTGCCTCCCCTACTTTTTTATTTTATTTTATATTTTTTAAAAATATTCTTTCTTTTTATTGTTGGTGGTTGATTGTTCAAAAGAGAAAGGGCCATTAAGCTAATGGACCAAAAGAACACATTCCAAGTTCTAAATTCTTACCTTATTTATCTTTATTTTACTTTAATTTATATGTCTTTCCATGGCTTTTGCCAACTTGCCATGTGATGCAAAAACTCTAAAAGAAGGCACTATGACTATAAAGACATCACATCTAGCAATCTTATAGTGCAATTCACATAAATGTTTGCTACATTGCATAATTGCATCCCACATAATGTTTCTGCAAAAAAAAAAAAAGGTATACAAAATAAAAATTAAATAATACTAGAAGGAATCTTAAAAATCTTAATACCACCATTCAAATATTGTTTATAAAGCCTGACAATATCTTAGTTCAAATCGTCGTAGTGATATGTAAAAGAAGTAAAAGTTTGAAAATCGTTATTTTATTAGGTGGGCTATATTAATGGGTTAATTTTAAAGAGTCCCTATGGTTTAACAAATTAAATTGTCATATTACAATAAATTTGGACAAAATGGTCACAAAAATTTAAACGATGAATTGACTTGCTTATACGAAGAGAAGTGACTTGCTAATCTGACGAGAAGTATATAAGAGCATTTTCAATACTATTATGCATTTATGTCAAATTTCTTGACACATAGGATGGATAGATAATTAGGTTAAAAAACAAAAAAAATGCTCTCCAATGCCATTATGTTACCTATATATATATATATATATATATGAAGTTTTTAGAGATTATGGAGATGAAATCTAGAAACTCTCATAGAAATCTTAGTAAGCATTTTCACTATTTTCCACAAATGCGGAGATGATAATTTTTGTACTGTAGACAAGTGCTTTATTGTTGTTGGTCATAAAGTGAATCCATATTTTTCCTTAGATAATTATATTAGAGATGAGAGTATGTATGAACTTACTTTGTTTTTGTCAAAGTGGATCTATATTCAATAGAAATACCGCAATGTTCATTATCGATTTAGTTGGATCGGTTATGTGATGATAAATTGACTACTATAAAAAATGCATAATAACATAATAGACGCTCTAACTGCAACATGCATTATGCGATTTAGTTGCACTGATTATTTGATGGGAAATTGACTACCATCAAAAATCCATAATGGTATTAGAGATGCTGTAACAACCACAACATGCATTATTGATTTGATTGAACCGGTTATGTGATTGTAAATTGACTAAATACCAAATTTATTTGGATTTTTTTGTAAAAGAAGAAACTAATAAGGATACCATAAACAACATCTGCCAAAAATTAGTGTTGATTTCTACTTGCTACCTATAAACAAAGAGAAGGGGACAATTCTGCAACAGAGACACAAGACAAAGTGCAAAGAGAGACAAGAGACTGTGTATGGACAGGGTCCTCTGAGATGTTTACTGTCTATTGTTAGTTCTACTAGTGCCTTATCAATTACAGGTCAGTCATGAAGGGTTGTTGTCCAAATTGTTTATCATGGGTCACAAATTTCTTTTAGTGAAAGCACCCAAAAACCTGAAAATTGTTCCATTTAAAAGCCCATTTTGAAGTTTCGGGTTGGGTTTGGATCAAATGAATTCGGTACTCTCCTGTTCTGATCTTTTTCCTAACCTTAAATTCCAGCCATTGATCATACATGCCACTGGATTTGTTGATATTACGAAGAAGATCAGCATATGAGAGGCATCCGAATTCGAATAGAATATCTAGCAAATATTAAATTTTGAGGAATTTTTTTTTAAGAGGATAGGGTCAGGGCTTGTACATTTTCACTATTTGTTAAGGCCCATAGATAGCCCAAGGCCTAGCCCATTAAGACAATTGACTAAGTAAAACCATGCGTGGTAAATGGTTTATAATATTTTTATCAATTATATATTCTTGTAAAGTTTAAGATAAAATGCATGATAACTTAAGTGATTATTATACTTTATTTTTACATTCGTAATATGGATACGAGTCCTACATTTATTGTTGGAAGATCTCTCCCCGTAATAGGAGTTTGCTTTCGGATCGTGCCTGTTATTAATCTAGTTAGATCTCGTTAAACCTTTAATCTTATGGGTGCCATTAAAGTCAAAATTATTATTAGAACTTTTATTTAAGACCAAAACTAGAACAAGAACTATTAAATTGATTAGTTAGCACATTCATTTATAATTCAAGTGATTAGTACACGTCTCTTCTATCTTAATGGTGAGGGTTCAAGGTTAATTATGTGTATTTATCGGTATGTGTGAGTTTAGTTTTTCCCCTTATTGTGGGAGTAGATATTCGGAAACACACGTTTAATAATTAATCTCGATAGGTCCTAACAGATTTATAATTAATCTTGTAAATTTATAATTTTAAAAAAAAGTTAAATTGATTAGCTACAATTATTATTTTATAAAAAATATTTAAAAGTTTTACAACTGAATAGTGAATACAATAAATAAATAATAATAATAAAAAAAGAACAAAAAAACAAAAGGAAGTTGCCTTCATTTCTTGTGAAGATCTAACGGTGATCGAAGAAATATAGAGAAACTTGTATTATTTTCGTTAAAATATAATTAAGTTTTAATTCAGGGGTGTTAATGTAATTATACCTTCATTTTTTTTTTTAATTTTTTTTTCTGAACTGTCTCATGACAATCGACGGTGAGCTCTGCTTTCTCATTCGATTTGTAGATCGCAGCCTTCTACATAGCTCTTCAAAGCTCGTTTTCTGTCAAGGTAATTTGTGTTTATTTGATTTGATTTTGATTTTGATTTGATTTAAAGGTTGCATCTTTATGGTATTCATTGTTAGATTTTAGAGATTGTTTGCTGTAAAGATTGTTTCATCAATTCAATTGGTTGGTTTTTTGATCAATTTCCATGAGAAACTTCTGGGGTTTTGATAGTTGCACTCTATGTGTTTGATGAATGGCTGCTTTGGTGTGAAGTACTGATAGTGGTGGTCTCTTGTTGAGAATTCATGGGCAATCCTTCAAATTTATTGTAAACGTAGTAACATTCTATTCATTTGGTGGTCCAGTTCTCTAAGCATTGACCTTGGTCGAAGAGAGCAACTAGATTTATTCACTTCCTAAAATGATCAATATGACATTTTCCTTTGCAACTTATCTTGCAGCGAATCCTATCCTCCATGTTCGAATGAAACACATAGAAAATTGACTGCCATTTTGTTCGTGAGAGAGTGATTCAAGGTTCACTTCAACACAGCATTTCATAAATTTTGCGTAGGCAAGTTCACGGTTCTTCACTTTTAAATTTTATGATAGCACATGGAACTCTAGGAATAAATCCAAAATATGAGCTATAGTACCCGCAAATATTGAGATTATAATTAGAACTTTTGTTTTGTTTTTTAAAAGAAATTTCTCTCTTTTAGATATCAGTGGTTATTTTTTTTTTTATCAAAATACGAGTTAGGAATAAAAGGGAAATTCAACATTCCTTTAGATTTTAATTGCTTTTTTTGGTCATAGATATGACGCTTTACCTTATGACATGAATTTTTGGTTTGTGTTATTGTATTTGCTCGACATGCTATAGGATTTTATTAGTTGTAATGGGAATGAGTAAAACGGAAGTAAACTTGAGAAGGTTGCTTGCGGCTGCGCCCCAACAACAAAATCAAGCAAAACTTATACATGTAAGCCTCACATTATTCTACTCAATTAGTTTGTTTTGAAATAATTTGTATCAATTTTCTTCATTGAACGAAAAAAGTGCAGTATGTTGCCACTCTACGAGAACAGTTAGAACAGCTGGCAGAAGAGAGAACTCCAGAAGGCTTACCTAGGTTTGTATGCTTTCTCATTCTTATCTTCTAATCATGACACGTTTGATAACTCCGTTGCTGGCATCTTTATTTCTCTTTTGAGGTTAATAACTCCTTTGTTGGTTAGTACAATATAATAGCGAAATTAACTTGTACAACTTCTTACCTTTTTTGCCCATCGTGTCTCTTATTCTAATTGATTTTATAATATCAAAATGAAGACAATTCAAAGCTAATGTGATGAGACTCTTTTGTGCTTCAGTTTAGTTTGAGACAAAGTAATGATGAGTAGTACTGGTATTGCCTAGTTTCTCAAAGATAGTATCTAACATTCCCATGGCTAATGGTTTCTTGAGTCCTTATTTTTATTTTTGAAGCCTCAAGATATATCTGAAGCTAGACTGCAACTTGTGTTTCATAAGAGATCTATAACTAGTATCCAACTTGTCATTAGAATGTTTCACTAAAAATTATACAATTTTGAAAAGATTCGGTGTATCTTTGTAATTACCCACTGAGAGGAATATGAGATTGCACATGAAAGATCCTGACTAAAAGAATCTTGATAAAGTGCTTACTAGGAAATTGTGTTTTTGTTCCTTAACACTTTGGGTAGCTTTACATAACTTGAAGAAGACAATTAACTTTAAGAAGAAATTTCAATAGTTATCTTCTTTTTACCTTTTTGATTATAGCTGATTGAAGTGTTATTGTTCTGTTTCTCTCTGAATTTTGAGGTAATATAAGTTATCCTTTTGGATTTGTTCCAGAGTTTCAAAGGCTAAGGTGAATGATTACTCAGAGAAGATTGAAGCCCTTGCTTCCAAAGTAGTTGTTCCATTGGTACGTATAAACAAACTGGAATCATTATGAGTTGGGTCTGCTGAATAGTGAAGATTGTGGTGGGATTCTTTTTCTTTTTTTTCCCTGTCTTTTGTTTTTCTATAAATTACGGTTTATGTTTAAATGAGTAGTAGATTTCAATTATAGATTTTGGATTTTTACTATGAGGGCTAAGAAAGCATATTCTTTGCTCCTCCTTTTTGCTATTTCAGGAATTAAACTTTCTACAATAAATTTTTTATCGCAATCAAATTAACTTTAGTTGGAATAACTCACAATTTTAGAAGTGTTATTTGGTTCTGTAGTAAGTGTAAGGAAATTATGTGGATTCCACAAATAAATAATAGACCAAAAGATAAAGGTGAATGTAAAACACATTTTGATATCATCAGATAATTTTTGATAGAAATTTCTTTTGGTTACTTTGGGTGTAATCTGTCTACTGCTTCTTTTATTGCCCTTGGCTATTCATTAGGGAGTCAAGTCCTTGCATGCATTTATTAGTCTAATATTTTATTCATGGGGTACTGAACCACTGAAATATATGTGAGAGAGAGGATAAGTGCAAAAATACCATTGATTACGAATGAATTAGTACGTGGAATCTCCAATCTTAATGCAGACGAATAATAGGTTGTCTCAACAGTCATAGGTCGAATTCATGTATGTCAATACTATGTTGAAGTCTTCGAATCCTTAGTTGGAGCTGATCAAAGAATTTTCTTGCGGGTTGCTGCTCATGTATTTCTAAGTGATGTAAACTCATGACACTGCTTCGTACCTCAGTTTTCCTGTCCGGGCTTTGTTGTTAGGATTTTCATATGATTATCCTTAAAGTTTGTTCAGTGTCTATTTACTCTTTTTCACTTGTATGATGTTGCCTCAATTCAACATCTTGAGTGAAACAAACATGTTAAGCATGAAGGATTGTTACGCTAACCATTATTTAACAGCCTGATATTCAAGTATCTCGAGATTCGTCTAGGAGCAATTCATTTAAAGAAAGCCCTTCGAAATCCGATGAAGAAACTCACATCCCCTCTTCTCCAGGATTGAGGAGGAGAAATGTGTAAGTAAATATATAAGTAGGACCATCGTGATTTGCGCGTTAGCTCCTGATTATTTAGTGTGTTTGTCATTGTTTGTTTTAGTTCAGCTCTTTATTAATCCAATTTACAGGCATGTCTCAAATGTTCAAGATAGAACTCGTGACACTCTTGAAGCTGATACCTCAGAACCAGTCAAACTGGATGCCGCAACACAAGCTCACATTGAAAAGCACAGGTACTTCTATAAACTTAAGACGTAGTCATTGACAATCGATGGGGTTATAATTTACCAAACTTAGGCCTATTTTCAGGTTGTCAAATCGTCAAGTTGTTCACATAGCATATCGCTTAATTGTATGAAATTTTATCTAAATCTCCTTAGCCGTTTCCTGAATGATTTAAGGAAATTTTCAAATTTAAAGGCGAACTTGCATGTCAGTTAATTTTCTTTTTTCTAGTTATTGTTATGTTTCAAATGCACTAAAATTATTCCTGTAACAGAAAGCTCCAAGATAATTTGACTGATGAAATGGTTGGGTTGGCACGACAACTCAAAGAGAGTAGTCTCGTGATGAGCCAGTCCTTGCAGAACACTGAAAAAGTAAGATTTCATCTTATACTACCACGTCATGCATTAATTTCTACCTTGATATAGATAATAAACGAATATGCAAACGATTGAAGAATTATTTTTAAATTAAATAGTGACTTTATCCGAGACATACCAATTGTAATGGTAAATAATTTGGCATTCAGTGGTTCAATAATTGGTAATATTGCATTCATCGTTCGAATGCAGACTCTTGATTCAACAGAGAAGGCAATTGAGCAAAGCCTGGCAAGCACTGGTCATGCTAACGTACGAGCCACGAAGATATACTCAGAGAGTTCTAAGACTACATGTTTCACATGGCTTCTGATCTTTGCAATGACTTGTGTTTTCATCATGGTTGTGCTCCTAATTCGTGTCACCTAAATCCGTGATCATCTCATCTTCCGATGTCTCGATATTTTCTCAATGTTCATAGATGTGATCGGGGCAGCTCGTTCTGATATTGTTCATTTTACCCTTTCTATTTAACAAAGTATATGTACTGAAAATATTTCAGAGACTTGAGACACAACAAAATCTTCGAGAAATATGCCCTCTTCATTTCTTCATACTCAATTTTTGCCGTTATAACGTGTTTCGTCCAAATTTTAAATCCGCATTCAACTATTGTAAATGGAATATGTTATTTTACGTCAAGAATTAATTCATAAAAAACTGTTTATAAATCCAAAATAAATAATTTGTTTTTAATAGAGTAAATTTTATAAAATATTTATCTTTCGTAATATGAGAGTAGATCTGTAAATATTTTTTGATTATAAGACTATATTTTTAAACGAAATATATAATGATTAATTTTAGTAGATGTTAATAATAGACATGTCAATATTTAAATTTTATTGCGAGTGTGCTGACTAGCCGAGTAATTTACAATAGCTGAGATGGCGAGGTTCAATTGGTCAACTGCAACTCCAGTAAACAAATAACAGAAGAAGTAGTTGAACCTTCCTTCGAAATTTGAACTTGAAGACAAGACAAAGACGAAGACGAAGACGAAGACAAAGCTCTTCCCAAACCAAACTACCCAATCAAACATGACTTGGTCTCTCTCTCTCTCTCTCTCTCTCTCTCTCTCTCTCTCTCTCTCTCTCATATACCCAGCAAAAACAACAATAAAGAAATCTCTTTCTCTTTGAATATTCTCTAACAATTGCGCGTTTCAAACTTTTAAAAAGTTTTAAACCAAAATCACTTTTTCCATTTCATTTTTTCTTTTGTTTTGCTTTTGCTTTTGCCTTTGCAGTTTCTCTTTCTTTTGTCAACCCCCATCTCCAAAAACAAACCTGTCTTTTCTTTCTCCAAAAGCTTTCTGGGAAAATCGAGCATAGAAGTTGTGTGTTTTTTTGTTTTGGTTTTACAGAAGACTGGAGCTGAGATAATGCCGAATTGGGAGCTGAGGAATTGTTGCAACCGAGACCAGGTCGCGTTTCTGGTCACTATCGGTGTCTTCACTGTTGTTATTCTCGCTGTAAGTTCAAAATTTTCCGTTACCCTGTTTGGTTCTTGAGAAACTGAAGAGAAAATAACAAAGAATAAAAGGAAAAACGTTGATCTGAAGTGGTGTTGGGTTTGAGTCAAACTTGGTCAAATGCTTTTTATTTGATGGTTGTGAATTAAAATTTCCAGATTTGTAGTGTATCATGTCATGTTTTCTTCTATTTTTTTTGGGTGGTTTTTATTGTGTTTCCTTGCTTGGTGGTTTTGAGTTCTTTGATGGTAAATTAAGACAATAAGGTTTGATTTTGCAAAAATTATTCAACATCACATGAGGTTTAGCATGTGAATTAGGGACCTTGACTTTAGTTGAGAGGTGTGTTACTACGACACTACGCCTGTGATCACATTGAAATGTTTTTGTAAACAATTTTTTCTTTTCGACGACGTAAGCTCAGCATGTTGTGGGGTTATGATTACTTAAATTCGACCTCAACCGTAACTGCATTAGAAGTATCACAAGTTTTGTACTATAAATTCGATATAAATCAATGTCACTGCAAGAAGGGATTTAAAAGGGGTGGTTTGAATTTAATTTTTTAAGTGGATGCTATTTCGACATATACGGTTCAGTCGGATAAGTTAAATAAATGTTTCTGATGAAGGAAGTTTTAGATATTTAATCGTGCTCTTATTGAATTTGAATGTGTTAGCATTTGTTTGCTTGATCAGTCCTTTAATGTAAAATCTTTTGTTTCTGATTTTCATAGCTCTGGAGGACGTTTCTACTGACCCCTTTCAAGCTCATTACAGTATTCTTGCATGAAGCAAGTCATGCAATCGCGTGTAAACTCACATGTGGCGATGTAAGAAACTCTTCTTTTCTATTTTTAATGTGATACGCTGTGTTAGATGCATTTAATGTTTTGATTCATGATTGCTTGATAAAACAATTCCGTTTTTCTCGCTTGAGCTCTTTTCATTCCTTCATTGCTATTGTTATCGTTGTTATTCATTGATAGGAAGTTCAACTTAACCTTAAGAATATGATTGGTTATGGGTGAAACCATATTGGAAATAGCATCTCTTACAAGCAACTTATCATTTGATTCAAATTTCTGATATGATATGATTTGGCCGGTCTCTTTATTTTCTTCTAATGTAATGTTTATCAAGAGTGCTAATGTCAGTGGATGACATAAAATATTCTTCATATATTATTTGTAGATTGGTAGTTGAGATTTGGGTATGGTCGTATGGAAGCATTTAAAGCTTCTAGTTTACCAAACAGTTGATAGAGTATCTCCCGAGTGTAGTCTAAGTAAAGTGGAAATGGCGGACTTAGTTCAGTTCTTCTTAACGTAAAAGGTTTTTGACAATGATGCAGATATCATTACCTTTAATTTCAACATTAGCACCTCATACTTGTGTAAATTACTTATCATAAAATGAGAATTGATAATAAGCCTTTGAGATCCTATATTTATGGGGAAATGAGGAACTCAAATTACTTTTCTTATAATTATTTCCGTTCTTTTACTTTGTACAGATTTGTTAGCACCGGTTGTTCACCATTCGTGTGTGTTGCAAAATGAAAATCTTGGTTTGTTCATCCATCCAGTGCATATTGACTGAATTTAAAATGAATAAAATGCGTTTTTTCATATGGTTCTCTTTATATACAAACTTAGAGAATGGATTCTTCTTTTTAATAGTTTTATGATTTATATTCATTTTGAGGGCCAAATGTCATTAGAATTTGTTCATAGTTCAGTGCCATTTTCTTGCTCTTTGACTCGGGATATTCTTAACCAGAGATGTTTCATTTACGCCTTTATGTAGGTGGAAGGAATCCAGGTTCATGCAAATGAGGGTGGTGTAACTCAAACGCGTGGTGGTATATATTGGTTGATCTTGCCTGCAGGATGTAATACACTTCTCTCTCAAAATAATTTCATTTTCTTTTGGCAATTTATGAGGGCACAAGATGCAAATTCCGTGTAAAGAATTAATGTGTTGTTACTGCTACTGTCCCTAATTTATTTATGCTTCGTGACAAGTTTTACTTGGTTCTTCTGCCTCGAATTTAACCTTTGATGATGTGGCTTTTTGATGTATTTACGTAAGGCTCTCATTGGATGAGAAAAACATATATAACCAAGTTGTACTTGCTGAAATTTCAAAGTAATACATAGAAAAGAAGTAGCAGCCCGTGCTCTTATCTCTAACCCTCTCTAGCTCTCTCTCTTTCCTTTGTAAAAACCTTGCTGGACCCTATCCAAACTCCGATTTTAATGCACTAAAATCATCAAAACACCGAACACTGCAATTTTGTAACACACATGCTTACACACAAAGATAGCATACACTCATGCACCTTTACTTGCAATACGTACATATTTTTGTGGTAATGAACATTGATAAATACATTTGTGCATCCATTTATATGCGTGTGACTTTTTTATTACTGACATCAAACGATTTAACTGTAATATATTCGTCTCTCCTAGTTTTTCTTCCCCTCATTTTGTCACCATTATTATCAATAATTGCACATCTTCAGGGCTTGTCGGATTTGTATCCAAGTGTAATCTGAACAGTGTCATACTCAAGAAGGTATCAAACACAGGAAAAGGCGACCTTTAGTTATGCCATGCTCTTCAGTTTCCGTGCATTATAATATTTATATAAGAACCAGAGTCAAGACTTTGTTTATGCCATTAACTCAATGGCTTCAACAGCTTTTTTTTTTTTTTTTTTTGGATACAAGACCAATTTTGGTGGTGCTCATAGCTTGTTCAATTGCTCTTTTCTTCCAGATCTTGGTTCGTCATTTTGGGGAATGACTTTAGTACTTGCTTCAACAAATCTCATCACTGCGAGAATTGCTGCTGGTTGTTTGGTTCTCGCGCTGCTTATTGTGCTCTTTGTTGCAAAAAATGTAAGTTAGTTTTGAATGGGAAGATATTCACAATTATAATTAGATGTTGTTATTTGCATATTATTGTTCTTCAAAAGTATATATTATACTGAACTTTCCTGTGATCTTGCTATATTGTTGTCCAAACAGTGGACACTTCGAGGACTTTGTATTGGTAAGTTTTTTCATGATCTATGTCTGTTTGTGCTTATGATGTTTTAAGCTGATATGTTCAAGTCCTTGATGTTTACAAACTGAATTTCTTAGGTTTCATCATTTTCCTTGCTGTAATTTGGATTTTACAAGAAAAGACGCAAGTCCGTATCCTCCGCTATGTTATTCTCTTTATAGGTATATGCTTATTTCATGAAAACATACCAACAAAAAGAAATTCTTTTTTCTGTTAGTTTGGTGAAAAAAGATGTGTAGCTAATTTCTGTTCTGGAAAACTGCAGGCGTAATGAACAGTTTGTTTTCAGTTTACGGTATGTATTCGGTCATTATTCCTTTCTATACAACATGGAAATTGGCATAACAAATTGCAAATTTTAATAACGTGTGTCGTGAATATGAATGGAACAGATATTTATGATGATCTAATATCTCGAAGAGTCCATTCTAGTGACGCTGAGAAGTTTGCAGAACTTTGTCCCTGCCCTTGTACTGGTGTTGGTTGGGGAGTCATTTGGTGAGTGTTTTTCCTTTTGCAATAGAGATTATAGTTAACCATTCATTGAGCCATCTCTATGATGTGCTTATGTGGAAACGTTACCATTGTCGTGTATTTGATTATACTTGCAGGGGAATGATATCATTTATATTTCTTTGTGGATCCATGTATCTTGGACTTGTCATCTTATCATAAGGTACAAAGAATATTTCTTTATTTATAGCGTGTGAAAATACAAATTCATCTCAAATATGCACAATTTAAACAAAATCTCTGATTGTAAATGTTCGAGACCCTGTTAATAAACCAAAATATAACAAAATAGAGAAATTTAAGATTCCTTTTAACATCTTTGTTGGATGAATTTGAATGCCATAAATGAATCTATTTTCTTTATGTTCTAACGAGAATAAGTAACCTTTCATGTTTCAGAACCCTATTATGTCGCCATACTCAGTTTTAGATTCTACAGAAACAGAACCATGAAAAGTAAAGCAAGGGAAAAACAATGCTAGAAACTAATATTATGCATCTTGAAACTACGTTTTTCTTCCCTAGATTCTATAACTACTCACGGTTTCTATATATCTAAAATTCAATTGTTTTTCTCTTTTCAGGTTTCGAAACTCAGGGTTCCATCCTTTCTTCGGTAGCGTACAGTTTCTATCTTGGTTCTCTCTATCATTGTCATTCTTTTACACCCTATTCTCTTGGGTTTACATATATTGTATAGAAAAATTGATATTGATTTGTTCTACTCTCAGTTGTGATTAGCTATTTGTCTTGTTTAAATTCAGATGGTTCTTCTTTCCTTTGTTAATGATTGGTTTTGATGTTGCTTGTATACTTAACATATAGGGGCGGTTTTGATTAATATTTGACGTTGTGTTTAGAAAAATGGAATAAGAGAGTAGCCTCAACATCATGTCCCTTCATCAACTTTTTTTCTTTTTTTTTTTTCTTGGAAAGAAAACGAATATCAACACATGAGAAACAAAAGCTCACATGGGGACTCGATTTTATTGATTGATAAAACAAAGATAACACTAAAGTAGTCGGATTTAAGCTTAAAAGTAAAATAAACCTATTTCAAAAGGGACTGTAACTCCTATATCGATTAATGGATTTCTTGAAATTTTTAAAATAAAGGTATAATTTAGTTATTATTTAATTTTAACGGAACTTTTTAAAAAGAATTTAACAAAACAAGCCTTATTAAAAATTGAAAAAAAAAGAAGAAGAAAGAGATGGCTATCAAAATCATAAATTTCTCTTTGTAAAACAACTTTCTTTTACTTATTTTTCCACTTCCATTATGTGCAACTAAACTCCATTTTGTTAAGGGCAAAAGGCGACGCTATTGGTAAGAGAATACAAAATTCATTTGTTAACGAAACATTCATATGTTTTGTATTCCTTTTCCTAATTCAATTTAATTTAATCTTGATCCCCACTTTGTGTAAATGAGAGTCGTGAATCATTATAGACAATTCTTGTCACAATGAAACTTGAAATCCTTTAAAAAAATGCATGGTCAAACCGGCCCCTCTAGTAAAGGAATCTTGATTCAGTGTAGATGATTGTCGCAATGAATACTTGAATCCATTTAATATAATAAGAGTGTGGGTTAATCCTTATAATCCAATTAAAGAAAAAAATATATATAACTTCATATATGTTTCAAAAGACCTTAGATTGTCTTTAATTTTCGATTGCAATCTCATTTGTACGTAGATTCTAACTGAGTTATAAAAGGAGTTAAATATATCTTTATTTTATATAATAAGAGTGGAACATCTAGCATGTATATTTAATTTGAGCAATTTCCTCATTGCATTTATCCATCCTTTATCATTTAAAACATTATATATTTTTTAGATTATTGTTGGTTTTTGAAAGTTATAAACCTTTTTCCTAAGGATCGACTCCGTTCTTATCAGTTTATATTATTAATTTGACACTTCCGCACTTGAGAGTAAAATTCAATTTTTGGACATATATTAGCATGTGGAGGAGTTAACCTTGGGTTAATGGGGTGTGTATCAAAAGTCGCATATGATGGAGGAAGTTGAGTTTCGGGGTATCATTCCAAAAACTTTGACTACGGGTTGTATCATAAGAGATATTGTTGGGAGGTGAGAGTTGTCTCATTCATGTATGAACGAAAAGGCAGAAAGGCTTAACTATGCAAACTCCTTCGAAGCTTTATCACGCGGTCTCTTGGAACCTTAGAAGAATTTTTTGAAGTTATTGTATGGACCCAACTAAATATAAAGGTTAAAATCATCATTTTATACTTGTGATGTCATTAACTTTGCTAATTTAATTATATTTTTATATGCGTCCCTAATTGTAAGAGTTGTTTTGAATTTATGATAAAATATGATTATTTTGATATTGCAGATTAAGAAAAATGGACAAGTTGTTATTTCTTTAGAAAATTGATTCAAACTTCTACAAGAATGTATTTCACATGTATTCTTTAGTTATGGACATTTTGAAGCTCAAAAATGGGCTGCACGAGAACCTATCCACAATTATCACGCAGTTTGCACATGCTTCCATAGTTTATCATGACTTAGAGCTAGAAAATTGTTATGTCAACGAGCTTGGTCATTCTGCAAAACTAAGTAAAAAGGCTACAAGTTCGTAGTTAATGACAAAAGCAAATTGTAAAGAATTCAACATCAAATTCATTGGATATTCAGTGCAATTACGAAGAAACCTAATTGTCAAAGTTCGTTAACCAAATTTATCAATCAACACCTAAGCACTTTTGGCTTGTAGCCTCTCAACAGTATTTATAAATAGATGTCTTATAGAAGATTGAAGGTAGCTTGGTACCATTCCAAGTTTACCTTGAATGTATTCATTTTATTTTTAAAAACTCAACTTTCTTGTATAAAAAAGTTCTCTTCATAAAAATTGTTTCCTTTTACTTGTTATTAAGGTCCGTATTGAAATAATATGGAATGCTCGAATCAATCTTAATAACGTCTTAGATATCATGAAAAATCTTAGATGCGGGCATTCCATATTATTTCAATATGGATCTTAAATTCGGTCCATAGAGTTTAACAAGGTTGGCATTGAAACAAAATGCCGAGCATCTCTCCAGAGAAAGAACTCATCTACATATATTACTACATATTTTGCGAGAAAAATAATACACAAATCAAAATCAAGTTAACCTACCTGTGGAAAGCTAGGTAAAATTCTTCAGAATTATGAGCTGTCATGAAGGTCTCAAATCAAATGAATTATTTTCATGGTGTCATGCCATACATGCTGATGAAGAGAAGAAGAAAAGAAGAAACTCCATATACATATATATCTGAGAGAGACAGAAGGAGGAAGCATCCAGTTTCCCACAAAGACTTCCAGCATTCCTGCATGTATATATATATTGAAGTACTTGATATATATAAAATAATTATAAAGTATGGTATCCCACACGTTTTCTTGTGTAGATCTCTAATTTCCACCGGCTGAAAATTAGGGATCCCACACAATTTCGTGCAGGACCCTGCACCTGATAATGAGTACTCTATATAAATATAGTATATAGCTTGAATACTGGAAGCCTTTGAGGGAAGTTGGAAACTCTCCTTTCAATATTCTAGTGAAGAACAATAGTGTGAAGAAGTGAAAATGTGAAAGATAGAAGAAACACCAAAGGTTTCCTGAATTTTCTACATCACAACCCTTAATTTGATGGAGTTTATATAGGCTATAGCCAAGGAATATATACCTACATATACATATACATATACATATATATATATAAATAAAAGATTTAAGAGCTGACCAAATCCCAATTGTGATATATCCATAATTTTCTTTACTTTTTATCTTTTAAAAGTTGTATGTGTAAATTTATAGATATATGATCTTCTAAATTATTCTATTCTCCTCATCACAAGCTATCGAATCGCAATCCACATAAATTATTAAAATTAAAAAAAAAAAAATAAACTACAATCCATGCTCGTGTTAATTTTGTATAAGGTTTGTTTTTTATTAAACTCAGAACGTGTTTTTCCTTGTCGAAATTGAGTATAATAAATTAATAAAATTCTGAATAAGATGATGTTGGCCCAGTGATATACTCATCACACTTACATTTTGAGTTTGAGTCGTGTCCTATTTTCCTAAATTTCGAATTAATTGTAATAGTTAAAAAAATTACTTAATAAAATTCTATATAATAATATTTTTTTCGAAATATGTTAGAAGACACTCTACAATTCATTTTTCAAGAATAACTTTATAAAATATACCTTTAACTAAGTAATTTATTTTTAAGCTGGACACAACTCATATGTCATATCATCGCACGTGCACACTTCAATTAAGATAAATAAAGAGTTGTGATCTTGGATGGACTAATTCCCTCTCCAAGGGTCAAGCGAATTTCCATGAGAATTTCAACTTTTGTAATATAAGATCATTTTCAGATATTATTGACCATTTTATTTGATATTCTTTAAATTTTATAATAAAGGACGAGCAGAATATATCATCCGTGTATGAATTTGGATCATCAACTTTTCTAAACATTGTCTGAATTTTGTAATGTTGGAGTACCCTAAGCAATCTCTATTACCAGTTATTGGGAAAAATGTGAATTGGAAACATTGCTTAAGATCCACCACAAGAACAAATAATATCTAAACAGAAAAAATAAGATGAAAGAAGTACAATCCAATAATACAAACACAAGATTTACGTGGAAACACAAAACAGAATAAAAAAATCACGGCCATCAGGACGACAAGAGAAAAATATCACTATGTAGAAAATTATTATAACTACAAACTCAATATTTTTTCTCTAACTCCAAACCCCCAATTACAACCAACGTGCTCACAGTTCTTTCAATATCTCCCAGATATCCCCTGGCTACCTAGATACCCCGGGTCTCCCCCCGGGTCTCTTCGGATATCCCTTGAGTCACATAATCGAGCTCTCTCTAGTTTCTCTGGTACTTTTTTAGGTGTCTTAGATTCTTTCAACAAATAATAACCCTCTTATTTATAGACTTAATATTCTTAGTCCTAAAGCAACCAGAATCATACTAGGAATAGGAAGTTTGAAACATATACTTTCTAAACCAAACAGATTCTCATAAACTTAATAGGAATAAGAAGGTCTTAAACAACATTTTTTAAACTAACCAGATCTCAGAAACCTAGGAATCCAAAACAAAATACTTCCTAAAATAGCCAAATTGTAGCTGCGCGACCTAAAGGTTGCAAGACCCATGTTGTGCGACACAGGTCGCGCCACTCACTGCCAGAAATTGCATTGTTTCAGGCCTGTAGGACCGGCTGCTTCTTGCAGCGCGTAAGGACGCCTCTGACCTCTTTTTCCATTGACGTTTGCATTGTTGTCTTCGTCTTGATCTCTTCTTTCCACCGGTTTTTAAATCACCTCAAACATCATTTACTATACTTTCTCATCAATTGATTACGGGTACGTATTTTATGAATACGAGTCAAAACCCAATATGTAACATGCAATCATTATATAATATCATGTGGTAAAATATATATTTTTTTTTTATATTCAATTTTAGAAAATACTAACCACAAATTGACATTATCTTTACTTAAAATGAAAATTCGTTTAAAATTTGTTAAAGTAACAAAATCATTTTTAATTTGTCTTTTTGATAGATAGCCAAGACAAGAGCTTCTCAAAAGCTTATCGAGGGTTTGGGTTCACTTGAGTGTAAATATCTAATTAATTATGTCTTAGATATTTCTTTTGTTGATTCTACAATTCATATTCAGTTACATGGATTGACATAATTCAATTAGTTGTAATGTTTTTACAAGAAAAAAAAAAGTGACCTTTTACCACGGAGAAATTATGTACTCTGCGATAAAATGTGTTGCAAATACTATAGTGATAAAAAATTTTGTCTCCAGTAATAATTGTTGTAAAAACGTTTTTACTGCGGAACATTCATAGTAAAAGATTTAAAATTTTTAATATTTGTCACAAATTAGTATCAATAGTAAAAAAGTCAAGACAAATATAATATTTTTTTTATAGCCCAATGTTGTAGTTTCATTCAACTATTTCAAGCTAGCTAACGAACCCAGTTTCAATCTCAATTTGTATTTTAATGGTGTCACTTTTATTTAACTAACATGTGGGTACACATTAATTTTTCAATTGCTACATGTCAGTCGAATGTAATTGTCTCCAACTCATAATAAGCCGTCTATCTCACTACAAAAATCTCAAGAGTAAACATGTTTTCTCATATATGTGAAATATTTATTTATAATTATATTTTTCATATATACTTTAGCCTCCCCTCCCGCTACTTCAAAAACCTATTAAGTTTGCACACTTAGTGTTTGATTATATTTTTTGGATAATCTTATAATTCAAATGACTAGTCTTTTTAGATTTCTTTTGCATTATAACATCACTTTATATATATTTATATATAATATTACTTTATATTTTTCCAATATGTTCCTGCATACTAAGGTGATAGTAATGTAAATTACGTTGAGAATTTTTGCCATAATTTTATGAAGAAATCATCCTCTTTTTTAGCAAACTTGTATTTAATAGTATAATTTTGTGTAGCGAAACAGAAGCTACATCGGATCTGCAAGAACCTCCTGATGATAATATATATCCATAAATCGCTTGTTTTTGGTAATATTATTGATTCTCATGTGTAATGCAAAAAAAAAAAATAATAATAATGGTGTATGTCTAGTAGTTCTTCTTAAATTTGTTGCTCATAATAATATTACTTCGATTCTTCTGCTAACGAGATTTTCATTGAATAACTCTCTTCCAAATTAAATAAACACAGTTCGAATAAAACATAATATGTCATCAAATTCTCAGGTGCGGACCGACGTTTCAAATGTTGTTATTCCAACGTAGAGTACCCTTGAAGTATCTATCCATAGAAATTTAACAAAGTCTGCACTGGAATAGAGTGTTAGACATATCAAAGAGTAAGGACTCATATATGTATCATTATTTTGTTAAAAAAAAAAATACTCACATATCAAAATCAAGTTAACCTAGCTACATATGGCAAGCTATATATATATATATATATGCCATACATGATGATGATGATGTAGATCAGAGAAGAAGAAACGAAACTCCATATATATATATATATATATCTGAGAGCCAGAAGGAGGAAGCATCCAGTTTCCCTACAAAGTCTTCCAGCGTTCCTGCACGTATATATGTGTGTGTGCGCGTGCGTGCTTGAATACTGGAAGCCTTTGAGGGAAGTTGGAAACTCTCCTTTTTCAATCTTAGTAAGAACAACGAGATACATGCAGCCTGATCTGATCTGATCACGAAGAGAAAACGTAGAAGAAAAAAGAAACAAACACCAAGTTCTTGAATTAATCAATCTACATCACACACAGCCACAGCTCTACTACGTACGAACAACCAACCTGGAGTTTATATAGGCTCGAGCAAGGAGTCTCTCTCTCTCTCTCTCTATAAATATATGAATATATGATTTTATGAGCTGACCGAATCCAAAATTCGATATCTCTATAGTTCTCTTTACTTTATATCTCCTGAAAGTTATCTACTATCCATCTGCAAAAAATTATTCTATTCTCCTCATCACAACAATCGAATCTCAATCACATAAACAACTATCAGATGCACTTCATATCCATGCCACTGCAATCATTTTGATTTTTTTTTTTTGAAGTTACAAGATTGAAATAGTAACATATGCCCTAATAGATACAATATTTTATTAAACTCATGCATGCCTGGCTGGTTAAAGATAAAGAAAAGAGAATTTTTGTGATCTTGAATGGACTAATTCCCTCTCCAAGGGTCAAGAGAATTTCTCTCCTGCATGAGAATTTTCAACTTTTGAGATAGATACTAAAACCATTATTAATATCAACAAATCTATTACCTATACGGCTATACATATTCATCTATCTCTAGATTGACTTTAAAATTTATAAGGTATTCTTACTTGGTAAAGAGCCATGGAAAAATCTTGAAATGCATATGAACACAAATTAGAGTAAGTCTAATGTTTTTTTTGAGTTTTGGGAGTAACATTAGATTTTCACATACAACTATAATATTATTTTCTGTTTTGGGTCACTCATGCCATATATAATTTGATATTATCTACTTTTAACCGAACCAATATACATAATCTTTTTAAGAAGAATGCTAGAAATCATTATTCATGAATTTGGAAATATGTTTGCACGTGATCGGTAAAAGTTTTTTAGTAGAATATCTTTAAGTTGTAATAGTAGGTATAGTCTGATGATAGATAGTACAACTCTTAACAAAGTTAAGCTTTCAAGTCCAAATTTCCCATCCCCAAATCCAAGAAACAAAAAAAAAAAAAAAATAGAATCACTTTAGGTTACTGTCAGTTGTTTGACTCTTGCAAGTGAAGCCAAGATTGAATCCTCCCTACTAATTGACTTAATGGCATGCCCACCCACCCACATGATCCACCCATATTTCTCTTTCACAAACAATGTGAATAAATTGTGTGTTGTTGCTGTTTAGCTTTCTTTCTTTAATTAAAAATCTACTTTGGAATGTTTTATTTGAAAATGATCTTGATACATATCCTCTAAAAGTCTTTTTTTAAATCAGAAAATCACATAAAAAGTGCTTTATGAAAGAAAACCAAATCAAAATAAATCTTTTAGGGCAATTTAGTAGAATAAAATTCTCTTCCCATATGCGATAGAGATTCGAGTTTATCTTTATCAATAAATAAATAAAGTGTCCGAAGACTCTTTCCCTATAGTGGAAGTTCCTTTCTGAGCCGTGCTTATAGTGGTTCATCTCACCATGTCATGGTAGACCCCTAAACCGACTGGTATAAGTCTTTAAAAAAAAAATTGAATAGAATCTATTCCAATAATTTCTCACAATGATAATTCACAATTACGGTGGGAGATTTGAGTTCAATTTAAGAGGCATTAGAGAAGCACAGTGGCCCCTACCACATATATATTGGGTGATGAAGAATGAAACAGATCAGCATCAGGGGGCAGTATGCGGCGTGACCAGAAAATTCAACTTGTGGGTCATGGCATAGGTTGCAAGCCTAGAATCAATTTCTTTATAGTGTGTAGCGAGACCCAAAAGTGCGACCCACGGGTCGCGCCACATTCACACACTAATTGAAGCAGTTTGGCCAGTGAGCAATGCGACATTTGGGTCGCACCAACAGGTCGCGGCGGAAAATCCAGATGAGTTCATGATACGTTTTCTAGGACTTATTTCCTAATTAGTCTTGGATTGTTTTAGGCCGACTCTTTCCATAATTTTTGGTATAAATACCCATGTAATATGAAAGTTAGATATGAGAGAAAAAAAAAGAGAGAAAAGTGATAACGGCACATTACAAATAGAGAAAAAATAAGCGTCTTTCGTGAGAGAGTTTATAATCATTCTTGATATATTGGATTGAGAGTATGTTCACTCCGTGAATGTAAAAATCAATTTGATTATCCAACCACGTAAATTTTTTTGTCTCTTTTATGGTTTTTTCATTATTAAAGTGCTTAATTGCGTGTTGTGATTTTGTGTTGAGTTTGCATCAATTTTATTCCGTTACGTAGGGAGATTTCTCAACAACTAGTATTAGAGCTAGGTTCTAGATTTGCAAACTGAGGTACAAATTTAGCATTCTAGATTTCGGCAATAGTCATGGGATCAGAGAAAGAGACATACAAAATTGAGAAATTCATGAATTTGGAAATATTTGGATCTTATATTTGGAAAAATATGCTTGCACATGATCTGTGAAGGCTTTTGAGTACAAACTCTTTATGTTGTGATTGTAGATATAGCCCGGTGATAATTACACCTCTCAACGAAGTTGAACTTCCAAACTTAAATTACCGCTTCTCCAAAAAACAAAATCACTTTATGTTAATGTCGGTTGTTGACTCTTGCAATTAGTGGAGACAAAATTGAATTCTCCCTAATAATTTGGCTTAATGGCATGCCCACCCACCCACATGATCCACATATATTCCTCTTCACAAACAATGTGAATAAATTGTGTGATGTTATGGGTGCGACCATACCAACACTAATGCACTAGATTCCATCAAAACTCCGAAGTTAAGCGTGCTTGGGTAAAAGCAGTAGTAGGATGGGTGATCTCCTGAAAAGTCCTCGTGTTGCACCCCTTTTATTTTTCCTATTTCAAAAAAAAAAAAAAAATTTGTGTGATGTTGCTATTTAGCTTTCTTTCTTTAATCAAATAAACAATTAATTACTTTCTTTTATTAGATTTCCTCTAGAAATCTTTTTAAATCAGAAATCACATAAAAGTGCTTTATGAAAGAAAATCTAAAATAAAATAAAATCTCCAAGGGTAATTTAGTTTAATAAAATTCCCTTCACATCTGTAATATGGATTCGAGTTTCACTTTTGTCAATAAATAAACAAAGTGTGAGGGCATTGAAAGAAACTCCCACACTATAGGGAAAGATTTCTCCATACATTATTTATATATTGACAACAGTAGAACTCAAACATTTATCAAGTAGGTGAAGGGAATTGTATTAATCACTCGAACTATGAGTGGATGTGCGAAAAGACAAGTACTAAATGTATATATTAAAGCAAGTTATATTGAAATCATATACCATTAAAAGGTTTTAAGGGTTTTAAATTGAAATATTTTTCTTCTTTCAAATTCCCATTTCTGCTTTTATTTTGCTCAAAGAACAAACTTTTCTTTCTAGTTTTAGTCATTATATTGATTCTACCCTGATGTGTGCTCAATAGAGTAGTACAATGCATGCGGGCTAGTATACTAATGGGAGGTGGGTGCCATGCAATTCATGTTTTGTGGGGTTAGATTAAGTCAATTAGTTTAATTAGTGCCTTTGTTTTCTGCTGTTAATGCTTTTGTTTCTTGCTTATTTTATACTTTTCTCGGCTATCCATTATGCTTAATGGATGCATTAAGTTAGGTTTCATTCCCTTATTTTTAGGACCAGTTGTTATTGCTTTATTTTATTGTAAGGCTTATAAATAGCTAAGTGTGGTTGAATGAAATTATCATCTGAATTACAATCGAAAATCTCCTCTATTTCTCTTTATCTTTCTCTATTCTTCTTATTCCTAAATTAAACCATATCAATTGGTATCAGAGCCGTTCGGTCCTACGAACATTTTTTTTTTTTGTAACGGTGTCTATGAAGTCCTAACTTGTCATGAATCCACCTTCGTCCAAATACAAAATACCCTTCACACAATTAGGGATGAACTCCAATCTCTATTATTTTCTCAAACACAATTAGCCATCTATCTCCCGGTATTTTTCGATAATACATATGTATCGGTGGAGGTTTTTATCGATTTTGATAAACCACCGATATTTGATGACTATGTATTTGAGAAAATCTCATATAAAAGCAATTTATATTTTGTGGATTGTTTTTACGAGTTACACATTTCCTTTACCATACAATCAACCTCCCCGACCCTCCGCACCATGCTGAGCCGCAGTAACACCCAGCTAAAGTTATCATTTCCTACTTTCGGCGGTGATGACTCGCAAAGATGGATTTTCGAAGGTGCATAATATGTTGAATTCAAGCACATATGATCAACCAAATTTGGAAACCCTCTTAATTGTGGCGAATCCAACGTGTTGGAACTCTCAGCAGACTTATTCGGAATATATCCTTGTGGACAAGGATAATTTGGAAAGGATGGAATGATGTGCGCTCAATAGAGCAGTACCATACATGCGGGCCAGTATGCTAATGGGAGGTGGGTGCCATACAATTCATGTGTCGTGTGGTTAGATTAAGTCAATTAGTTTGATTAGTGCCTTTGTTTTCTGCTGTTAATGCCTTTGTTTCTTACTTATTTTATGCTTTTCTTGGCTGTCTATTATGCTTAGTGGATGCATTAAGTTAGGTTTCATTCCCTTGTTTTTAGGACTAATTGTTGTTACTTTATTTCATTGTAAGGCTTATAAATAACCAAGTGTGGTTCAATGAAATTATCATCTGAATTACAATCGAAAATCTCATCTATTTCTCTTTATCTTTCTCTATTCTTCTTAATCCTAAATTAAACCATATCATATCCATTCAATAAATGATGATCTAATGGTTCTTACTAAGGGAGTCTTTCGACTTAGTTTGAAGGTTTTATTGAATCCTCGTGGTTCTAATATGAATATGAAGTTTCAATTGATTCATAGGGTTTTAAGAAGAAAATTTCTATCAATAATAAAGAAAACAAAAGTAATCTACCCTTGTGTGATTCATGTTGAAGCATATACTGGGAGGGTGGGTGCAAGGCAGACGATTTCAAAGCGGACTCCCTTGATGTGTTCTTAATAGAGCAGTACCATGCATGCGAGCCAGTATGTTAATGGGAGGTGGGTGCCATGCAATTCATGTGTCGTGGGGTTAGATTAAGTCAATTAGTTTGATTAGTGCCTGTGTTTTCTACTGTTAATGCCTTTATTTCTTACTTATTTTATGCTTTTCTTGACTGTCTATTATGCTTAGTGGATGCATTAAGTTAGGTTTCATTCCCTTGTTTTTAGGACTAGTTGTTGTTGTTTTATTTCATTGTAAGGCTTATAAATAGCCAAGTGTGGTTAAATAAAATTATCATCTGAATTACAATCGCAAATCTCCTCTATTTCTCTCTATCTTTTCTATTCTTCTTATTCCTAAATTAAACCATATCATTCCCCTTCATTATATAGAGAAGATCATTAAGATTTCGTGATCCGCTACTAAACTTGATTTACCGATTCAATCTGAGATCTCTTATTAATAGTTTGGCATTTTACCAGAGGTTTATATTTTATTAATCTACCCTTGTGTGATTCATGTCGTAGCATATAATACTCAGGGGGTGGGTGTAAGGCGGACTCCCCCTTCAATAGATAGAGAAAATCACCAAGATTTCATGATCTGCTACTGAACTCATTCTAATTCTAAGATCTCGGATCAAATTGGAATTGATATACCGACTCAATTTAAGATCTCTTATTGAATTGCTCATTTAATGAGCATTCTCAATACTATTCCTTGAAGAGGACTAGAACATCCAAGGTCTTTAGCACGATATTTTGAGTTTCGCGTGTCTACCATTTCACCACCAATGCATCTTGAAAGTGAATCGTATTTCATGAAGATGATATCTCTATCTAGTGTGATGTATGGAATATAAATATAGTAAAAGTGTTTAACATGAGAAAAATCTTCAGTGCACCGGGTGCACTGCTAAGTGGTGCACCCGGCCACTAAATAGTCGACACGTGGAAAAAATGCACGTATTAGTAACATGTTAAATTTTCGATGATCGGTGCAACACTCATCAGTACAACCGGTGCACTGAAGATTTTCTCAGATAACAGGACTTTCCAACAAATTCTACCCTTTCGAATCTCATCACCTCATCAATCTCTGCCTGAGAGTATGCATCCCTTCTATTGAACTACAATATCAGACATAGAAAACAAATCAACACAATCACAATCACAATCCATGATCGGAACATTTGATAATTAGCAACAATGTCCTTCATGAATCATATCCCTCATTACATAGTATCCACATTCGACCCCTGTATGTTGGTGAGGACACTATAAATACCACAAAGACTAATGAATTAATCAAAATCATGTACTACAACATAATTTGCTCTAACACAGATACGTAATTGGTAACATGGTATGTCCCAACACTTCTGCAATTATTATTCAGATTGAAACTTTTACAGACTTTTTTTAATTGATAGATTTTTATAGACCCCCTACGGTTCAAGCTATGGGTAAACAAATCGTTTTTCTTATTTTTATATTATTATTTTTTTTAAATAGTTGTTCTTGATTTGTTGATTTTGATCTTATAGTTTTTTCATACTACTCTCTTCTTTTGTTGATTTTGATTTTTTGATTTTAAATAAAAAATTAACAATGTAGGTAGGACATAAGTTTAAGTTTGGTTATCAGCATTTGCACATTGGTTTACATTCCATTTAGATGCATTGAAAACATGTGTAGGAAAAAAGTTTTAATTCGTATCTCCTTCTCCTCTACTATTTTTACCTCAATTTGCCTAAATTTATATGTTTATTATTATTAGCTAGTCTAAAAACAAATTAACTTGAGTGATTTGAAAATATAAGGATCAAGAAACAGCCTAAATAGAAAATGATACTCATTCGACCTGACAATGTTTCAATTTCGAATTGTTAGACCATATAGCAATAGTTCTTCTTAAAAGGATCGACTTAGTTGGATTGGACAGACAAATTATATATATATATTTTTTTTTTGTAAAATCTCATTGAAGCTTTTTATTGTAAATTATAGTAAGGAGAATGCAACAATTGATATAATAAATTTACAACAAATGAGTCAGAAAATAAATATAATTTAGACAATCAATACATCATTGACATGCGTAATCATAATAATATGAACTTATGCAAACAATTAGTAACAGAAGAAAAACAAAAATAAAAAAGCAAAGAATTTTATGTCCATATGACATCGAAATACATACTTATTAAAAAAAAAAAAATCATCATGGTAGAATAAAATCAAAAGATCATATCTTATTGTTGCTCAAAATTTAGTGCAATTCCACAAAAATAATAAATACAAAGAGGGATGTATCTCTCATTTTACTTTGTTCTTTCCCTAATTGTTTTCTTTTTATCGAATTCTTTTTCTCGTTGTTTATCATTTGGGTTTGGAGAAATATGGTTCATGAAGCCTGAAATTGTTAGGGTTTTTTAGGTTTTAATTCTCGTTGCGGTATTTGTTTTATTTTAGATTAAAGATATTATATTAATGAATAATTAAATTATTTAAAAAACTTATTATTTTGGTTGTCAAGTCATCAACGGGTATGTATTATTTATCTAAAGAATGTATCATATTTTTTTACATTATGTACTTGATTTTAATACACCATCCAATAAATTTTGATATAATATGCACTTGTTTTAAAATGAAAGTCTATAAAAGTCTATAAAAGTCATTTATAGAATTTGTTTCAACTCTATCAAAGTCAATAAAAATCTATTAATGTCAATAAAAATCTTTTAAAATGAAAGTCCATAAAAGTCTATAAAAATTTGTTAGAATTCTGTAAATTCTATAAATTATTAAAGATATCAGGTGTAAATAGTCCGTACCATTTTATATGCGAACAATGTGATCACAATAGTATCTTTTAATGCAATGTGTTTTACAATACAGTGTACTGCTTTGAAACACCTGCGCCCTACCTGCCATTGCACAACATAATTTGTGTACACTAAAATTATCACTTCCTTACCTTGATCAATCTCCAAGTTACACCATTCGTACCCTTCCCGATCTTTTCAGCAAATGCGTATGAGTCGAATACATACCTTGGCATGTTCCAATATCTATTTTTTTTATATTGGATGGCACTTTGCTCCAACGCTGATATGTAATTGATACAATGTGTAATGCTGATATACGAAATTTTTAAATAATTCGGCTATGAATGTGATCCCACTCAATTCTACTGTGAAATAATTGTTTACGGTGCACAAATTCAAACCCTAAGAATACAAGGGTTTAAATACTTAAACTTTAGACGTGTAAAATTGTCACTTTCCGATACTCTGGATCCACTTCCAATAGACTTTCCTCATCAGCATCTTCTTCATGTGTACGCCGTAAGAGGTGGTTCATATCCATAACCCCCAAGAGAGTCAAACTGCAACACAAAAGATATTGAACTAAGCCAAGAAACGTAATACGATTAATTCGGTGATGTAAAGCTCTTTGAATTATTGAAGAAAGTTAGTGAAGATTTCAGTGATGGTTCTCTACAATTGCTTGTGCTCTCCACTGGTGTTTTTCTCTTAGTATTATCACAAACACCTAGCTTGTCACTTTTATCAAACAGATTGCTTTGCATAGTTAGTTGCTTTTACACTACACCTCTTAAATATACATGATAATCGGATTGGTGTTTTGCTCATCTCTACTCTAACACACACAACCAACACTTTAAATTGGTGCGATGCTCATCTTCCCAACTCTTTACAGTGGCAAAAATCTGCTCAAATTTTAAAACGAAGACCCATCAGGTGGCATCTCATGTAGCTAGCAACCTTTGATCAGAAAAGAGCCCACAATCTGTGTAATTTGAATATTGTCATGTTTAGATAAAAGAAAATGGCCTTGTACATGTACACCAAAAGAGGAAGCCTTTACATGTCAAAATGATAGGAAAGATACAAGGACGGACTGCAATCCAGTGGATCTCCAGTCATTCCATGGCTGCAGCCACATGGTAAGATGCAAAAAGAATCACTTATATAAATACAGTGAGTGTTAAAAACTAGTTTAATTTTATTTTGGAGAAAAAGATTGAAGGAGGTCTATAGGCATACAGTCTCAAGCAGATGTTGTGAGATTTGGCTTTTAAACTTCTCATCCCTGGAAAATTCCCTCCTGCAAATAGACATGAAAAGCTGTAATTGAAAGTGAAAATGCATAATATTATCAAAATAATACCAGAGCTACTCAGTTCATGATCAGAAAGATCAAAACAACTTGGACTTTACCAATATTCTCAATCATAGCTATAGGCAGCAACAAAATTATTAATAGACCGTGAATAATATGATTCTGCTGATTCAAAACACAATGTTCCAGGCGTTGACATGAAATGGTTCGTGAGCCAGCCTCCCTGTCTCCAGGATTGCAATATCAGGCTCTAGACCAATTAACATTCATCTTTTTATCCGGGTCATGAAGTTTGGTGAAAAGCTGGAGAGTAGTAATCCATGCAGAAGCAAGCATTCTTAAGTGAGATGCCTTTAATCACTTAACCTAATAACCTGTAGAATTGAAAGAAGATTATGAGTTGCTAAACAAAGTCACCAGTAGATGTTCTGTGGAGCAGAGACCAACGAGTGGCATCTCAAACATTGATTTTGTGAGCTGTGATTTCAGTAATAAACTCCGTGGTTATATGACAAACTGTGAGCACGTAGATTCTTCACCATCTGGATGGTTGAGCCAGGTTCCATATTAAGTAGAGCAAAGTTATGGCTAGCCTCTTGCTGTGATTGTAAAGAAAGAAACAATTCTTCATCCTTTTCCCTCCAGGTTCCATATAACACAGCTTCAATCAGGAATGTCTCCAATTTTCTCCATCTCCTCGGGAAATACATTCCATAAAAGGCGCATACTTTCAAACTGTGGGTGGTTCTCGTCACCCACTCGAAAAGCCCTGATCTGATTATTGACCTCAACCCTACTACATCCTGGAGCATCAGTCACAATCAGGCTGTCAAGCAGATATATATTATGCATGCAAGGTGGCTTATACACTTAACTGTTACTACAAATTAATAAAATACTGCAAACCTGTGAAGCAAATGAAAAGGAAGATTTAATTTTACCCTTAAAAGTCTCTATCCATAGAGAGATTAATTAACAAAGTCTGCACTGAAATAGTAGTGTTGACATGTATATATCAAAGAGCAAGGACTCATATATATGTATCATTATTTTGCAAATTCACCACATATCAAAATCAAGTTAACCTAGCTACATGTGAAAAGAAATCTTGTATATTAGTTCTTTAGAATTATGACACTTCCATGGAGATATGAAATTAAATGCAATCTTGTATAGTGCCATATATATATATATATATATATGCCATACATGATGATGATCAAGATCAGAAGAAGAAAAGAAACTCCATATATTTGAGATCCAGAAGGAGGAAGCATCCAGTTTCCCAACAAAGTTTTCCAGCATTCCTGCATGTATATGTGTGTCTGTACCATACATATATAGCTTGAATACTGGAAGCCTTTGAGGGAAGTTGGAAACTCTCCTTTTTCAATCTTAGTAAGAGCAACATGCAGCCTGATCTGATCACGAAGCGAAAACGTACTAAAAGATCATATAAAAGAAACAAACACCGAGTTCTTGAATAATTAATCGATATACAATCACAGCTCTACTACAACCAACTCTTAGTGATATGCTGGAGTTTATATAGGCTCGAGCAAGGAGTCTCTCTCTCTCTCTATAAATATATGATTTTATGAGCTGACCGAATCCAAAAATTCGATATCTTTTATCGTTTTCTTTACTTTCTATCTCTTGAAAGTCATCTACTATCCATCTCCAAAAAATATATTCTATTCTCCTCATCACAAACAATCGAATCTCAATCCACATATACAAACAACACTAACAAATGCATTTCATATACATGTCCATGCCACAGTAAATTCATAACGTAGATTGACCCTGTATGGTCTAATATATGGTCGACAACAATGGTATCATGCTCTTAATTGGCTCAGTGCTATATCGCTCAAAGGGAACCCGCAGTAAACATATTTATTTTTTGTTTTTCGAATATTGTTTGACACTTTGCGAATTCATTTTCGGAAACAACTTTATGAAAAAGGAGAGACAACTCATGCATGCAAGTCTTGCTGGTTAAAAGATAAAGAGAATTTTTGTTATCTTGGATGGACTAATTCCCTCTCCAAGGGTCAAGAGAATTTCTCTCCTGCATGAGAATTTTCAACTTTTGAGATAGATACTAAAACCATTATTAATATCAACAAATCTATTACCTATACGGCTATACATGTTCATCTATCTCTAGATTGACTTTAAAATTTATAAGGTATTCTTACTTGGTAAATAGCCATGAAAAAAATCTTGAAATGCATATGAACACAAATTAGAGCAAGTCTAATGTTTTTTTTTTTTGAGTTTTGGGAGTAACAGTAGATTTTCACTCATGCCATATATAATTTGATATTATCTACTTTTAACCTAACCAATATACATAATCTTTTTAAGAAGAATGCCCCAAATCATTATTCATGAATTTGGAAATATGTTTGCACGTAATCGGTGAAAGTTTTTTTAGTAGAATATCTTTATATTGTGGTCGTAGGCATAGTCTGATAATAGGTAGTACACCTCTTAACGAAGTTAAACTTTCAAGTTCAAATTTCTCATCCCCAAATCCAAGGGAACAAAAAAATAAAATAGAATCACTTTAGGTTAGTGTTAGTTGTTTGACTCTTGCAAGTGAAGCCAGGATTGAATCCTCCCTACTAATTGACTTAATGGCATGCCCACCCTCCCACATAATCCACACATATTCCTCTTTCACAAACAACGTGAATAAATTGTGTGTTGTTGCTGTTTAGCTTTCTTTCTTTAATTAAAAATCTACTTTGGAATGTTTTATTTGAAAATGATCTTGATACATATCCACTAAAAGTTTTTTTTTTTTTTTAATAAGAAAATCACATAAAAAGTGCTTTATGAAAGAAAACCAAATCAAAATAAATCTTTTAGGGCAATTTAGTTGAATAGAATTCTCTTTCCATGTGCGATAGAGATTCGAGTTGTACCTTTATTAATAAATAATAAAGTGTTAGAAGATTCTTCCCCTGTAGTGGGAGTTCCTTTTCAAGGCATACTTATAGTGGTTGGTCTCACCACGTCATGGCAGACCCCTGAACCGACCGGTGTAAGTCTTTAAAAAAAAATTGAATAGAATTTATTCCAATAATTTCTCACAATGATAATTCACAATTACGGTGGGAGATTTGAGTTCAATTTAAGAGACATTAGAGAAGCACAATGGCACCTACTACATATATGTTGGGTGATGAAGAATGAAACAGATCAACATCAGGGGGTAGTATGCGGCGTGACCAGGAGATTCAACCCGTGGGTCATGGCACAGATTGCGACCCAAAAGTGCGACCCGAGGGTTGCGCCACAGTCACACACTAAGTGAAGTAGTTTGGCCAGTGAGCAGTGCGACATTCGGGTCGCACCAACAAGTCGCGGCAGAAAATCCAGATGCGTTCATGATAAAAGTTTTCTGGGACTTATTTCCTAATTAGTCTTAGATTGTTTTAGGCCGACTCTTTCCATAATTTTTGGTATAAAATTATAAATACCCATGTAATATGAAAGTTAGACATAAGAGATAAATAAAAAAGAAAAGTGATAACGGCATATTACAAATAGAGAAACAATAAGCGTTTTTCGTGAGAGAGTTTATAATCGTTTTTGATATATTGGATTGAGAGCATGTTCACTCCGTGAATGTAGAAATTAATTTGATTGCCGAACCACGTAAAATTTTTTGTCTCTTTTATGGTTTTTTCATTATTATTGTGCTTAATTGCATGTTGTAGCTTTGTGTGTGAGTTTGCGTCAATTTTATTCCGTTGTGTAGAAAGATTTCTCAACAATTAGTATTAAAGCCAGGTTCTAATTTTGCAAACTGAGGTAGAAATTCAGCATTCTAGATTTTAGCAATAGTCATGAGCTGAGAGAAAGAGACATGCAAAATTAAGAAATTCATGAATTTGGAAGTATTTGGATCTTATATTTGGCAAAATATGCTTGCACGTGATCTGTGAAAGCTTTTGAGAACAAACTCTTTATGTATGATCGTAGATATAGTCTGGTGATAATTATACCTCTCAACGAAGTTGAACTTTGAAACTTAAATTCCCACTTCTTAAGTCCAAAAAAGAAAAAAAGAATCACTTTATGTTAATGTCAGTTGTTGACTCTTACAATTAGTGAAGACAAAATTGAATTCTCCATGCTAATTTGGCTTAATGGCATGCCCACCCACCCACATGATCCACACATATTCCTCTTTCATAAACAATGTGAATAAATTGTGTGATGTTATGGGTGCGACCATATATACCAGCACTAATACACCCGATCCCATCAGAACTCCAAAGTTAAGTGTGCTTGGACGAGAACTGTACTAGAATGGGTGACCTCCTGGGAAGTCCACGTGTTGAGCACTTTCTTTTATTATCCTCTAGAAATTTTTTTAAACCAGAAATCACATAAAAGTGCTTTATGAAAGAAAATCAAAAATAAAATAAAATCTCTAAGGGTAATTTAGTTTAATAAAATTCCCTTCACATCTGTAATATGAATTCGAGTTTCACTTTTGTCAATAAATAAACAAAGTGTGAGGGCATTGAAAGAAACTCCCACACTATAGGGAAAGATTTCTCCATACATAACATTTATCAAGTAGGTGAAGTGAATTACATTAATCACTCGAACTATGAGTGGATGTGCGAAAAAGACAAGTACTAAATGTATATATTAAAGCAAGTTATATTGAAATCATATGCCATTAAAAGGTTTTAAGGGTTTTAAATTGAAAGATTTTTCTTCTTTCAAATTCCCATTTCTGCTTTGATTTTGCTCAAAGAAGAAATTTTTCTTTCTAGTTTTAGTCATTATATCGATTCTACCCGTTGAATAAATGATGATCCAATGGTTCTTACTCAGGGAATCTTTGGACTTAGTTTGAAGGTTTTATTGAATCATCGTGGTTCTAGCATGAATCTGAGGTTTCAATTGATTCATAGGGTCTTAACAAGAAAATTCCTATCAATAATAAAGAAAACTAAGGTAATCTACCCTTGTGTGATTCATGTTGAAGCATATACTCGGAGGGTGGGTGCAAGACAAACGATTTCAAAGCGGACTCCCCCTTCATTATATAGAGAAGATCACCAAGATTTCGCGATCCGCTACTAAACTTGATATATCGATTCAATCCGAGATCCCTTATTAATAGGTTGGCATTTTACGAGAGATTTATATTGTATTAATCTACTCTTGTGTGATTCGTGTTGTAGCATATAATACTCGGGGGGTGGGTGTAAGGCGAACTCCCCCTTCAATAGATAGAAAAGATCACCAAGATTTCATGATCTGCTACGTACAGAACTCATTCCAATTCCAAGATCTTGGATCAAATTGGAATTGATATACTTATTTAATTTAAGATCTCTTATTTAATGAGCATTCTCAATACTATTCCTTGAAGAGGACTAGAATATTCACGGTCTTTAGCACGAGATTTTGAGTTTCACGTGTCTACCATTTTACCACCAATACATCTTGAAAGTGAATCACATTTCATGAAGATGATATCTCTCTAGAGTGATATATGGAATATAAATATAGTAAAAGTATTTAACAAGAGAAAAATCTTCGTGCACCGGGTGGACTGCTAAGTGGTACACCCGACCACTAAATAGTTGACACACAGAAGAAAATGCACGTGTCAGTAACGTATTAAATTTTCGATGACCGGTGCAACACTCATCAGTGTAGCCGGTGCACTGAAGATTTTCTCGGCTAACAGAACTTTCCAACAAATTCTGCCCTTTCGGATCTGACCTCATCAATCTCTGCCTGAGAGTTCGCATCCCTTCTAGTGAACCACAGTATCAGATATAGAAAACAAATCAACACAATCACAACAGGCCACAATCCATGGTGAGAACATTTTGATGATTAGCAACAATGTCCTTCATGAATCATGTACCTCATTACATAGTATCCACATTCGACCCTGTAGGTTGGAGAGGACACCACAAAGAATAATGAATTAATCAAAATCATGTACTACAACATAATTGCTCCTGTGAAGAAACTGATTCAATCAGTTTCTAGGTGTTCTTGATAATAAGGAACAAAAACATAGTTCCTTGAGAGAGAAGTAGCAAAGATGAAAATCGTGTGTGATCAAAGATAATTGCTCAATTGTTTTTCCATTGAGTTAATGATTCGGATTCCTTTACATTCAGTATATATACATTGATCATAACCGACCTAATCATCTCAGCAACTCTAACAAACTTATTTACAAGTTGAGAAGAATATATAACTATCTTCTAACTAACTTGTAACCAACTCAAGCTGATTCATAATCTAATCTATAGTGATTATGATCAGCTTGTTGTGGACTGATTAATGCACTATATGAAGCTACTTCAGAGTGATACGGTGAGCTATCATATGTTGTAGCATTGTCCTGAACGTAGGTGCATGGCAGCATGGTATTGATTGTTGCTGTGTTGCCTCTGCTGCAAGCTACTATATATATCAGCAACATTACAAGCTGCTGTTTCTGTGTTGCTAGGCGTTGCTTCTTTAGCTGAGTGGTGATGTTCAAGACTCTTTTGAGAACTACACACATCTCTCACAGCTCCAACGCTGATACGTAATTGGTACCATGGTACGTCCCAACACTCCCACAATTATTATTCATATAGAAATTGAATTATTGAAGATATCAGGCGCAAACAATCCGTACCATTTTATGTGCGAACAATGTGATCACAATAGTATCTTTTAATGCAATGTGTTTTACAATACACCATAATGCTTTGAAACACCTGCGTCCTTCCTGCCATTGTACAACATAATTTGTGTACACTAAATTTATCACTTCCTTACCTTGATCAATCTCCAAGTTACACCATTCGTACCCTTCTTCCTGATCTTTTCAGGAAACACGTATGAGTCAAATACATACCTTGGCATGTTCCCATATCTATTTTTTTTTTTATATACGATGGCACTTTGCTCCAATGCTGATACGTAATTGGTACAATGTGTTATGGAATATATGCACAATCAAATAGTAATAAATCAAACACACAAACGAAAGCATGAATAACAATAAAAAATACACAAAAATTTTACATGATTCAATGTGATCCCACTCAATTGCACTATGAAACGGTTGTTTACATTGCACAAATTCAAACCCTAAGAATACAAGGGTTTAAATACTTAAAACTTTAGACGTGTAAAATTGTCATTTCCAATACTGGGATCCGCTTCCAATAGACTTTCCTCATCAGCATCTTCTTCATGTGTAACGCTGTAAGAGGTGGTTCATATCCATAACCCAAAAGAGAGTCAAACTGCATGCAACACAAAAGATATTGAACTAAGCCATGAAACGTAAAACGATTAATACAGTGATGTAAAGCTCTTTGAATTATTGAAGAAAGTTAGTGAAGATTTCAGAGATGGTTCTCAACAATTACTTGTGCTCTCCACTGGTGTTTTTCTCTTAGTATTATCACAAACACCTAGCTTGTCACTTTTATCAAACAGATTGCTTTGCATAGTTAGCTGCTTTTACACTACACCTCTTAAATATAAATGATAATCGGATTGGTGTTTTGCTCATCTCTACTCTTAACACACACAACCAACACTTTAAATTGGTGCGATGCTCATCTTCCCAACTCCTTACAGTAGCAAAAATTTTAAAACGAAGACCCATCAGGTGGCATCTCATGTAGCTAGCAACCTTTGATCAGAAAAGAGCCCACAATCTGTGTAATTTGAATATTGTCATTTCTTCACTTCTATATAACATGTTTAGATAAAAAATGGCCTTGTACATGTACACCAAAAGAGGAAGCCTTTACATGTCAAAATGATATGAAAGATACAAGTATGGACTGCAATCCAGTGGATCTCCAGTCATTCCATGGCTGCAGCCACATGGTAACATGCAAAAAGAATCATTTATATAAATACAGTGAGTGTTAAAAACTAGTTTAATTTTATTTTGGAGAAAAGGATTGAAGGAGGCAGTGTTATTATATATATAGTCATAGAAAAAGTTAAATTTCCATATGGAGCATCAGAAGAAGATCTATGGAGGCAGTGTTTAGAATTATGACACTTCCATGGAGATCTGAAATTAAATGCAATCTTGTATAGTGCCATATATATATATATATGCCATACATGATGATGATCAAGATCAGAAGAAGAAAAGAAACACCATATATTTGAGAGCCAGAAGGAGGAAGCATCCAGTTTCCCAACAAAGTTTTCCAGCATTCCTGCATGTATATGTGTGTGTATGCCATACATATATAGCTTGAATACTGGAAGCCTTTGAGGGAAGTTGGAAACTCTCCTTTTTCAATCTTAGTAAGAACAAAACAAGCAGCCTGATCTGATCACGAAGCGAAAACGTAAAAGATCATATAAAAGAAACAAACACCAAGTTATTGAATAATTAATCGATATACAATCACAGCTCTACTACAACCAACTCTTAGTGATATGCAAGGAGTCTCTCTCTCTCTCTCTAAATATATGATTTTATGAGCTGACCGAATCCAAAAATTCGATATCTTTTATCGTTTTCTTTACTTTCTATCTCTTGAAAGTCATCAACTATCCATCTCCAAAAAATTATTCTATTCTCCTCATCACAAACAATCGAATCTCAATCCACATATACATGTCCATGCCACTGCGAATTCATAACGTAGATTGACCCTGTATGGTCTAATATATGGTCGACAACCATGGCATCATGCTCTTGAAACAAAGATAATATATGTTTAAGGGGTTCTAATTGGAGGATATATTTTTTAAAAATTTGAAACTCTAATTAGGGGAGATTAAAGATTTAAAATTTGGTGAGGAATTCAATTCTCACCATGCACATACCAGCATGTGTGGATAATTTTTTCCCTTTATTGTGGGAGTAGATGTCTCTCCTTATTGTGGAAGTAAATGTCTCCCGTTATGGGAGTAGATATCCGGACCTCGCGTTTAGTGATTAATCTCGACACGTCCCGACAGTTATTAATGTTGTACTTATACGCTCAGTGCTATATCGCTCAAAGGGACTATATGTCGGCAACCCATAAACATATTTATTTTTTTGTTTTTCGAATATTGTTTGACACTCTTCGAATTCATTTTCGAAAACAACTTTATGAAAAAGGGGAGGCAACTCTTGCATGCATGCATATGTCTTGCGGGTTAATCAAAAGATAAAATGAAAGAGAATTTTTGTGATCTTGGATGGACTAATTCCCTCTCCAAGGGTCAAGCGAATTTCTCCTGCATGAGAATTTTCAACTTTTGAGATTAGATACTAAAAAACCATTGTTAATAATATAAACAAATCTACTTGCAAGAAAGGAGGGTGTCTAGTGTCTACCACCTATAAATATTCTTACTTGAAATGCATATGAACACAAATTAGAATAAACCTATATGTACATTTTAACACATAACTATAATATCATCTATTTGGATCACTCACTCATGCATGTCATTTGATAATTTGATATTTTCCACTTTCAATCTAACACATATTGCACGTTATCATTTTAAGAAGAAGGTTCGAAATCGGTATTCATGAACTTTGGAAATATTTGGATCTTATATTTGGCCAAATATGCTTGCACGTTATCGGTGAAAGCTTTTAATAAGTAAAAATCTCTTTATGCTGTAGCTGTAAACGTAGTCCGGTGGTAAGCACATCTCTTAATAATATTTAACATTGAAGAAAATAATAAATTTATGTTAATGAGAGTGGTTGACTATTGCAAGTGGAGATAAGATTGAATCCTCCCTACTAATTGACTTAAATGGCATTGCCTACCACCCACATGAACATAATCCACACATATTCCTCTTTCACAAACAATGTGAATAAATTGTGTGATGTTGCTGTTTAGCTTTCTGGCTTTAATCAAAAACCCACTTTGGATTGTTTTATTTGAAAATGATCTTGATACATATCCTTAAAAGTATGAAAGAAAATAAAATAAAAAAAATAGAATTCCATTCATATCTGTGATAGAAGTTCGAGTCCCACCTTTATCAATAAATAAACAAATATCTGCTATAGGATACATTATTTATTGACAACGGTAGAACTCGAACCCCTATCACATAAGTGAATGGAAGTGCATTAACCACTTGAACTATGAGTGGATATGCGACAAAAAAAGACAAGTATTGAATGTATACATTAAAGCAAATTATAATGAAATGAAATCATATACCATTAATAGGTTTTTAAGGATTTTAAATAGAAAGATTTTTCTTCTTTCAAATTCCCATTTCTACTTTAATTTTGCTCAAAGAACAAACTTTTCTTTCTAGTTTTATTCATTATGTCGACTCTACCTAAATAATGATCTAATGGTTCTTACGCAGGCAACCTTTGGACTTCGTTTGAAGGTTTTATTGAATCATCGTGGTACCAGTATGAATATGAAGTTTCAATTAATTCATAAGGTCTTAACAAGAAAAATCCTACCAAAGAAAATAAAAGTAAACCTACATTCTATACAAATAAAAATAACAAGTTGTTAACCGTAATATACATATACTTTATATGCTGCTTACACACAGGCATTTTACCGGTGGTTTATATTGTATTAATTTACCGTTGCGTAATTCATGTTGAAGTATATACTCGGGGGGGTGGGTGCAAGGCGAATGATTTCAAAGTGAACTCCCCCTTCATTAGATAGAAGATCACCAAGATTTCATGACCCGCTATCGAACTTGATTTAACGGCTCGATCTGAGATCTCTTATTAAAGTTCTCATTCAATGAGTGTTCTCAATATTATGCCTCAAAGAAAACTAGAACCTCCATGCTCTTAAGCACAAGATTTTGAGTATCACGTGTCTACCATTTCACCACCAATACATCTTGAAAGTGAATAGTATTCCATAAAGGTGATATCTATCTATGTGATATATGGAATCAATACAACGAAAGTAAATGTCTAACAAGAGAAAATCTTCACTTCACTGAGTAAACTATTGAAAAGTGCACTCGATCACTAAAGAGTTGACATGTGACAAAAAAATGTACATATATCACAAGAAAATGCACATATATTAGTAACATGTTAAATCTTCAGTGGCTGAGTGCAGTACTCATCAGTGTACTATACCCGGTGCACCAACGATTTTCTCATCTAACAGAACTTTCAACAAATTCTGCCCATTCGGATCTGACCTCATCAATCTCTGTCTGAGAGTACTCTTTCCTTCTATTGAACCACAATATCAGACACAGAAAACAAATCAACACAATTGCAATCACAATCCATGATGGGAACATTTTGATGATTAGCAACAATGTCCTTCATATACCTCATTACATAGTATCCACATTCGACCCCTGTAGGTTGTTGAGGACACTACCGCAACGAAAGATGATTTAATCAAAATCATGTTGTCGTGTACACGAAATTATAACTTGTGTATGAGTTAAATATTTCCAATGCAATGATGCAAGACGATTGTGTTTTACAATACGACAATCTTACGACAAAATCTTACAATGCAGCTAATAAATTGGTGTGCGAACGTATGGTTTGTATTTGAAACAAAATATTGCCAATCAGACACCAATATACAACCTAGACTAAGTTAATGAACTAAAATTCAGTCAAAGCACTCTTCAATGTTTGTGATCAATTGTTACTGTTTAATTTATGTTATAAGTACTCATCTGTTCTTGTTATGTTATCAAAGATCAGTTAACGAAACGAAATCATCAATAGATTAGTCGATTTCACGATAAACAATTGCTCAAAAGAAGGTATTTATTAATAACTTAAAAAAAATAGGGAAAAACCCATTACTTGAGTTAACACAAACTCAATGATAGCTAACTCCAAACTACAAGCTAGTTTCAACCAATGAGTACACCCACTCTAAATATGATCGAAAACGAACATCTTTCTCAAACTACCAATGATAATCTACGTAAATAACAATGCACACATCCTTCCATGACCAGCATCAAAATATTTCCACATCAACTGTCTATTAATTTTTCGGACTTCTACTAACTCAACAATGTAAGTCATCTCAGTTGAACCGACCATTTTTTCAACTTCAGGCTATACATTCATCATCACAAGTCACAACATCGATCAAGTCAAATTGAAAATGACTCTTCCGAACTCTTTCCAGTAGCAAATCTACTCAAATTTTTAAAGGAAGCCCCATCAGGTGGCATCTTATGTAGCACCCTTTGATCGGAAAAGAGCCCACAATCTGTGTAATTTGAATGTCATTGTTTCACTTCTATATAATTTAGATAAAATGGACTTACATGTGCACCAGAAGAGGAAGCCTTACATGTCAAAATGATAGGAAAGATACAAGGACGGACTGCAATCCAGTGGTCTCCAGTCATTCCATGAATGCTACATGATAAGATGCAAGAAAACCAGGCTATGAAACCCACCTAAAATCCATGTCATGTATATTGAAAGTTAACAACTAAAACATTGTCAAGAGCAAAAAGAAATGGAAAAAAGAAATACAAGTGAAAAGGATGGATGTATACCACCTAATTCCACACTCAAGTTTAAAGGTTATTACCAAACAATCAGCCATAGAGACAGAGAGAGAGAAAGGATCACTTACCAATTTGTAGCACTCTTGCATTAATACATTATCACGAATGGATCCATCACTATTATATATCCAAATCATCATCGGGGTCCTCATCTGAATCTGGCATCTCATCATCTGAATCCCGAAAATATATTATCTCACCCTTGCCAGTGTCCTCATCTGTTTGCAATTTCGCAGTCGAAACAAGCGTCTCTTCATTTTTGTTCTCACTGAGAGATCTACGACCATCATAAATTTGTATGGGTTTACCATTTCCTAAAGCAAGGAAGATATAGAATAATGCTTATAATATACAAAAGTCAAGGAAGTAGCGAAATATACAAAAGAAAATAACATCCTATCCCATTATCAAAATGAAAGTTGAAAAAAAACAATTAATTTCCACACCTTGGTGCTCAAAAGGAAGCACGACCTTGGCCCGTTCAGTTTGCTCCTTCTCTGACAGCTGCAGATTGAACTGCACCTGTTTAGATGAAACATCAACATCAAATCAAGTAAATGACACAAATGAAATGAGGAATATCACAATCTTTTCTAGTCTGCATGCACACATGTTTATATAAGAACATTTTTTAATGCATACATATTTATGCAAAAACTGCTCTTTTTTTTCCTTTCTTCTTCTTCTTCCTTTTTTCTCCTTTTATTTATTTATTTTTGAGCAAATACACTGCCTGAACCATTCTGTGGTCGACTAAATTGTGTATGCATGCATGAATGAACAGGGAAACTTAGGTGGAGACACATGATACAGAACTCCAAATGATTGAATCAAGATAAAGCTACTGACCTTGGGCAAAAGGCGTTGATTAATTATTCCATCTTCAGATGAAACAGATGCAAAGTTGATGCCTGACAACTCAACATGTAATTCTTCACACTAGAAACAGGTTTGAAAAATGTTATATCAGTTTTCTGCTTCAAAAGTTGGCATAAAAGCCTCCACGGAGAACAAAGAGAGAGCATTATCACCATTACTCGAACACGTCCATTTCTTCGCTTGAACCGAACATGAAACTTTCCTTTCCTAAAGTTCTGCTCAAGTAAGGAAAGGTTTCCAGAATCGCCTTTCCTTCCAATTGTAGTTCGATTAATTGGTTCAAGACTAGCAACCATTGAGGACAAATATTCAAGAACAGTTGTGACCCTGACTTCATGAAGGTCCGAATGTAACAACCAGAAGATGCTAGAAACTTGATCTGCAAGAGAAATGGTAGAATCAGAAGCAAACATGTATCAGGAAAATTACAGATTTCAAAATTTTCAATATAAGATGAACAATTTCTTTTTTCACAGTTGAACAGCAGAAGAATAGATAACAGCATCAACTAAGCGAGCAAATCCACACTGAAGCTGATAAATGGTTGATTTCAAGGGATCTGGTAAGTTTTTATCTGTTTTGAGGAATAAATGCTGCCAATGGTTGGTATACACAGAATAGTTGACCAGCATTTAAAAACAAAATCTTTTTTATAAGTTAAAGAAATTCCAAGTTCACACAATACAATAATAACACCTAGCTAGACCAAGATGATAGGATTGAGAATCAGTGAGAAATTAGTATATTATGGATCATGTACATACCATGGCTACGAAGGTTGCTTAATAGTTTTCCAACTGATGAGATAGATGCGTGCCTTAACATTTCGCTTACCTGGTATAATCATGAACAATCCATTACAAACAAACAAGAGTGGAATGCACATTATGGAAAGATAGAAAACCAACAGCACCAACAAAGATAGGAAAAAAGATGGCATCATGATCATGCTCCACACTAGTTGACTTTTCATTTAACAATTTCTTTTTTTGAAGTTAAATTACACGTTCTTAACCCATGTGGATTTACTCAATTGAAATTCCTGTATCCGCATTAAATGGAAAAATCACTCAAACCTCCATTTCTCACAAGACAATAGTATATAATAGGACATACGAACCTAAATAGTATATATGGAAACATTTTTGTGCACGAAAATTTGCAGTACATAAAAATTGACGTGTCTATGAAAACAATAGGATTTTCAGTTTCACTTTAAAAGGAAAAAGAAGAAATTACAGACTTAAACAGAGAATCAAAAAGGAAATTATTTATAGAAAAAAGAAGAGAAGTGCTCATTCCAATATAAGCTCTCTGATATGATCAACAAAAATTAATAATTTGGTATTAGGTTAAAAAAAAAAAAATTAAAGTGAAAAAGGGCGCACTGTCATAGTATATCTAGTATTAGCATATTTCACCTGACGTTTAGTATCATATTTAAATAATGAAGTGATATGACTCTAGTGTTTTCCTATTCACTGAACTAAGAACATGAGTTATCCCCATTCAATCAAATGTTTGTTTCAGGTCCTATAGTAACAGAACAACAGAACCTTCACTCGATTCTAAAACAGCATCAACCACCATTTCTATTTTTAAGTCCTACAATAATTTACTGTATTAAACTATGACCTATAGATCGATAAAATCATATCTAAAGCCATAAGAAAGAAAACCAATGGATATCAATCAAGATATCATCGGCTTATAAAAATCATGCGACTATGTCCTGTCTAAAATGAGATAGCAAAGTACAGAAGTACTCTTCACAGCTTATGTATAGCCGAAAATATGTCATATTGCTTCCAGCTAAAGTAGGAAAAGACCATGGCAGCCATCAAATCCCGTCGTTTTTTATATGTTGCAGTCCAAATCTAAGGCCTAATCGGCCCACATATTTTGTATATCTTTGGATCCATTTGGTAACATTTAGCCATGCATTCTTTGGAGATGCTACTTTAGAGAATAAAATTAAAAAATTGAATATGACACCATATAAACTAGCCTCATATTGCCTGTCTTCATGCATAACCTGTCCCCATAAGGATAATAGTAATTGATAGGAAGCTTCCTTGCACCAACTGAGAAAAAGGGATAAGACCCCTACGCAGAGGATTGACACTAAAATCCAAACATCTTGTTCATACTATGTTGGTATTCAATGGGAAGTTTCCATAAATCGCACCAGAAGTCCAGCTCTACATAGAATCCAATTTAACATCCAAACTTCTTACCTTACTCCTAAAATCCAAACATCTTGCTCATAGTACATATTTGGCACTATTCCATCAGAAGTTCCCATACATCACACCAGAAGTCCTGAGACTCACTTTAAGATTCAAATTTCTTATTTTACTCCTTTATGAATGACATGTGAAGCAGCTAAGCAACCAAAGCAATATTCGTTCAGAAAGAAAATCAGAAAACACCAGAAACAGAATTACCAGGTCAATGGCAACAGAGAAATACCCTTTCCCCTGTCCAATCAATCCTACACGCACAAGCAAAAATTTAAAAAGCATACATCTGAACCCAACCTCTTCGCCACTAAAATTCAACTTGTAAAGCATTACACTCACAAACAAGAAACGAAATTTACCTTTACCCTGTTCAATAATTGAAGAGTACAACTTATCTAAATCTCTCACATCATTACAAAAGCTAGACAAAGTCGAAGTTTCCTGCGAAACCTCCTTAACATTTAGCCGCTCTTTCCAACCAAACGGATCCGTATAACAATCCAATATCCGAACCCTGTTTCACAAAATAGGCCATAACACCCGAAAACATCAATAACTAAATGCAAGCTCACCACACATTTTACAAGTGAAATGCAACACCATTTCAAACTTCCAATGAACAACAAAAAAAATTAAATACAGACACATATAAATAAATAACAGTGAAAGATAATTCACCACTTATGAGATGAGTTTACATCGATTCCTCTCTCCTTCAACAAATTCACGTAAAACGACGGGCTACGACTAAACGCGACGATCACGAGACCTCTGCAGTACAAACAAATATGAAAAATTAGACGGAGAATTTTTTTATTAAAAAAACATTACACAGAGATACAGAGAATTGAAGCGACCGTGACTGAGATTTTCCCGCCAAAATGTAATTGGAGAGCTGAGTGAGGACGTGAGCAAAGACGTCGTGGCCGAAAGGAGAAGCTACGGAGTCCTTGATGGTTAGAGCAGGCGCGTGTTCTCCTTCTAAGCCTCCGTCTCGAAGCGTTCGACAGATGGTCTCGGCCATTATTGTTGGTGTCTCTGTCACTGCAACTAAAGACGAAAAAAATAAAATTACCAACAAAAACCCTAGTTTTGCAAAAGATTTGGGGATTTTTCAGAGAGGGGCTTAGGTTTTTGGGAATTGTTTTATGGCGCCTCCAATTTTACCTAAATTATGAAAAGTCCTCCATTTTTATTTTGTTTTCATTACCTCACATCTCATAATCTCTATCCTTTCAAATAACCAATAAGATTTAGAAATAAAAATTAAAATTAAATAATGCTATCTCAAATAATTATACACGTATGAATATTTTTTCTTATCTCAAGTAATGTGTATTTCCTTTCACGTTTGTGGTGGGGAGTTCAAGTTTCAATTTTCTTCTAAATATTGTAGGAGTAAATATTCATACTGCGCATATAGTGTTTGATCTCGTCAGATCCTGATAGAGCTAGACCCATTTGATATGGGATTTAAAAATAAAAAAATTATCATATATATAAAATGTTGCATCTATAAACTTTTTCTTTAAAAAAAATATCAATTTCTTCAATATGGTCTCCTCCCCCTCATAGTGAGCTTAATGTCACGGCCTTAGTATTTTCTAAGCCAACCGTGCGGCACTTAACACACTTCCTCCCGTCGAAGAGGTTAAGTCAGCCTTAATCCCCACAAGCTAGGCAAGTAACTTGCTAGCAAACTCAAGAAAGCTTGTAGGAAGAGAGAAGAGAAGAGAGCACAAGTGTTTGGAATGCTTGAATGCTAGAACTCTTGAATTCTTGGATTTCTGGGATGGTTTGTACAAATGAGGGGTGCCATCTATTTATAGGCACCAAAGAACATTCTAGGTCCCTACCTATCTACAATGTTCTAGACAATTCTACAATGTACAAGGCTTTCCTACAATGTACATGTTCTAGAGAGTTCCAAGTCTTGAACATCCTACAAGTCTCCACAACATTCTAGAATGTCCCAAGAGCTAGACTTCTCTAGGAGTTTCTCCATCCTTCTATGTAACATCCCAGGTTTGACCCTATCGTCTACCCCCAGCCAATGTCACTCATAGGTACTGTCCGCTTTGGGTAATACCCTCACGGTTTTCTTTCGCCTCCCTCATCAAGATTTGAACTTTGTACTTGTCCATAAGTACCAATTCTTATCAAGTTGAGTACCAATTGAGCTACTAGCTCAATTGGTACTCACTTTGATAAGGTTTGGTACTTATGGAGAAGTACCAGGTTCAAATCTCTGTGGGGGAGGCGAAAGAAAGCCGTGAGGGGTAGATCGATGTTGCGACCCAAAGCGGACAGTACCTGTGAGTAACGGGGTCGGGCAAGAGCCGTAGAGCGTCCCGGGCCGTTATAATAAAAGGCGTCTTTTATTATAACATCCACCTCCGGGATTTGCCTATACTGGTCTATGCCAGGTTTGCCCCGCGAAGTCCGACGTTACTCACAGGTACTGTCCGCTTTGGGTCGTCACAGCGTTCTACCCCTCACGGCTTTCTTTCGCCTCCCCCACAAGGATTCGAACCTGGTACTTGTCCATAAGTACCAATTCTTATCAAAGTGAGTACCAATAGCTCAATTAGTACTCACTTTGATAAGAATTGGTACTTATGGACAAGTACCAGGTTCGAATCCTTGTGGGGGAGGCGAAAGAAAGCCGTGAGGGGTAGAACGCTGTGACGACCCAAAGCGGACAGTACCTGTGAGTAACGTCGGACTTCGCGGGGCAAACCTGGCTTAGACCAGTATAGGCAAATCCCGGAGGTGGATGTTACATTCTAGGTTGCTCCACAAGGTTCTCCATTCCTCTGGAAGATTCTAGAAAGATCGTGACATTCTCCCTCACCTAATCCGGCGACGTCCTCGTCGTAGTCTCCTTGTGGAACTCCTCGATTTATTTTGCAAACTGCCACAAAGCCTCCTTCGGTTCCCAAGTAGCTTCACTCGTAGGAAGTCCCTTCCATTTGACCAGGTACTCGCTACTTCGAGGAACACCCCTTTTCCTCACAACTCGATCCGCTAGGATCTCCTCTACTTCCTTATCATAGGAGGTTACTACGGCAGTTAGCGCCCTTGAAGACACTCATCGGCTAGGGTCTTCCGTGTCCGCATGATAGGGTTTCAAATGACTCACATGGAAGACTGGATGGATCTTGAGCCTCGGAGGTAATTCAACCTAGTAGGAAACTTTTCCTACCTTCTTCAAGATCGGAAAGGGTCCTTCGTACTTCCTTACCAAGCCTTTGTGCACCTTCCTGAAGGCCTTGAATTGTTGGGGCAGCAACTTGACAAGTACCAAGTCTCCTACTTGAAATTCCACTCATCGCCTCTTCTTGTCCGCCCATTTCTTCATTTTCCGCGCGGCCTTGTCAAGGTAGGATTGTGCTATATCGGCTTGTTCTTGCCAATCCTTAGCCAGCTTGTATGATCCTGGACTCCTTCCCGTGTATCCCACCATTACCGTTTGCGGAGTGAGGGGTTGTTGGCCCGTTGCCAACTCGAAGGGACTATGGTGGGTCGCCTCACTCCTCTGCAGGTTGTAAGAGAATTGGGCCACATCAAGTAACTTCGCCCAATCTCGCTGGTTGGCACTCACAAAGTGCCTCAAGTATAACTCCAACAAGGCATTCACCCTCTCTGTTTGTCCATCCGTTTGTGGGTGAAAGCTTGTAGAGAAATGCAACTTCGACCCCAATAGGTTGAAAAGCTCGGTCCAGAATTTCCCTGTGAAGCGCGGGTCTCGATCGCTAATGATCGTTCTTGGCACGCCCCAATACTTCACTACATCCCTTAGGAATAACCGAGCTGCCTGCTCCGCCGTGCAATATGTAGGGGCAGCCATGAAAGTTGCATATTTTGAGAATCGATCGACCACCACCATGATCGATCCGCAGCCGTCCGACTTGGGTAAGGCCGAAATGAAGTCCATGGTGACACTCTCCCATGGTCTCTCGGGGATGGGTAACGACTCTAGCAATCCTCCTGGCGATTGCTGCTCATTCTTGTCCTGTTGGCACACAAGACAAGTCTTCACGTAGGCCTCTATATCATCCCTCATGTGTGGCCAATAGTAAGTTGCCTCGAGCAAAGCCCTGGTCCTCTGTTGCCCCGGATGTCCTGCCCACTTTGTATCGTGGCACTCCTTGATTAGATTTTTCTGCAGGTTTCCAAATTTGGGACATACAGCCGGTTTCCCACGGTGTAGAGTAAGTCATCCTGCACCCAAAACCGTTTGGTCTTCCCATCATTGGCTAACCCCATGAGACTCTTACCTAGTGAGTCGCATTGTAGCCCCTCCTTGATGAGACTGATGACTTCTCCCTGTGGCGCACTTCTCATAGTTGCAAGCTCCGCCTTGCGACTCAGTGCATCTGCCACCAAATTGGCCTTCCCAGGCTTGTACTCGAGCGTGTAGTCGAACTCTGCCAGAAAGTCTTGCCATCTAGCTTGCTTTGGGCTTAGCTTCTTCTGCGTCTGGAAGTAGCTAGTGGCGACATTGTCTGTCTGAATGATAAAGTGAGAGCCGAGCAAGTATTGTCTCCATGTGCGAAGGCAATGAACAACCGCAGTCATCTCCTTCTCTTGAACGGTATACCTCCGTTCCGTATCATTCAGCTTGCGGCTCTCAAAGGCTATAGGATGCCCATCCTGCATTAGAACTCCCCCAATGGCAAAGTCAGAAGCATCCGTTTGCACTTCATAAGGCTTGGAATGGTCCGGAAGACTCAATACCGGTTCTTCCGTTACCGCCTTCTTCAATCCCTCAAAGGCTTCTTGGCATTCTTCCGACCATTCCCATGCCTTGTTTTTCTTCAACAGATCCGTGAGTGGAGCTGCCCTTGCCGAATACCCTTTTATGAATCTCCGGTAGTAATTGACTAGGCCAAGAAACGACCGTAATTCGGGCACCTTCGTAGGAGGATCCCATTCACAAATGGCTTTGATCTTCCCTTTATCCATCATGAGCACACCATCCTTGATCTTATGCCCCAAGAAGTACACCTCCGGTTGGGCAAAAGAACATTTCTCCTTCTTTACGTAGAGCTCGTTTTCCCTTAAGACCTTGAAAACAGCTTGTAGGTGTCGAGTATGCTCCTCGAGTGTGTTACTATAGACAACAATGTCGTCTAAGTACACCACCACAAACCGATCCAGGTAAGGATGGAAGATCTTGTTCATAAGTGTGCAAAACGTGGCCGGTGCGTTGGTGAGGCCGAATGGCATCACTAGGAACTCATAAGCACCATAACGCGTTACACACGTAGTCTTGGCTTCATCACCTTCCGCGATCCTTACTTGGTAATAACCCGACCTCAGATCAAACTTTGTAAAATATCGAGCTCTGCCAAGCTGATCAAACAAGTCAGCGATCAAAGGAATAGGGTACTTGTTCTTGATGGTTACCTTGTTCAAAGCGCGATAGTCGATGCACAATCGCATGGACCCGTCCTTCTTCCTTTGAAACAACACTGGTGCGCCATATGGAGCTTTGGATGGTTGAATGTAGCCTGCATCCAACAAGTCCTTCAGCTGTTTCCTCAATTCCTCCAACTCTGGTGGTGCCATCCGATAAGGGACCTTGGCGGGTGGCTTTGTCCCCGGCTCCAAATCGAGCTGGTGATCTACCTCCCTCCTAGGTGGTAGTTTCTTGGGCAATTCCGCGGGCATGACGTCCTTGTACTCCTCAAGGACTTTCTTGATCTCCTTAGGTAGCTCCTCCGTTGGAACTCCACCCTCATCATGCTTTACCGCGGCCAAGTATGTCACCTCCCCCTTCTTAAGGCCTTTCTTCACTTGTAAGGCCGAAAGATGAGGAGTCTTCGACCCGGATTTGGCGATAGCTGGAATGATGCAAGGAGTATCTTCCAAGATAGCAACAAAACGTAGGAAGGGTAAAGGAACTACCTTGACTTGTTCGAGGAAGTCCATGCCGAGCACTACCTCGAAGTCATCCATGGGCGCGACTGTCAGGTCTATCTTCCCATTCCAATTACCCATACTGATGCTTACTCCTCGAGCCATGCCAATAAGCGGCCTCGCCTTAGAGTTCACCGCCTTTAACCATCCAGTCTCCTTGCCTCCTCCTCCGAGACAAAGGAGTTTGTAGCTCCCATATCGACCATGACGCGGGTAGCTTTCCCGTTGATGTGTACATTGAGGTACATCAGACCCTGACTCCCTCGGGTCTTTGGGGCTGGCTGGGCTTTGATGGCGGTGAGCATGCGAAGAGAGCCCATGTGAGATTCCTCCATCTCCTTCTCGCGCTCATCTACCAATGCATTGATAGCCTTGCGCTTTGGGCACTCTCTTGCCCAGTGAGGACCGTCGCAAAGGAAACAGTTGGTCTTTGGCTTGATGTCTTTCTTGCCTTGACCTTCCTTCTGCTTACCCTTGTCTTTCCCACTCGGAGGCTTGTATGGACCTTTCCCTTTGTCTCCCCCACCTTTGCCATGGTTATCCTGTGATGGCTTCTTCTTGGGTGGTTCACTCCTCCGGTAATCAATTAGGGATTCCGCAATGGCTATGGCTTCGGCAAGATTTTGCACATTGCGGCGACGCAACTCTACTTCCGCCCAAGGTTGTAGGTTGTCCATGAAGTTGAACAACAACTCGTCGTCCGACATGTTAGGAACTTCGAGCATGAGACTAGAAAATTCCTTAACATAATCCCTAATCGAACCCGTTTGTTTGAGCTTCTTCAAATTCTTCCGAGCAAGATATGCAGCATCCTCCGGATAGAATTGTTTCTTAAGCTCTTTCTTAAAATCATCCCAAGAATCGATAGTGCACGTACCTCTTTGGATGTCGGCATGTCTCCTCCTCCACCACAGAGTGGCTGTATCGGCGAGGTATAAGGTTGCGGTCCGGATTTGCTCCTGATCATCCGTGATCCTGACGGCCTCAAAGTACCTCTCCATATGCCAAATGAAGTTGTCTACCTCCTTGGCATCTCGTTTGCCATCAAATTCCTTCGGCTTAGGTATCTCCTTCTTTGGAGCACCTTGGAAAGCCCCACCACTCACAGCTCTCTTGCATAAGGCCCAATCGTCTCGCATGTCTTCAAGAAGTGTCTCGAACTCCGCGAGCTTCCCCATTACCGTGTTCTCCAACCGAGCTTGGAAGATCTCATTCCCCTCTTGCGCCTCTCGCCCTGATGTAGAGCCAAATTGCATGTCTCCCCGGAGGTCCTCGATCCTTTCCTTAAGATCGCCTATGTCCCTCTCCACGCATTGCTCCAACACATCCAGCCGTTCCCTCGAATCGGCTATGGCAAGCTCAATCCTAGCCAACCTTGACTCCAAGATTGAGGCGGCATCCCGAGATTTGTCCTTCCTCGACCTGCTTGGGTTGGCATCCCTTCCACGGCTTGGTTCTTGGATGACAACTTCCTCGACTCCTACCATTATGTTATCTCTTCCTTGGTTGAGCAACGAGGCTCTGATACCACTTGTCACGGCCTTAGTATTTTCTAAGCCAACCGTGCGGCACTTAACACACTTCCTCCCGTCGAAGAGGTTAAGTCAGCCTTAATCCCCACGAGCTAGGCAAGTAACTTGCTAGCAAACTCAAGAAAGCTTGTAGGAAGAGAGAAGAGAAGAGAGCACAAGTGTTTGGAATGCTTGAATGCTAGAACTCTTGAATTCTTGGATTTCTTGGATGGTTTGTACAAATGAGGGGTGCCATCTATTTATAGGCACCAAAGAACATTCTAGGTCCCTACCTATCTACAATGTTCTAGACAATTCTACAATGTACAAGGCTTTCCTACAATGTACATGTTCTAGATAGTTCCAAGTCTTGAACATCCTACAAGTCTCCACAACATTCTAGAATGTCCCAAGAGCTAGACTTCTCTAGGAGTTTCTCCATCCTTCTAGGTTACTCCACAAGGTTCTCCATTCCTCCAGAAGATTCTAGAAAGATCGTGACATTAAGCTTAATACAAATACTACTATTAAAGTCAATTCTTCTTTTCTGGGTGTCGGTGCAGTTGTGCGGGATGAGAATAGTTTGGTTGTGGCTAGCTGGTTGTTATGGCTAAACCTCTCCTGGGAAGAGGCAATGCCGAGATAGGCAAGCTGCAAGCACTTAGAGAGGTTTGTTGTTTGCTAAAAGGTTGAAGTTGTTGGTTAAGTGGATTAAGGTGGATGTTATGAATGTATTCAACATTAATAGTAAAGTTTCTAACGGGAGTTTAACTGACGCTATTGTCTATGATATTCAGGCTAAAGAAGTTGGGGTTTCAAATTATCATGACATTTTTTCAAATATACATATAGGGGGATTATCATTTTATTCCCTAAGTTTTGGAGAATTATAAATTTTTTAAATAAGTTATGGTTAATGGTACACTTAGTCCTTAACTTTTAGAAAATGTATCAATTTGGTCCCTCTAACTAAATTTCTGTTAGTCAAACTTAACAAATTAGTAAAAAGACAGTTTTGCCCTTAATACTATTTAAATAAGTTAAATGACAATTTTAACCTCAAAATTTTAAAATGATTATTAATAAATAGAAGGGTAATTTGGTCATTTCATTTAAATATTTAAAAATAATATTTAAAATATTTAAGAAAATATTTTTTAATGGATCTCCACCGTCCATCAATCTTGATGAACGGTGAAAATTGTATTGAAATTTTTTTTTAAAAAAATTTAAAGTGAAAATATATATATTTTTTTAATTTTTGTTTTTAAAAAAATTGAAAATGAAAATGCTGGATCTCCACCAACAAAAAAAAAATGGCGAATTGCACTCAAGTACCCTGACTTATAATGTAATTGCACGTTTAATGCCAGTTTTGCCATAATTGCACTCGAGTACGCTGTAATCCGTTGACCGCCGTTAGAGTAACGGTTAACCAAACGAATTCAGGGGCAAATTGGTCTTTTACATTTAAATTTATTTTTAAAAAATTTAAAAAATAATCCAATCAATAAGAACATGCCACATCATATTAAAAATATTTTAAAAAACTCCACATCAAAAAAAAAAATTAAAAAAAATTCTGATATGGATTCGATCGCAAACCCAACAACCGGGTTCGCGTTCTAACCCAGTGCCTGGGTTCGATCTCGAACCCTGGGTCCACGATCGAACCCAGCTGCTAGGTTCGATCGCAAACCCAGTTGCTGGGTTAGCATTCGAACCCAGTTCCTGGGTTCGATCGCGAACCCAGGTTGCTGGGTTCGTGGGTTCGATCGCAAACCCAGATCTGGGTTCGCGATCGAACCCAGCACTTGGGTTAGCGATCGAACCCAGCAACTGGGTTTGCGATCGAACCCATATCTAATTTTTCAATTTTTTTTTTGTTTTTTCCTTTGCAGGGACAATTTCGTCATTTTACCTGAATCCATTTGGTCAACCGTTACTCTAACAGCGGTCAACGGATTACAGGGTACTCGAGTGAAATTATGGAAACACTGGCATTAAACGTGCAATTACTTTATAAGTCAGGGTACTTGAGTACAATTCACTAAAAAAAAATTCAAAGTTTGAATAAGATTGATTAACAAACCCAGAGAACCCAGTTTCTGGGTTTGTTGAGGATCAACGAACCCAGATCTGGGTTCGTTGAACCTCAACAAATCCACATCTGGGTTCGTTGAACCTCAACGAACCCAGATCTGGGTTCGTTCATCTTCTTCAGTTTGAAAATTTTTTTTTTTTGGGTTAGTCTCCACCATTTTCAATTTCAATTTTTTTTAAAAAAATAAAAAAATATTTAATATTTAATTTTATTTTTAAAAAAAATTTAATATAATCTTTACCGTCCATCAGTAGAGATCTATAGAAGATCATTTTGAAATTTTAATTTTTTTTAATTTAATTTATTTTAAATTTTTTAACTAGGGATAAATATATCATTTTACTAAAAAATTTATTGTTGAGTTATTGATAGGTTTAAAGACGAAAATATCCCTGGAACCGTTAAGTTTGACTAACGGTTGACTAATAGAGGGACCAAATTGATATATTTTCTAAAAGTTAAGGACCAAATGTACCATTAATCATAACTCATTTAAAAAACTGATAATTCTTTAAAATTTATATATATATATATATATATATATATAAAATAAATTTATACTTGATGAACATTTATTTGATAGACATGATTTCGTTATCATCAATCTTTTTCTTGACTTATTGTATTTGTTAAATTTTAATTAATGTGAATATATTAATGACACTTCTTTATCACTTCTAAAAGTACCTTTTTAACCTTTCATCACTATAAGCAAAAGTGAGATTTTTTCCTCCTTTTCACATTTGATTAATTAATTATGAAAATAATAATGAGAATTAAATCATTAAAATAATATTCTCACTCTCATTTTCTTCCAAAAAGTGATAACAAAACATTCATATTAAATATATTTATGGTTATATATCAACGTTGTTAATTTATATCTTTTATGTAAGGATGTTTATGTTTTTCAACATCTTTAAATGTTTTAGAACAATTTATAATGTACAAAAATAACAAATTTGAATGAATATAACTCTATAAAAAAAAAATAGCATGAAATTAATAAGTTGAATTGAGCCTTATTTTAATGTGGCAATTTTTCAATCTAAAAAACTTTTATAAAAATCCTAATCAGTATTTTCACTACTCCCCGTAAAAATAATTGCATTGAAGACGGTAATAAAATTAAAAGCGAAGAAAGAGTGAGACAAATAATTTATAGTAATCGGTCATACATTTTTTTTTGGATAATTATATTAGAAATGTGAATACATATAAATTTACCTTTTTTTGTCAAATAATACATATTTAATAGAACCGTTTGAATAAAACAATTTATAACTTTATCTTTAATATACTCATCAATAAAATTATAAGTTTAAATTATATTTATTTTTTTAATTTCAAATTTTCAATTAAATTTTTTTTTAATTCTATTTAAATTTATCTTAAATAATTTTAAAAATTAATTTTAAAATTATATATATTTTAAAATCATATTTAATCTAATCCAATCTAATTCAAATCCAAATCGAATTATAAACTTATCAAATACGCCATCCAAAGGTTACCTTTGCATGAACCCAACTTGCACGAAAAGGAAGGAAAAAGTGCTTGGTGAGCTTTTCCTTCACGTGTGTTACACGACATCATCAATAAAAAAATTTAAAAGCCCAAAAAACAAAGTCAAATGTTAATTTTATCAAGAAAAATCCGCTTGTTTATCCAGATTCCGCCACGTGTAAAAAGACCGACTCATCGAACAGCTATTAAATATTGATATAATATCTCCTTTCTAGGCTTTTTGGAAGATGTGACTCGGTCGCTTCGGTGATTCGGTCCACGTGATGGATCGATGATTGGGCCCCATCCAAAGTAACTGGTCCAACCTACACCTCATCATCACATTATCAGATGCCCATCTCCACCGACCCCTCTCGTTAACGGCCAAACCGTTTCATTGCATCGCTCCGTCCGCTCCGTGAAATCCAAAAATTTTCAAACGTGCTCCATCCCAATCCACAGATCCCGTCTTTTGACGCTTTCCTCCGTCAACTTCAATTTATTTATTTATTTATTTTTTTTTTTACCATTTTAGAAAAGTATAGATTATGACAATATTTACACAATGCCCCTTAGTTAGTGGTTGATTACGTTTAACTCTTACAAACCATTAGGTTTAACACCTTATATAAACATATAAATATATATTTTTATTATTGTCCCAAGCCCCCTAATAATTTTGTTTTAAAAAATATATATATATATAGGTAAAAAACTATATATTTAATTTAAATATAAAAAATAAATTATATATATTAATAAATTTAGAATTTTAGACCCCAACTCCCCAATTTTTCTCTTTATGTTCTGCCCCTATTGTATGAATAGAAATTTTCTTTGTATTGTAGACCACTTTTATTGTTGGGAATAGTTATCTTTTGAAAAAAAAAAAGGGCATGACAATATTTTTTTATTTTAAACACAACACCTTATTGTCTAATGGAGTCTAACGATATCAAATATTATAAACTCGGTTTAAAATGATAACTCACGTTATAAGAGAGCGATCTCCCTATATTTTACGATACAAATTCTGTATTTTGACGTTTTCCTCCGTCAACTTCTATTTATTTTAATTTATTTATTATTTCTAGGTAAGTTTAGAATATGATAAATTTCTTTATTTTTTAAATTTAGTTAGAGTGAAACGTTTAAAATTTGATCCGATACTTTATGATTATTATCTAAATAAAGATAAGGCTCGAACTCGAAGTGAATGAGGAAATACTCAACAATTTTACTGCTTGAAAATAGTAAATTCTTTTACTGTTAATGACCTTGATTTTGAACCTACCTTTTATAATTAACTCTAAATATTAATTAATTAATTAATTACACCCCACAAGAAAGGTCATTTGATAGGATTAAGCTTAACTAACATTGACCGTCACCTAGATTTCTGAACCTACTTCTTATAATTAACTCTAAAATATTAATTAATTAATTAATTATTTAATTACTCCCCACAAAAAGGTCATTTGATAGAATTAAGCTCAAGTAACATTGACTAAAAATAGTTTCACAACATATAATATTTTATTATCTTATTTATTTATTCCACCATTTAATTTCAACAATTAATTGTGTAACCTGAATTATTAAAAATAGTGCTATCTAAATATTTTATTTTATGAACATAAATTATTGAGATCACATGAATAAAGTATGTAAAAATTAACCATACCATATTATTAAAATACAAATTTAATTATTTTAATTAAAAATTCAATTGTTGATCAATTTATTTATTTATTAAATTTAATAAACTGAATAAGTGATCGCATAATCTGAATTATTAGTTATATCGTATCAATGGCGTAAAGAACTAATTGTATATAAAATTAGTAATTTAGTTTTTGATTAGTTGGCACACATTAAAAGTGTGACACTTATTTTAGGAACTTAAAAAAGAAATACAATTCTTTTCTGTTATTATACATTTCTACATAATATAAGCATGTTATGCATACATTATACATTCTTCCAAAAAATAGAAAATACTTACCGTGACAACTAATCCAAATACTTACAGTCCAATGTAATTTAGTGAAAAGCGCGACAGCTGATTTGTAAAAAAAAAAAAATAATAATTCAAAATTGACCAAAATCAAAACACAACCGATCCATTTCAAAATTACCCTCCTAATAATACGAAAAATACTTACCTTAACACTAATTAAAACGGAAAAATCTGACCAAAATTAAAAATAACATTATAAGTTTTTTTTTTTTTTTTTAATATGACATTTTATGGGTTAAAGGATTATCAGGACCTACCGATATTAAAACATACGAGTATGGGTCGGACATTTACTTTCATTTTGAAAGCCTTCTACTCCCAACAATAGAACGGTCTACTCTCAATACGAGAAATTATTTATCTATACGCGGCTCCTATCACCAAGTTACGGAATCTTTGATATTACAATTTTAAAATTAGATAAAATACAAAAGAAAAAGAAAAAAATAAAAAAAATTTGGAAGTTGAGACGAGAATGAAAACTGTAAAGTGAGTCCCAATCAAGAGGGAGAGTCCCACCTGGTTTAGACTCAAATCCATTTCCAAAGTAGTTTTGTTTTTGTTTCCCTCTCTGTGTTTGTTACCCTTTCAAGCACTTTAAAAACCAGCAATGTCATTGCCAAACAGGCAAACACCCATCTCAATATTCTTTGAGAGTTCTCTCTTTTCTATCTTTTAACGTCACAGTTTTCACTTTTGGGTTTGTGGGTATTTTTTTATTTCGATGGAGGGTGATTTGAAACAGAGGACGGTGGTGGTGCAGAGGCTGACTTGTTCGGTACAGAGCTACGATTGGGGCCGGAGGGGAGCCGACTCGCTGGTGGCGAGGCTCTGCGAGTTGAATTCCGGGGCCCGAGTTGAGCCGGACCGGTCCTACGCGGAGTTCTGGATGGGAACTCACGTGTCCGGACCGTCTTTTCTGGCGAAAAATGGGGTAGAAAACGGCGTGTCGAATGGTGGTGGTGGTGGTGAGGATTGGAGTTTCAAATCTTGGTTGTTGAAGAACCCTGATGTGATTGGGGACAAGGTTTTGAGCAAATGGGGTTGTGATCTTCCTTTCTTGTTCAAGGTACAATCTTTTTAATTTTTTTTGTATGTGGACATGTTTTTGTATCTGTTTTGTTTTGCAAATACATTCTTGAATGTCTTGTGTGTTTATACAAAAGACTTTATTTGGTGAATGAGAGAGAGAGAGAGAGAGAGAGGAGTTGTGTTTTGGTGAATCATAGATGCGAATTTCGGAGAATAAATGCTTTCGAATTCGAGCAATGTGAAATTATTGAAGATGTGTGGTCATTGTTAGTGATAAAAGAAGTTCAAAGTTTTAGTTGGTTATACAAGAAAGCTTCTTCCTTAGTTCTGTTGATGGACTGCAGGAGATCTAGTGGCTCTTCTTTGGAATTTTTCCTTTTTAATCTACTGGTTTTGTAACACTGTTCTGTCTCTGTCACTTTTGCTTTACTTGCTACGGAAAGGGGAACATATTCTTATTCGTCAAATGTTCCTGCCTTTCCTCGCCTTTTTTCTCTGTTTATATTCTCAATATCACACAGCAATGAAGACAGAAATCATCATGGAGATTGATGGTTTTGCAAACCAGAAGAAGCTTCATAGGTTAAGATGTTCTGTTCAAAACTATGATTGGGGCCAACGAGGCCATGAATCCGAAGTTGTGAAACTGTTTAGTTTGAATTCGGGGTCAAATATTGAATTAGAAAAGCCTTATGCTGAGTTCTGGATGGGGACTCATGACTCTGGACCATCTTTTGTGGTTCAAAACGTCGATGAGAATGGTGAGAACCCAGTTGGGTTAGAAACGGAGTCTCTGAAATTGTGGGTATCAAAGAACCCTAATGTGCTTGGTAAAAAAGTTTTAGACAAGTGGGAGTGTAATCTTCCTTTCTTATTCAAGGTATATTTGTTTCATGCCTTTGTTTTTTTTTTTTTTGAATTGTTTTTGAATTTTTTTTTATGTATAATGTTTATGTGATTTTGTATTACTTTCTGGGTTATTTTGTTCTTGATTTGATTGAAAATTTACACTTTTTACAGTTGCTGGTGATGTGGATTCTTATTATTATTATTTTTGGTGAATTTACATCTTTGAATTTCAGTAGGCCTGAGGTTTAAGTTGAAGGTTTTTTGTTATACATAGTTAAATGTGTCTGTAAATTTGTTTTCAAATAATTCATTGACACAGTTAATTTTTGGATAATTTTGATGTCATATTGGCTGGGAAAATAATAATTAATTGTTTATCAGTTTGGTTTCTGTATTGATTTTTATTATTGGATTTTGTCATGACTCCTAATTTTGTAGTTTGGTTTCAAAGTCATGTGTGGTGATTATTGTTTGATTTGTTCAAAAAATAAAAAATAAAAGATTCTCATCTTTGATTTGGGTTAGGTACTTTCAGTTGCAAAAGCATTGTCAATACAGGCTCATCCAGATAAGGAATTGGCAAAGACTCTGCACAAGTTGCTGCCAAATGTTTACAAGGACGACAATCACAAGCCTGAGATGGCTTTGGCAATAACAAAATTCGAGGCTCTCTGTGGCTTTATTAGTCTTCCGGTTAGTATATTACTTTATGCTTTGGAAATTATTTTGGTTAGTGTTATTTCTTGAATAGCGTTACAAATCATAATTGACTTTCAATTGTTTTTAAAAGCAAAATGTGATTACATTTTAAATCAACTGTTGCATTTTGTCTGTTTGTTTGTTTCCAATTGTTCAAAGATAACTAAAGCAATATGTAAAAGCGGGTGAGATATAGTTGAAACTTGACTGGTATTTACTTTACAGGCAGCATATAAATATATTTTTAACACATAACAGTTAAAAATTACAGAGATTTTAAGGTGTTGTTTTCAGAAAACGATTTTGCCTATATTGTTTTCTTCAATTAGTATTATAAATACATAATGTTTGTAATTTACCATCCGTTACCTTCTTGTCCTACGTGTTCATTACTGAAGTTAACTTAAATTCACGCTGCCAAAATTCTGTCTGAATTATTGGTTGGTTGATATTCCATGAGAAATTTTATGGTGTAAAGATCCCTTTGTGTGATTGTGTGGTGCTAAGTCAATGAGAAATCCTTTGTGATTAACTGGCATTGTAGCTAGCCTGTCGCATTACCATATCCCTGTTTGACTAAAAGAGAGGCTTAAGTTAGAATGTATTTAGGATGTTGGTACTCCCTAGAGGGAATATATAAAAGAAAGGAACGATAAAATATGACGATCTGTTCCCATATAGCTTCAGTCCAGTTATATGGGGTTTCTGAAACTTATATGGTAATCTAGCTGGGGGCTACTTAATATATATCTATCGACTGATTTGATTCCATTAGCTAAAACTTTGATGGTTTCACAATAACTATAACAGATTGAGACTTCATAACGGAACACCTTTTTCTTGTTAAAATTGAGCACAAATGAGAGGAAGGAGTGATTTCATTAGTATCTCAGAGGTTTCCATGTCCTCTTTTTACCATTTCTACCTTTTAAGAGGTTTTACATTCTCCATACCTGTTGTCATTCATTATATATATTTTAATCTACATATCAATGATTGGTTTTATGGAAAGTGAGGTCTAAACCTTGCTTTCTCACAGACATAAACTCATTTTTTTTATTTGAATTCTTAGACTTGTTATCATTTAATTGAAGCAATTGTCTTCTTTACAGGAGCTCAAGATTGTGCTGCAAAATGTTCCTGAGATTGTAGAACTGGTTGGCACCGTAGATGCTAACCAAGTTTTACATATCAATGAGCAGGATGGTGAGGAGAAAGTGAAATCCGTTCTGCGATCAATTTTCACCCAGCTTATGACAGCTAGTAAGGAGATGACAGCTAAAGTAGTATCTAATCTGAAAAGTCGTCTGCATATGGAAAGTAAGGTTAGTGGAACAATTTCCCTTACTATTTAATTTTCAGAACTGACATATATTGTTTAAGTGCTTTATGTTATTATTTAGTTATATTCATTTTTACTATATCAGGATAAGTAGTGACATAAATTTACACTAAGAAAATGTTGACATATATACGTTTCCCAACGAAAAACACAGTGCTGGTCGCTGGCATTTATGGAGAAAATACTAGACATTGCATCTTTATACGTTTCATAGATTGCTATTATGACCCTTCTATTAATCATGACTTTGATCTTATTAGAATTTTAAAGAAAAATAAATGATAATAAGAGGGGAGTGCATCCCTAGTACATTTGATTTATGCATGTAAGATTCCCCAACACACCTGTTTGGTGAGTGTTTGGTGGTGAGCCTTTCTTTTCGGAATTTTTCCTTTTCTCATTTTTGCTTCAATGGTGTTACTTAATGAAAGGTTTCTTTTTTCAGGTGAGGCCCTTGACTGAGAAGGAGCAGCTTGTGTTGCGATTAGAAAAGCAATATCCAGCTGACATTGGTGTGATATCAGCTTTCTTTTTCAATTATGTGAAGCTTAATCCTGGTGAAGCATTGTACCTTGGCGCAAATGAACCCCATGCATATATTTCTGGTGAATGCATCGAATGCATGGCAACTTCAGACAACGTTGTCCGGGCTGGTCTTACTCCCAAGCACCGAGACGTCGAAACTCTTTGTTCCATGCTTACATATAAACAGGTAACAAATTTACTGGATATCTAATTTCAGGTTTGCAATTGGATCTTCTGTTAGATAGGAAATATTTGTGATGGCTCTGCTGTGCTATTCAATATTCCACTCATTTATTTGTAATCTACTCACGAAAAATTTTGATTGCTAGATCTCCATAGGTTATGTGCAAATTTGTCGATATGGTGAAGCGATAATCATATCAATTGTCATATTATGCTCTTCTCTCTGCAGCTTCTTTTGTTCTGCTTCTCTTCTTTTCTCTTTATATATTCACTTTATCATGTGTATTGATTTAATAAAGAACTACGATTTGTCCACTGTGCGTACATTTTTTCAAGGAAGATTTATTTACTGTCTTGGTGAGATGGCAGTGAAATTTGAAGTTTGGAGACGTTAATATTTGTATCTGTTTCTGTTTCAGGGCTTTCCTGAAATCCTGAAAGGATTTCCTCTAAGTCCATACATAACAAGGTACCTCCCGCCTTTTGACGAATTCGAGGTTGATCGCTGCATTCTCCCCCAGGGGGCATCTGCAGTGTTTCCTGCAATCTCCGGTCCTTCAGTTTTCTTGGTCACAGTTGGGGAGGGAACAATGGGTACCGGCTCATACAAGGATGCAATAACCGAAGGAGATGTTCTTTTTGCTCCGGCCAACACTGAGATTAGCATAACGACTTCATCCGAGTTGCAGCTGTATAGAGCTGGCGTGAACAGCAGGTTCCTCCAAGCCTTATGAGTACAGAATAATATATTTTCGTCATCTGATTAAATTATTTAATTAATTTTTCTATGCGTTATGCTTATATATATTTATTCTGTTTATAGTAATTTTTGAGTCTTTGATGTAGTAGTAGTAGTATATGATGTAATGTTGGTGTACTGGCATGTAAATGCAATTATATATGGAGTAAAATTTATATGATAATCCTATTCATACCATACTGTGTAGAAAAAAACAATTTGATTGTCAATTCGTTCAGTTGGAGTTGCTTTTTGGATCGTATTTTAGTGTTTGATCTCGTAGAAGTCCAACACAAAGGTTTGGTAGAAGTAAATGTCCATTAGAAGAGCATTACAAGACCCCAAATAGTAGTGTAGGTATATATATATATATATTTAAGATATGGGTGTACACAAACCACCTCCAAGAGAACTCCACTTTTTAAAATTTGGTGGGGAGATGTTCTTTCTTTTCGTTTAAATATATACGTTCGGTCAATGAAATCATGTTATATAATATGAAAATATATGCGATTCAGTATATATGTACATCACATGATATAATATTATTGGATTTGACATGGCCTTCTCAATCTATAAGAGCAAAAATTTGAGCCAAGGCATGGGCAACTTGATTGGATTCCCCATAAGCAAAGCATACATCAGAGATATCATGGGCTGCAATAACAAATTCCATAGTGTCACATACAAGTCCTCCCATATCAAATAAAGAAGGCAACTTCTATGTTTACTGAAAACCATTAAAAATCAAGTTACGTGGATTCTACGTATAAATTAAGAATTAAATTAACCCACATACAAATTAAGAATTAAATTCCGGTTGGAAAGAGAATTTCCCTTCTACCTAAAAAATCATGTTCTCTTTCCTGATTCCTTTTCTCATAGAACTTTCCCTTTAATTTTCATTTCTGATTCGTAAACGCACCCTAAGACTTTAGAATCCAGCTCAACACTGATAAGAAATGAATCCTGGAGCCATATATGAACCTCAAAGCTTCTGCAATATCCACAAAGGAACAGCAAAACGGTTTGCGCAACCAGCCATGACCTCTCACTTTTGCCGTCTCTAATTACAGATCCAACACCCTAATAAACCAGCAGATCTGTTTGTAATTGCCTTGAGCAGGAGGAAGCACAAGACCATCCTCACCGAATAAAAGTTTACAACAGTGAACACTCTTGTTTCGCCTAAACCAAACACGCCACAGAATTATGACCAGCAAAGTGCATAAAAGGACATAAACCTCGGACATGTCTTTAAGATAAGGGCAACCCCAAAGAGCATGAATTGTGGATTCTTGGCGGCTGGAACAAAATCAAAGTTCACATGTTGCAACTAAATTTATGAACCCTTCTCATTTTGCAAATGTATCAAATAAAAATGAATGACACAACCTGTGAGATTTTCAATTTTATAGCACGAGAACCCATGAAACTCTAACTGGGTGGGTATCCATTGCTAGTGTAACTGCTTCGGATAGTGTCGTTGTATCAGTTCGGTCTAACGAATACATATTAAAATGGCAAAATTTGGAGAGGGTTTTACTCTCTAGAGTCAAAATTTGCATTAACTGTGGATATTGAATGATTCAACTTCCTCACATTGTATTATTTTTGGAACCACTAGTAACAACGCAGTTCCCTTTCAAAAAGTCAATACAAAAAATGCATAATTAACACATCCACAAGGCGATACAATGGTAAGCAAATAAATCTCACTTCTACAAGATGGAATAAATCTCACTTCTACAAGATGGAGCCCGAAAACTTAAATGATTCAGAAACAGTGACAAAAAAAATAAATTCATTCAAGTTTCATTGGTTGGTCCTATGCAAAAAAGAGAAAAAAGAACATCTTACCAAATATAAGTGTCAAAATTTTAAATAGTACCCTATTTAAAAGCAACTATAGAACTCTGAATAAAATCACATCACCAAACACAAATGAGTCTGCCCCGAAAAGCTCTTCATGCATCAGTAATTGGATATTCAAAAACAACGTCTTTCCCGGTAATCTTCCTGTAAACTCCAGAAAACGTCTCCAGCTTGTACTCTGTATTGTTCCTCTCCTTAGGATCCAAGAAAATCTGACAAACATGATGACAGGACAAAAATCAAACATGGTATGGTAACAACTATGTTATAACATAATTTGACCAGACGTTATAATTTACCTTGACAATTTTGGATCCATCAAGACGGTATCTAACACGTTTACCAACAATCTCTGCTGGATACACTACGTCTTCCAGTATGGCATCATGGACAGCTGTGAGTGTTCGGGTGCGAGGTCGCTGAACAGCGGACCCTTTCTTTGGTGGCCTCACTATCCTTCGGGTAGCAATCAGGATGACATCCTGCCACACAATTACAAGAGACCAATGTAAAAGACATACAATGATCACATATCATTTAATCTGGAAACGAGGGCAAACTAGCTAAATCATATTCGCTGATAATTTTTTAAAACTTCAAATTGACAGAGGCATAGTAGCACAATCCAGATTGCACGAAACAACAGTTCAATGACAGATAACAGTCCACATCATTGTAATCAACAAATAAAATGTAAACATATCCCAAGTATGACGTTTTACTATCAATAGATAAGCTTAAGGATCAGTGAATACCTTCCCACTGAATTTCTTCTCCAGCTCTCTAACAAGGCGTAGATGAACCTTACGATAAGCCTTTCTCAATCTATAAGGAACATAAACAACAACGGCTTTGCGATTTCCAGCAACATCCATTTGACTGCACAAGTAGAAAGTATTTAGGAGGGCAAAGAAAGAAACAACAATTCTTTTTTAACAGATGAGCGATGCAATACTATCATACAGTGCTTGGTTTATATAAAGATCTTTCAAGTCACTTTTCAGCTCCTGGTTGGTATTCTCCAAATCAAACAATGCCTGTAGAGAAACGAAACATTACTAGTTTACATTACAAAACTAGAGAATAAGAATCAAATAAACTAAGAAAGCAGTTAAAATGACTAACCTGAGCAACAGTTTCCTCAAATTCGGTAGGTTCAGCATCCTGATCTTTTTGGATTTTCCTCTTCGTAGTGAACATCTTGACAGACCTGGTTTATTCCAATGAGTTAGATTACATATGACAGGAACTATAAATTTAAATTCACCAAGAGCGGCAACCAAAGGTTCCCACTGTAACTTTGCTGGAGAAACCTTATCTTGAAACTCTTATATAAATTGTTCCATCTAATCAATAGAAGGTATATAGAGAATAAAACGGATCATTTTACCGTGCTTATTAATACATAAAGATGAATCAAAGTTCAAATTTCGAAGTCTAGGCATGAAGCAAACACAAGAAAAGCTTCCGAGGCCTTTATAACAAAATGCTAAATGATTTCACATTTCAATCAATCACCAAGTAGACCAGTGACATCACCAGTCTGCTACGTCTATCAACCTCATATCTCTACACACACAAACACATGGCTAACCGCTAACATGCACATTACCATACCACAAAAAATGCCCAAAATTCAGTTATGTAGAAGAACATATTCAAAGAACAATTCCAATAAATTCGCAAGAGCATCAATTACTTATATTGGCCATTGAAAAACATAATTTCCTTTAGATATGAAAGGAACACAATTTTTCTAACAAAAAAGAAATGAATGTGAACATCAGTCCACCGAATACCAAAAATGAGAGCCACTCGGGACATAACAGAACATTAGAATGAAAGAATTTACAATAAAATATCCGCCCCCAAAACCATAGCTAAGGCAAACACAAAACCCCCCCCCAAAGAACAAAAAAACTATCTCACAGAGAGAAATCAAAATTTAGAGTTTCAAATTGCACTAAGTCACAACTCAAACTGAGTAAATTTTATCAACTATAAAATATCTAGCAATGGAGAGAAATAAAAAACTAAAATCAGAACACAACAAGCCAGCAAACCTAACATCAAACAAATTCACTACTCATGAGACATTCTGGTTCATTTAACAACAAATAATAATATAATGGAATCTTGAACCAAGTCTTCTACATATTCATTACAAACTAAAACAACAAACAACAAAAACATTTGCATAAAAAAGACATTAACAGCTTTGGTCTCATACTATACGCATACAAGACCAATAATACACGAAAAAAATAAAGTGAACCCAGTTGATAAAAACGTTAAATAAAACGACCCATTTGGTTTTCGAAACCAAATAAATCTATAATAGAAGCAATGGCGCATGTAAGATTAAAAAAAAAAAAAAAGATTCATTCATGAAACTATTCGATAAAAGAAACATGTGAGAGAAACACAGAGCTTACCAAGCAGCGAAGCAGGCGGCGGCTGTATTGCTGTACGGCGGCCGGTGGAAACCCGAAGGAGTGCTGCTGGTTCTGCTTCACAGAGGAGGAGGTGCAGTGAGTTGGAGACGAGGTTTAATATCACTGGAAAACAGGTAGGGTTATTTGCTTGCCCTACTTTTTTGACGGTTGCGATTGATTGAGAGAGTGATAGTCAATCTCTACCGTTGAATTTACGAGTTAGGTTTTAAATATGTTTAGGTCAATTACAGAAACGTCCTCTAACTTTAATATATTTTAAATGGATAGAGACATTTAGTTTTTATTCATAAACACCCTCTGAGTTGGAAACTTCCATTTGTTATTATTAAGATCAATGTGAAAAGACTATCATGCCCCTCAAAACTCCATAAAAGATCAATGTGCCCTTTAAATAAGAGATTGGAATAATATATTTTATTTATTTACATAGAGTAATTATAATCGTAGAAACGTTTCTATTGACATCTCACTTGTTTAATTTCGACTCATTCGACTTTTATGCATATTTGTTATTATTAACAAATAACAATCGTCGTACATCTGCTAGTAGTAAAAGTGGTTGAACACTTTTCTTTTCACTTTTATGATGGGGGTTTGAATCTCATACTTTCCCTTTAGAAGAAAAGAATTCAAATGTGAAATCTCAATTTCGTTAAAAGTTATAGTTAATGAAGTTATGTTATGTTGCAACATTATAAGGTTTGTACACTACATAAAAAAGACATGAACAACTAATATATCATGATATATTGTTCCAAAATAAGAGAAAATAAAGTTAATCTACTTTAAAGAGTAGAAGAAAACGATCAAATAAACTATTGGTATACACAAAAAATGAAATGAAAAATACTTCATTCACGGAAACTGTTAAAGTAAAATTTTAAGAAATTGGAGGAAACTAAGGGCATGTTCGTTAATATTTTATAAATGCTGTTATTTATTTTTTAAAAATGAAAAATAATGAAAACGCGTTCATCAGCTATATTTTTTAAAGAAAAATAAAATATAAATTATATGTATATATAAATTATATTTTTATATGTATATATAAATTATATTTTTTGTTATTAACAATATACTCTTCTTGACATTATTAAAATATAAATTATTTTTAACATCATTTTAAAAAAATCAATCACATTTAAATTAATTTAAATATAATTTTTATTAAAAGAATTTAATTCAAATTAATTTTACTACACGCAATACTGTTTTTATTCTCACAATATCTCAAAAATATATTTTCAAAACAAAACAATTTCATATGATGCATATTATAATATTATTATTTAAAATCATTTTTTTTTCAAAATATTGTTTTCTATTATTACTGTTGTGCCTTCGGTTGGTTGAAACCTTCGGTGGATGTGGAACCTTCACCTATCGAGCCTGAACCTACAAAATAATATAAAATGTGAGAAGGAGTACTGACCGTGAGTCGGTAACCACTCCTCGACGCTCAAGTCAATATGTGAATAATCTCGACTCTCTAACACCGAACTAATCTAAATCCTACTTCTAAATATGCTCTCCTCTTTATTTCTCAACTCCTTTATCTATTTATAGTGATATTAAGTACTGTTACTAACTGCTGGTGTTGACACCTGACGATTCAGATTGATATGACAATAGATTTGATATTGCTCTGTTCAACACTGAAGAGGGTAATTAAGGGATTGGGTCCACGGTCCACTGAGTCTCTCACGGAGAATGGTTTCCCTTATTCAATATTTTTTTCCTGAGGGGTGCCACGTGCCCCGGTTTCACGTGGCATCATGCTATTGAGTGGTTATTAATAGTGTTACCATTTCCCCCTAATTTCGTATCTTGGGGAACGTGTATTGGAGAGATGAAATTATTTTAATGTTTTTGAAGTCATGTTTCTTAGGAAACGAGATCCTTCACTATCTCGGTGGACGTGTCCTTTGGGAGATGAATCCAGTCCCTCGGTGGACGTGTCCCTTGGGAGACGAATCCATCCATCGGTGGACGTACGCCTTGGAGACGAATCCACCCCTCGGTGGATGCGTGCCTTGAGAGACGAATCGCTTCACGTCGACTGAGGCAATTAACGCCATTTGACTAAGGGGACCTAAAAGGCCGCGTCGGTTTGTTGTTCGATGAAGGTCACTTGATTGATTGACAACTAGTCACCATTAATGATGACTTTACAAATGTCGAGGCTCCATGGTTCGTCAGATCTTGCTTGATCGGACGGTCGAGATGCTTGCTTCTCCTTTTATAAATACATGGCTGAGCTTTTTATCATCCTCACATTTTTCATCCTCCATTTTGCTGCTTCATTTGATGGATGTGGAACCTTTACCTATCGAGCCTAAACCTTGCAAAATAATGTAAAACTTGAGAAGGAGTACCGACCGTGAGTCGGTAACCACCCTCCGACGCTTAAGTCAGTATGTGAATAATCTCGACTCTCTAACACCGAACTAATATAAATCCTAATTCTAAATATGCTTTCCTCTTTATTTCTCAACTCTTTTATCTATTTATAATGATATTAGGTACTGTTACTGAATACTAGTATTGACACCTGGCGATTCAGATTGATATAACGATAAATTTGACGTTTCTCTGTTCAACATTGAAGAGGGAGATTTGACAATAGATTTAGAAAAGTTTTAAACAAAAAGACCACAAGGGGCCTGTAAAAGGCTTGAAACGACAGAAAGAAAAGAAGACCACCGAGGGTTTGATAACACTCGGGCAAATAAACAAAGCCAAAAAGGTTTCATAACTACAGTAAATCAGTCGGAAGCACTCTCCATCTCAGGATCGGTAAGCATCACATCCTCGAGATCAAGGGAGTCCTTGTAACATCCTTAGTTTTGAATAAATATGAAAAATATTGTGTAACTAATATTGAGTATGTGAATGTGATATTTATAGGTTTGAAGAGGTGAAAAATTTAATTAAATATATGTATTTTTGGGAATACAAGTGGACCAATTGGAACGGTCCAAAACGGTGCTTGGAAGACAAGGATAGTAGGCATTGCGACTTAGAGCCGCGACTTTTAAGTCGCAAGGCAAGTCGCGAAGACCAAAAGAGGAAAATTCAACCCGAGAGTGACGCGACTTAGAGCCGCGACTTACAAGTCGCGAGTAAAGTCGCGAAGGACAAGAGGAAAATTCAACCCGAGAGTCTGGCGACTTGAGCCGCGACTTACAAGTCGCGAGTCAAGTCGCGACAACTAAAAATTTTTTTAAAAAAATATAGAGCACCGAGTGATTGAAGCGGTGCCACTTCAAATAGATAACAGAAATAGAAAGTGAGCAGAAGCTCATAAGCAGAACAAAGAAACCATAGCTCGGGGAGAAGAGAGAAGAGGAGAGAGAAAGAAGAGAGAGAAAGGAAAGAAGAGGAGAAGAAGAAGAAGAAGAGGAAGCAGAAAAGAGAAGGAGAAGAAGGAAAAGAGAAAAATGAAAGGGTATATAGGTTCAGTGTACACTAGTTTTCGAATTTTCAGTTTTCCAGAATATTTCGGATTGATTGAATTTTATTAATGTTAAGTTATTTGAATTATATTGATTATAGTTTATAGTTTAAAATTGATTTTGGAATAATTTGAATTACAATATAGTTTATATCTGAAATATTGATTGTGAATAATATTAGGAATTGATTTTAATACGTTTTGATTCTAATATTGTTATGAAAAATATTGTTAAAGGTGATTTTGATTATATAATATTTGTAAAATGTATCGAAAAATAATTTTGGGGCATTTTGATTTAATATTAGTTGTGAAATATATTCGATTATGATTTTGAATTGATTTGATGTGAAATATACGTGAACAGTAATGCCGCCGTGAACAGTCAACGGTGGGTGCCGCTTGTGGGCCCCACGTGAACAGATGTTGAACAGTACATATGAATAGTATCGTATACGCATGAACAATACCGTATACATATGAACAGTAACCAGGCATCTCCTATAAATAGCTCCCATTTGTGAATCAAAAGAAGAAGAAAGAAGAGGAAGAAGATCCAAGAGAGAGAGTTCGGCTGAGTTCGTTCCAGCAGCTCTTAGTTACGGCCTAGGGCCAATTTTCACCATTCTTCACTCTCCAAAATACCAACCATCATCATCAAACACCAACACATTATTGGTTTCACGATTACATCGATTATTCATCAAGAAAGACGAAGATCTGCGGAAGAGAAGACTCAACCGGACCAAAGCGGATTTCGACTCTACACGTCTCCGAATATGTTGTATTGCATCCCTTTTCTTTTCTTTATGTTTATTCGATTGTATGAGTAGTTAATTTTGTTGTTAGGTAGTTGTAGGATCCATGAACGGATTTGAATATTTGATTATGTAATATTTTCTATGTGTTATTTCATGATATTGATTTTGAGCTTATTTTATATTATTACTTTATGTTCAATTCTTGTGTTTTGCGATTGCGAAAGTAGATTGCATGCTCGTTGATGAGAACCGATTTGATATTTATTGTAATATTATATGAGAAATCATTGAAATTGCAATAGAGCTTAATTGACTCAAGAATCAATACTAGGTTAGTTTCGATAAGAAATTACTTAATTAACCTTTGTATTAGATTAACGACGGTTTTCAATTAAATGTATTCTAGGACCAATAGGTGTATTTTATTGAATTCACATACTATTGCGAGACCAATACAATGTGGTGTGACCTTAGTTGAAGAAGTCTTATCATGTTAATAACGTGCTTCATAATAGTCAATGTTTCCTTATCCGAGATTGGGACCGTGTGACCACCTAACTTTCCTTCCATTTGAATTCGTCTCGCTTATTTAATTGTTTTAATTGTTAATTTTAGTTTAATCAAATCTCAAACATCACTTGATTGATTTATTTTATTGCATTAGGTAATCTTTAATTTATAGAATTAGTTCTACCACTTCTTTGTGGATTCGACTCTGTACACACGAAAATTTTATTACTTCGACACATCCTACACTTGAGATTTATTCCCACGCGTTTGAGCGTATCACCCACTAAGTAATCTGCTTAGCGTGTTAAGTTTTCTCACACGTAAGTAAAAGAGGTTCCAAAGGAGACAAAGACAAAGAAGAGTAGAGACTGCAGGAGCAGAGTCCAGAGTCACATTGTTCCTATACATATTTGGTAGTCCTTTTGTAATAAGTATATATGTTTTAATACAACATGCATATACAGAAAATGTTTGTACATATTTGAAGAAATTTCGCTGTGTAAATATTTTATTATATGTTTATGTGATTTAAATATTTATAAATTATATTTTAATAAATTGATTTGGTAAGTCGCACTAAATTTAGAAGGGTGCGCAAAAATGATTTAAGAATTTAGAAGTGTTGATTTTTATGAATTTTAATTGTAAATAGGTTTTGGAAAGTCAGAAAAACAGAGAAAACTCTGACAAGATTTTCAGAAATTTATTTGAACCATTTTCAAATTTTTTTTATATAGTTTTAAGTTATGGTTATATAAGAGTAAAATAGAGATTTCGGTATATGGTAGCGCTCCCTGATTCAGTATGAGTGGATTGGGTTAGGGGGTGTTACAGTCCTCCTCCACAGCTGGTTCACCAGCATCTTAGGTGGCACCACCTCTGGCCCATTCTTCAGCTCGGATCTCCTCTAAATTTACAAAGTCAAAATTCGGATCTACCCTCGAGACAAGGTACTCGGTATCGGTAGCTCCCCGCTCGAACTCTTCATCGATGGCCTTCGTGTGCTCGGAGGACCTAACCCAACGATCAATCGCCCTTTCAGGGAGCTCCCTTTGGAGGCGCTTGACTAGAGCGTGAGCTTTCCTGAGCCATTCTTTGTACTCGGTGGCTTTGACCCCTTTTCCAGCAGCAGCTTTTCTAGCTTCAGCAAGAGCCTCCGAACTCGCCAACTGAGCCCTCAGACTGGTGATTTCGCTTTTGGCTTCTCCGAGCTTTCTCTCGAGCGAGCTGCACATGTTCTTTTTAATCACCATCCTTGATTCCATTTTCTGTAAGCCCTGGTTTAGCTGCAAGAGCCTCATCTTCTGGTTGCGCTAATTACCGATCGCCTGAAATCAGGAAAGCGCATATAATACAAAAAATATAGTATTACGCATGTATATATATGTTAAAACAATGCAATGGGCACATACCGTCCACAACTGGCCAGCAACAATGCGCGCTTTATCATCATTCGAAAGCTTGCCCGCAACGCCACCATCACTAGATTTCATAAAATTCCTAGCATAAGAGCACATGAAATCCACCGAATTTTCTAGAAAAAAAGGACCATCGGAGCCAGTCTGCCCGGTGGAAGTCCTCCTAGGAGTGTGCATCGGTGGAGGCCTGCTGGCGTTGTCACCACTGGTCCTCTCCTCCGAGTGAGACGGGTCACCGTGTTCACCACTACCAAGATGTGGACTTACTTTCCTAAACCTGGGAGGCTTCACCTTTAAAGGCCTCACATCCTCGGCCACGACCTCCTCAGAGTGATGAGAGTCATATCTTTCCACAGAAGTTAGGGTGCGTTTCAAGGGACTGGCCTTCAGGAATTCTTCAGGGATTGCTGCCCCCCGAGATGACTTCGATAGAACTCGACAAGTCCTCTTAGCACCCATCGGGGCTTTTCCCTTATCAGCTCTTGAGGACGCCATCCCTCTTGGCTTCCCTACTAATTTTTCTAGTAAAAATGAAACAAATCACGCATCACGATCATATAAACGTCAAGAATAAATAACGAGAAATGATAAGGAAATAAAGGTAACGAAGGGAATCGAGCCGCCGAGAGGGTCTCAGAGTTACCTTTTTTCCCTATACTTCTTCCGGCGTTGAACAATCTTAAGGCAGTAGGCTCAGGAATGAATTCGAACGAACTCAGCAACCGTTCGTTCAAAAAGGTAATCCACATGCCGTTCTCTACTTTGAATGTTCCATGCAATATCAATGTGTTAACGTTCCTCTAGGAGTTAATTGATTCTCATGAAGGCGCTTCCAAACCGCTGAAAAAAATAGAACAAATACTAATAAATAAAATACAAGTAAATAAAGCAAAAATGTAATGGTGGAATCTAAACACCGACCTCACTCTCATAGGCCTTCATCCGATGGTCAACTCCCTGCCCCAGTCGGTGGCGAGGAACTAAGTCTTTTTCCATTCCTTGTTGGAGCGTTCGGAGTCGTGAGCATGCTCGGACTCCGTCTCCTCAAAATCCCCAAGAGGAGGGGACTTCGAAACACTGCTCTCGGATGACACTAACCTCGAATCGGAGGACATTGAAGTAATGAAAAATGAAAAAAAAAAATAGAACTCACCTGTGGGAGGTGTCCACCGAAGGAAGCAGCAAAATGGAGGAGGAAAAAATGTGAGGATGATAAAAAGCTTAGCCATGTATTTATAGAAGGAGAAGCAAGCATCTCGACCGTCCGATCAAGCAAGATCTAACGAACTATGGAGCCTCGACATTTGTAAAGTCATCATTAATGGTGACTAGTTGTCATCAATCAAGTGACCTTCATCGAACAACGAGCCGACGCGACCCTTTAGGTCCCCTTGGTCAAACAACATTAATTGCCTCGGTCAACGTGAAGCGATTTGTTTCCCAATGCATGCGTCCACCGAGGGGTGGATTCGTCTCCCAAGGGACATGTCCACCGAGGGATTGGATTCATCTCCCAAGAGATGAAATTATTTTAATGTTTTTGAAATCATATTTTTTGGGAAACGAGATCCTTCACTATCTTGGTGGATGTGTACCTTGGGAGATGAATCCAGTCCCTCGATGGACGTGTCCATTGGGAGACGAATCCACCCCTCGGTGGACGTGCACCTTGGGAGACGAATCCACCCATCGGTGGACGTGCACCTTGGGAGACGAATCCACCCATCAGTGGACGTGTGCCTTGGGAGACGAATCGCTTCACGTCGACCGAGGCAATTAATGCCATTTGACCAAGGGGACCTAAAGGGTCGCATCGGTTCGTTGTTCGATGAAGGTCACTTGATTGATTGACAGCTAGTCAACATTAATGATGACTTTACAAATGTTGAGGCTTCATGGTTCGTCAGATCCTTGCTTGATCGGACGATCGAGATGCTTGCGTCTTCATCTATAAATAGCTGAGCTTTTTATCATCCTCACAATTTTCCTCCTCCATTTTACTGCTTCCTTCGGTGGACACATCCCGAAGGTGAGTTCTATTTTCTTTTCCATTTTTCATTACTTCAATGTCTTCCGATTCAAGGTTAGTGTCATTTGAGAGCAGTGTTTCGGAGTCCCTTCCTCTTGAGAATTCTGAGGCGACAGAGTCTGAGTATGCTCACAACTTCGAACGCTCCCTTCATTCGGAGTCTTCGCTTCCCCCAGGCATCATTCGAGGGTACAACTCTAAAGATTATTATAGGGGCAGTTGTAGTTCGATTGATTTGCGATCAATCATGTGCCCAAGAATTTGATAAATCATTCGAAGTTGGTACTATATAAGGAGGAGTTTTCAATCCCCCTAGAGGTAGGGCCTTAGGCTCCCCAAAAAAAGGGAAAGAGCCACCGATCTCAAACCTGGGTTGGCAGCTATTAACCTCGCCTTCTTAGAACTTGAGGTTAGACTTCTCCCTCCAACCTTTCCTCGACGCTTTCTGAGGGACATAGGGTTGGCTCCCGCCCAAATCAGTCCGAATGGCTGGTGAGTCTTGATCGGTATGTGGTCCCTGTGGAGAGTCCTGGGGATTGATACCGATCCTTCTTTTGCCGAAATCCAGCATTGCTATAAACTGGCTCCTCATACCCGTTGGGGTGACGGTTGGTGGTACTTGGCCAGCTGGACTAAGCAGGCGGGTGAGGCTCTCATTACAGCAGGACTTCCCAGCTCCAACAAGGAATGGAAAATGACTTGGTTCGTCGCCACCGACTGGGGTAGGGAGTTGACCATCAAAAGAAGGCCTGTGAGAGTGAGGTTGGTGTTTAGCTTCCCATGTTAGTATGCTTTCTTAATGCTTCATCTTTTGATGCTTGCTTTGCTTGGTGGACGATATCCACAATTACATTTTTGCTTTATTTACTTGTATTTTATTTATTATTATTTGTTCTATTTTTTCAGCAGGTTTGAGAGCGCGTTCATGAGAATCAATTAACTCCACAGGAACGTCAACACATTGATATTGCGTGGAACGTTCAAAGTAGAGAACGACATGTGGATTACCTTTTAAACGATCATTTGCTGAGTTCGTTCGGATTCATTCCTGAGCCTACTGCCTTAAGATTGTTCAACGCCGGAAAAAGTAGAGAGAAAAAAGGTAACTCTGAGACCCTCTCGGCGGCTCGATTCCCTTCGTTACCTTTATTTCCTTATCATTTCTCGCTGTTTATTCTTGTCGTTTATATGATCGTGATGCGTGATTTGTTTCATTTTTACCAGAAACATTAGTAGGGAAGCTAAGGGGGATGGCGTCCTCAAGAGCTGATAAGGGAAAAGTCCCGGTGGGTGCTAAGAGGACTTGTCGAGTTCTACCGAAGTCATCTCGGGGGGCAGCAATCCCTGAAGAATTCCTGAAGGCCAGTCCCTTGAAACGCACCCGAACTTCTGTGCAAAGATATGACTCTCATCACCCTGAGGAGGTCGTGGCCGAGGATGTGAGGCCTTTAAAGGTGAGGCCTCCCTAGGTTCAGGAAAGTAAGTCCACATCTTGGTAGTGGTGAATACGGTGACCCGTCTCACTCGGAGGAGAGGACCAGTGGTGATAACGCCAGCAGGCCTCCACCGATGCACACTCCTAGGAGGACTTCCACCGGGCAGACTGGCTCCGGCGGTCCTTTTTTTCCAGAAAATTCGGTGGATTTCATGTGCTCTTATGCTAGGAATTTTATGAAATCTAGTTACGATAGCATTGCGGGCAAGCTTTCAAATGATGATAAAGCGCGCATTGCTACTGGCCAGTTGTGGACGGTATGTGCCCATTGCATTGTTTTAACATACATATACATGCGTAATACTATATTTTTTGTATTATATGCGCTTTCCTGATTTCAGGCAATCGGTAATTGGCGCAACCAGGAGATGAGGCTCTTGCAGCTAAACCAGGGCTTACAGAAAATGGAATCAGAGATGGTGATTAAAAAGAACATGTACAACTCGCTCAGAGAAAGCTCGGAGAAGCCAAGAGCGAAATCACCAGTCTGAGGGCTCAGTTGGCGAGTTCGGAGGCTCTTGCTGAAGCCAGAAAAGCTGCTGCTGAAAAGGGGGTCAAAGCCACCGAGTACAAAGAAAGGCTCAGGAAAGCTCACGCTCTAGTCAAGCGCTTTGAAGGGAGCTCCCTGAGAGGGCGATTGATCGTGGGGTTAGGTCCTCCGAGTACACGAAGGCCATCGATGAAGAGTTCGAGCGGGGAGCTACTGATACCCAGTACCTTGTCTCGAGGGTAGATCCAAATTTTGACTTTGCAAAGTTAGAGGAGATCCGAGCTGAAGAATGGGCCAGAGGTGGTGCCATCTAAGATGCTGGTGAACCAGCTGTCCTCCTTTAATCTCGAGGATGTGATGCTTACCGATCCTGAGATGGAGAATGCTTCCGACTGATTTGCTATAGTTATGAAACCTTTTTGGCTTTGTTTATTTGCTCGAGTGTTATCAGACCCTCGGTGGTCTTCTTTTCTTTTGTCGTTTCGAGCCTTTTGTAGGCCCCTTGTGGTCTTTTTGTTTAAAACGTTTCTAAGTATTATGTTTCGGACGTGAATTATTGTATACATGTTTGCATTTATCTAGCTTTATGTGCGATCTTTTGATCTTTGGACCGTGGTCCAACCTTGGGTCGTCACCCTCGATATTCATCCAGTCAGACATTTGATCTCTATAATCAGTTGCTCTTTAGCAGCATAATTGAGATTACTCGGCCACTATTGACTAGTTTCATTTATGTTGATCTTGGAAAAGTAGATGATCACTGTTGATTGCAAAAATAAAATTCTTAGAAACCGAAACATACATTGCCACCATCACTCAGTGGGTAATAACTTAGTAAGGCATAATAAAGCATAAAAAGTGTTAAGTACTACTTTAGGCATATATCCACCGAGGTAAGTGTCAGACGAGCTATTAGGGAAAATATTTCTTGAGGTGTTCGACATTTCATGGACTTTTCAAAGGGTTTCCACCGAGCGTGCTGAGTCAGCAAGTGCCCTTCCGTCCTTCGGAGATGACCTGGTATAGTCCCTCCCAGTTATCTCCAAGGGTGCCATCCGAGGGGTTTTTGGTACTTGGAAGGACCTTTTTTAGAACCAAGTCCCCCGTTCTAAACCTCCAAGTGTGGACCTTAAAGTTATAATACTTTGCGACTTTTTGGCGCAGAGCTGCCACCCGAATGTTCGCTTTCTCTCTCCTCTCTTCTAACTCGTCAAGTGCCGCTCTGAGTTCTAGCTCGTTGTCAGTGAGTTAGTATTCCTCCACTCTCCTAGTTCGAATGGTTACCTCTGTCAGTAATACAGACTCCGTACCAAATGTAAGAGAGAATGGGGTTTCCCCCGTAGTTGTGTAGGGGGTTGTCCTGAGCGCCCATAATACCTCAGAGAGCTTATCCACCCAGGCACCTTCCTTTGATTCTAATTTGCATTTTAGGAGATGTTTAATGGTTTTGTTCGCTGCCTCTACCTGTCCATTAGTTTGGGAATGAGAAGAAGACGCGAAACGAACATCAATCTTGTGTGTCTCACAAAGTGCTCTGAAAGTGCGGTTGTCGAACTAGGGTTCCATAGGTCGGTGACAATGGCTTCAGGAACTCCAAAACGGTATATGATTGACTTTTTGACAAACTCGACAGCCTTTTGTTCGGTAATGCATGCCAGAGCTTTAGTTTCTATCCACTTGGTAAAATAATCTATCCCCACAATAGCATACTTCTTCTAGGAGGATCTTGTGGGTAAAGGCCCCACTATATCCAGTCCCCATTGGGCGAATGGCAAAGGAGCGGCCATGGTTGTGAGCTCTTCGGCTGGTAGCCTCGGTATGTTTGACGTTCTTTAACAACGATCACACTTCTTTGCATACTCAGTTGCATCTCTGAACATGGATGACCAGTAATATCCTTAGCGAAGGATTCGGTGGCCCAGAGTCCACCCTCCAGAGTGGCTTCCACAAACTCCCGCGTGAACTTCAATAAGCACTAGTTCTACTTCCGTAAGTGCGAGGAACCTTAAGAGGGGATGTGAGAAAACTCTTCTATACAAGTACTCATCTTGGAGTGTGTATCTTGGTGTTTGGTGCAATGATCCTCCTTGCCACCGCCTTCTCGTAGGGGAGCTGCCCATTGAGCAAATATTGCTTGATTGGATCCATCCAAGGATGAAGATGCAGTGGGATGCTCGGAGGTGGTGATCACCTCTTTTGCATTTATGCTCTGGGTCGATAGCTCTAACACCACAACTACTTTAGGGAGCTTTGCGACAGTAGTTGATGCCAACTTAGCGAGTGCGTCCGCCTAGGAGTTTCTCTCTAGCGAGATTCTCACGAAGGGGCACCGCAGGAACTTTTCCCGGAGGGTTGTCACCGCGCTAAAGTACTTCATCATCATCTCATCCTTCGCTCGGTAGTCGTTATTCACTTGGTTCACTATTAATTGAGAGTCATTGTAAATGAGCAAAGATTCGATCCTGAGTTCTAGTGTTACTCTAAGTCCTTGTATCAGGGCCTCATACTCCGCAATGTTGTTGGTGGCACGTAACTCAAATCTCAAAGCTAACTGCGTTACCGTTCCATTTGGAGCTTGAATGACTATTCCTGCTCTACTTCCATGTCTGTTGGATGACCCGTCGATGAAAAGCTTCCAATTTGAGGCCTGCGTGTCGACTACTAAGGCAACGTCCTTCATAGTTAATTCTGGGATGAAATCGGCTATTGCTTGCCCTTTGATGGCGTTTCGAGGTCTGAATGAAATATCAAATTCACTAAGTTCTATCGACACTTGATCATCCGGCCCGATGCCTCCAATTTCTGCATCACTTATCTGAGTGGGTGCCTCGTGAGTACCACAATGGGATGAGCCTAGAAATACGGTCAGAGCCTCCGAGCCGTTGTTATCAGGGCCAAGGCAAGCTTCTCAATTTCATTGTACTTCGTCTCCGGACTTGTCATTGCCTTGCTTACATAGTAGACTGCTCGTTGTGTCCCTTGGTTATCCCTGATCAATACCGAGCTTACTGCCTCAGGGGACGCTGTTAGATATAGGTAGAGTGTCTTCCCCATCTGAGGTTTAGACATCATTGATGGACTCGTGAGGTAATGCTTCAGTTCCTGAAAAGCTTTTTCACACTCTGGAGTCCATATGTTGGAGGTGTTCTTCTTCAGCGCTCGGAAAAAGAGGAGACACCAATTGGTTAGGTGGGAAACGAACCTTGAAAGGGCAACAATAAGTCTAGTGAGGCCCTGATCGCCTTGATTTTGTCCGTATTCGCTTCGATGCCACGTTGGTGCACCATAAAACCAAGGAACTTCCCAGAGGTCACGCCGAACACGCATTTCTCTTGGTTAAGGCGCATGTTATACCGCCTGAGAGTGGCAAAGGTCTCCTCAAGTTCCACTTGGTGGTTATCGGCCTCCAAGGACTTTGTCAACATATCGTCGACGTAAACCTCCATGTTTCTTCCAAGCTGCGGAGCGAACATTCGATTCACGAGTCTCTGATATGTTGCCCCTGCATTTTTCAATCCGAAGGGCATCACTCGGTAGTAATACATCCCTTTGTCGGTGACAAATGCCTTTTTATCTTCATCGAATTCTAGCATCTTAACTTAGTGTCCGGTCGTAGAATCGACCAGCTGATCAATTCTCGGAATAGGGAAACAATTCTTGGGGCATGCTCGGTTGAGATCAGTAAAGTCCACGCATATTCTCCATCAGTTGTTCTTATTCCTCACAAGCACCACATTTGAGAGCCACTGATTGTACTCTAGAGGTCGGATGAATCCCGCGATTAACAATTTATGAACCTCGGCTTCGATGGTTCGGTACCTCTCTGCATTAAACGATCTCCTCTTTTGGTAGACGGGTTTAGAGTCACTACGTACGCTAAGTCTGTGGACTGCCACTTCCGGGTCGATTCCTGGCATATCCTGGTGACTCCAGGCGAATATGTTAGAGTATTGCTTTAGGAGCCTCACTAATCTCGAGCGAACTTCGGTGGTGAGTGTCGTCCCTACCAACACAAATTTATGAGGTTCCTCCTCCCGGAGTGAAACTCACTCAAGAAATTCCCAGAAAGTTTGGAAGTTATATCCCTTGGGTCGAGACTAGTTACTTCGGCTCCACCGAGCTCCTCGTTCTACTGCTTTTGAAGCAGGAGTCTAAGGGATCTTCCGGATTATTTCATGAGCCTTCTGTTCTTCGCTTGATTGGTCCATCTACCGTGACCACCAGAGAGTTCCCTGTGGGAGTGGCTAAACTCTGCCCTATCTCCACACATCTTTGGTATTCTCCTTAGTTTGCCTTCATCTCCCATTCTCCATTGTTGGTTGGGAACTTCACTTTCATGCAGTAGACACTGCTCACCGCTCGTAACTCGTAGATAGTTGGTCTTCCTAATAACACATTGAAAGGGAATGGTATATTTATGACCTGAAACGTAATCCAGAGAGTTCTAGTTCGGGGTCGAATGTCGAACCGGACGGGGAGGTCCAATTGCCCCAAGGGTTTGGTCCTATGTCCACTTATCCCCCTGATACAATACCAAGTGGCTTGCAACTGCTCCACCTTATATCCCAATCGTTCCACAATATCCCAATGTACGATGTCGGTGGAGTTCCCATGGTCAACCAAAACTCTCTTGACCGTACGATTGGCGATCTTAACTGTTACTACCAAGGCGTCACAATGGGGATATCTGACCCCTTCAGTGTCTTCTGAGGAGAATGCTATTAGCGCCAGTTTTGTGGTTGAACTCCCTGTTATGCACACATCAAGAGAGGGAAGAACAGCCTCCGCTATCTTCCTGTTAATTCTGATATGATATAGTTTGTAGGTTCCTCATCATCAGACGAAGGTCCCTTGACCTCTTGTTTATCGTTTCCCCCTAGCTGAACTTTCATGTTGGAGCCACCGCACACGGAGTTTTGTAGTTGTCTGTTCCGCATCAACTCTTCAATTTGCTCCTTCAAGTTGAAGCAATTCTTTGTTTCATGCCCGTGATCACGGTGGAACTCGCACCGCCACCGTGGGTCTCTTTGCTCGAGGGGTGTCTTCATGGGACCAGGCCACCTAAGAAGTTTCACTACTCGAGCCTTTTCGAAGACTTTTTCCATTGGCAGTTTCAACGGCGTATATTTGTCAACTTGCTCCTCGATAGTTTAGTCCTCTTGGAGGCCTAACCGATGTTCACTTGGGTGTCTGTTTCTGGAGTTTTCGACTTCGTCTTCGCGTACTTATTGACCAGGGTTTCTTCTGATTTGAGAATGGCTGGTTCTTCCTGACTTTTTCCTTTGATTCCGCTGATTTCTTCTGCAGTTGCATACTTTTCTGCGCGTTCCATTAACTCCCTGTATTAGGATGGTCCGTTCTTTGACAAGGACCAAGAGAGGCGTCCGTATCTCAATCCTTCCGTGGAAGCCATTAATGCTCTCATGTCGCTGAAATTCTGCACCTGCCGCGCCGCATCTTGAAACCTCTTTATGTTGGGTTGTTGCTTCACGGAGGCTAGATGAATTATGTGCCTCCTTCGGTGCCGACTACCTGCAAATCCTATTTTGAATTCCCTCTGGAGCTCCGCGAAGTTTGAAGTACTTCGTCTTCGTAATCCCCGTCCTCGCATCCCCTACATGCATAAGAGGGAATATCTTGCATTTCAGCGCGTCGAACGCCCCTTGCATGTTCATCCAGTGTAAATACGCATCCAAGTGGTCGTCGAGATCTCCGATCCCGTTGTAACAGCACATGTCTTTCCTTGGTATCTTCATATCATGGGGGATCTCAGCCAGGGATATCTCCTCAGTGAACGGGCTTTCACGTTCCTCTCTTTTCCGAGCCACTCTGTCTCTTCCGTATGCTCGCACCTGCAGGTCTTCGACCTGGTCCATCACATATCTCAGCCACGGGTCTAAATCGGGTGCTTATGCAGCTCGATTTGCTTCCCGAACTTCTCTCTGGTGGACTTCGTGATCTCTCTCGAAGGCTTCCCTCAGAAGGTTCATCCCTCGGTGCCTTACTCTCCGTCTATCCGCAGGGTCTGAAATGTAGTCATCTCTATTTTCACGTGAGCGAGTTATTCCTCCATCCCGTTATCCTCGCCTTTGGAGCGGGTGATCGAAGTTTATTGGTTCATCGCCTCCCTCTGACCAATCTCCGCTACTGTTCACCCCCATACTTGTCCTCGATTGGACCTCATCGGGGTCAGCTTCACGCTCAGCTCCCACCATGTTTATAACTCGTACTAAGTTCCGGGTCAGGGCATGTACCTGTGTTTCTAAGTTTCGAATTTGCGGATTGTCTGGCAGAGGGAAGAATTATGGCACGGGCAGCGGTTACAAGTTCTGCGGATAGTGGTATTGGTAGCGGTCATACGGATATCCTCATTATGCCGGTGGTGGCATTCCGTGGTAAGGATTTGGGTACGGCGGGTAGTGATTAGTTGGAGGATAAACTGGGTACTGCTGGTAATATTGATGATCTCTAGGTGGTGGGTCAGGCTGACCCTCAACGTTTCTGTACTGCAAATAATCTGTGTTGATGTTCAGCATCCCCTGACTATTATTCTGATCATCCATGGTTTTCCGCGGAGGCGTAGTAAGTTCACGCCCTCCTTTTAGCGCTTACTGTTGTGCCTTCGGTTGGTTGAAACCTTCAGGTGGATGTAGAACCTTTACCTATCGAGCCTGAACCTGCAAAATAATGTAAAACGTGAGAAGGAGTACCGACCGTGAGCCAGTAACCACCCTCCCACGCTCAAGTCAGTATGTAAATAATCTCGACTCTCTAACACCGAACTAATCTAAATCCTACTTCTAAATAATTACCATACGCATTTTCAGATTCAAAAAATATAAAATCAATATCGGTTCAAATTAGAAACGAAAACAAAAAACATTAAAATTTGATTCATACTCTTTTATTATTATTTTTAGGGATATTCCTATTTTCCACCCTCACGATTCAATCAATAATAGTTTACCCCCTCACGTTTCAAAAATAGACATTTTTCCCCCTGACATTAACTTTTCATCCATGACGTTAACTTCACGATTCAGATTTGATGGACGGTGGAGATCCAATCTAGACTAAAAAAAAAAAAAAAAGCTTTATAATTTTTTTTTTAAGAATAAATAATCTTTACCGTCCATCCCACCTCAGATGGACGGTAGAGATCTAATCTTTTTTTATTATTATTTTAACTATTCATTTTATTTTTACCTTTACCATTTTGCCTATTTACTATTAACGGAACAGTAATTTCATGAATGAAAGTTAACGTCAAGGAGAAAATGTCTATTTTTAAAACGTGAGGGAGGTAAACTATCGTTGATTGAATCGTGAGGGGGGAAAATAGGAATATCCCCTATTTTTATTATTATTATTATTATCGATATTAATAATTGTTATTACATATAATTTATAAATCTATCAATAGAAGAGCTTCCAATGAGTAATGAACAAAAAAAAAAATACGGTTTTATGGGTCCAACAAACTTATCACATGATATGTAGTATGGATATCACGTATGATTAGATGACGCATTGTATTCATATTATATCTCATACAATTAGTAGACGGCGACCCATGGTTTATCGACCTATAAAATCACATTAAATTTGCAATACTACAAAGTCGATACAGTACATAGAAAGAACATGAACAACTCTCATGTCATGATATATTAAAGTAGATTGAACAAAGTAGGAGAAAATGATGTGAACAAGGTCGATAAAGACGTGGAAGAAAATAAACGTATTAATTGACTAATATAAGTGATTCAGTATACACAAAAATAGTAGACGTAGCTTCCTCCATAGAAGAAACTATACGAGTATCAGAGACATTGGAGGAAACCAAGTTGATAGAAACATAAAAGACCCATAGTTTTGTCGCACAGGGTTGATAGGAACATAAAATGTGATCCAGTTAGTTGAACTCGTCCTCAAGTGAAAAACAAAGGTGACATGTTTCTCGGCGTGTGGATGATTACACCGGAAAGGAAAACTGTGTTTTTAAATATCTAAAAGCAAGTTACTGGTGGATATGTTATTAAAACGCCACTCAGACAGGAAATACTAGCAATAGGTTTGGCTACACGAGTAACAACCAACCAACTCGATTTTATTTTCAGAGATTTTTTTTTTTTAATTATCTTTAATAACCATATGCTAATGCAATTCACATGTAAAGGAAATACACCAAAATGATTTCTTATACATCAACTAAGATAGTTGATGTGATCATAAGTATAATCCAACAGTAACCACATCTCTTAACGAAGTTGGGGTGTCGAATTTGACTCCTGGTCCCCCAAGTCAAAAAAAAAAAAAATACGGTAGTTAATGACCTTGGACATGGATCAGAAATTTTTTTAAGACTTATGCTCCATAGAGCAAGTTTGATGTGTGCATTTTGAGCCAATCAAGTAATAGGCTTCAATAAGTCAACAAAAAAAAAAAATAGGCTTCAAATGATCGCAGAGATAACCTGGCGGTAACTATACCTCTCAACGAAGTTGAGGTTACGCGTTCGAATCCCCCGCCCCCAAGTCAAAAAAAAAAGGAAAAGAAAAAGTAATAGGCTTCAATGATAACTACTTAAATTATCTAGCCATGAAAGTATAACTGCCGCACCTTTCTCCCACGAACTATCTAACATCATGTCATGAGCAACCCCTTCAACACAAACTGGCGAAACACCGTAAAACCTGCCTGTTTCATTGAGTCCTTCCGCATCCTGAAAAATGCTTCAAATCAGTAAACATGCAACAGAGAGAGCAGACTAGCAGTACATATATGATATATTGCAGAAGCAATGGTAAAAGTAGATTTTCGGAGTCATGGTTCAAAAATACTCCTAGAAAGTAGATGTTTTGAAAATGACTCGCATACCATTCCAGAGAACGCATAAATTAGACATTTCCTTAATTTCAAGACTTTGAACTGACTTTTATAATTATTTTTTTGGATACAATCCAACTAAACAACGATTTTTCTTTTTAAATTGTGAATCAAGTATTTCACGAAACAAGAGGACTGACTTCTTATGGATTGAGAATCAAATGCTTCGTGGACCAGAAAGCATATCGGTGACTGTAGCAGTCTTTGGTATGGCATTAGATTAAAGATAAGTAGTTGGATGGAAAAAGCTTTTTGTCAGATATGAATTTACCACTATGAAGTCATCTTTTGCACCCACGACAAGAACTTCGAGAGAAGATTTTGGCACCGAAGGAACCGGAAGTGATGCATTTAGCTTCCTCAGATCAAACAATGGCATCCTGGAACTTTCTTTCATTAACTCCTGATAACTGCAAGAAAGGTAGATCAATGAAATGGAATAGAAGATTTGCCCAAAGGGAAGTTACTAAATAACAATAGAAGAAATCGAAACTATGATAAACTTTTGTTCAGGGTCATCAGGTTAGAGTCCTCTATGCTTCATTTTCACACCAAAAAAATAAAAAAAAAATTCAGTACGCTCGAAACTGTTCAAAGTCTAATGGCCTAGAGGTAATCAAGGCCAAGCCACCATCTATCGGTAATCATTAGGATATAAAGTAAAATAGTCTGGAGTTATGATGTATTACAATGAAATTGATCCACGTGTGGTCATGAACAAAGATACTTAAAAACTGAATTTTGCAAAATTCACATGATGACTAGCCATCTGTAAAATATATCAATACTGTGATTTTGGTAAAAGTACTAAGCAAAGTTCATCAACAAATTTTTCACTGGTATGTATTGGCTCTATAGAAAATTCATAGGAAAGGTTTTCACAGCGGAACTGAAGTTCTAACTCCATGCACAATAAGGTCATACAAGAAAGGATTTTGTCTTGGCAATCTAGTCCTATCGACGTCAAATGAAGGCTAAAACGAGTGGCAATTTTCTTGTGGTCAACAGTTGTCACTTCACACATTCTCACCATGACATTATCAGTTATTCTATAAAGCAATACAAGCCATATTGCCTATTCGTTTACTATCTCCAGTACAAGCTACACTACCGACTTACCGACTTGTCTTTTATTTGCATTACAAGCTACACAAGCACAGTTACAATGAAAGGATTGCAATAATAATTTGGAATATTCATGTGATCATTTCAAAGGAAAAAAATAAATTAAAAGTATGAAAATACAGAAAAGAAAATCTGATATAAAATTAGACATGGTTTTCCTTATGATTAGTATATATTTACCATATTTTGTCTTCTATATACAGAGCTGTCCAAGGACGTACCCAGAATATTTTGCTACGGTGGGCTAAAACAAAAGTAAATTTTTTTTTTATTGAACATCAATTATACGAAGAAATTTCATTCATTGAAAACCAAAGATAAAACAAAATACCCCTCAAAATGTATATATTAAAGAAAGTACACTTACTTTCAATAAGATAATAAAAAAAATGCAATTAAATACAAATAAGCTTTATTTAAACTTTATCTTGCGAGATTTAATACAATTAAACTCATCTATTATATGTTTTAAGTCAAAGGTATCAGCAATCTCCCTTTCAATATATATGACCATGCAATCTGTCAGAAAATCATCCTCCATCTTACTGCAAAGTGGTGTTTTGACAAGATTCATAGCAGAAAATGCTCGTTCTATTGTTGTTATGGATACAGGAAGAGTTAAGACTAAACGGATCAATTTATCAATCAAAGTGTAGCGTTCTGACTTTTTTGTTTCCGCCAAACATTGACATAATTCTGAGAGAGAAGCAAAATTCAGCTTTTGAAATTCTGGGGAGCAAATAACATCAAACCTATAGTGGTTCAATTGTCTTCTCAAATCTTCAATGTCATTTTTATCGAAATCTTGAGAGTAGAACTTCGTAGCAATAGTACAAATGTCATCAACATCAAATGATTTAAACCCATCCACGGGGCTCAAAGTCATGCTTAGAGTAAGGAGTTATATTATTTGCTCTGGAAATCTATTTAACTCCATCATTTGAAAATATATCACAACATTAAATATATTGAAGTGAAAGTAATGCTCAACTGCGATATTATCTTTTTGCTGACAAGATCGCTTTGTTCCGTCCATATGACGTGCATTCATATTAGGCATATTAATTTCATACTTTTCAGAAAATGACACTACACTTTTAAGAAAAGAATCTCATGCAGTCTCCCTTAACTCTAGAAGGAGCATTTTTGTACTTGACACCAAACTCATAGCATTTAAGATTTCTTGAGATTTCAATTGCAAAGCTTGACAAAGAATATCAGAGATTCCCAAAATCTTGTGCATCAATAATAAGATAAACACAAATTCAAAGGATCTCAAATCTTTATACACACCTTTAGCTTCCCCGCGTATATTACTATTCTGTCTATTGTCAATCAAATTTTCAAGAAGAGTAGAAGTTGAATCAAACATTTGAATTAATCTACTAATAGAAGTAAAATGAGAGCTCCAACGAGTAATTCTAGGTCGTTGCAAAGTGCGAATTTGATTAGCCCCTGTAGCAGTCTCAAGTTCGCCTAAAACGATCAACTCTTTGATTTTATCTTCTCGAATAGATTTCAACTGAGAATGACGCTTAAAAGAAGCACCCACAAAGTTGACAATAAAATTCAATTTCGAAAAAAATAACCATATATCATGCACTTCTTTAGCTACCGCAATTAAAGCAAGCTGAAGTCTATGTGCAAAGTAATGTATGTAATAAACAGATGAATAATCTTTGAGAAACAAGGCTTGTAAATCATTTCATTCACCCCTGATGTTGCTAGCACCATCATATCCTTGACCTCGCAAGTTTTCAACTGATAAATTGTATCGAGTAAGGACATTACATATCTCCTTTTTAAGAGTTGAAGAATTTGTGTCAGTAACACTCATAACTTGAAAAAAAACATTCTCTAACAAATCCCTTCAAATCTACATACCTCAAAATAATTGTCATTTGTTTTTTGTTGGATTTATCAACTGCTTCATTAATAAGAATACAAAATTTGGCATCTCCGACTTCCTCACGGATCTTAGCTCGCACTTCGTTAGCTAGAATATTCAATAACTCCTTTTGAATCCGAGGTAATGTGTACTTGGCATTTTGTGGAGAATTTTCTAGAACAAATCCAACAATTTCTTGATTTAATTTTCCTGCAAACTTTATCATCTTAATAAAGTTCCCACGATTGGTAGAATTGATGGACTCATCATTACCTCGAAAAGCACACCCTTACATAGCTAGTCACTTTACCGTTTCTAGTAAGGTCATGAGTCATAACCGATTTTGCAAAATTTCTTGTTGAGAGAGTGTATTCATGACTTTATCGATATGACGAGATGAATCTTTTAAGGTATACCAATTTTGAATGGCAGAACTATGTTGTGAACTATGTACTCCTTCATGTTGCACAAATGGACATTTGGTTCCACATTTGATTCTTTTCCAATTATGGAAACCATCAATTGTAAATGTGCAATACTTTGACGGAACATTATCAAAAAGATAGCATGGAAAACAAAATGCTTTGTTTTTTTCTATCGAATATTCAAGCTAAGAAAATAGCTCGAACCAAGATTTTTGAAAGCTTCGATTTTGTTTACCATCCGAAATGAGTGGATATTTATCCAACATAGGTTGAAACGGTCCCATTTTTATGTATGCGTTTCAAATATCATCACGATTGTCCACGGGGTAAACTCCTATTGGGAGACGTAATCCAGGATCACATTCATAATAACGAGTGTTAATATTTATTGGAGTGCAAACATTCTCAACTTCAAGATTTTCAAACAGAGAAGGCAAACTTGAACCGCTAACATCACACGGAAAACCTAAACCACTCGATGATTGATAATCTTCCTTTTTTTCAAAGTATGAAAAGAGAGTTTTTTTTGGCTTTGATGAATGATTGTTTGGCATTGTTACCTAAAATTATCACTCTTTGGTTAAATCAACACAGGAAACAAAGAAAAGACAAGAAAGAAGAAACTACTTATAGAGAAGCGGATAGAAAAAAGCCGATCGGAAGATTGCTTGGTGCACTGACTTACAAATCAACATATAAATTTAAAGCATAAAAAATAGAGCACAAGCATGACCCAGCAAAATTCTACAGATAAATACCTATATATATTATTCGAATTAATTAGGTAATGAAAGGATTTAATTAAAATTCTAGATATTCAAATATATAGCAGAGATGTTGTCAACAACCAAGTATAAGGATTATTAGCAGTAGTGCATGATGTTTCAATACTCCATGTTTACATAACTGATAACACAGAGAAAATTAAAATTTATTCTTCTAAAAACCTAAAATATCCAAGAATCTAAGAATCCAAATATTTATTAGACGGTCTTTTCTGATGTAATTCCAAGAATCCAAGATATTAAAGTACACATTACTAAACTTATTCCTTATTCATGAAAAATAAAATCAAAAAATCCAAGAATCCTAATATTTATTAAAATTTATTCTTCCAAAAACCTAAAATATCAAAAAATCCAAGAATCCTAATATTTATTAGACAATCTTTCCTGTTATAATTCCAATATTCCAAGATATCAAACTACACATTACTAAATTTATTCCTTATTCATGAAAAACAAAATCAAAAAATACAAGAATCCTAATATTTATTAATATTTATTCTTCCAAAAACCTAAAATATCAAAGAATCCAAGAATCCTAATATTTATTAGATAGTCTTTCCTGTTGTAATTCCAAAAATCCAAGATATCAAAGTACACATTACTAAATTTATTCCTTATTCATGAAAAATAAAATCCAACAAATAAATCAAATATCAATAAAATAAATCAAATATAGAAAATATTAAATAAAATGGTAAAATTACTTGGACTTGGAGAAGAAGACTTCAGACTTGCACTTGGACTTGGAGAAGAAGAGTTGGACTTTGAGAAGAAGATGAAGACTTGGAGAAAATCAGAAAAAAAAAAATCTGGTAATCTAGAATGAAGAAATTTTTTTTGATAAAGTTGTTTTTATAAATGAAAGGGTAAGTTGTAATATATTAAATTAATTATAAAAAAATTCAAAAAGCTAACCCGGGCTGGAGCCCGGGTCAGCCCTCTACATGGGCCCGTCTCTACCTGTTATACAGAGAGCATATTGCGCCGCGCAAATTTCAATAATTAATCTTGAAAAGGGTGACAGCTCTGTATATATTTACCATATGCCTGTTATATAGAGAGCATGTTGCGCTGTACAAATTTCAATAATTAATCTTGAAAAGGGTGACAGCTCTAGAGACGAGCCTATGCAAAGGGCTGACCCGGGCAGCTTTTTGAATTATTTTTTTTTATAATTACATTTTTACCCTTGTAATTTAATATATTACAATTTACCCTTTCATTTATAAAAACCACTTTACCAAAAAAAATTTGTTCATTTATAGACTTCTATTGGGAATCTCTGATATTCTTTGTCAAGTTTTGCAATTGAAATCTCAAGAAATCTTAAATGCTATGAGTTTGGTGTCAAGTACAAAAATGCTCCTTCTAGAGTTAAGGGAGAGTGCATGGGATTCTTTTCTTAAAAGTGTAGTGTCATTTTCTGAAAAGTATGAAATTAATATGCCTAATATGAATGCACGTCATATGAACGGAACAAAGCGATCTTGTCAGCAAAAAGATAATATCGCAGTTGAGCATTACTTTCACTTCAATATATTTAATGTTGTGATATATTTTCAAATGATGGAGTTAAATAGATTTCCAGAGCAAACAATATAACTCCTTACTCTAAGCATGACTTTGAGCCCCGTGGATGAGTTTAAATCATTTGATGTTGATGACATTTGTACTCTTGCTACGAAGTTCTACTCTCAAGATTTCGATAAAAATGACATTGAAGATTTGAGAAGACAATTGAACCACTATAGGTTTGATGTTCTTTGCTCCCTAGAATTTCAAAATTTTACTTATCTCTCGGAATTATGTCAATGTTTGGCGGAAACAAAAAAGTCAGAACACTATACTTTGATTGATAAATTGATTCGTTTAGTCTTAACTCTTCTTGTATTCACAGCAACAACAGAACAGACATTTTCTGCTATGAAACTTGTCAAAACACCACTTCGCAGTAAGATGGAGGATGATTTTATAACAGATTGCATGGTCATATATATTGAAAGGGAGATTACTACTACCATTGATTTAGAACATATAATAGATGAGTTTGATTGTATCAAATCTCGCAAGATAAAGTTTAAATAAGGCTTATTTGTATTTAATTGCATTTTTTTTTTATTATCTTATTGAAAGTAAGGGTACTTTGTTTAATATATACATTTTGAGGGGTATTTTATTTTATCTTTGGTTTTCAATGAATGAAAATTTTTCGTATAATTGATGTTTGCTAAAAAAAAAAAATTTTAGTTTAGTTTCAGCCCACCCTAGCAAAATATTATGGGTACGTCCCTGATAACAGGCATAAGGCCTTCACGAACTTTCCGTTAACAACTTAGTTTTAGGTGTGATGGCTTGACTTTAGCGGACATTCATGATTCTTAGTTATTCCATTGCTCAGTTTTCGATGTGAATTCATTTTAACAAACCAATATATGTGGGTGGCAACATGAAGAATAGCAGATTTATGGACTAAAAGAGATAGGTCATGAACAAACCGTAGGACCAGAGGATCCTTCATTGTTGAAGAGAAAAATGTCTCCTTACAAAGAGAGAGATCGGTCTGAAAAGCTTTAGCTGCCAAGCTGCGCGTCACCTGTTCACAAGTAAAAACAAATCATATTTTTATCAGTATTTCTTATGTCCTTTTGGAAACAAAAGCAAGAATGGAGATATTAATTGGAAAGGGTTATCACGTTTTCTTTTATACATGTGCGAAGAATAATATAGGGAAAGGAAAAGGCAAGATAAATTATTTTAGTCTAAATGAGAAAGCCAATACCTTAAAAGCAGCAATAGGTTTGGAAAATAGATACCGCCACACTAACCCACTGAATAAAAGAAGAAAATCTCAGTCTGGGTCAGTTATATTCTAGTATGGAAGAGTACACACATTAGATAGTATGAGAAATCACCTATTACCCGAAGGAGGTACAGAGCATACAAGTACGGCTCCTGCTAATTCCGGAAATGGAGTTTCTGTGTCTATAATCAATCCCATTATAAGACAAAGGCAGTGCAAGGAAATACTAGTTAAAACCAAAAAACCAATAAATAAAAACCGCTACTAATAAGACACTATTTCCTTACAGGATCTGAGAGGCTCATGTTAAAAGGCAATAGAAAGAAATCGTAAGTTCCTAGAGGCACAGGCTAGGAAGTTTCAAATACTCAAAACTCTTATCTAACAAACCAAAGTTCACAGCAGGTGCATACATCGTGTCTTACGGCTAATGTCAATTGAGTTGTACTCATGGTTGAGAAAATAGAATTCTTAGAGCAAGAGTATGTCGTAATAATCTAAACTGTTTTCATGATTCTTTTATGACAGTATATTTCAATCTTTACTCTTTAGGCATATTTTCAGTAGAAAAACATCTCTTTTAAGATTTTAAACCTACAATTGGTTCTCATGCAAAACACCAGCCTCATTTCTTATTCATGAAGAGTTTTTCTTTTCTTTTCCCTCTCCGTTTTGATTATAAACCAACCAGAAGCAGAAGGTTACCTGGAGATTGTTCATTTCTTATCTTTGCAATGTAATACTGAATTATGAGTCCTCCAAATGAATGTCCTAGCAGGACTGGATGTGAACTGAGGTTTTCCCGGATAAAGTCAGCAATATCACCTGCATGCGTCTACTGCAGAATTTGGAGTGAACAAGAAATTAAAAGAACACTATTTTCTTCAAGGAAACGTCACATTATTGCCACAAAGAATGTGAGAAGAAAAGCATCACTGCTAGTGTCCAAGGAACTAATTTCCATTAAAGGGCTAAACTGTTAAAGTACCTTGAGAGAACCGGCAACAGTGCCAGAAGGTGCATCACTTTCACCCTATTCATTTAGCGAAGGCATACCAAGTCAAAAGGAGATTCCCAAACAAAAAATTGTAATAATTCCAGTAAATTGTACAGTTCAAAGAGAAGGATTATCTTGCCTTATTCCATTATGAACTAAACACCTCAAAATTTCGACAATTGCTAGGAATTGGTAAAAGAACTATTGAGTAACATCGACACCTTATTCGAACCAGACATGCAGATTGTGAAAGGAAAAAGAAAAAAATAACTTAAGGAAAAGCGGAATGGAGATAGGCAAATGGTACAATATTTTTTTCTAAGCAAAAATAAAGTAGAAGCGATATATTTGTAGAGAAACATTATAGACTTCCCAACTTAAGAGTACAGAATGGGAAAAGGATAATGGTAACTGTTGAATTCTGTATTCTAGAATATAGATTAGTCAATAGTTGTTAGCATTCTAGAATATAGATTAGTCAATAGTTGTTAGCTTGTAGTCAATATTTGTTAGCTTGTTAATTAGTTTTGTCAATGGTTGTTAGATCCAATCCCTACTTCTAAGGGATTGTGTTCCCTCTCTTTGTGTATATATTCATGCTTATAGTCAGTAAAGAAATACAGAAAATCAGAAATCTTCATGGTATCAGAGCCTTTTCCAGCCTAAATCAGTTTCTAATTTATTTTTTCGGCCAAAAATTAGTGAGGAAGTTCCACTTCGCAGCTGCTCATTCCAGCAGCCCCTTGTATCTCCCTTCGCTGCTCATTCCGGCCGAAATCAGTCTTCCATTTCGCCGCTGCTCATTCCAGCAGCCGCACATCTCCCTTCGCTGCTCATTCCGGCCGACGTTGCTTCGTAGCTCCCTAGGCGTTCGAAGCTTGCGACGCCAGTCCACTGTTCTTGTATCTCCGCCGCTATTCTTGATTTTTTTTTCGCCGCCGTAGCTTCTCTTTCGCAGCTGCTCATTCCAGCAGCCCCTTGGAATTGGCAGTGGTTTTTCAGTTGCCAGATTACAATATAATCCCTGATTTGTTTGAATTGCAGCTCCTGCCCCTAATTTATTTAAATTACGGTTTCTGTCCCTAATTTATTTAAATTGCAGTGGGAATGAAGGTGTTGGAACAGATTCAGTTGTACACATTCAGGAGCAATTGAATCAACTGCAGAAAATGGTTTCGGGTTTAAATGCCTCAGTGGTTGGTGCCGGATCTATTGCTACTAAAGGTACCTTCTCCACTGCCTTGAATGTGAACAAGGAGGTCCCAGGTCCTTGGATTGTGGATTCAGGTGCAACTGATCACATGACAGGTGATGCTAGGGTGTTTAGTACTTTTGAGCAATGTCAAGGTAACTATAATGTCAAAATTGCAGATGGTTCTCTGTCCAAAGTCACAGGGTGTGGTTCTGTTATTCTTTCAAAAACTCTAACCCTGCAGTCTGTGTTATATGTTCCAAATTTAGATTGTAACCTTCTTTCCATATCCAAACTCACTTCTGCTGAAAAATGTGTGACTAAATTTTTTCCCACTTATTGTGTATTTCAGGACATGATTTCGGGGAAGACGATTGGAACTGCTGAGATACAATCTGGTCTCTATGTCATCAAGGCTGAAGCTTCTAAGGGTATACAAGGTCATTCTGCTGAGTCCAAAACCTTTTCTCTTGAGTCAATGTCTAAGTCAAATAAAGAGAGTATTGTTCTGCTTTGGCACTATAGGTTAGGACATCCTAGTTTCCTGTATCTAGAGAAATTGTTTCCTGACTTATTTATTAATAAAAGTTCAAAAGATTTTCATTGTGATTTCTGTGAGTTGTCCAAACATACTCGTTCTGTGTACCATCCTAATAGCTATAAAGCCTCCAAACCATTTGCTTTAATTCACAGTGATGTTTGGGGCCCTTCTAGAGTCCCTAATATCACTGGTGCAAAATGGTTTGTCACATTTATTGATGATCATACCAGAGTCACATGGGTCTTTCTCATGAAAGAAAAGTCTGAAGTCACCAATATCTTCAAAAATTTTCATTCATTGATCAAAAATCAGTTTCAAACAAAAATTCAAGTGTTCAGATCTGATAATGGAAGAGAGTTTGTAAACCAAGGGTTGAGAGAGTATCTTTGTAGTGAAGGGATTGTCCACCAGACCACATGTGTAGACACACCTCAACAAAACGGTATTTCTGAAAGAAAAAACCGCCACCTATTAGAGGTAACTAGATCCCTGTTGTTCTGTATGAGGGTGCCAAGTCATTTTTGGGGTGCAGCCGTCCTCACCGCTGTACATCTTATTAATAGACAACCCTCAAGAGTATTACACTTTAGAACTCCGTGTCAAACCCTACTTGAAACTTATCCTCATACCCAACTTATATCAACCATTCCTCTCCGTGTCTTTGGTTGTACAGTGTTTGTTCATGTTCAACCTCATTACAGGGGTAAACTTGATCCTAGAGCTGTTAGGTGTTTATTTTTGGGTTATTCTCCTACTCAAAAAGGATATCGCTGCTACAACCCAAACACCAGAAAAATTCATATTTCTTTGGATGTTACCTTTGTTGAAGATCAACCTTTCTTTCCTCAAACTCAAATTCAAGGGGGGAGTGAGAATGAATTTCAGTTTTTAGATCAGAGTCATAGTCATGTTTTCCATAAAAGTTCATCCGGACCTAACAGTGAGTCTCATCTTCCTAATGTGCATGAAATTCCTCTTTTTGAGTCAAACGTATCTCCTATTTATCCAGAATTGACAAGTAAGTTCCAAGCAGAACCTATTGTATACTCGAGGAAGCCGAAAGAAAATGAAGATGGACCAGACAAGATTGTACCTCTGCATGACCAAGAATCTCAACTGGAATCAGTCCACATACCCGATTCCAATAATGAACCCTTGAGTGATCCTAGCACCGGCCAAGATACTAACCAGACCAGTGAGGAAGTTCCTTCAGATACTGAAATACCTATCGCCCTAAGGAAACCGATAAGAAAGTGCAGAGAGAGACCTCTTTACCCTTTGAGTAAGTATATATCCTATGAGGGCCTTTCATCTAGTTACAAAATTTTTGCTCACAATATTTCTCAAGTGTCTGTTCCAGTAAACATTCAAGAGGCTATGTCAATTCCAGAGTGGAAAAATGCAGTTATGGAAGAGTTAGGAGCACTTCAGAAAAATAAAACCTGGGATATCACAGAATTGCCAAAGGGTAAAAAGGCTGTAGGATGCAAATGGGTTTTCACAGTAAAGCATAAAGCAGATGGCAGTGTAGAACGCTACAAGGCTAGATTGGTGGCAAAGGGTTTTACACAGACCTATGGGATCGATTACGAGGATACCTTTGCTCCAGTTGCTAAACTGAATACAATCAGAGTTCTTCTTTCCCTAGCAGTTAATCTCAACTGGAAGCTTCACCAAATGGATGTGAAGAACGCTTTCCTGAATGGAGAATTGGCAGAGGAAGTTTATATGGAAGGCCCTCCAGGCTTAGAAAATGCATATGGGGACAAAGTCTGTAAGTTAAAAAAATCTCTGTATGGGTTGAAACAGTCTCCCAGAGCATGGTTTGAAAGGTTCACGAGAGCCGTAAAAGGGTTTGGTTATACTCAATGTCAAGCTGACCATACCTTGTTTGTTCATCATGCCACAGGTGTTATTACTATACTAATTGTGTATGTGGATGATATGATTATGACAGGTAACAGTGAGGAGGAAATTCATAAGTTAAAATCCTTTCTAGCCAAGGAATTTGAAATCAAGGATCTAGGAAGCATGAAATACTTCTTAGGAATGGAAGTTGCAAGATCGAAAGCGGGGATTTGCATAAATCAGAGGAAATACATCCTGGATCTTCTCAAAGAAACTGGGATGACAGAATGTAAGCCGGCTGATACACCTATGGACTATACGACGAAGTTGGGTCTCATAGAAGAAAGTCCACCTGTAGACAAAGGAAGGTATCAACGGTTGGTGGGGAAACTGATCTATTTATCCCATACCAGACCGGATATTGCATTCCCGGTGAGCACCGTTAGTCAATTCATGAACAGTCCGAATGAAGAACATATGGGAGCAGTTTTGAGAATTCTAAGGTATTTGAAGATGACACCAGGACAAGGCATATGTTTCAAGAAAAGTGACGATAGAGGTGTTAGAATCTTCACAGATGCAGATTGGGCTGGTTCAGTGGTAGACAGAAGGTCTACATCTGGGTACTGTTCCTATGTTTGGGGTAATTTGGTCACTTGGCGGAGCAAGAAACAGTCTGTGGTCTCTCGTAGCAGTGCTGAAGCGGAATTTCGAGCAATGGCTCATGGAATTTGTGAGGGAATTTGGTTGCAAAGACTACTAAATGAACTCAAAGTTCCTATGGTTAAGCCAATGGAACTGTTGTGCGATAATCAAGCCACTATTAGCATCGCAAAGAATCCAGTGCACCACGACAGAACAAAACATGTGGAGATAGACCGGCATTTTATCAAAGAAAAGTTAGAAGCAGGGTCTGTCAAGATAAGTTACACTCCTACCAATTCTCAGACAGCTGATGTGTTTACTAAGGCTCTACCTAGAGCATCTTTCGAAGGATTGTGTTCCAAGCTGGGTATGATCAACATGTACTGCCCAGCTTGAGGGGGGGGTGTTGAATTCTGTATTCTAGAATATAGATTAGTCAATAGTTGTTAGCATTCTAGAATATAGATTAGTCAATAGTTGTTAGCTTGTAGTCAATATTTGTTAGCTTGTTAATTAGTTTTGTCAATGGTTGTTAGATCCAATCCCTACTTCTAAGGGATTGTGTTCCCTCTCTTTGTGTATATATTCATGCTTATAGTCAGTAAAGAAATACAGAAAATCAGAAATCTTCAGTAACTAATTCAAGACTCAAACTAATTGTATACTTTTGGAAAGGACCACTGAACTTAACGAAAAATCTATTCTAAACTTGAAAAGAGACAGAGACGAACTATATAAATAAAACAGATTACATAATTTTTATGTTGCTCTGTTTACTCAGAAAAATATGAGAGACAAAATAGATTATTTGACTCAATTGAGGGAAGCCATTACCATTCCTGAATTGCAAAGAATAATATATCCAGAATCAAAATCTTATTTTTCTCTCCTATTTCCACAAATTCTCATTAACCAAACAAATCATAAGAGCATAATGATCGTTGAAGAAAAAAATTAGTCAACAACATTCCCAGTCAACCTGTAACAATTCACATGTACATTTCAATATGCTAAGTTGAGTATAGATCAAGAAACAAACACATTTAGACAATTAAACCAAGAACACTCAAATCATACATTGCCACCAAGGAAGTAAATATCAATACTTTGACCGGAATATTCCCAATATTTTTCATATTTTGAGGGACCAATATCAAAAATGTAATTGAACATCCCCGATATTTTGAGGATATTGGCGACATTTCTGATATTTCCACCGAAATTACTAAATATTTGAAACCAGTATTTTCACAGAAACTGATATTTACTTACTTGATTGCCGCAAGCATTCAAACAATTTAAGCTTCAAGACTGATAAGAGTAAAATCACCAGAACCCACAAAAAAAAGTTAAACACAAGAACATACCACAACACCCAATCAAGCTTCAAAGAGAATAGACACAAAATCAAAAGGAAAAGAAATTAAATGTGAGAGAGAGCGAGTGTGTGTGTGTGTGTGTGTGTGTGAGAGAGAGAGAGAGAGAGAGAGAGAGAGAGAGATCACAAGAATCACCTGACCAAGCAAGCTGACAGCATAACAATCAAAACCAGAACCAGAAAAGAAAGGCAACCAGTGTTCAGCCCAGCACCAAGCTGCATGGTAGCTCCCATGAACAAACACCAAAGGTGGCTTTTCACTTCTCCCTCTTATTTTCCCATCTAGGTCTTTGTTTTTGGCACTCTTTTGCTCAATGACCTCCATGTTCAGACCAGAAGGCAGCTGGTGGAATAGACGGGTCTGCCCCTGTTTGAGCTCGAAGGGGACGCACAATCTCTGAGGTCTATTCAGGACTGCAAGGGGTTTTACAGTCATTTTTGGGAAGGTGGAGTGGAGACAAAGAAGAGCAGCCATTGTCGCCAAGTTGCGAGCTTTTTCTCTAACTTTTAACTCTTTATTATCTCATCTGGATTTTGTACAGTGTTTTCTGTACTTTACCCAAACAATTTTTTATTTAATATTTATTTTAATTAAAATAAATTAAAATATAATTTTTCATCAAAAATATTAAATATAAATATTTTTTTAAAATATTTAATTCCATGTAAAATTTTAAATAATAAAAAAGTAAAAATGCATCTAAATACTATATTTATTTTTGTCATGACTTTGTCTCATATCTTTTAATTAAAATTTAAGTCTTGTAATTAATCAAATATTTTTCTAATTAACTTAATTATTCTTTGCATGCTTTTTCAGCTTTTCTAAATATAAAACCAATCAAGCGTGGGATTTCACACTTTTTTTTTTTTTTAATATGGGATTCAGATTTTATAAGACGGTAATATTACGAGTCAATATTACATACGATAAAAATGTATAGGATTTTATATCTGAAATAGATCCCGCATATTTTTTTCCATATAAAAACCTAATTTATTTCATCTAATAATCAATTTATCGAAAAGATATATAGGAATCGATACTTGATAATTTTTATTTATAAATATATAGAGGTTGAAGTGCCATGACTGTCACGTACTTCTGTCCCAACAATAGAAAGATAGGATTGCAACCTTTTACCTAGTTTAATAGAAAAAGAACAATCCAATTAGTGGATAGACCTCTTTCGTATTAGGAATATACGGTTTCTGTTATGAAAGTAGATGTCTAGGTCATGCTAATAGAGATTTAATCTCAATTGGTCCCAATAATCCTCTAATCCGTAGGATGTCAAATCTCAAAAAAGGAAAAAAAAAAAACCCAAGATAGCTCTTCTTTGAAGAAATTATAACTTGTACTTTAAACTGAGGAAAACTCGATAGCTTGTTATAATAACATAAATTGTTATGCTTCAATAGCTTGGAAGTGTTCATAATTAGAAAACCATGGAGCTGAAGGATCATATAAAAGGTTGGCTGGGTGAGTTTACTTTGAACAGGGGTGCTGGCAGTGCTCTTGAAGCTGGGTTATGGGGTGTTTTCTCCGGTTTAAAGATTGCTTGGGAGGCTAGTTTAAGAAGATTCAAGTGGAATTGCACTCTTTAACTTACGATTATGTTTCTCAATAAATGATGCAATCCTAATCATCCTCTATTTAGTCTGGTTCATAACTGTTTGAAGATTGTTGAAGGTAATTGGAATTGTAAGATTCGACATGTTTTGAATGGAGAGCAACATGGTTGCTGACTAACTTGCTAGTCTGGGGCACTCCCTTGGCTGGGGTTTTCTTTGTTTTGAGGAGCCTCATCCTAACATTCTGTTGGCTCTTGAGACTGATAAGTAGGGTTTTAGCCTCTGCAAGAGTTTATGTTGTTTATGTTTATCTGTTGTTGGGCGGTCTGCCCTCCCTTTTACTAAAAAAAAAAAACCTCAATGGCTTGTTTTAATAATATAAATTGTCATGTTTCGATAGCTTGATAGTGTTCATAATTAGAAAACCAAATAAAAAAATTGTCGATAACTAATAAACCTAACAACTTAAATTTTTAAGAAAAGACTTAATTAATAATGTAAGGCTTTATGAAGCCATTGATGCATATAAAGGAACTCGAATACAAGATATATAGATCAAATCAAGCACCAATACCATAATAATAACCATTACATTTAAATGATCCGACTAACAATACATTGAATCTATGACAAAAGTAACCAATAAAGTGCCAAAATATTTTAATCTTTGAACAAGTCCAATAAAGTTGATAAAAAAGTATTTAAAAGAATTACAGGTCATGATGCTCTCAATTCCCAACTATGATTCTATGAATGGTTCCAATGGTACTTTGTTCTTTGCAAATGACTTGACATGACCATGCCCATGCCCATGTGTTTGTGTTCTATCTAAATTAATTTCAATTTAAAAAAAAAAAAGAGTAAAAGAAGAGAGATCATGTAAAAACAGAAGAGAAAGACTATTATCATATTTGGATTGGTTTACACAACTGGATTATATCCCACCTACAGTGGGAAAACTCAGTTTCAGTAAGTGAAATTGGGGCCCTTCCAACAAGCTACATCCATGTGTTTTCATTTTTTTTTCTTTTACTTTCTTAATTGTAAAGGAATGACCATACGGGTTAGTAATCTACTGAAACTTAGCCGCTATAAGCACAGTACGGAATATTGACAATAGTGAGACTCGAACCCTCTATTATGGATGTGCAATAATTAACTCTATATATATATATATATATATATAAATATTTGCATTGCATTTTCAAGTCTTACTCTTTCTATAGGAATCATAATACAAAGACAGTTTGCTGAGGTTAAAGGCCATTTCAACAACACTTCTCAGAGATGGATATGAACATGGCAATGCTAAAGCAGTTTGCAGAGCTAAAGCAGCAGCCATGCATGATGTCTGCAGAGAACTTCATGAACATTCAAGACTTCTTCTTCTCACTAGAACCTCCCTTGTTGGCCCATCACCACCACCACCAACAATCCGATTTTCCGGCAAACTACCATACTCATAACAACAACAATCTTCCAAGTAGTTTCCATTCTGATGATAGCCTGATGATTACTACTACTACTGCTGCTGCTGCTACAACAGTACCAGTTGCTGCTCAAACCAGAACAGCAAATGAAGAAGATGTTTTTTTCCATGAAAGCAAGCAAAGAGAAGAAGTAACGAGGGAACAACCAACAACAAGTATCTCTCAGAACATTTCCTGCTCAGCTTCCACTACTGAATTTGAAGGAGACACCAACAAAAAGAGGACAAAGAATGTATGTATATGTATCTCAATTGATTTCAGGTTTTTATACTGTCTGTCTCTATGTAACATTACTTCATGTTGATATTTGCAATTTTTTTTCAGAAGTTGGGAAGAGGGAAGAAAGCTAGAAGCAATGAGAAAGAGAAAGAGGAGGAGGAGGAGGAGGAGGAGAAAGCAGAGGAAGTTGTTCACGTTAGAGCAAAAAGAGGACAAGCCACTGACAGCCACAGCATAGCAGAAAGGGTATGCAATATGTTTTGTTTACTTGTTAGTAATTCATATGTATAACTAGGATGAATTGAATTAAAATTAAGTTTTTTTGTGAACCAGGTGAGAAGGGAGAAGATCAATAAGAAAATGAGATGCCTGCAAGACCTTGTTCCGGGTTGCCACAAGGTCGAAAAATGAAACCTTATCTGTATTTCTTTAAGCTTCATATGATTTATATGATTTATCGGTATATTTACATGTATGAAAACACATGTTGGTAAATCTGCAGCAGACAATGGGAATGGCAGGGATGTTAGAGGAGATAATAAATTATGTCCACTCATTGCAGAATCAAGTTGAGGTAATTTTCAGATATCAGAATCCTGATATAAAACATCTTTGTGTATTCAACTCAATCTTTGTGTATTTCCATCTTCTCGAAATCTAGTTTCTTTCCATGGAGCTTGCTACCGCGTGTTCTTCCTATGAATCGAACCTCCAAACCGAAGCTAATAGAAAGACACAGGTATGTCTATGCATGCTTACATAATAATAGTAGTAGTAGAGGCTGCAAAAACATATGAAATGCTTTCTAAAAATGGTGCTTAGACCAAAAGCACTTCTCAACAGAAAAAAAATGCACTAAAAAGAGCAACTGTATGCTACCTAGCTAGCTTGTACACACATGTGTGTCTAAAAATGAAAAATTTAATGATTTCAGGGAACCAGTTCACATGAGGCAGTAGTGGAGATGGAGAGATGGGCAAGAAGAGAAGCATATGGAGATTACAACACTAGCAACAACCACTCAACATGGTCCCTTTGACTCCACTTTTGGCCCCTTTAATATTCCCAAATTGCTACACCAGCACATTATGTATATTGCAAAAATACAATGTTCCAAAGATATGGTCACTGCTGCTTCACAAAAAGAAAAAGGGTTGAGAACAAAAGTACAAGAATTATCTTCTTATTGCTATTTTTTTTGTTGTCCATTTTTAAGGGCTGATTTTTTTTTTTTTTAACAAATAATCTTGAATTTTTTTGTGGCATCCTATGTGTTGTTGATTGATGCTTGCTGCTATGCCAAGTCAACCAGAACAGGTTAAGGAGAAAATGGCTTTTTGATGGGACTTGGCTTCCATGTATTGTGTAATTGCTTTTGTACACTCAATTTTATGATTTGGAATATATATATATAGAGAGAGAGCATTTTGGGCCAACTATGCTTGTTGTTTAATCAGACACTTGCATGTGCTTTCATGGTTCCTTGGTGTGCAAGAGAAAGAGAGAAACACTGAAAAAAAGAAGAGAGTGTTCCCAAATGCTCACAAAATCTAATAATAATCATGAACTGTCTCTCTCTCTCTCTCTATCTCTCTGATTTTAAGAATATGATAGAGCTCTGCTACCCACCACACACACACACACACACACACACACACACACACACACACACACACACACACACACACACACACACACACACACACACACACACAGAGAGCAAATTACAACTGGCCAAAAGTAATCAATATAACAAACCAAGATCTAAGATCCAAGACTCCCTAAGGCACAAAGACTAAAGTGTCCATTTGGTATTTGCTTCTGAGCAGTAAAAAATCGACTGTTTTCGTAGTTTTTTTATATCTGGAAACGCCGTTATTATTTTAAAAGTTACAGTAATACTAAACTGACTTTAAGAAAGATATGAGGTGAGGTTCAGGATTCTTACATCAACTAATTGGTGAGGCTTTTTCAAGTGATAACTCAAAACAAAACTTCACATGATCATAGTCCCAAAGCGGATGTTATTGAGTTATTTGGGTTCGAGTCGTTACTATCGTTTTGATTTGATGCTCCTTACAATTCTTGATGGGAGAAGCATATTATTGAATTATATGTTTCCACATTTGGTCAAAAGTCAATTGATGGAAGAAACAAGCATGCACCACAACTCAAATGATCAATTGCTTTACCACAAAGGTTCCATTATATATTGTCCAAATTATAGCAACAAACCAAGATTCCTAAAAAAACCTTGATAAATTTGTTTTATCATTTGGGTTGCTTAATACTACTGTTAAACTCTCTCATATCCGTTTAAACTTTTAGGTATGTCGGTTACTAATATGTTACTATAATCTTGTTATATCAGAGAATTCTGGATTCAAGTCCCTTCACGTAATTATATTAGAATTTATTATGTGTTTATATTTGAGTTTGAACCATGTGACAAGCTCGTTAGTCTTGCACATAAAGTGGTGTGTTAGAGTACTTAATACTACTGTTGTGTCCTTTCATATTATCTTAAATTTTTAGGTATGATGGTTATTAATAATGATTGAATTATAAACGAAAACGATAAAGGAATACAAACAATCTGAGGATTGATTGAAAGATCGAATTACAAACGATAATGATAAACGAATACGAACAGTCTGAGGATTAATTCACATAAAATTAATGGGTTCCACAAATAAAATAGAATCTCACAGATGTTGCCAATTCATACGGTGAATGATTGAAATTGTTAAATATATATATATATATATAAAAGAGAAAATAAAAAAAATTTGCAAGATGCATTGCATCCAAAACTATTAAGATTGAGAGAGGACAACTTGAATGGGCCATATCTTGCTCACAAGAGGATGGAACAACATGGGTTCTCAAAAATTTTATTTTCAAAAAAAAGCTTCTACAATCTACACTACTTTGTTTTGACTCCTTTTTGACAATATTTTCATTTGCCTTTTTTTGTGAGTGCATGCACTATGAGAAGAATACTGAACCTTTTTTGTTCATTGATTGAGGTTAATGAGGATTATATGTTATATTTTGGTAAAAAAAAAATTTTTAAATTTGATATTAATTGAGTAAGGGGTCTAACGGACTTGACAAAATCAAACGTTATAAACTTGACTCAGAAATAGTAACTTTCCCTATAATACAAGCTCGGTTCGAAGTAGCAACTTCTGCTATAGGAGAGGGATCTTCTCATTCTTTACGATTTAATGAGCAAAGCTCTGACAAAGCTTTTAATATTACTAAAAGCATTAAAAAAAATCCTCAAGATTTTAAAAATGAATAAATAAATAAAATTTATTATAGTTAATTTTTTTAAATGCTATTTATTTAGTCTAGAATAATACTGGAAGAATATTCTTTTAGAAAGCAACTTCTTTAATATTTTTATAATAATTTTACTCAAAAACACTAATTTATAAAAGCTATCCTAAAGCCAGTGCATATATAAGAAGAGAACAACAGTCATATTACGAAATATACATAAACTCAAACAACAATAAATCAAACACACATAAATAGCTCGACTCCAAGTATAAAACGCAATAATACTGATTCAAACTTTACAATCTAACTAATCAATCAGTCTCATTAATATATATATCTCATACACCTGTTGCTTGAGCAGTGAGCTCCATTATATAATCATTAATAGGAATGATTTATCTCCTAATCTTTATGATTTGCATATGGTCATCTTGAATTAAAACTATAGACGTCTAGTTTGACTATAGAATAATGGTATAGTGATCCACCTTGTGTCATAAGATCTTTTAAAGCTCAAGAAAGTTCGTATATATCATCGAACCCTCATCCTGTTCTAAACTATATATATATATAGAGATATTATTAAAATTTTCTCTCTAGTTTGGTGTTAGCCAAAATTTTCCTTCTAATTTAATTTATAGCTAAAAAATCACCTTTATAATATTATTTTATAGCCAATTTCCTTTTACTGTCAGTTTTAATTACTAAAATACTATTGACCGTTAACTTTTCTGTTAAGAATATTATTAAAATTCATCTCTAGTTTGGTGTATTAGTCAAAATCCCCCATAGTTTTATTTATGACCAAAATCTCCTCTATAGTTTCATTTTATAATCAATTTCCCCTTACTGTCAGTTTTAATTACCAAAATATCTTTGACCGTTAATTTTCCTGTTAAAAATTTTAGGGCTCATCAAGGGTATAAAGGTAAATGTTTATAAATATTAAATTAAAACATTTTAATTTATAATATTAATGAATCTCTACCGTCTATCATATAATGGTCGGTATAGATCAAATATAAAATAATAAAACATTAAAAAAAGTAAAAATGAAAAGATGGATCTCCACCATCTTATTCTGAAGGATATACATATCATATGATGGACGGTATAGCTGGTCCTGTTTGCTAAGCGATTCAAAGATCTAGCATGGCTCTAACAGATGATCAAGACCATAAAAAAAATTGCTGGCTTTGTACTCAAGAAAATTGCTTCATATCTGTGTAAACTGTTTGTCCCTAATTTATGGAATTCTAAAGTGTGCAGAGAATGGGAAACAAGCAACATCACAACACCAGAGAGACTGATGGGGATGTCTCACCACAAAGACTGCTTACCAATTGACTCCCCACAAGAGGAAAAAAAACAAGAAAGAAAAATCTGTGTATGTGTGCCTACATGTGCTTGTATAAATATTACATTATTTCATCTGTGTTTGTCTACATGTTGCTTTGTCTGTCTGCAAGTGTTTATTCATTGTTGTTTCCTACAGTAGCAGAAAATGTAACATGATCAGTCACTGTAAGAGCTACAATTTTTGTCTCAGTTGACTAGGACCTCAACTCCAATAGTATGCTAAGTTGTGTTGATAGCTCACCAATCTTTATCTCATGAATACCAAAATATTCAGCTATATATATTACTCACCAATCTCGTGTACTTATTGCCTTGTTGGTTTGATTGTTTAGAATGTTACCATAGATGTCAGATAGTTTAGTATATATCACTGTTTGAGCTCTTAATTGTAAGTTTAAAGTTTTAGGTTTAACAGTAACTTAATTATTTTGCGTTTGATATCCGAACCTATACTTGGGATTTCTTTGCTCATGTGATATAACCCATTAGATTTGCGAGTGAAAGATGTGATGGATAGTGTAATATCATTGTTTGGGTGTGTTGGCAGTAAAATTTAACCAATAATTAAGTCAAACGGTTAAAGTGATATGTAGGACTAAAAGTAAGAACGCGTTGAATAGTTATTGATGATGTGGGTGTTTCAAGTCGCAGAGAGGTTTGTCGCGGCTACAAGAACTCTCTCGAGTGATGAAGAATGCCTCTCACTTGGTCTTTCAAGTTCAATGTTTGACCTAAAAAAAACAAAGAAAAGTTTGTTAGGAACTCTTTTTTTTTTTTTTTTGAAATGAAGTTTGTTAGGAACTCTGGTTGGTGACCGGTGTTTATACTTCGATTGTCAAGTTAGAAAACAATCTTAAAGAGAGCAAGTCTAAAGTGAGAGAGACAAAGTTTCGAGTATAAAAAGTGTCTTGCCTTGTTCTTTGAATCTATTCTATTTATAGAGATGAATGAATGCATAGCCGGAAGAGATACATAGTTAGAGGGCATATGTTATCTCTGTTGTAGTCGGTTAAGTAGCATCATTGCTCAGGCACGCTTTCCACGTCAAAACTATGCTATTATTGAGTAAACCAAGGGATTTGGAAATATTATATCATAATTAGGTGGCCGAGAATATCAACAGTTATTGTTGCGTGTCCACAGTTATTGCGATGACACTTGCAATAATTACAGCTTTAGATAACTTAATTAATGCTGATAGGATATGAGTACAATTGGTTGTGACTTCTCTCGCAAACGAGGCTCAAGGTTCTATTTGCGACTACCCTATCGAGGCGACGTTGACTTATTCACTCGCCATGAAGCAGCAAAAGGATACTCACCAGCTCACATATAGAACTCTCTATGAGAGTTCTATAAGTGGTTTATGTAGGGTCCAAAGTTGTTCTCTTACTTTTCCTGATAACATGCTGACCTGGCATACTAACCGAGAACTACCTACAACACAATGCTTACCTACGAACATAAAATTTTTAAGTCTAACAGTCGATCATATATTTTTATCTCCAGTGGTCACCTAGCAATAAACTTAATTAGAATTACAACTTACGCATATATCAATTTGATGAGATTGACTGTTTGCTCAATGAACTCTGTGGGTTGATGATAGTAAACAGGCCGACCCCTTGTCAGATTTTTTATTTGCAATCAAAAATTTGTCTAGCTCTGTTGTTGTTGTTGTTGTCGTCTTAAATGATCCTGAGCAACCTATGTTACCATTTGATTTTACAAGACACATGGACTGTCCTGCTATATGCTACAAGAGAAACACACTAGTGCTTTTGCTCCTTATTTTCTTAGCATATTTATGTGATTATTTAATTATGTTGCCTCCCATAGGACTGAAATTTCTGTTGTCTGCTAAGATATAAAAACAGTGTATATGGCATATTCTAAAATGAGTGAGAAAATGAGATATTTATAAAAGGAGAGAAACAAACCTCTTATTGTATAAATGACCATCAAATTGATCTGACAGTTCAAATACCACATCATATTGGTTCTAGAAATCGTCCTTGATGATTGATCAACTGATGGTAAGAAGGTATCATTTTTGTTCGATTATTTGATGACATGTTACTAATGAGCCGGTGGTGTGAGAAAGTATAATCGGGTGTTTTTCAGAGACGATGACCAACCTGATGCGTATTTCGATGTTTGCCTTTACCACATGTAATTTTTTTAATTTGACAGATAAATCTTGTCCCTATATCATAATAAATTACAAATTGTTAAAAGAAATTAAAAAACTATAGGTAAAACCTAAAAAATAGTATTGTTGGTCTTGTCACAAAGAAAAATAAATTCAATTACGTGAGAGACTCCAACTTATACCTTTTTGGTAAAATTTAGTTTAGAACTATATACTAATAATTGTTAAACCAACAATTTAAAATTTATTAGATAGAGACTTATCGTAGAATAGATACTAAAATATTTTCTTATCATCCACATTTCATTGTTATTAGGTGATACAAAGCCGAATACTACTAATGGTCCGAACACCTATTGAGAGCCGAGCAGAAAACATGTGACCTAACTCCGATATCACTTGTTACGCATCTTCCATCATGATACTTCTTTCATTTAACCACCTTAATAATGAAGTTTTAATCAACAATTGTCGACATTAAACCATTTATTTCAGCCCTATTTGGCAGGACTTTGACTTTGAGTTTTTAGCTTCTTGGAAGCTCTTCCTTTCAAATGCCATAAATTTTGACTCAGCCAGGAAGAGCTTTTAAGCTTTAAAAAGCACTCCCAAAAATACTTTTGAGCTCAAAAAGCCAAAAACAGATTTTTAAAAGTCCTACCAAACAGACCGTTCATATTTTCATACTTCATAGGGTGATTGCTGGGCGATCATTTGCATTATTAGACCCGCGAAGGCCCACAATGCCGATCTTGGGCTTACATCCACATCATGGGCCGATTTAAAATTTAAATGGGCCTGGCCCATACAAAACGATCCATCGCAAGACAACACTGTTTCATTTTTGCAGCTCTGGGAGAGAGAGAGAGATTCAACTCGGCTTCTTCATCACTGAAACCAACTCACCAGTCACCACCACCACCACCATAAAAACAAACTTTTTCAATTCGTTAATTAATTAAAACAATCTCTTCTCCTATTTGCAATTTTATTTTTTATTTTATCAAAATAAATCTGTAAATATCGTCATCGCTGCGACGTTAAAAATGATGTCTCCAAGGCCAATCTCTGAAGATCGAGGAGGATCTACTCATTTCAGGTAAGTCGTTTTGTTCTTCAATGCCTGCGTTTTTGTTTTTATTGCAAAACTCTAACCTTCTGTTTCGCTGCTTAGACAATTTTTAGAATCATATAGTGTATTTTTGTGTCGTTTTAGGTTCAGTTGACTCTGTTATAGTCAAATAACGTATAAATATCAGAGATTTAAATTATTTTTTTAGTTTCCTTTGTTTTCTTGCATTTTCCCGGGGACCAAACAGTGTGTAATTGATCAAATAAATATATAAATATAACAGTGCTTAGGAAAAAAATTTTGTTTTGCTAAATTGATTTGTTTAGAAGGATGCGAAAAAAGAAAACCAAATCTACTCCCTATTTTAATGCTCTTAGTTTCCTAGGTGGTCAACAACTAAATTAAAAATGGAAATGGAAATGGAAGTGCAGTTTATATTTTGGACTCAATTGAGTAAGAAGTGTTGAGTTAGTTGCCTGATTTGGTGAATTTGCAGCCGCAAAATCAAAAGTTTATGTTATTTCCGCTGTAATAGGGTACACTTGCAGCTGTGATCCTACCACGTATCGCCAATTTCGTGTGAGGATTCACTAAAAAATAGTAAAATTTTTCAGGACAGTAGACAAGTTAATTTTTGCTTTTGGTTGAGATGCTTTCAGTTTTGAGTTTATGCTCAAGTGTTAATATGGAATTGCTTTATTTCAAAGTTTTAATTAGTTAGAATTGTTAGTTGGGAGAATATAAATGTGAAATTTTAGCTTATCAATCTGTTGGTTTTGTGCACTATGTTTTTGCGGCTTTGCCTGTGCTTAACAACTGCGATTGCTTTACTGATGAGAGTATGTTTTCTTTTAGGCAAACACCATTACAGATAATACATGTCATCGGAAACTTCATGAGAATATGGTCAGTGTATTCCATGTATCGCTATTTGTCTCAAACAGGAGCTTCGGTAACACTTTTTATCTTCTGCTGTTTGGTGCCCTCATCCATCTTATTTTTGCTGCTGCAAAAGCCTTGGAAGGGCAGAGCACTTTCGAATCAACAGGTCTATTATATATTAGAAAATACCTCAGAAATGGAGGAGAGATTTCAATGCTTAATGATTTGCCATTGTATGTTCCTGTGTTATAATGTTGGTTGTTTTCCAGGTAGTGCCTTCTGTAATTAATGGTGGCATAACAGCTTTATACTTTATCTTGTGGGGAAAGGGTCTCAAATCATGTGGACCAGTCAGGTAGGTTGTCTGATGCTTAATGAAGATTTCACTGGTTCTCTTGAGTTTTTCAAGTGGCTGTGTTAGTCTAATATCTTTTTATGGTCTTATATTTCATTTAGTCTTGTTCACTTGGGGAGGCAATGCATGTTGCAAAAGGTTGATGATATTGATTGTGATTTGAGCAGTGAAAAATCCTTTAATTTCTTGGAATACATTATATATACTTTCAAACACATAGCTGAATAAGCTTGAGTCTACTAGTACATAATCTGACCCTGTTCTTTTAAACAAACTGAATATTCTGTTTTCTGTATCTGTTTTTTACTTCATTGTTATGGCATGTTCAGTTACCCAACTCACATGATATTCCTGGACAAGGTTTTTTTTTTTTTTTTTTTTAAAAATTAATGCATGTATGCAATCAATTTTTCAAGTTAGAATTTCCTTATGTTAAGAAAATCTAGACCTTGAATTCTGAGCAGGTGGATGCATCCAATTAACCGAGATACGTTATTCTTTTATAGGTCTATGGAAACAACAAGTAAAACAGATATCACGTAGTAGATGCATCTGGGGCTGAGATTTGACATTTGAGTGAAAAATTTATTTCACATGGAATTTATGAAAATAGAATAGACCTCCCATATATTTTCTCTGATACTTAAAAAGTTTTTGTCACTTAACTATTGCATCTTGGTGAGTGTCATTACTTCTTCAATTACAGAATGGTTCAAGTAATGCCTGGGAAACAGAAACTTGATTCTGTTTTTGCTTCTAGAACTATACATGCAGATGTAAAGCAAAATAGTTGGTGTTTGATATTGACTTTCTGCCTCCATTACTTAAATCTAAATAGGATTTAATACATTGTCCTTTCTTTTTTCTGTACTTGGGCAAAGTGTATTCTTTCTTGTCTGTGGTCTTTAATATTTTAGAAATATCTGAATCTGGATACCATTTGTTTTCTGGCATCTAGAGCTATATTAGCAGAATATTCTGGTGCTGTTCTTGGAGTATTATCTGCTGTATTGTATGGACGGAGGGGTCAAGTTTGGAAAAAGGTAGCTTTCTGATACATGCTATTGATCTATTGAAGTATGTTGCTTACTCTGTTGCTTACCATTTTTCGACAATTAAGTTTTGATTCCTTTGTCTTTTGGTTGAGAAGAAGTTTAGATTTGTTTCTTTTTTGCTTGAGGACAAATGGATATTTGTTGTTGCCTCAATGGAGACTCAAGGTTGTTGCCTATGTTAATATAAAACTGAACCCTTGCTATGTTGAATTCAACTTCGAATTTAAAGTATAATTAATAAATAGAAATTAGTACATGAGATCTAGTGTGACCATAAGATGTAATTTATGCAGAACCAAATATTACATAAATTCTTTTCTTCCCTAATTGTATTTGAATTTCGTCATCTTTTACCAGGTAGGTGGGCTTATTGCAATGTTGGCATCTTTCTACTTCTTATCTCAAGGCTGGGCAATGGCATCTTTATCTCCAATCTATATCCTTGTGTAGATAACATTTTTTCCTTGGAACTTCATTTTATTAAGTTAATAGATTTTCTGTATAAATAATCTAACTTGCTTGTTTTTCTTTTGTATCTCCTTTTATCTTTCAATCCTGTCCCTTTTTTAGTCATGAAATAGTTAGCTTAATTCAAGTTTTATTATGGTAAACTTAACCTAAATTTACCTTTAAAAGACAGTCTTGATACGGAGGTTCAGACTGAACGTGTATTGGGTATGAAAGATATGGCAATTCCCATCTTTGCTGGAATCTTATCGGCATTAAGAAGGGTGATTGCACGGCGTGTTTCCTTGAAGGTGTTGATATTTACCTTGTGCATTATTTATCAGCTCAAAATTGAATTTACTAGGTTTTCCTTCTCTCTCCAACTGGTGAAAACTATTCACTAACCACTGTGATGCCTATGGTTATCTTTTTCTACTTACAGAATCAACTCAAGAGGCGACTTCATGCTTTAACTCTTGCTTCTGCAACTTGTTTCCTGTTTCCTGTGGCCATGTGGGACTTGATCATAGTAAGTTTTAATCATTCAGTGTTAGTGTAACTTAAGAAAATATGCATATTTATAAAATATTATTACTTTTTTCTCTGGGGGATTTGGCTTGTTGAACATTTTTTTTTACACTTTTACCTGCTTTTATTGGAGTACTTCAGGGGTCATCCAGTAGCATTGTAGAGTTGCCATTTTCTGCCTGGGCTTTTCTGAGCACTACTCTCTTTGGAGTTATCTTGATATTCTATGTTGACAGTATTGCAGAGGAGAGGTACTTTATCGGAATATTTCTCATGTATTTCTCTGGTATCCACAATGTAGCAGTAGTTAGATAATGGTTGTGCATAGAAATGGAAATGCATGTTGGCATGCTTGTATATGTTTAGCTGTTTGCTCTCAAAGCCATCATATGTGAGGAAATGCTTAATGTGCAATGCATGAATAATTAAATATTTTATATCATCCTGCTCATCTTGATGATGCAAATCTGTGTGAACTTCAGTTCTGGAGAAAAATTAGAGCAATATGATCATATTGTTTCACAATTTTTCTTTTGGTCAAATTAATTGGGTGCTGCTCAATTATAATTTTGAAATGGTATACTTGGTGATTCCTACCTTTTTAATTTTCTGTTGTGCGATGCATTAACCAAGATATGATGTTTCATGAATAAATAATCTAATTAAGTTGCAAGAGAGAGAATTTATATATAAAATTTTGCATATTATATTATTGTTCCACTTGAACCCACTACAATAGTGACAGAGCTAGAATGTTTGGAGGAATGTGAAATTTTAAAAAAGTTCTGTGGAACAGCAGTAGAAATTTTAATTGCAAAATCTTCGTGGAAAGGTGCTTGTGAGCACTGATACAGCTATTATTTTCTTTAGGTTGCACATGGTTTTCTCTTCTCCAAGGCATTTAATGGTAGCCGGAGGATGCATCATTGTCATGGAGATTGTGTACAAAATGGACTTTTCTCTACCAGGCTTTGTGATTTGCTCATTAATCTTGGGCTTTGGTATATATACTCTGTTCTTTTATTTATCTTTTTCTTTCTGTTTTGTTCTCATTTTTTCACCTTTTTTCTCCTTGGCCTGTGCATGGGGCTCAGGGCTGCCTATGCATATTTTAATTTTACGTAGCATATGTGTGATTGTGCATAACTTTTGTAGGGATATATGAAGCTACATCTTTGGAACGTACAAGGAAAGATTCTTTACAAAAGCCAGATCAATCAAATGGGATGTTAGGGGATGAACTTCAAATGTCATCGCTTCCGACTTGAAGAGTATGTTAAGTTTTTGAATAAAACATCTTCATCTCCACTCGTTTTGTCCTTCGATTTCTAATGTTCTGCTTTATTGTGATTTTGCAAAATTTATAAACTTTAATGCAAAGTTGATGACGTGATTTAATAAACGTATGGAGGACAGCTGAACTTTTCCAGATGTGAGGGAGAAGATGTCTCTCCCTGACTACCCCTTTTTCACTGCTTTTAAGCAGCGAGAGTGGTGTTGGCTTTGAATTATCTTCTCTTTGCTTCCAATCAAAGAGGAAAAAACGGAATTTTTAGTCTTTTTGCAAACTTTAAGAGTTTAATATTACTGTCTTGTCCTTTACCTAAAAGCTTGAGTTTTTAGGTTAAATAGTAATGTCATGATTTAAGTTTAAGTTTTCACGAGATGATTGTATTTATTATCTATATGTGTTTTTGAGGGCGTTGTCCAAGTTTGTTATAACATCTAGATCCGTGTTGTTTTCAGGCTTGGTCTACATGACAAGCTTCTTGTTATCTTACACGTGAGAGTGTGTGTTGATATATATACTATATATAGTGCCTCTACTGAAAAATTTAAGCTTTTAAGTAGGTTCCAACATTGACTCTGCTTACTTTTTTTTTTGTTTCTATGCAGTTCCGATTCATGTATATTCATAGCACGAGCCTGAATCTGTTAGCAGCATTTCTTACGATGATGTTGATTTTGTCTCTCCTAGCATGGGATGTCATCTTGCACTGCTTTGCTTGCTCAAGAACCTCCCAGCGAAATTCTTTATTGTCGAATGAGACTACAGGAGATTCCCAAGCAACGGTTGGAAATAAAAATGGTAGGAAACTTCGAAACAAAACTTCGAAACCAATTGTCCATTTTCGATACTCCTAACTCCAAACTTGAATGTGGTTACATTAGGAAATTTGTATCTATTGTTTATAGTTAGTTAAAACCTGTGAGGAGTTTTACATCTAAATTTACTGTATGTTACATTTATTTTATTTTTGTTCATTAATGAAAACTCCTCCCTCCAATGGTAAAACAAAAATTTTGCATGGTTTGAAATTGAAACCCTGTTGTAGTGCCTTTTAAGAGATTTTTTTTATTTTTTTGAATTGTACAATTATAAATTTGTCGAGATTTATTGCGATTATTATTATTAAATGCACAAAATATTTATAATTTATTGATATATGTATTATTTTCAGAGTAATATCAGTGGTATTAAAAGTTCTACAAAATTCATAATGTGATTATATATAATGGGTGATGTGTTAATTACAACTCATTTGTCCATAATTTTAAACAAATAATTTGGCAATCTAACGATACTCTGTTGGCTCCATAATATACAACCCTCGATGCTATAGTACCATATTACCGAGGTTGGAAGCTCTAGTCATGTCTGTCCGATCCGGACTAAATCATAATTTTCCAAAATCCAGAACTTATTGATAGATTTGATTATTTGAGACAACCTCACTTGGATCATATTCATATCATCACAAATTTACAACTATACTCGTACACTGTAATACACCATTGAAACCCGTTTCTGGGACTTTGGTCGTTCCAGTTTCCACCTTCGTAGATAGAGAGAGAGAGAGAGAGAGAGAGAGAGAGAGAGAGAATCAAATCCCAGGAAGAATTGTTGCAACAATGGAGGTCCTTAACTTGTGCAAAATCCCTCTCTCTAACAATTCTCGTGTTTTGCTACGACCACCACCTAGAACAACATCAACAACAACAAGAAGAAGAAGCGTCTCCATATGCAGCACCGACCACAACTGGAAAAATGGACTGAAATTCATCAGAGGAACGAAACTGTTGAAAGATCTCACTACTTGGGAAATTGGCGGACCTTGCAATTACTTCCTTCAAGTTTCCCACCAGACCCAACTCGTTTCTGCAATCAGGTTTTCCTTCCTTTCCTTTCCTTTCCTGTCCTGTTCTGTTCTGTTCTTATTTCCATTTTTTTCCATCAGTTTTTTTTTTTCTCATCAGTTTCTGGGGTTTCCCGTTGTGTCACCCAGGTACTGTCACGAGCATTCCATTCGATACATTATCATCGGTAAGGGCTCAAACTGTCTTTTTGATGATCTGGGTTTCGATGGTTGTGTGATCCTGAACCGGGTCGAGTTCTTGGAGAGCAAAGAACCTGGAACGTACAGGGTTGGAAGTGGTTTTCGATTTAATCGACTAGGGGTGCATTGCTCCAATGAGGGATTCACTGGTCTCGAGTTTGCTGGAGCAATTCCTGCCACTGTCGGCGGTGCCACTTACATGAATGCTGGAGCTAATGGCCAGGTAAATTTATGGTTCTATATACACACTGTAATTCTCCGTTGAGAACGTCCTCACGCGGATTTTTGTGTATTTAGACTTTAAAAAAGTTTGGAATTTACTGGATTTTGTCTTTTATATAATTACGAACTAAGAATTTTTTTTGAAGACTTTTATATAAAATATAACGAGATTATATTAGACATTTTAGTGTTTTTAAAAGTTTAAAAAGATCCATTCAAAAATTTTTAAAATTTGAGCTTCTTTGATAGAGGTAAAATAGTTTTTTTATTATTATTATTATTAATAGTTCAAAAGTTGGACTGACAACCAAACGACTTAAAAAAAAAAAAAGAGCTTAAAGATGGCTCCGGTTTAGTTCGAACAGGATGGTCTGGTTTTGATTCCGATTAGGAATCGGGACCAGACGATCGCGATTCTGATTCTGGCATTTTTGGAATTGGAACTCCCGACGAGAATCGGAACTGTCGGTTCCGATTCGATTCAGTTTCGATTTCGGTTCCAATAATAACCTTTGGGGCCTGCCAGGCCCCAACGGTTATGGCCCAACATTGCTGGTAGGCCATTTTTTTTTTTCTAAGAGAAAAAAAGTAAAAAAAAAAAATTTGGAACCGGTTTTGAGCACTGGATTCGAAAACGGTACCCCACGGTTCTAGAACCGAAACCAGCGGTTCGTCGATTCTGGAACCGTGGCCATCACTAAAAGAGCTTTTAAAATTAAAAAAAAATAAAAATAAAAATAAAAAGCTATTTTGATCAATAAAAAAGCTCTTTCAAATATACACTAAAACAAACGGATTAGGATCATCTCCTAACCTAAGTTCTAAGCTTTTACATAAAATCCTAGACATTAAATTAGTTATGTACCACATGTGTTCAGATGTGTAAAAGCTTTTTAAAAAGAAAAAGAATAAAATATAAAATCTAAACTATTAAATCCAAGTGTCTTGTAAAAACTTATAAAAACTTAGAAAAAACTTAAATTAGGAGAGGATTCAGAATCCGCTCTGCACTTTTGTTTTTAGTAAACTTCAAATGTACAGAATTCACCGCATTTTTATCATTTTAGCGAGCTTGAAATGATTATTCGAAACCTTGGTGGACAGAGAGGGGCTGATTGGTATTCATTTTTCATGTTGGCATATGAAGGAGACTGGTGATGTTATTGATAGTGTGGATATTGTTACTGTCAAAGGAACGATTCAGAGGCTTGAGAGAAATGATCTCAACTTTGGCTATCGATCGTCAACGTTTCAAGATATGGAAGACTTGGCAGCCATTGTTGCAGTCACATTTCGACTGCAACAGTCAGAATCAGCAAGGAGAAAGCAGCAAGAATGTTTGGGGAGGTGTGTGGTTTTTGTGACTGATTGATTATATATTGCATTTGATGTTTTCTCAAAAGCCTGGTTTTGTCATTTATGTAGATGTGGGTATGGTTTCAATTACAGGAGACGGATGACTCAACCTCTCGGAGAGCGAACGGCTGGTTCAGTGTTCCGGAATCCATTGAATGTAGGAGTTGCAGCAGCTGAGTTGATCGAGAAAGCTGGAATGAAAGGATATAGAGTTGGAGGAGCGGTGGTTTCCAATGTTCATGCCAACTTCTTCGTAAACACGGGTGACTCAACTTCTCGAGACATGCTTGATCTGATTGCTTTGGTTAAGGACAAGGTTGATCAGAAGTTTGGAGTACAACTCAAGGAGGAAGTAATATATTTTCATCCAGAGTGTAATGAACAAATTTCCGAAAATGAAATGAAGATGGAACAATGTTAGCAATGAAAGAATATAGTTGCGAAAACTTCTTGATAATTTCGAAATAATGTTTCATTAGAGAATCAGAAGTTCGTTAACTTCTCGTTCGATGGATTAATTGAATCCATCGATGAATTGTTTCTGCATGAGTTGTTAATGCATTGCCATGTCCAGTACATCAAGAGATTTTTGTCAGTGCTTTGGTGATGAAGTGAGTAAGGATTCCGATGGGACAAAAAAGGAGGCAAAGAGAAACTGAATGTCGAGTTTCAATTTGATTATCAAGCCCGTCGTGGAAAACCTGCCTGGATGGGTAACAACATACAAGAGGGAATCAGAAGTCGGAAAATAAAGAAACAAATACATGCGCGTGTGCACACACAAAGTAAGAGAAAGTAAGTCACCTTGCGGCAAAGAGATCCACAGCCAGCAAGTGAATCCAAGCAGAAGCTAGAGTCATCTCACTTGAGAACATCTTTGCTATACCAGGTAGCTGCACATAATGAGAAATAAACTGTCATATAAGAATCATGAATTTGCCTTCAATTGACAGTTGTAATTCTGCAAGCACTCAACGAAATACACGATTTTATACCTCAGGGAGCCAGTTTTTACTAGCAAACATCAGCCGTAGTGTGTCAGGTGTCCAGGAGAGAAACAGTAGATATGAATAGAGAAGTCCGAGCACAATATATGGTATGCTACTTTGCATAGACTTCTTTGTCTGCATTTTGAGTGATACAAAACCAATTACATGCATCATTCAAGAGACCATTGAAAACTTTGGGAGGCTTCCAAAATTAAGAAAAAGAAATTCAAACCTTGGACTGAATGCACGATAAAGTTCGGATTGATTATTCAGCATTGTGAATATATTCTTGTACTCAAAACTATTCACCTCAGATTGGATGTACTTTGTAACTTATAAAAGGTGAAGAAGACGGACCATGTAAACAATTTCAAGTACTAGTTCCCCAATTATCAATTCAATTAAGGTTTGGGGAGAGTTTTTGGAACAAATGAAACCGTTAGGTTATGTCCAATTGCTAGTATAAACACAGGCAATATAAATGTCCAAGAATTTGACGTAATTCGAATTAAACAATGTGTTAGTAAAGAATTTTGTAGACTCTTAACTAATCAGAATTATTAAACGAATGCGATAACCTACAACTGAAAATCTGAAGTACAAGGATGTATTAGGTTCCCAGATAAACATAAAAAAATTACCAGTTCAGCTTTAGGAGCAAAAACCATGAGAGTATAGAATGGCAGCACAGCTGCAGTTCCCAAGGTAAAAGCATTACTAGCGATCTGTGAACTTGCTAGCCCTGAAAACAGATGCAGTGAAGAAAATATTAGAGACAGATAATTATTCCTTTACCACAGCAAAATTTTGCAACGAAGGCTTCTAACATTTGCTGCTTCTGATCTTTTACCCTAGCTTCATGAGCAAGAGATTGATAGAAGGGAACCATGCACACTCAACACTACAACTTTTTAGACATCCATCTCCAATCAGATAAAAACCTTCAAGCCTAAATGCAGTATGTTAAACCAAAGTTGAGATTCACAACTACAAGGATTGCTGGCATGTTTGAAGCGCTTTATGTACTAAAAGTCGCAGAAAAATTATTTTTTTAATGATTTCACGAAAACTTCAAAAATAAATGTTGCAGTTCATGAGAAAAATAAAACCAAAAGCAAAAACTGCACCCCAGAAAGAACAAAAGAGAAACTAGTCCAGGGTCTTTAAGCCTGCAAAAGCGTATATTTAATCAGGTCAGTCAGACTTCAGCAGTAGCAAATTACTTTGACAAAGATTTGAAAACAAATAAATATTCAAACATTTTTTACTGGCGAGGACGACAAAGGTCTCTGCCCGTCCATCCCTTGGATAGATAGAGAGGGACGGCAAAGCTTTTGGTTTTTAAATATTGTCAAAGAGTTGAACAATGAAAATAGATGGTGAGTGCCTGATCGAATTAATCAGGTCATGTAGGAACAAGGTTCAAGTCTACCGGTCTGTTAGGATGCCTCAGCTCCATACATCACTGCACGTCCACTTGACACCTATCGTAATGATAAAGGGCTCATCTCGCCGTACTATTTTCCTAGACGATTTTAACACCATAAAGTTCAAGACTTAACTACACAATTTTCCTTTCCCTGACCAGTGGACTCCACTCTATTAGGTGCCTCACTAAGATAGGCATACGTAAGAGATAAACTTATTATGACCTAAAAAATTAGGAAACTTTAGCTTTACTCTTCAATAGGGGGTCATGCTGCTTTTGTAATCATAATGAGAATTTGTAAACACTGAGGACGACTTGACCACATATTTAAACCAATGGTATACCTTTGACAACGGGGGAAAATGATGAAAAACTAGCTCCTGTTTCAAACATCCTGCAGAGATGTTTGGTTGATGTGAAGCAAAGCAACAACAATAAAGTAGCACAACGGAATATATTTAAAGGAAAACTGGCACAAAAGGGCAGGCCTTAAACTGAAACTACCACAAAATTGTTTGGTAAAGGGCATTACCATGGGGGAAAACATCCAAGAATTTCGTTAGTTTTGTATGAAAGGATTAGGCAGGAGGACCTGCCAGTAGAATGGCACAAAGAAAAAAAAATCATGTACGCACAAAAACTCACGAGAGAGGAAATAATCTACAGCCAGCTTAGGGGTAGATCATTAAAAAATCTCAGAGGCAACAGCAAGCGATCATGTAATGTGTACAAGAAAATTTATCACGTGTGCATATGCTAATTTATTTCTGCTAAAATGTCTTGAGATATAGAAGGTTGAGAAGAGAATATATTAAGACTACCGTAACCATGTAATGACCATAATTACAGACAAGTTCATCATAAAGGATTGACTATCGAGATGAATCTAGCTTATACTTAACTACCAACTAGTTGAAGAGAAACACTACAACTTAAGCTGAGTTTCAGTTAAAGTCGTCCAAGCAAGTCAGCCTCGCTTATCGGTCTTTGGCAGGTCTGTTATGTGGTCTGGAACCTTAGATCCTAAATGATAAAGAACCAGTCATGTATCCGTATTATCTTCAGTGATATTGATCCCTGTGTAGGACCAATGTGGACATCCTTCTCCCGGGATGCAATAATTTGAACTACACACCATAAATAAATCTTCCCAAAATCCAAGGCTCTCATGTCAACCATAAACCAAGTACGATATTTTTCTTCTGTTGAAAGATAATCTGTTCATTGTATTTTCAATGATTTAATCTCTTTCAAGCGTTCTTCTTTTACACCTAGGAATCTCGTATTGGATGCTGAAGAACTGAAATTATGGTGGTTTTCATGAAGTTGCACCTAAGACTCAATTTAGAAGCCGTAATTAATAAATAAGTGAACAAGAATAATCTTCCTAAGACGAACTGTACATTTGAATACATCTGATTAAAAAAATTGTATAGATTTGTTCTTTACACATTTATTTTGGTAATTTTTCACAAATATAGGAATACGGTTCTGGATCCCCGTGTAGAAAGATATCCTATCTTCTAAAATCATGTTGCACTCCCATTACTTCGATAAAACAAAAAAAAAAGATGAGTATAAAAATGAGTAGCAATCAAATAATACCGAAGCTAATACAGTAGCAATAGGACATTTTAATAAGGAAAAATTTCGTAGTGCAATTATGACTAAAACATTTATAAGGTAGAAGAAAGTAAAAGTAACAAGTAAGCTTACATGATGCCTGTATTCCAGAGGCTTTCTGATGGTGAATTAATGTTGCAACTTGTGGTCTTATAATAACTCTGGATCCTCCTATAAAATTCCAGTTCCTTCGCAATTCGGTTCCAATTCCTGCAACTTGTTGGCCAAATAGTTCAGAGTTCAAACTTTTGTAAGCACAAGTTAACCTTTGATCCACTCCAACATTACGCCAAGGTCCTATAGGCTGCTGCTCCAAACAGTCAAAATATAAGCAATAGACCTTAAACTGAACAAAGACAACCGTCCAAGCTCGGACAATAAATACCCAACTTTTAACTTGCAATAATGAAACAATTACTCATACTTTGACCTATTTAGCATGTAACGTAAACCGGTGAAAAGAGCAGAATAAAAAGTCTTAGAATTGAAAATGTTTATTTTATCTCATAATATCACTGCAGCTGCATAGCGCTTTTGTACAAGCGTTATGATGATACTCAACTCCAGTGTCGAAATGGAAACTGAACCGGATTCAATCATCAACGTTCAATTGTTTGAAGACCGAAAGTGGATCAAGTAAAGATCTTTCTTATGTGTGATGCAAAGAGAAAACTTCATCCCTGAACTCTCATCCTCAATGAACCGGTTTCGTGCCCCCACACACAATGAATCAGTTTCTCCAAAAAGACCAAAAAATTGAACCATTTTGTCCATTTTGTGAACAGCATCCTTGCTCAGAGCCTTTATTAATCTTATCATTTCCAATTTTATGGTTCTTTTGCTACATTTCTACTTCTAATTACAACACTTAAGTTGCATATAATTGATTTATTGAACCAATCAACCAATGATAACACAAAAAGGAGTATAAAATAAGTAAAAAATTCTTCTTCTTTTTCCAAAATATAAACATATACCCAAAAGTTCAATCATTCTTGAATCCATGAATGCAACCACAAATATCAACCAAAACATAATACAAAATTTCAACAAAACCCAGATGACAAGAAACAGAAAAATAAATAAAACCACAACAAATAGCACCAAGAAAAAGACCAGAAAAATTGAACCATCAAGAAGCAAACCTTGAGTGGCAATGGAGGAAGACAAAAGCAAGAAGAGAAGGCCATGTTTTGAGCAAAAAACAGAGAATCCCAGCAACAATAATGGCTTCTTCATTCGTCTATTAACAAATCACCCCTACATATAAAAGAGAAAAAAATTGGAGTCAATAAAAATGGTGAGGTGGGTGTTTCCACTGAAATGGAAAAAAAGAAAAAGAAAAGTAGAGACAAGCAAGGGCAGCTAGCAACCCACTATAAAACGTCATTCATTTTCCCTTGCAAGCACTAACATGCACTGTAGAGAGAGAGAGAGACTAAGGACAAAGACAAATGTTGATGACCCACTTGCAGCGGAGCCTTGCACTACTCAGTTTCAACATGGTTTGTTTATTGGTTTATTTAGTTTCGTATTTTTTATATATATATAGTAAAAGCAAAATTCATATAGTCCCTTAGATTATATGTAATTATAAATTTAGTCAGTTTTAATGAGTTTATTGTTTTTGTCTAACATTTTTATTTTGTGGACAAAACTCAAAAGTAGCTTTAAATGAGTTGTATCTAAAAAAAAAAAAAATTCAAATTTGAGGGTTTTTTACAGGTAAAATAGAAAGATAGAAAGGGAAAGTGATAAAAAGAAGAGAGAGGATATAAATATCAAGTTAGAGAGTGTTAGAAAGAAAAAAGTTGAAAATTAGAGAAAGAATTGAAACAGATAGGAAATTTCAGAAAATTAGAAGAGGTTGAAAGTTATTAAAATAACATAAAAAGAGAAAAAGTTATTGGTGAAAAACGAAACTCAATTTCGACAACTCAAGAACTGAAACCTTAACTTGGGCATTCAAAATTATTATATCCACTACTCAGTTTTAAATATAATCTCGTTGTTGAAGACTTAAACTTGCATTCATCTTAGTCAGATTGTATGCAAACATTAATTCTTCAAGATTTTTAGAGATAAATCTTGCTATTATACCTCTTTATTGTTGATTTGCGCTATACATTTATTTGATTTCACACTAAATTTTATTTAGCATTGTAATTGAAAAATATGCATTAAGTGATGAATATAACATTACATGTTGTCTTCATTAGTCATGGCCACGGTTCCAGAACTGACGGTTCCGGTTTTGGAACCGCCGGTTTCGGTTCCTTTTTTGACCCAATCGGAACCGTTACCGTATAGGTCTCGGTCTGGGTTCCGGTTCAAAACCGAAGGAGGAACCCAGTTTCGGTTCCTCTTCCGATTTTTTGGAACCGGTGGTTCAACCGCCGATTGAACCAACGGTTCCATAACTGGAACCGACCCCCTATCAAAAAAAGGAAAAAAAAATTTAAGATTAGGAAATTTTTAAAAATTAATAAACCGAAAGTAATTCGGCTTGGATCATTTTGGTAGGGAATAAAAATTTTAAAAGTGTGCATATATATATATAAGCAAAGATGGTTCAAATCTTGTGCGCTTTCAATGTGGGATTTAAATATAGTTAAAAAATTTGACTTGATGAATAAAAAGTCTTATTTATCCTTTATGTTGTTAAGCTTGATCATATGTGGTGACTTGGACATTTTGTGGATCTTTTTTTTTCTTTTTTTTATTTTTTAATAAATTTGATATGGACTTGATCAATTTATTAAAACACCAAACATGTTTCTCGGTAGAATTTGCATATTAATCAAAGATCATATACATTGAAACATCAAACCTAATCTCAACATAAATGTTGTGTTGGAAGGGAGGATAATATTTAGTAGGAAAATAGTCTTTTTTCTCTAAATAAAGGAAGATTAGGTGTTCAAGCATCAAGTGAAAATTCAAATAAGGGAGATTAAATCGAAAAGCGGACTGCCGGTCCCGATTCAAAACCGCTGGTTCGGTTCGAATCGAACCGGGACCATGACTAGTCTTGATCATAAATTATTTTCTATTTCCGTGATCTATTTTTTTAGTTCGTGATCTACTACAACTTTCGAACTAAGATAAGACATTCTTTTAAAAGACCTTTGAGGGGACAAAAGACGTTAGATTTAAGTTCGATAATATATTGTTAAAATCGTCTTAACAAGTAGAACAAAGTTTATCGCATAATATTACCAAATTCAAATATTTTGGCCTTTTTGCGTTTTCACCATTTGTGGTAGTAATTTTTGCCTTCTTTTTGTGTTTTTAAGCAAATGGTAAGGAAGAATAGATATATTTTCATCCTCATAAGAGGTGCTATAAAAACTCAAATTAATAACGTAACGACAATGACTCAAAAACCAATTCAAATGGTGATACTAAAAAAACAAAGCCTTTGTCTTATTCAATAGATTTTTTGGCTCCTCACCTAAGTTTTACCTATATTTTACGAGCCCTTGATAAATTAATATTATTTACAATAGGTAGTAAGAATTAAATTACCATCTAAAGTCGTATTAAAAATTTGAATATAAAGATAACTACAAATCTACAATGCAAGAAACTAAGCAAAACTATGAATTTTGATAAATACAATTATTCCAATGTATGTACAAGAGAATGTCACACATTCAATAGCAGCAATCAAACTCATTTTTCTGTTTCTTTTTTCTTCTTTTCTTTTTAATTTGGTATGAGAGAGAGAGAGAGAGAGAGAGAGAGATCAACTGGGACTACATTTTACGCTGTGTTTGTCAAGCCACGAAATGATATCGATAAAAACTCGAATAATCATTTCATCAGGCTCACCTTCCAGAAGAGCATGATAGGCATCCTTGTAAAGATTGAACTTCTTGTCTGAACTCCTTGCTTTCTCATACAAAGATTTGCTCACAGATGGGTCAGTTACAATATCATCCTCTCCATGCAAGATCAACAATGGCAGAGATACCTGTAATAGTAGGGCTGTTACAAGTTACAGTGCTCACATGAAACACAGTCAAATGGACGTTTTGAGATTTTTAAATACACAAAAGCAGTTGACTATCGGTTGCCTTATGGAGTAAATAGCTAGTTTCCTGTGTAGTAAAACATGTTCGATAGATGGATCACACAGTTTCCAATTGAGATTCCTACATTTCTACACTGGTAAGACGGTAGAATTGCGATAAGTTAAGACGGTGAAACAGTATAACCATATCTAATTGGTTATGATGATCTTTTAGTTAACTACAATGATAAAATGAATCCGTCTTTTGTCAACTTTCATTTGAGATTAATCATTTATGAATATAAAGCAAAAACTTGTTCACCCGACAATTTGAGCCAAGTGTAGCGCCATTTAAACTTGGTTGATTGGTTCATTTAGTTAGTGAACCAGATTGAACAAGCTTGAACGAGCAATTAAAATTTACAAGACTCGGAGTTGTTCATGAGCAGCTTGATTAAATTGAAGTTTATTTAATAAACGTGTAAAAATATGTAGTTTGCTCCTCTTTTTTCCTCTTTGAGTCCGTGAGCAAATTATTTCCTGTGTAGGTTAGTGTCCTTCGAAATTCTGAGAGCCATCACTAAGTGAGCGGCTCAAACATATAATAAGTTTCAACTAATTAGCCAGAACTTAAAGTCTAACTAATGATAGCCTCACTGTGTGGAGAAGGAAAGGAGAGGAAACGCCTCATAATTTATGCATCGAAACAAAAGGGTGTAAGGAGCATGCGGAACATGCTGTACTGGATCCAATACAAAAGACAAAATAATAAAACTAAAAGCATACGAGCAGTTGATGTCAAATTTCACGATATGTTACAAATGAAAGGAAATTGGTATACCTTTTCTAACTGCTGTTCTATCTCTTGAGTGGTTCTGAGCAGCTCTACAGCGGTCTGCAAGCGTGGTTTATCCTTGTATGCGATAACATTATAGGCTGCCTGCATCCAAAGAAAATAACAGACATTTGGGCATCATATTTGGAAAAAAAAAAAAAAAAAAGAGTGCTCTTGAAATTAACAATGACGTGCAGAAGGAGGAAGAATTTGATCCAAAATGCAGTCAATGGATGGGGAAAAAAAAAAGAGAATATTCCTCCTACCACATGACACAAGAATCTCTCATGGCTTCATTCATTTTATTTGCTACAAGATTGAAAATAACACCAGCTATAGTTTTAAATCTTGAAAATATCAGTTTAAGTGAAGAGAAGAGACAAACCATCTTCCTCTTTTCCAAGTCTCTAAATGCTGCCTCGGCCAAATCCTTTTGCGGAACCAACTTTTGCTTCGGAAGAATATGAGCTACACCAATCAGCATTTGCTTTACCAACCATGGGGGAACCATGTCGTCTGCAATCTACACAAAATTTCAAGTTAAAGCCAATCTCATACTAAAAGGTTTCCTAATATACTTAGGTTTGCAGAGATACTTTGCACATAGGCGCAACGAGAATAGCACCACTCCATGCGTTAGGCTGTTTTAGGTGCACCTTCAGAGCTACAGCTCCACCCATAGACTCCCCAAAGAGGAAGCTTGGCAAACTACGAAACTCAGGGTTCCCTGTCATGTTAATCAACCAAACAAAACATCAAGAACATAACCAGCAGTTGACACGGTTGTCAATCAGACCACATTCTATTGGATAGAGTTAATATATTTATGATATTTAGCTTAATAGCTTGTAATCATAGTAGTTGCATTGTCTAATGACATAATCATTGAACAAAAAAGAATGGTTTTCCTTTAAAGTAACAAAAAGAAGGAAATTAGCGATCTAACCAAGGAAAACTAGAAATGTCAAAGCTCTTTTCCCAACCACAAGTTCATCACCTAAAACTTTTAGCTGAATCACTGGAATGAAATCTAATGCAATCCAATTCCTTTAAATATAGCAAAATGATGTTTCCTGTATGATTGTTTCAATTTCCATCCTCTAAACTAATATCAACATCAACTTTCAGTCATGTACAGTGAGCCACGGGCAAGAAGGATCTTTTGCAATACCAACCAGTATATTGATAAAGCAAGTTATTAGAAACCATATGAGAAATTATTAGCGACATAAGGCCAGCACAACTCAAAAGATGAGCCGGCAGAAGACCCTTTTTCTTGTACCCCGAAACTCAACCATAAAAAAATTTCTTCACAGCTTCTCTAATGTCTTGCCTACTGTCACCGAGGAAATAGAATAAAAATTGAATAAAACCAGAGGAAAGCAACAGACTTTGTCAAAGCCCGACTTCTTGGCCACTCCAAAATAAACCATGAATGACAATGTATAGACAGGAAAACTCAACAAAATACTCCCAATGAAGTCAGCATAGTTCCTCTTAGACAGTAGGCCACAAATTTTATTTTCCTTTTTTCCTTTTTTGAGCTCAGAAACAAATAGAGCATACGCCTCACTTTCAAAAAGTGAACTTCCATTTCATCAGTCACTGCATCTCACTATAATTCCATATAAAACATGCAAGTAGGTAGATAAGAAAGAAACATAAAAAGATAAACTCATAAAAAGTCATTAAACCCCCCATTAGTTATTCCCCAGTCTGCTCAACTTATTTTCACAAGAAGCAGATCGGAAAAGCCAACCCTACTCTCTAATCAGAATTAAGTCACCATTAGAGATTCCAACACAAGGATGCAATTATAACATTTTTTTTAAAAAAAAAATTAATGCACCTTTGACTTTGGAGTAATGCTCAATGACATCATCAACAAGCCTGTCAAAGTTGGGAATAAAGCCATGAAGACCTTCGGAGAGACCAAATCCTGGGTAATCCATTGCAAAAACTCCATATCCAGCTGAGGCCAATTTCCTTGCTATTCCTGCCAAAGTGCCACAATACGATTAGGCTCAATAAATACTTAACACTACAAAGAGGTAACAACTTCTTGCTATGAGCTACATGCCTTCACCGAAAAATGTGCAAGTATCTCCGTAACCATGACAAAAACATATGACTGCTTTGGGTGGAGAGGCCTCCGGGAGCCAACTCTTAGAGAAAATTTCCAGTCCTCTAGAGTTCACCTCATATGACTGTGCCGCAAAATATCAAGTGGTCATCTTCAGTTACAAGTAAGAGTATAGCAACTTCGAAAGACATATAAGGCAAACTGCAACAATCTAGCTGCATTGTTAAGAACAGCTTTTGTATGACCTCTCACAATTAGAAAGAAAGAGAAAAAGAGAAAAAGCAAATTAATGTCTAAAAGACTCAATAACCAGGAAAGAGAAAAAGATTTAAGTCAACCATTCTCACCTCCTTCATTTTCAATCCATTATACGGAGTCTGCAACATGGCCAAAATAATGCGATTAGATATTTGCTCCGTTAAAATTCAACGAATAGATACATTGTGCACAAAGAACTCATGTAATTCTTTAAATGAATATACTTAATCAACACCATAAAGCATACATTAGTCTTTGCAGTTCCCCAAATCGTTGAGAGTAGGGTCTAGAAAGTAAGGGGTGTTTTCATTATCCAAAACTGGTATACAGAATTTAGTTGTTGGAAACAATTTGGATGCAATCCTATAAAAAAGCTTAAAAACAATCTTTTCATCTCTTTAAATTTTGAACTACTTGTTAAAACTGTATCGAAAACTGTTCTTCGATACAATCTAATCAAACAACTTTTTTACGAAATTTGAACAGACAACTGTACTCAGGTTCACAAATCAAGTTCACCCTACAATACAATAAACTCTAGTCGAACAATTGAACTTGCAACACATTCGCCGCTAAGTGTGATCATTCGCAGATGCCATTGCCAGATTACTCTAATATACATTCAGTCAGTAAAGTTGTTAACACTAATATGTAAATTAAACCAAAACCAAAGTCATTATGCGAATTGTCTAATTAATCAAAAATCCTCCATTTACATAACCAAATACCCATTATCACCATCAACGTCCAACCATAAAAATCAGTATCCAACACAAACAACTCACAACGAAACCAAATGGAAATATCAAAACAACTTGTAAATTTTTCAAGTGCAGAATTCTGTGCAAACAACCAATTTGTAACGTTTTTCAAATCCACCAAATCAAATTCCATATGCTAAAACCAACAAAATAAAAAGTTGATACAAATATCAAAAGCTGATCTGATCTTATCCTGGTACTGATAAAAGAAATTACCTTGAACAAGATATGATCAATATTAAGTTGAATGTCCTTAAACGACTCACGAGCTCGTCGTCTAGTAGGTGCCTCGTCCATCTTGGCATCCAAAATCTTCTGCAACTCCTCACTCACTCCTTCAAGCTTCACCGGCGCAGCCATGACTGGTACCAGATTCTTCTCTCTCAACCCACCTAGTGTTGACCCTACAACACCAAAACTCTAACCCCACTTGTCAATTCAAGTTTTCAAACAGCAAAAACGTACAGAACTGGGTATGATTCTTTCTCTCTATATACTATATATATATATATATATAACAAAAGTACCCTCATAAGGGGCTGCTTTCCTGTTGGTGTAGTACAACTTTACGGACTTCAAAGCCATATCTGAGTGCGTTTTTTTATTATATATAATTGGAAAAGTGTGAATTTATGGTAATGATGATTTGGTGTTGTGTCGTGTGTGTGGGCCGTGAAAGTGGCCAAAAATGAAGTGATAAACAAAAATCTGACTTTGAAGATGCGATTCGAGTGGGGAGATAGACAGTTTTCCGTTTTTCACTCTTTTTATTATATTATTTTAATCAAGCGAAAGTTGAACACGTCACTTTGTGTTTGCTTTTGTTTTTGTGAAGTCTGGTTCGAACACATCATCCAAATAGAAGACGACGCCAGGAAGAAGCTAAGTGATGGGCTCGCTGTTATCTTGTAGGGTGACTGCCAATCATGCGTCGACACGTTGAGATTGATAATCAGATTCTATAAACTATTTTGAACGTATTCGTTCAACTTTATTATATTGTTTCGTATAGTATTGCTATTATCATCTCTCTCCAACGTAATCTCTCTAATGGTCCGTTTAATATATGGGGTTGGACTTTTTCTTTTTTTTTTTAAATTTGATATTTTTACGGGTTAGAAGACTACCGGAATCAACTGAGATTAACTCATACAAGTACGACCTGGATAACTATTTCTAGCAACAGGAGACGATAGCTACCTAAACTAATGGCCCGAACCACTACTCCCAACAATGGAAAGGGTCTATTCCTAACACGCACAAATTTTTATTAAATCCTATGTGTTATTTATTGCATAGGATTTGATTTCTCTAATTTTATGTAACCCGTTAGTTCTGCTTAAATAGGACTATTGAGGCCCGCCTCACGCATCTTTTTATTTTTCTTATTTTTTATTTAATTATTTTTTTATAAAATAATATATTTAGTAAAATATTTTTCAAATATTATATTTTTTTAATACAATAAAAAAATAAATATTATTTTATTTAAAATTAATTTTAAAAATCTCATTGATTTTATCAATTTTATACTCTACCAAACAAGACATAATAATATTTTTAGTCAAATCCATATATCATGCACTAAACATCATATTTTATTATATAAAAATAGTTCAATTCAATCTCATATACCAAATGTACCGTAAAGATAAAAAAGAAGTTACGTACCTTTTTTTTTAATCCACAAGGTGGTCCTCATGTACATTGACATAGGACTAATTCTCACTCGGTCCAAGAGATCATCAGTAAAAGCCTGACCATAGGTGCACTTCACCAATATAGAGATTGTATCCGCAGAGAGTCTTACATGAATATTATCGAAACGATCTGATCCCTATCTGATGTGTTTTGATCAACCCTACTATACCTGATGGTTAAGTTACGTACCCTTCTCTCCTACTCATATATAAATTAATAATTTTTACCAATAGTGATGGGCTCATTTACTAGTCACCCTGAAGATGACTTACCAACCTAGGATGATTATATGCTATCTTTTATTGTTGACTTAACTTAGGTTGACTTGCTCAATTGTAGTCTAGGATTCTCATCCTCCGCAAAACATTTAAGATTGCCATCCGGACTATCTCAGGTTGACTTTTCAACCTCCGGCTAGGAATAAATTGGCATATTAACTTTAACTTCTTATTTGACTTGTTAATTTCTCATACTATATATATATATATATATATATATATATATATATAATTAAATATTATTCGGACAAAATTATTTTGCTTAAAATAAATAATTATTAAATTTTTAGATTTATCTAATAATTGAGATATAACATCTGATTGGTAATTACGTATAAATTAATGCATCGAAAATAACTACCACTAATTACATATTAACCTATTAGAGCGTGTGTGTATAAATATAGAGAGAGAAAAAAAATCTTAATGTGCAACCAACCAATATAGTTTACTTTATATTATAATTGACTAGGTCACCAATTTTTTTAGTAATTATAGATTATTGTATGATCAATATGATACAACAATCCTTTCAAAAATATGATAGGACAATCTTTATCTAATTTAAAATGAGTTTTTTTTTTTTTTTTTAAAAGTGGGGGAGGAAGATTCAAATTAGAGACCTCAACTTCGTTGAGAAGTGTGATTACCATCAGATTATATCTGCAATCACAATTTGAAATAGTTAGAGAAGGAGAGTACAAGTTCAATAGTTTTATAACATTACAATTCATTGTACTAGATAACATAAATTTATAAGAAAAAATTATTTACAAATAAAGAAACTTTCTTTAGAATTTAAGGAATTTAAGGAATTTAAAATTATTTCAATTATTATGTAATTTTTATAATTAGCTATCATCTTAAGAGAAATAATGTACATAATAGAAATCGAGACGGACTTTTATGTGAATTTTGATTGTTTTGGAGCATACCATCTAAATTTTCTTTAACAATCAAACTTAATTTAAACGATATTAGATTAGTCTAGTAGTATACTTCTAAACTTGTATTGTCGATTTAAGTTTGTCTCCTTCATAATTCCTTAATAGTAATAGATTTTTTTAATTTAAAAATAAAACTTAATTTATAAGACCAATTGGATCACGGTCTATCGGAATCTGTTACGATTAAACATTACAAATTCGATTCAGAATGATAACTCCTACTATAAGAGAGAGGTCTCTCAACGTTTTGTAATTTAATGTATAAAATTAAAATTTTATGTTATTATATTAATTTATCGTACTAGAAAGCGCGTTCATTTCTTTTAAAATACTTTTTTTATTTTTTTAATTAAATAATTTAATCAAACTCGTATAGATGTCCAACTATTTATAATATTTTAATATACTTTGAAAAAATCTGGAAAAATATTATTATTTTTTTCTTAATTTGAAACTTCTATTTATTTATGTTGTAAATAACACATACCAACCTTATACCGAAAGTGGTCCTACCACGTGTGAATACACGCGTCAAAATCAAATCGTCGCATAGCGAGAGAGTGGGATCCACCGCATATAACTTTCTAGAGAATCACAAGTCAGAGCACGCTATCTTTAGCGTAATTGCCGCGCGTGAAACACATTTCCAAGATCTTTCGCCTAATAAAAAATTGAATAAGGGAGAATTACAGATATTAGTGGGGTATGTGGATTATTGGACCAAACCGGATCAATAATTATAAGTATGATTCGAAAAATAATTTTTATTGTCCGAAAGGAATACACTTTATTAGTTTATTAATAAATATAAAATTTGAATTTATATTAATAATATGAATGAAAAATACACCAATGATTTCAAATTATGAATAGATGTACACTAATCTTCTAATTGTGCATTTTTTTTATGCGCAGAATTTTTACAAATATGCTATAAAATAATATCATGTAATAAAAGTGGAAATATCAATAAAAGGGTTTAGCTACAGTACATATATTTTATTATTGCGAACTTCCGTATTATAATTCAATTATCAAATTTTAATCACGTGTTATGTGTTTAATTTCATTATGTCCAATAAATTTAAAAATATTAATAGAGCCTAACAGGTTTGGATAAATCAACGAAGCCCAAAAGATTTGAAGAAGTCAATGAGCCCCAACGGGCTAGAGAAGCTAATAGAGCTCAATGCAACAAAAAGATCCCTCTCAATAAATGTGAAGTAAAGACTCTATGCGAGTTTCAACACTTAAACGACCTGAGAGATTTATACACTATCTCTCATCAAAAGTATAGCTCCAGCTCGCACGACATCCAGCTCGAAGCTCCAAATAGAGAAGATTCCCAAGAGATTTGATTCGGTCAACTAGTAGAATTTCAATCAGTCTCAAACTCCTTAATTTCAGCAATTGTATTTTAATTAGAGATCTGATTTAATCTCTCATTTTATGTAATTACACTTTAGGTAAAACATAATAACTTCATTTCTTCACACTATAAAAAGGGTGGATCATCATTGCTCCAAGGGTTACAAAAAGAGAAAATACTTATAGCGAGCTCGACGAACAGTGAATATAAATATTCTTTCAAATCGAACCACTTTAAAAATCTTCTTGTCTAATTTTGTTTTTAGTGATTTATTACTCTAATTGCTGTTAATCATGTTGATCGAATTTGTACGTCAATATTATGTAACTTTTAAGAAAGTAAACATTGATTTCAATAAAAATACTGGGAGTTTAAATTTTTAAAAATTTCCATTAAAAATATTTCAATAATCAATAAAGTATCGATATTTATTTCCGTATCTGAAGTTGGCCAGCAGCATTATCTGAATATGAAAGGTCAAGTCAGATAAGTTGCAAATGAGTTGTAAACTCATGGAAGCCAGCCATGACACTGCTTCCATGCCTTTTAGTCCAAAAGTCAAAACACCGACCGCGCTTTTCTTTTCAAATCACAACACAATTTATTATTATTATTTTTTTAGTTTTTTTCAAAATATTTTAAAAAATTAATAATAAAAACCAATCAAAAATATTGTTATGATTTTTAAAATAATCACGCTTAATTTGTGATTTTTTTTTATATAAGAGATATTGAAATAAAATATTTTAAAATTTTATTAATGAGTAAAATAAATAATCGAAGCTAAAAAAACATATATTGTAAAGTAAGTTTACAATTATGTTTAATATAAAATTAAGTTAAAATATCTAAATTTATTCTTTTATAAAATTGAAAAAAAAAAGTTGCAATAAAATAGATTTATATGTGTTAATAAAACTTGTAGTAAGAGGAAACGGAGAAACATTTCAATACATTTCATCGGTCAGAATTTGTAATTTGAAAATATAATAATTTTTTACGGGAATGATCATCGGTTGGAAACCAATTCACCTGAGCAAAAACCAATTCACCGAGGAGGTTCATTCAAAAAAGATTCACAAAATTAATTAATTAAATTTTCTTATAAATAATCTAACTTTAATTTAAAAAAAATTCAAAATACTTCCTTAGAAGTAAAGTTTTTGAAAAAAATTGCTAGTCAAGTCCATATTAATTAATTAACTCAATTTGGTATGCTATTTTTTGTCAAAGGGAAAAAATAATTATGAAAATTTAACAAAAAAAAAAAAAAAGTCCAGTCCAATTAATATTCTATATTAATTTTAGGATATACTTTTAAATGGATAATTAAATTAAATGGATTAGTGATACAACTCTTTATTTTTTGAAAAATAAATTTAGCAAAATGAAAAATACAACATTAAATGCATTTATTAATCTAAAATTAATTATTTTTATAAAATTTTAAAAAAATTCATAAATCTCAAATTAAAATTTCCTTACAAGATGAGGTTAGTCCAGTGTTATATTCTTCACACTTATAATCCAAACTTATGAGTTTGAGTCGTATTTCCCGTTCTGAATTAATTGGAATAGATTAAAAAAAATTTAAAAAAAATTTCCTTCTTATTATACTAATTTCAAAAATAAAAAAATATCACTATTTTTTTTTTTTGTTCAAGTAATGAAAAAACTAGATATCCACTAAATTCCAAAGCAGCCAAATTATTGTCAAAAAAATAAAAATAAATAAAGCAGCCAAATTTGACTAAATAAATAAAAGAATTTTCTCACAAATTACTTCAACACAATAAATTTAAAAAACAAAAACGACACCGTTTGTCCGAAATTAGTATAAAAGAGTAGCGACTCCGTCTCTCTCCTTTCCCTTCTCCGTGGCACCCGTCCATCAATTCTGCTATCTCTTCGCTCTCAGATTTCTTCAGGTACTACTCATACGTCGTCGTTTCTTCATCTCTCTCTCTCTCTCTCTCTCTCTCTCTCTCTCTCTCTCTTTTAATTTTATTTTTACTTTGATTTTATGTGGTTATGTACAGATCCGATCCATCGTTGTTCAATTTTTTCTTTTTTTTTTTATTTAATTTAAAATTTTCTGTTACGATTTAATTTTGTGTATGGTCACGAGTCAAAATTCAAAAAAAAAAAAAAAAAACCCTAGCGTTGTCGTGCAACAGATCTGGTGTGTGTAATAGCTGTAAAGGAAAAAAAAAAAAAATTCAAACTGCCATTTTTTTTGTTAGGCGGTTGAACTCTTGTCTCTCTGTAACGATTCCTTTAAATTCGCTTTTTTTAAATGGTTTTTTCTGTGATTTTAAATCAAGGTTAAACGATTTAATTTTTTTTTTAAAATTTTTTTTGGGAGTGTTTAGTGGTTGATTAGTGCATGAAGTAGTTCGAAATCGAAATTTTGTTTCTTTCAAAGGTTTGGATCTAGATCTGTTGATTTTCTGTTTGGTTGCTGAGAAAAATTATGTTTGTCGTGTTTTTTTTTTGGCTGATTTGTAATTAGATCTTGGTTATTGATGTGAATTATTTTTTTTTTCCTCCCTTGTTTATTGATGTTTCCAATGAACAGGCGTTTTTCTGTTGAATTGAAGTGGGTCGGCAAAAATGAATCCATGGTATCATCAGAAGAACGCCTTTGGTGCTCGTGAAGAGATGAGGGGCGGCCTGGTTTCGGGCTCGATCTCTGATCAGAGGGAATCTGTTGTTTGTCCAAAGCCTCGGCGTGTTGGGATTTTGGCTAATAATCCTAGCAGGCCATTTAGATGGCACATGAGGTAATAATTTCTTTTTAGTCAAGTTTTTGTTCATCGTTAATTTTTCGTTTGTGCGATCTTTTAGAAGTAATTTTTTTGATGGGGTTTTCGGTTTTGATTGTGTAGTCATCCGGTTGAGGTGTCCGATCTGAAAGCTGGAGCAGAGCTTTTAGACATCATTCTCATGAAGGTAATTTTATATTTTCTTTTTTTGTATTTTGAGATGTATAAGGTTATTGGTTTAGATTCCATTTGCTGTGCTGTGTGATGAGGTGGTTAATAGTTTTTGTGGTTCACGTAATATATGGACTCGGATTTACGCATGATTCAGGGACGTACCTTAACTAGTTTGGTTATGTGGATACACTTTTGTTCGTTTAATTTATTGTTTTGTGATCAGGTTTATGAGACAGTTTCGTTCGTTCCAAAAATATCTTTCCTTGGATTTTCTTTGAATTTTCTTGATTCAATTTGTCTTGACTCTGCTTTGCTTGTTTTGTTAAGATTGGATTATTTAGTTTATTGTTTAGTGATCGGGTTTACGAAGTATTTTGCTATAGATTGATATGATCTCTTGTTTTCCTATAAAGATTTATCTTGATGATGTATTTTACTTTATTTGTCTTTGACAAGTGTGCTTTTACGTGTTTTCTTCGTTTGGATTTGGTTTTACTGTTATGTTATTGGGTTTATGAGGGTTACTTTGCTTTTCATTGATCTGATCTTCTGTTCTGAATATTACAGGAGGGCTATGGAGTGGAACAATCTGCTTCTCAGGTAGCATCTTCTCCCCCATATTTTTGTGGGTCTCCTCCAAGCAGGGCTGCCAATCCGTTAATTCAGGATGCCCGATTTGGAGATGAAAAACCCACTCCTGTGTCACCATTGCAAGCACCCTCCCCATCAGGTTTATCTTCTCCATCATCATCAGCACGTAAGGGTGGGTGTGTTCGGACAAACTTTGGGCTTAAACCAGCCACTGTTAGAGTAGAAGGATTTGATTGCCTCAACAGGGATCGCCAAAACTCAAGCATCCCTGCTGTGGCTTAGAACTCGATAAAAAGAAACTGTACATACAAGGAAAAGCTAAACGCAACCATAAATTCACAAGCACAGCAGACCTAACAAGTAAGAGGGAATTTTGAACATATTTTTTTTTTGGAGAGAATTAAGATGGTATGATAGTAGTGTATATATACTAAGTGTTTTTTTTTTCCTGTCGGTGAGCTATCTCGTTTGCTAATGTCTTTATAATTAGTTTGATTTGAGCAAAGAAAAGAGTACGGCAAGCCCTGTGACTTGGACATTTTGAAGAGCATGTCTCTTTTTGTAATATAAGATTAAGATAAGATGATTAGTAGTATATCGGGAGGGTCTTTCGATTCGTTTGTGATTGCTATGAAAAAACAATTTGTATAGAGCCTATTATTGGTGATTTTAAGGTTGGTCTTTGACCCTGTAAATTGTATCTTGGCAATTGTTAATGGCCTGTATTGGTTTTTTTCCCCCCTTTCTAATCTCTTCGCAGCTCTTTACCTTCTCTGTTTTCTTCCATTTCTTGTTAATGTTTGAAATGAATGTGTTGTTGGATATACAAAAAAACATCAAACATCGATGTTGGTAATATTTTTATCGAAATCGATATTTACTTCTTGGACACGAAGTTGCCCTTCTGATTTATGGTCTTTTGGACTTGGATTGTGGTTTTTATTATGCATTTACATTTCAATTAGATGCATTATGAGATGTAAAAGATTTCTTGATAAAAATATTATGAACACAAATCACTATTATTGTCTAATAGGGGTGTGGTGGATCGGATTTATTAGATTTTTCAGGATCCAATGCCCGATTTGGTTCGATCCGATCCAATCCTATTCTATCCCTTTGAATATATAAAAAATTTAAAGTTGTATTAAATTAACAAAAGAAAATAATTATAGTACTACAAACTTGTCTATTTTATCAAAATAAAAATTGTTTGTTTTAAAACATAATATTATCAAATTACATCAATTCTTTCACATTAACAAAAACAAATTTAAATATAAAATCAATAAAGAGTTGATAAGTAAATTAATTTTATGGAAAAAGTTGATATAATTATTAATAATAACCAAACCATTAATAACTTAATTAGACTTTAACCCTTGAATTATAAAATATGAAAATAAATATATTTGGCTTATACATTTTGCCACGTTGGTGAATTCGATAAATTTTCATATTAAAATTTAGTGTTCTATGCTCTTATTCGGCAGGCTTTTATTTTGAATTTTTAGTTTTTTAAAAGTTTTTTCTGTAAAAGTTATATATTTCGATTTTACTTGAAAGAGTTTTTAAAACTTAAAAGTTCTTTTATAAGAACATCCAAACACTTCTAAAAAAATCTTTGAATCTAAAAAAGTAAAAACGGACTTTTAAAAGTCTTGTCAAACAAGTCTTGAGTATCCGATTTAATGTATTTTTAAAATTTGGATTCAAATTGCATTCTCCAATTTGATCCAATGAATCATGAATGACCGGATTGGATCATGCACACCTTTCTATTACCAAAAAATACTTTTTTTTTTAGTTATTATAATTAATTCAGGATTTGTGGGAGGGAGATATAACTCGTCACAACCTCATGTGTAAGTATAAATGTAAAATAATTTTTAAAAGGCCTGTAAAGAATTTCCCCTTAATAATATTATGAAAATGTTGTGATAATAAGAATTAATTGAATTATTTTTCTTTCATTTTGTTAGTATTCTGTTTTATATTATGCACGCACAGAAAAACAAGCTGGGCTTGGCCCAAAATGTTAGTTCTCTAAATTTTTGGTGGGTTCTTCATTTTTTTTAAAAATAAATATGTTGGGATATGTCTAAATCAATTATTAAACACATATTCAGATATCTATTCTCATAATCGAGATATTCACTCTCACGATGGGACCTGTTGAAATTAATTATTAAATGTGCGTCCGAATATCTACTCCATAACGGGAGACATCTACTCCCATAAAAGGGAATAAAACTACACATATATGTATGACTTGAACCCTTAATATTGAGGTGAAATGGAGGTGCACTAACCACTTGAGGTACGAGGAGATGTGCGGTGGATTCTTCATTTGATAATTGCATGTCTTTTTTTTCTGTGATATATTATTTGATTGCGATTTTCATTTTCTATCAATCTGATTATGTGTTTATTATTATGAGTAGTAGTCAATGGCGTCTGAAGCCTATTTTTCACCTGTGCAATATGTCCTCTGATCTAACTTGATACCATATCATCAAGACCTAGCTAATTATTATTTTATTTTTTTGATATACCACAGGTGATGTAGCGACTCAAATTTGAAACATTATCTGAATGTGTGTCATTGGCCACCAAGCTATTTTGGACTGTGGTAAACTAGCTAATTATTATGCGAAGATACTAATTTCACAATTTTGTTTCTGCAATGGGCCTAGTCCTACCCAAAAGGCCTCATATATATAGTAATTTAGTTATATACTAATTGTTTATTTGTGCAAAGGAGCCCAAAAGAATTTGAAAATTTGAGAAGGTGATGAATTCTAAAATCATTTGGATATATAATAAACAACGAAATAAAAAAAATTAAAAAAATTCAGACTTTTGAGTTGAAAAAGTGTAGTTGCATAGGCTCTCATCAACTCCGTCAAATTCATTGGACTTTTTAACGTATTCAGATCCTATTAACCAATAATAGGATCATGAATGGCATCGTTTATTAATTATTTAAAAGGAAAATTAAATAAATGTTCAATAAACACTTTTTATTATCAAATCGCGTTGAACCGTGATAAAATTAACCTAGTTGGATGCTTAATTTAGGAGTTTTATACCCAAATCTTCATTGCATATATGTGCATCTTAGTGTTGCTCCTTTTAAAGTCCGTGAAAACTCCTATCTCGTTTAGAACTTTAAGGTCATCTATTGCGAATATTATGTTACGAGATATATGTAAATTCAAACAATAATATATCACGCACACAAACAAAAGCATAAAGATCAATAAAGATTTTTACATGTTTCGACGATAAATATGGTCCATGTGTCCACGAAACGTGTCAGCGCTCAATTCCACTATCAAACAATATTTACAAAGTATACACTCAAAACGACTATTTTTCTCTCTTACATAAACTCTATGTAAACAAGAGTTTACATACTAAAACCCTAAGGGTAAATCTATCACTCCACAAGAAAACTTATAATTAAACCCTAACTCGACTCTCTAGTGTCAAACGCAACAATACTGATTCAGACTTCACAATTCAAGATATTACTCTTATGTATATATATATAACCTAAATCTTTGTTGTAATTTGTCTCTTTTTCTCAACTGCTTGTAAGTCTTGTTGAATCAAAATATCTAACCGTTCTACTTGTACCGTATTCTCAAATTGATCTTTCGAATACCGAAATTTTTCACATTAAAATTTATATAGTTTGGGGTCTCATATTAATCCTTGCTTCAATAATAATAATACACTTTATGATATTGTACTTGCTAATATAATATAATATAATATAATATTTTTATTATCTTTAACATTTCAAACATGATCTAAAAAGATAATTTGTTGGATTTGAACTAGAAAACTAGATAAATTCTTTTTTTTTTTAAAAAAAAAAATGTTAGAGCTTTGCTCTAAGATGTTGAGATCTACTCATATAATCTGAAGACATTTACTCCCACATAATGAATAGAAAACTCCTCATACAAGTTGCTAAACGTGTATGGTGAACTTTAACTCTCATCACTAATGTGGATTGAGAGAAGTGCATACGACCTGAACTATAAGGGAATGTGCGACTAATATATGTTATTACTCATAAGTTATCATGTATTTACAAGTCAAAAAATAAATAAATAAAGTTATCATGAGTGATGCTAGATTCCCAAAATATTTGTTTAAATGATGTGAGATGTGAATAAAACACCACTTACCACATCATCTCATGAATTATATAGTGACAATTCACATACTAAAACATTTGGACATGTATTTACACAAATATTTTAGACGATCGAGCGTTACTGGTTTACTCTTACCATTTTTATATAATGCTTTTAAAGAACAACAATAAGAACCTGTTTGATAGGGCTTTTACTTTGGACTTTTGACTTCTTGGAAGCTCTTCCTGCAAAAGTCATATATTTTGACTTTGTCTAGAAGAGCTTTTAAAGCTTCTATGGAAATATCCAAACACTCCTAAAAGGGCTTTTAGGCTCAAAAAGTCAAAAGCAGACTTCCAAAACCCTGACAAACAGACCCTAAATATACATTTGAAGAGTGTCTCTACTAGCCAAAAGAGTTTTTTTTTAATCCCAAAGCTCTTTTCATTTTTTTTTTTTTTGTCGTTTAGTTGTCACTCTAGTAAATATTTTGAACAATAAAAAATGTTGTTTTATATCTACTCGAAGAAACTCAAATTTTTAGTTTTTAATTTAAAATTATATCATTTTTAGTAATCCTATTATTTTAAAGAGTTTTTTTAATTGACAACCAAATAACCAACTTTTTTTTTTTTAAAAAAAACTTTTTTTTTTTTAAAAAAAACTTTTTTTTGGTACAAGTTATACTTCTAGAAGACCCTAAAAGTATATATATTCATCAATATATATATACATATATGAAGATTCTAAACATTTAAGGAATTATAGCAACAATAGACTAAAGCATTAATTAGTTGCAATGTATATTTCTTACTATTTTTTTATCCAAAATTTCCAAAAGAGGAATATGTATCCACTTATTTTAATTGTAATTAATGTGGTTGAAAATCTGACACCACAGTCCACCAAGTGAGAAATGGCAACAAAAAAACATTGAAACTTTTGAAAAACGATCGAATCCCAACAATAGAAATGTTGCATTTTTGATATTTTGAAAAATTTTCTTTTACACAACAATCAATATATATATATATATATATATATATATATATATATTTGAAAGTTAGAGCTTTAACCGATGTGCTGAGAATAGACACTAAATGCGACACTCGTATATCTACTCATATAACTGGGAGACGTCTACTACCACATAATGAGAAAAAAACTCATCATACAAGTTGCTAATATATGAGTGGTGAACTTTAACTTCCACCACTAATGGGGATTGTGAGAGGTGCGCACCACTTGAACTATAGGGGATGTATGATTAATAAATGTTACTACTCATAATTTATCATGTATTTACAAGTAAAAAGAAAAAAAAAATCATAATGGGTAATGCGGGTTTTCAAAATATTTGCCCAAATGATGTGGCATGTAAGTTGTGACTAAAATATCAATCACCACATCATCTTATGATTTATATAGTGTTGACAATACACATGACACGACATTTGAACATGAATTTGCCCAAATATTTTAGACAATCGAGTGTTACTCATTTACTCTTATGTTTTTAAGGAACGACAATAAGTGTACGTTTGGAAGAGTTTATCTACTGGCCAAAAGAATTTTTTTAATCCCAAAAGCTCTTTTCAGTTTCTTTTATGTCGTTTGATTGCCACTCTAGTAAAGCTTTTGGATGATAAAAAATCTGTTTTATGTCTAGTCGGAGTAATTCAAATTTTAAGTTTTTTCAAGTATATCCTTTTTAGTCTTTTAAAATATTAAAATGTCTAGTATAATTATATTATATTTTGTGTAATTTTACAATACTCTTTTAATTTAAAATTATGTTATTTTTGCTAATCCTATCATTTCAAAGGGTTTTTTTTAATTAACCACCAAACAAGCGATATTTTAAAAAAAATATATATATATTTGTAAAAACTTTACTTCTAAAAGATCTACTTCTAAAACATCTATTTATAGAAACCCTTCCAAATGGACCCTAAGAATATATATATTAAGGTCAATGTAATAATCAAATAATGTGACATGCGAATTGTGACTAAAACATTACTTACAACATCATCTCATAATCTATATAGTATTGACAATTCACATGACAAAATATCTGGATAAATCTACACAAATATTTTAGGTAATTCAGCTTAACTTACTCGTTTTCTCTTACCATTTTTATCCAATGATTTTAAGGAACAACAATAAGAGAGAGAGAGAGTGTGTGTGTATATATATATATATATATATATATATATATATATATATATATATATATGTTGTAAATGATGAATGTCCACCATATTGATAATGGTGTAAATAGTAAATTCCACTATGATTATCAACCAATAACTTATTGATTTATTGGTTGAGTGGATTGAATTAGGTGAGGTAAGAATGACTATAAATATGAGTCAATTCTTGTTGAAATAAGATGAACAAAATTCTCTCTAAATTAAGAACTTCTTTTGTGGTGCTTTCATTTCTTGATTTTGGTATGTTAAATCCTTTTCTCCTTCACTCTTACTTCATTACTTTATATCATAATAAAATCATTCTATTACCTTATAATATAACACGTTATCAGCACGACTAGCTTATTAGTATGCTCTGTGATTGCCACTCTGTTGGATCTTTCACATCAGAAAATAAGTTTAGTTTTTACTTATATTTATTATATTGAAACATGAAGATTACAAAATAAATAAAAGAGCTAGAAACTATAAATATCATAAACTTTAATCCAATAAGAAGTTCTGGACATAATATTATTATTATTTTTTAATTTAATGTTTATATATATATATATTTATATTTATGTAATTTATATAAATATAATGCATCTCAAGTCGGCTATGCCGACCACGTTTATATTTATGCAATTTATTTATTGCTATGCATCTCAAGTCGGCTATGCCGACCACGTTTATATTTATGCAATTTATTTATTGTTATGCATCTCAAGTCGGCTATGCCGACCATATTTATTATTTATGCAATTTATTTATTACGCATCTTAAAGTTACTATGCCAACAATATATACTATTTATATATATTTATTTATTGTTATGCATATCAAGTTGGCTATGTCAACATAATTATTATTATTATTATTATTATGCAATTTATTTACTGTTGTGTATCTTATGTTGAATATGCTGACACTATATTTATGCATTTTCATTTATTATTATGAATTTTATTGCCTTTCAATTTTAATTAAATTGTGCATATATATATATATGAAATATATATGATGAGAATTTAAAATTTGTTGCATCAGACCAAAAATTCTGATTCTATATATATATTTTAGTCCGGCAGTTCTGGATCATTTTTTATCCTATCTGAGATTTTTAGATCCAGAAGATCTAAATGTAATAAATTTTATGGATTAAGATTTGATGGACTTTACATTTTTGGGTACAAATATATGATGTTGAATTACATCTAAAACCTGAAGATCCAGTATATTATTATTATAGAACCAGAAGTTCTGTGGCAAAAATTAAAGACATATATTACCAAGAGAAAGAAATGATTATTTCTACTGCTCGGCCGTTCTGTAACATTCCCAGAAGTGAATGCTAAATACCTATAAAAATTTTAGACATGGCTATAATCATGGTTATGGGCATGGATATAGTGGTTATTAATTCTCAAATCACCATAATGTTAAAAAGATTATCTAAAAGTGGAATGTCTATAAAGTTAATAAAATAATGGCAAAAGTTTATAAACCCGTAAAATAATAAAAACGTTTGTTTTAAATATAACGAAGGGGGTCGTACTTGTTGTACACCCAAATACTTGATAAAGATTTATTATGTTTTTACTTACTAAGTATTTTTTCTATCTTCGTACACTTTTGCTTTATATTGATAGAATATATTTACTCAAAACTAATTACTATTATTGTTTTGTATGAATAAAAGCTGCTAAAAAATGTCAAACCTTAAGAACCTGCAGTTCTTTGCCCTAGATATTTCTGGGAACAATTACCTTTCCTGGATTCTGGATGCTGAAATGCATTTACAAGTCATGAATTTGCAAGACACGATTAAGGAAGAAAATGAGACATCCCTGCAGGATAAGGCTAAGGCTATAATCTTTCTTAGACATCATCTACATGAGAATCTAAAAGTCCAATATCTCATAGTGAAAGATCCATTAATATTGTGGAAAAATTTAAAAGATCGATATGATCATCAAAGGGATGTCTATGCCAACTAAAATATGTCAATCATCGATTTGTTTTGTGTATGCGTTTTTGTTCTGTGTTTTTGTTTTGTTTTTATCCTTTCTTTATCTCTGCAATCAAGTATGATGTATCTTTTGTGCCTCCGTTTTCATTAATAACTAATATATATTTTTGTTTAATGAAATAAAGGATATGGATAGGCCATCTGTTTCCAGTGGAGAAGATAAAAGTATATGTTTGATTGATAGTGCAACAACACATACTATTCTTCGTGATAAGAAGTATTTCTCAAATTTGATATCACTTAAAGCTGAGGTGAATACTATATCAGGTCCTGCAGACCTAATTGAGGGCTCTGGAAGAGCCACAATTCTATTGGAAAATGGAACAAAAATATGTATCCATGATGCTTTATATTCAAGCAGTTCCCAAAGAAATTTACTTAGCTTTAAAGATATTCGTTGTAATGGATATCATATTGAAACAATAAGTGAAAATAATATAGAATATCTCTATATTACTTCTGTTGTTTCAGGACAAAAATTGATTTTGGAAAAGATTCGTACTTTCTCATCTGGATTATATTATACGATAATCAAATCAATTGAGGCTTATGCAGTTATGAACCAGAAGTTCTCCAATCCAAAAATATTCATGCTTTGGCATGACCGCTTAGGTCACCCGGGATCTACGATGATGCGTAGAATCACTGAAAATTCTCATGGACATCCATTAACGAACCAGAAGATTCAGTTGTTACATGAGAGTATATGTACTGCATGTTCACAAGGAAAATTAGTAACTAGACCATCTTATCCTAAAGTTGGTTTTGAATCCCCATCATTTCTACAAAGAATTCAGGGGGATATATGTGGACCTATTCACCCACCTAGTGGACCATTTCGCTATTTTATGGTTCTAATTGATGCATCTGCAAGATGGTCACATGTTTGTTTATTGTCTACTCGTAATGTTGCTTTTGCCAGATTACTTGCACAGGTTATTAGGCTTCGAGCACATTTTCCAGATTATCCAATAAAATCAATACGCCTTGATAATGCTGGTGAGTTTACATCCAAAACTTTTTATGAGTATTGCAAAGCAGTGGGGATTGATGTTGAACATCCAGTCCCACATGTGCACACCCAGAACGGATTAGCAGAATCATTTATCAAACGCCTACAGGTAATTGCGAGAACTTTATTATTAAGAACACAATTACCAAGTTCTGTATGGGGACATGCTATTTTACATGCTGCTGCATTAATCCGTCTTTGACCTACTGCTTACCACCAGTATTCACCATTACAACTTGTGTTTGGCCATCAACCTAATATATCCCATTTACGTATTTTTGGTTGCGCTGTATATGTCCCAATTGCCCCAACTCAAAGAACTAAAATGGGACCCCAAAGACGTTTAGGGATATATATTGGTTTTGATTCACCGTCAATTATTAGATATTTGGAACCTTTGACGAGTGATCTTTTTACCGCACGATTTGCGGATTGTCATTTTGATGAGACAAATTTTCCATCTTTCGGGGAAAGAAAAACTTCTCCTGAAGAGAAGCAGAAATTTTCTTGGAAGGTTCCAAGTTTGATCCATTTAGATCCATACACATCTCAGTGTGAGAATGAAGTGCGAAAGATAGTGCATCTTCAAACAATTGCTAATCAGTTACCAGATGCATTTACAGATGCTAATAGGATAACAAAGTCATATATACCAGCTGCTAATGTACCAGCCCGGGTGATTGTTCCTGAAGAACGATATAAACAATTAGCAGCAACTGAATCATCTGTTGCACGACAGAAGCGTGGTAGACCACTTGGATCAAAAGATACAGTTCCCCGGAAGAGGAAAGTAAATTATCAGGATTCTGATAAAACTCGAGTTACAAATAAATCCACTTTCTCTGAATCAACTCCAGTAGAGTTAGATGTCCCTGAAGCGACAGGAGCCCCTGTAGTGGCAGAAGCCCCTGAAGTGGCAGAAATCCCAGAAGAGAGACAAGAAAATGGAAATGAAGAAATATCCATAAATTATGCAAGAGAAATATGGAATCGTGAAGAAACAATCATCGATGATATATTTTCTTACACAGTAGCTACTGAAATTATTAATGATGATTATGAACCTCATGGTATTGATGATTGTAGACAAAGGCATGATTGGCCTAAATGGAAAGAAGCAATTCAAGCAGAATTAAATTCTTTAGCCAAACGTGAAGTATTTGGACCTGTAGTCCAGACACCTGAAGATATCAAACCCGTCGGATATAAATGGGTTTTTGTACGAAAACGAAATGAGAAAAATGAAGTCATGAGATATAAGGCACGACTCGTAGCACAAGGTTTCTCGCAGAGACCTGGTATTGATTTTGATGAAACGTATTCACCAGTGATGGATACAATCACATTTCGGTTTTTATTAAGTATGGCTGTTTCAGAAAAGCTTGAAATGCGTCTAATGGATGTAGTGACTGCTTATTTATATGGGTCACTCGATTCAGATATCTATATGAAAATTCCTGAAGGATTTAAAATGCCAGAAGCATATAAATCGAGATCTCGTAATTTATATTCGATAAAGTTGCAAAGATCCCTGTATGGATTAAAACAATCTGGACGGATGTGGTATAACCGTCTTAGTCAATATCTGATCAAGGAAGGGTATATTAATGATCTAGTATGTCCATGTGTTTTTATAAAGAAATCTGAATCTGGATTTGCTATTGTAGCAGTATATGTTGATGATATGAATTTAATTGGAACTCCTGAAGAGCTCCTGAAAACTGCTGAATATTTAAAAAGGGAATTTGAAATGAAAGACTTGGGCAAAACAAAGTATTGTCTCGGCCTGGAGATCGAGCATACACCAAATGGAATACTTGTTCATCAATCGGCATATGTTGAAAAGATTCTGAAAAGATTTAATATGGACAATGCTCATCCATTAGGTACTCCTATGGTTGTTAGATCTCTTGATCCTAAAAAGGATCCATTCCGGCCTAAAGAAGATGATGAAAAGATACTTGGTCCCGAAGTACCATATCTAAATGCAATTGGTGCTCTATTATATCTTGCACAATGTACTAGACCTGATATTGCATTTGCAGTAAATTTATTAGCAAGATTCAGTTCAGCACCAACTCGAAGACATTGGAATGGAATCAAACATATTTTTCGTTACCTTCGTGGTACAATAGACTTGGGATTATTTTATGTGTCTAACAATTTTTCAGGTTTAATTGGTTATGCTGATGCTGGATATTTATCTGATCCCCATAAAGCTCGTTCACAAACGGGATATGTTTTTACCTATAATGGCACAGCAATCTCCTGGCGATCTATAAAGCAGAGTATTGTTGCTACATCCTCTAATCATTCGGAGATCCTTGCACTTCATGAAACAAGTCGAGAATGTGTTTGGCTAAATTCTATTATTCATCATATTCGAAGTACATGCGGATTTTCATCATCCAAAGAAATGCAGACACCAATATTTGAAGATAATACAGCTTGTATTGCTCAAATAAGAGGAGGATATATCAAAGGGGATAGAACTAAGCATATTTCTCCAAAATTCTTCTATACTCATGAACTTCAACAAAGTCGACAGATTGATGTAAAACAGATACGGTCTACAGATAATCTTGCAGATCTGTTTACTAAATCATTACCGACGTCAACATTTGAGAAATTAGTATATGGCATTGGTATGCGTCGATTTTGTAAACTACAGAATTAATTTTTATCAGGGGGAGCATACAATCAGGGGGAGTAGATTTTTGAAGATAACAATACATGTGTACTGCACTCTTTTTCCCTTCGACCGGATTTTGTCCCACTGGGTTTTACCGGCAAGGTTTTTAATGAGGCAGTTTGAACACATCAAATACAATTTATAATCCAGAAGATCATTGTATTGTTTACCAACATATTTACTTTAAAATGATGTACATTCAAGGGGGAGTGTTGTAAATGATGAATGTCCACCATATTGATAATGGTGTAAATAGTAAATTCCACCATGATTATCAACCAATAACTTATTGATTTATTGGTTGAGTGGATTGAATTAGGTGAGGTAAGAATGACTATAAATATGAGTCAATTCTTGTTGAAATAAGATGAACAAAATTCTCTCTAAATTAAGAACTTCTTTTGTGGTGCTTTCATTTCTTGATTTTGGTATGTTAAATCCTTTTCTCCTTCACTCTTACTTCATTACTTTATATCATAATAAAATCATTCTATTACCTTATAATATAACAATATATATATTATAAGGTCAATCTAGTGACATTAATATATATATATATATATGTATATGAATATTATTAACATTTTAAGGAATATATATATACTAACAATAGACTAAAGCATTAATTAGTTGCAATGCATCTTACCATTTTTTTTATCCAAAATTTCCAAAAGAGGAATATGTATATCCACTTACTTTAATTGTAATTAATGTAGTTGAAAAAAAATCTGACATCAAAGTCCACACACCAAAGTGAAATATGGCAACAAAAACAAGAACATTGAAAACTTTTAAAAAAACGAAACCCAACCATCGAAAATATGTTGCATTTTTTTTTTTTAATCTTTTGAAAAATTTTCTTTTAAACAACGTGAACAGCACGTGCATTTCATCCGATCTGATTTGATCCAATTTAATCTGATCCGATAATAAAATCGAATGTTACAAGATAAGATACCAAAAGAAAAGCAAAAAGGAGAGAGAGAGGTGGGAAAAAAACTCGTTGCACCATTTTTGAATACGAGGTGTCTCCATGCAAAGCCAACTTTTAATTTTTACTACCAAATACGTTACAAAGCTAAAACGAGGGAACAAAACACCAAAAAACCAATAACACAAAGTCCTCTTTCAGTGGTGGGTCCCACTTTGGTTATTTAGAGGGAGAGGGTCCACGTTTAGGATAAGAATTCACTCATAACCTAAATTTTTACGGTTCTAAAGATATGTAAATTTAATAGTTAGTTCTTTCTTTTTAAAATGTTTTTACACATCTAATAACACATAACACGTGACACGTAATCAATTTAATAGTTAGAATTTTGTATAAAAATTTAGGAAAAACTTAAGTTAGAAGAGGATCATAATCCCCATTTTGAGGCCCCACCACCATGCTTGCATGTCCACGTTTCCATATAAAGTAAAAAGAAGTAACGCTGTGTGTGTATACTATATTTAGTTTCTTTCACGATTTTCTTGCTATAAAAGGAAGAAAAATATTAATAATTTTATTGTATGAAAAAATCCATTTTTCCCTGATATCTCGCTTCATGGATTGGATTGGATTTTCATTTTTTTTCTTTTTTTTTATTAATCTCATGATCTGGGTTTCTCGTGCTGTATTCGATTTTCTCGCTAAAATGTTGAAAAAACCATGGGAATATGAGAAATTAGAAAATAAATAAGTTGTATCACCAACCCTAGATAGCCATTATATATACATATATATATACACACACACCACCTTGGTTTCTTCACTCACCTCTTGTTCTCTGTGTGTGTGTCTTAAAAAAAAATGAGTACGAGGCGATGGTATGAAGGAAGGCTGAGGAAGAGTGTGAGAAGTGGTGAGCAAGCAGAGAGAGATGAGCAGGCGAGGTCCAGGTATGCAGAGAGAAATGCAGAGAAAGCTAAGAGAAGGAAGATCCGGAGGAGCGTTATTGGAGATCTCTGTGCCGGCTTCGAAGAGGAGAGCAAGACGGCGGAGCAGAGTAGGGATGTGAAGAACCGTCGAAGGAATGGAAATGGGAAACGGGATGTTCAGGGTCGTGTGAGTGTGATTGTGATTGTTCCTGAGGAGAATCGAGAGGAGCGAGATGTGAAGGAGCTGAACGGGGAGGAGAATCGAGGCACTGGAGGTTTTAGGGCTCTCTGCACCGGTGGGTTCGATGGTGAGAGCAAGAGAGGCTGTTCGATGTCGACAATGGTGGTGGAGAATCAAGGAGTGAAGAAACGTGGAGAGAAAGGAAATGAGAAACAAGGCACTCAAGTTGATGTGAGTGTGATTGTTTCTGAGGAGAATCGGGAGAAGCAAGAGGTGAAGCCGGAGCTGAGTGCGGTGCAGAAACAAGTCACTCAATATGTGAGTGGTGTCTGCACCGGCGGCGGCTTTTATGGTGAGAGCAAGGCAGACGGTTTGGTGTCAACAGTGAAGGTGGTGGCGAATCAGAGTGTGAACAACAATGGAGAGAATGGAAATGAGAAACAATACACTCGAGAAGTGAGTGTGATTGTTACTCATGAGGAGAATCAAGACCAGCCTGCAGATACGAAGGAGCTGATTTCTCAAGATGTGAGTGATCTCGTTGATGAGAGCAAGACAGACCGTCCGATGTCATCAACAATGGTGGTGGAGAATCGAGATGTGAAACAAGACACTCAAGGTGTGATCAGCTGTGTGACTGTTACTGATGAGGAGAATCAGGACAAGCAAGATTTTGTGAAAGAGCTTGATGATGAGATAAAAGAGAAGCTAGCTGCGATTGAGAGTATGCTTGATGAGGACAGTCAAGACTATCAAGATGTGGAGCTGCTTTTGGCTGACGATAGTAAATTCAGGCTAGATGTGAGTGACTATTTCATTGAGGAGATTCTAGACAGTACTACTCAAGATGTGAAGGAAATTGGTGATGATCAGAAGAATCAAGACAAGCGAGATCATGTGATGGAGTTTTCTGATTTGGAGAGTCAACACAACCAAGCTCTGAAGGAGGTTGGTGGTCAGGAGAATATGGTTATTGAAGTTGAAGAGGAGGGAAAAGTTGACAAGGAGAAAAAGGTAGAGAGTGATCAAACACCGGAAAACGGGTGGTACCTAGGAATAGAAGACTGGCCACTGGTATGGACCTATGAGGAAGAGAAGCTTTGGGGTATTAATGGATTAGGGTTAGGGTCTGTTTCTAACCCTAACCCTAATTTGGAGTACATAAGTGGAATTGGTTGGGTGGAGAAGAGCTACTTTCCTTGATCATTAAATGAATAGTTTTGTAGTTGTTTGTTGTTGTTGTTGGAGGAGGAGGAGGAGGAGGAGACTTTTGGTCTTGCATGCAACCATCTGATTAGAGACATCATCAAACAATTGCAAGCTTTGAAGAAAAAAAAAATGAAAGACTTGAGTTTATGTGTTAGTGTTAGTGTTAGTGTTTGTGTTTGTGTGTGTAAGTTTAATATATAAAAAGTCTGTCTTAATTTTAATTAGGATAGACAATTAGTATGTTATGATGTTTAATTATTACAATTAAACTGTGTGTTGTTGTGATCATATATGATATGTGTACACAGAATACTAGTGAGTGAGTATTAGTCTCTCGATCTCCTATATTTAAAAAAAAAAAAAAAAAACCTTTCAAGTCTTATAAAATATTTGTTGACCATCACCATATAATGAAAAAAGTTCGTTATTTGTTATATCCAAGATCACCGGAGTAACATATTAAGATTCTTGATTGATTTATATATATATATATATATTAATTACGTCACGTGTTCTATTGTAGTGTAAATGTCAAAAGAAAATAATTTGATAAAGATTTGTTGACCATGATCTTATCTAATAACGAAAAAAGTTCATTATTAGTTGCGTGCATGCAAGCTCATAGGAGTAACGGATTAAGATCTCGTAATAATATCAAGGTGTGACGTTTCATTATGCCGATAATTTCAATTTTTCATATTTTCAAATGTTTCGAAATAGATAATATATGTATCAAGAGAAATTAATTGTCACGAGCATAAAACGATGGGGGTTAATACGATCTTGATCAACAAGGATATCGGTATTATTTTGTTGATGATTAATTAAATGCTGGATCAATTAAAGCTAGCTCTAATCATCCGCATTAAGTTTTAATCTCAATTACTCTAATTAACCTTTAGTGAACACAATTGACTGAATTTAACCTAATTAACTTCAATTATTTTTGCCTAATTATATATAATCAGCTCCTTTCTTAGATAATTTATTATTTTTCAATACGTATACACGCACGCACGCACTGTTGAAGTATAAACTTGTTTTAGGCCCAAACCATTTGAAGGCCCGAACTATTATGGGAGCCCAAATCCAAGCCCAAATAAATTAGAGTCCAAGTCCATAAATAAGGTCCAAACCTTTTATCTAGAATTCTCTAGGGTTTGGTAATTAGGCATAAAAATCATGTGGTCAATTGGAAGAATGTGGAAGGATGTAGAAGGATGAGGTGTATGGTTATTATAATTTTGGATTAGTTTATTTGTGTGGTCTAAAATGATTTGTAAGTAGTATAAATACCCCCTCCCCATTTTGGTTTAGGCATCAAGAAGAAGCAAAGCTTCTAAGTGAGTGAAGAAGAAGTAAAGAGTGAGTGAGTTTTTGAGTGAGAGTGTTCTTGTAATATTTGTTTTGAGTTTAATAAAAGTTTTTTGAGTGTTTTATTTCCAACAAAGTGGTATCAGAGCCGAGTTGGAAGGTGTGCACTATAGCATATCAAAATTGAAGTTCTCGACGAGACGAAGCCGACGCCGCAAAAATCGCCCCGATCGGAGTTCAAACGAGCCGCCACGGGCCGCTGGAAGTTTGCTGCCAGAGAGTGAGTTAACTCACCGAGTCCAAGCCGAGTTTAAGCCGAGTCAGCCGAGTTGGAAGTGAGTCCAGCTGAGTTGGAGCCCAGTTGACCGAGCTACCAAGCCTGTTGACTGAGCTGCTGACCGAGCCGTAAGCCGTTGACCGAGCCATAAAAAACGTTGACTATTGACCAGGTTAGGTTGACCATTAACTTTGACTTTGACCATAAAAATCGATTTTTTGTCTGAGTTCATCTTAAGGTTTTTCGACGTTCTGAGTTCATCCGTGTAGTCAGAATTTTGAAATTCTCACCATATTGAGAGTTATGGCTAATGGTATGGCGTCGTTTCAAGTTCCAACACTCAAGAACGAAAACTATGATAATTGGAGTATCAAGATGAAGGCTCTCCTTGGAGCACACGATGTCTGGGAGGTCGTAGAGAAAGGCTACACCGAACCAGAAGATGAGTCAACTCTATCCCAAACTCAAAAGGATAGTTTAAAAGACTCAAGGAAGAGAGACAATAAGGCTCTCTATCTCATCTATCAAGCCTTAGATGATGATGGTTTTGAGAAGATTTCGAGTGCAAGCTCTGCTAAGCAAGCGTGGGAGAAGTTGCAAATCTCTTACAAAGGAGTCGAAAAGGTAAAGAAGGTCCGTCTCCAAACATTAAGAGGTGAATTCGAATCCTTACACATGAAAGCATCTGAATCTATTTCAGATTATTTCTCAAGAGTAGCAGCCGTTTCTAATCAATTAAAAAGAAACGGTGAAAAGTTAGAAGATGTAAGAATAATAGAGAAGATACTCCGATCATTGGATCCCAAATTTGAGCACATTGTCGTGACGATAGAAGAAACTAAAGACCTGGAAGAAATGACGATCGAACAACTCCAAGGATCATTGCAAGCATATGAAGAAAAACATAAAAGTAAGCAAGGGATCAACGAGCAACTCCTCAAGATACAACTGAAGGAGAAGGAAGAAAGTCAAGGCCAAGAGAGAAGCCAGCGTGGTCGAGGTAGAGGCCGAGGCCGAGGACGAGGTAGAGGCCGTGGTCATGGACGAGGTTGGAATTCTAACAGCAGCAACCTCAACAACTACGAGAAAGGAGAAAACTCAACAAGAGGTCGCGGGAGAGGCAATTCAAACTCGAGGTACGATAAATCTCAAGTTCAATGCTATAATTGTCAGAAATTTGGGCATTATGCTTCGGAATGTAGAGCTCCCAACAGTAAGGTTGATGAAAGGTCCAATTATATGGAAGTCAAAACCGAAGAGAAGGAGACAGTGCTACTAGCTTGTAGAGACAATGATGGAGACCAAGAAAATGCTTGGTACCTCGACACTGGTGCAAGCAATCACATGTGTGGAAGAAGAAGTATGTTCGTAGAGCTAGATGAATCAGTGGCTGGCAATGTCTCATTTGGAGATGATTCAAAAATATCAGTGAAAGGAAAAGGTAACATTCTTATCCGTACTAAAGATGGTAGTCATCAATTAATCTCAAATGTCTACTATGTGCCTAATATGACATGCAACATCTTGAGTATGGGTCAACTCTTAGAAAAAGGCTATGATATTCATATGAAGGATTGTAGTCTTTTTATAAGAGATGGCAAAGGAAATCTAATAGCCAAAGTAAAAATGTCAAAGAATAGATTATTTTCTTTGAACATTCAAAACGATGTTGCAAAGTGTCTGAAAGCCTGCTACAAAGATGCATCTTGGTTATGGCACCTTCGATTTGGGCATCTCAATTTTGGAAGCTTGGAGCTACTATCTAAGAAGGAAATGGTGAGAGGACTACCATGCATCAATCATCCTGACCAACTTTGTGAAGGATGTTTACTCGGGAAGCAATTTAGAAATAGCTTTCCAAAAGAGTCAGACTCAAGAGCCAAGAAGCCACTCGAGCTAGTCCATACCGATGTATGCGGTCCGATCAAGCCAAGCTCTTTCGGTAACAATAATTATTTCCTTCTCTTTATTGATGATTTTTCAAGAAAAACATGGGTTTATTTCTTGAAGCAGAAATCAGAAGTCTTTGGAGTATTCAAGAAGTTCAAAGCCGATGTGGAAAAAGCGAGTGGCCATAAGATCAAGGCACTGAGATCCGATAGAGGAGGAGAATTCACATCCAAGGAATTTCTGGAGTTTTGTGAAGATAATGGAATTAGACGTCCTCTAACTGTTCCCAGATCCCCTCAACAAAATGGAGTTGCAGAAAGAAAGAATAGAACAATCCTGGATTTGGCGCGAAGCATGCTCAAAAGCAAGAAATTGCCCAAGGAGTTTTGGGCAGAAGCAGTGGCGTGTGCAGTCTATTTGTCCAATCGCTCTCCAACAAGAAGTGTGTGGGGAAAGACACCTCAAGAAGCATGGAGTGGTAGAAAGCCCGGCATCTCCCACCTAAGAGTTTTTGGAAGCATAGCTCATGTTCATGTACCAGAAGAGAGAAGAACCAAGCTTGACGATAGAAGTGAAAGTTTCATATTCATCGGCTATCCCGCTTATTCAAAAGGTTACAAGCTATACAACCCGAACAACAAAAAGTTTGTGATCAGCCGAGATGTGATATTTGATGAAGAAGGAGAATGGGATTTTGGATCGCATGTAGACAACTCCAACTTCACTCCACAATTTGAAGAAACAGAGCGGACGCCGGTGGAGCAACTAGAAGAACCTCAACAAGAACCCACTACACCACCAGCATCACCAGCTTCAACAAATAATGGAAATTCACCACCATCATTTCTACAAGAAAGAACAATGGAGCGAACAAGAAATCTTCAAGATTTATATGAGGTAACTGAGAGATCTGATAATCTTACTCTTTTTTGCCTCTTTGCTGATTGTGAACCAGTGAGTTTTGAAGAAGCTGCTCAAGAAAAGAAGTGGAGAGATGCGATGGATGAGGAAATCAAGGCCATTGAAAAGAACAACACTTGGGAACTTGTTCCACTTCCAAAAGGACACAAGGCAATTGGTGTCAAATGGGTGTACAAAACAAAGCGAAATTCTAAGGGAGAGATTGAAAGGCACAAGGCAAGGCTAGTTGCGAAGGGCTACAGTCAAAGAGCTGGAATAGACTATGATGAGGTATTTGCTCCAGTTGCTAGATTAGAAACTATAAGACTAATCATTTCTATGGCAGCGCAAAACAAGTGGAAGATACATCAGATGGATGTAAAGTCTGCCTTCCTAAATGGAGTTCTTGAAGAAGATGTCTACATTCAGCAACCACTGGGTTACGAAGTCAAAGGCCAAGAAGACAAAGTTCTGAAGCTGAGAAGAGCTCTTTATGGATTAAAGCAAGCACCAAGGGCATGGAATAGTAGAATTGACAAGTACTTCCAAGAAAATGGCTTCACCAAATGTCCCTACGAGCACGCCCTATATATCAAGATCATGAATGGAGATATTCTGGTAGTATGCTTGTACGTGGATGATTTGATTTTCACCGGCAATAACCTAAGCCTGATTGAAGAGTTCAAGAAAGCAATGGCCAAGGAGTTTGAGATGACTGACATCAGATTAATGGCGTACTATCTTGGTATTGAAGTCAAGCAAAATGAAGAAGGCATCTTTATCTCCCAAGAAAATTATGCAAAGGAGATACTCAAGAAGTTCAAGATGAATGATTGTAAGCCGATAAACACGCCAGCAGAATGCGGAATCAAGCTATCTAAGCATGATGAAGGTGAAAGCATAGATCCAACATTCTTCAAGAGTTTAGTTGGAAGCTTACGCTATTTGACGTGCACAAGGCCAGATATTCTTTATGCTGTTGGACTTGTGAGTCGATACATGGAGAATCCAACAACCACCCATTTCAAAGTCGCTAAGCGAATCCTCCGTTATATCAAAGGTACAATTGATTTTGGTTTGTTTTATTCAGTTTCTAATGATTACAAGCTTGTGGGATATAGCGATAGCGATTGGGGTGGAGATATAGATGACAGGAAGAGCACCAGTGGGTTCGTGTTCTTCATGGGAAACACAGCTTTCACATGGATGTCAAAGAAGCAACCGATTGTCACCCTATCCACTTGTGAAGCCGAATACGTAGCTGCTACTTCGTGCGTTTGTCATGTAATATGGCTCAGAAATTTAATGAAAGAATTGGGTTTGCCACAAGAAGAGCCAACTGAGATTTGTGTCGATAACAAGTCAGCCATTGCCTTAGCAAAGAATCCAGTGTTCCATGATCGAAGCAAGCATATTGATACTCGTTACCACTACATAAGGGAGTGCATAGCAAAAAGGGATGTGCAAATGGAGTACGTGAAGTCCAAAGATCAAATTGCAGATATTTTCACCAAGCCACTCAGGTTTGAAGATTTTTCGAGATTAAGAAGTTTGCTTGGCATGGTAAAACAAGTTTAAAGGGGGGTGTTGAAGTATAAACTTGTTTTAGGCCCAAACCATTTGAAGACCCGAACTATTATGGGAGCCCAAATCCAAGCCCAAATAAATTAGAGTCCAAGTCCATAAATAAGGTCCAAACCCTTTATCTAGAATTCTCTAGGGTTTGGTAATTAGGCATAAAAATCATGTGGTCAATTGGAAGAATGTGGAAGGATGTAGAAGGATGAGGTGTATGGTTATTATAATTTTGGATTAGTTTATTTGTGTGGTCTAAAATGATTTGTAAGTAGTATAAATACCCCCTCCCCATTTTGGTTTAGGCATCAAGAAGAAGCAAAGCTTCTAAGTGAGTGAAGAAGAAGTAAAGAGTGAGTGAGTTTTTGAGTGAGAGTGTTCTTGTAATATTTGTTTTGAGTTTAATAAAAGTGTTTTGAGTGTTTTATTTCCAACACGCACATTCTAATGACTAGTTTTCACTCCCCATAAACTATACAGTATAGTAGTTTTTTTTTTTTTTTTTGGAAGGGGATCCCGTTAGTAGCATTACCCCACCTAATTAAGGAGATTAATTTATTTTTAAAAATGTAGTTGTGTATGTGTGGCAGTTACTGATAGGTTTATTTCACCTTAATACTGTACACTGCCCACACTAGATCACAAATAAAAGAAAAATGAGCTAATTGCACTCACAACCCCTGAGGTTTGGCCAACTACAGGTAAAATCAACTTTATCGTTTATTGACAATGACACCCCCTACCGTTAGTTGACTTCCGTTAGATTTAACGGTTGACCAACTGTTACCCTTAAAATGACCAAACTACCCCTCAAACAATATTTTCTTTTTATTAAATAAAAAAATTTATTATAAATTTTTTAATTTTTTTTAAAAAAAAAAAATTAAAGTGTGGATCTCCACCGTCCATCAAATCTGATGGACGGTGGAGATCCAATCTGGAGATTGGAACTCCACCCAAAAAAAAAAAAAAAAAAAAATTTTTTTTGGGTCTGGGTTCTTCGAAGAACCCAGAAGGGTTCGATCGAAGAACCCTCTGGGTTCAGATTGAAGAACCCAGTTAGGTTCTTCGAACGAAGAACCATGGTTCGATGGTTCTTCGTTCGAAGAACCCAGAGGGTTCTTCGTTCGAAGAACCCAGAGGGTTCTTCGATCGAACCCAGAGGGTTCTTCGATCGAACCCATCTGGGTTCGAACGAAGAACCCAGAAAACTGGGTTCTTCGAAGAACCCAGAAAACTGGGTTCTTCGAAGAACCCAGATTGGGTTCTTCTAAAATCCCAAAAAAAATATATATTTTTTTTTTTTAGATCCATTTTCAGATTGAATCTCAACCCTTCATTAATCTTGATGGACGGTTGAGATTCGATCTGGAAAATGGATTTAAATTAATTAATTTTTTATTTTTTATTAATTTTATTATTATTTTAATTTTTAAATAATTTTATTATTTTATTTTAATTTTTTGATTTATTATTTAATAAAATAAAATTAAAAATTGAAAAAGACAAAAATACCCCTGATACTGTTAATTTTGACTAAAGTCAACTAACGGTGGGGGGTGTCATTGTTAATAAACGATAAAGTTGATTTTACCTATAGTTAGCCAAACCTCAGGGGTTGTGAGTGCAATTAGCTCAAGAAAAATTAGTCCAAGAAAATCCTACCTTTACACCATTTTCTGATGTCTCTAACAGTAACCCCCACCAGCCGCCAGCCGGCTCAATGCGGTTATGCACTCTTGGAATGGGAATCCATTTTCTGAAAGATCCTGGCTTTCGTGCTTTGGTGGGTCTCCGAGATCCTTTCGACTACCTATGTTGTATTGAATGAATATCTATATAACCCAATTGATTGCGTAAAGCCCGTGGTAGCAACGGAACCGGAAAAAGTATACATAAGTATATAGAAAAGACAGTTATTTTCTATTCTATTAGTATTTTCTATTTTATTAGTATTATATTAGTATTAGTTAGTGATCTCGGCTCAGTGAGTCTTTTCTTCCGTGATTAACTGTTGGCACCAATTCTACATTTTATCTCTGTGGACCGAAGAGAAAGGGGGCTTGGCGGGAAGAGGATTGTACCATGAGAGAAGCAAGGAGGTCAACCTCTTTCAAATATACAACATGTATTCTGGCAATGCAATGTAGCTGGACTTTCATCTTCATCCGAACGAATGATCTTTTCCACGGAGGCAAATCTTTGCCTGCTAGGCAGAGGATAGCAAGTTCAAAATTCTGTTTCCGTAGGACATGTATTTCTATTATTATAAAATTCATAAATAAAGTAGTTAATCGTTTTGTCAATTTTTCGGACTCTTGAAGGGGTGTGGAAAAATGCAATGTAGTTGGACTTTCATCTTCATCCGAATAAATCATCTTTTTCACGGAGGCAAATCTTTACCCGCTAAGTAGAGGATAACAAGTTCAAAATGTTGTTTATGCAGGATATGTATTTCTATTACTATAAAATTCATAAATAAAATAGTTAATCATTTTGCCAATTTTTCAGGGTCTTAAAGGGGCGTGGAAATTTTTCGTTCTTCTTGCATTCCACCATGCATATATGCCGCAGGAACCAATAGCCTGTCTCTCACTCACAGCTTGATTTCTTTGTGTTTTTCCATGGATTGGATAATTGGATGATCATTTAGCAGTTTGGCCTGCTAGTACTTGACATTTGAGTGCCTGTACTGTTATATGTGCTTTGGAATATATTAATGAAGGGTTAAGACCACTTAACCAACCGAATTAAACCGAGTTATGAATTCATTGATCCAATTGCTGTTTTGCACCATGTTGAACTTTTTTTTTTAGTGGTGAATCTCACTTGGTTTTGATTCAGGAGCCTACAAAATAGGAGATTAATTGGTTCAGGGTCTACCAAGACGTAGTGAGATCAAACGTTATATGTTCGATCCAGAATAGCAACTCCCACTATATTGAGAAGTTTCCACACACTTTACGATTTAATAGGTGTATGTGAGACTTGAATTCCTATCACAGAAGTAAACGGGAAGTATTCAACCACTTTACTGCTAATAAATGTGCTCCTCCTGATAAGGTTAAAGACTAGACCTGATGACGGGATCAAATGCTATATAAATTTCGACTAACTGTTAATTAAAGATCTTAATAATTTCTAACTGTTTAATCTATATAAATTTTAAAAACACATGAATAGAAATAACTGTTGAAAAGGATAATACAATGCAGTTCTGCCAATTTCAACGCCTCCTCTCTTCACAGTTTTTGGAAAAATGAGAGCCACTTTAGATGTTTGGAGTTTGGAGTTTGGAGTAGGGTGGAAAAATTCTAACCCCACCTACACCAAACATGCTTTGTATAATTTTTTTAGGAGCTGCTAAATACTACTACTAATTATTGAAATTTCATATGAATATCATATTCATATTGAAGACGCAATTCTAACGTACATTATAAGAGAATTAACTGCGAATATAGGATCCGTTATAGGCATTAGAAAATTTGAATCTTTTGCTATTGAGGATTAGCAAAAAAAAAAAATTTTACACCACTTCGAATTTCTGATAAAATTTTTTATCACGACTGTATTTGCTGGGAATGTTTTGCAATGAATTTTTATTAAAAAGTTTGTTTGCCATAGATTTAAGTTGTTTTCCTCTAACAAAAACTGAGAAATTTGAACCTTACTAGGATCGGATGGCTTGCTCATCAGAACAAGTTCCCGTAAGGGCCATCGCGAAGGAAGGTTCAGGTTTCATAAGGGCGAAAAAGGTTTCCGAAACAATTGTAACACATAACAAAAAATTTTACTACGAAGTATTAACAACACTCTTTTTAATCATATTTTTTCGCGGAAAAATCTCATTTTTTTTTTATAATTATAGTATACAAAATCTCACCTCCGTACAAAATTAAAATTAAAATCAAAATCCGTAACCCTACCATTATTGGTGTTCTACTTAGCATGACACTTGATAGTTTTGTTAGCTTGTTCATGGACATCAAATTACTACTTACTATGGTGATACAATAACACCATTAATGAAAACTTGACAGTTTGTGAAGATGGGAATGGCCATGATTCACTGCCAAAGGACCAAGCAGCTAAGGGCAGGGAGTAACTGACCAAACAAAATGGAAAAGTAACCACAATCACACATTCATGTCCTCCACCTCCATTGGATGAGATAAGATAAGGGATCATCATCCACGTGGCACTGTCACTGTGGTGCTTAATGATAAGGCTAGCATTAAAAAAAAATGAAAAAAATGTCCTCCTTCATGTCATCATGTGGTCAAAAATGGTTTCTGTGTCATCCATCCTCTTCCACCATCCAATGATCAGATGTTATTCGAAATCTGGTTGATAAATTTGTGACCATACGATTATGAGATAGCACATTTTTGTGATCATTATATGTACCACCCAAACAGCTTTTAAATGAGCAAAAAGTTTGCAAAGAAGAAGAAGCAGCAACAGTAGTAGTGTGTGAGAATGGCTTCCTCAATGATCTCATCAGCCACCACCGTGGCCACTGTCAGCAGGGGCAGCGCCGCCCAAGCCAGCATGGTTGCACCCTTCACTGGTCTCAAGTCAAACTCTGCTTTCCCAGTTACCAGGAAGACCAACACTGACATCACTTCTCTTTCCAGCAATGGTGGAAGAGTGCAATGCATGAAGGTGGGTTCATGTTTGATTGATTGATTGATTGATTGATTTTCAAGTATATAAAACAAAAAATAAAATTTGCATTTGGATATGATGAGTGCAGGTGTGGCCACCACTTGGGTTGAAGAAGTTCGAGACTCTCTCTTATCTTCCACCACTCTCAGACGCGTCTCTGCTCAAGGAAGTTGACTACCTTCTTCGCAGTGGATGGGTTCCTTGCTTGGAATTCGAGTTGGAGGTCATTTTTACTACTCTCTTTTACTTTACATATCCTTAAAAGTTATCAGAGTTTACTATTAGTTTCATTACGGTATTACAGCCAGTATTTACCAGAGAATCGTTAACAATCTATGCTGATAATGTATGTATGTTTGTGGTTTGGTTTCTTTTGTCGATTGTAGCACGGATTCGTGTACCGTGAGAACAACAGATCCCCAGGGTACTACGATGGACGCTACTGGACCATGTGGAAGCTGCCCATGTTCGGATGCAACGACGCCACTCAGGTGTTGAAGGAGCTCGAGGAGGCCAAGAAGACGTACCCGACCGCATTCATCCGGATCATCGGATTCGACAACAGGCGTCAAGTGCAGTGCATCAGTTTCATTGCCTACAAGCCACCAGGCTTCTAAGCTTTGAATTTTCCATTTTATGTTGATGATGATATGTTTGGGTCCTCGGTTGTTTTAATTTGTACTTAGGCTGGTGCTCTGCTTGCTTTGCAAAAACGTTTTTTTTTTTTTCCGTTTTGAGAATATTACCACTACTATCCGATTTGTGCACGCCTTCTGGAATTCCGATGGATCGGAATTGGTGACAATTATTGGAATAAACTTTGTTCATTTCTTTTCCAAAAACTTTGCTTCATTATTCTACCATTTCAATTCATTTCTGTTTTCAATATATATATGTGTGTGACATCAATTAGGAGATCAAACATCACAAGTTCGGTCCGGAATGGTAACTCCTACTACAGGGAAGGGTTCTGTCTACATTTTACGATTTAATGGGTAAACTCGAACCCCTACTACAGAAGTGAAGGGAAAAGTGTTTAACCACTTTACTACTAGTGTGTATGTACATTTTGTTGAATTATCTGTACGTAGAATTCGCTAAAAGACGTATACCTAACAATGAAACTGTCAATGCCAGAAAATTAGTATGTAATTAGTTGAAGGCACCCAACATATAAGTGAGAATGTGTAGTGAGTTTTTGGTATAAATTTTACACTTTCAGAGTTATTCAACTTTGATTGTTATTATTGAAGATCATATTTTTCTTTTTCATCAATGTGAATTGGTAATGTAATTCCCACATAAAAAATCAAGTATACATATCAAATGTAGTTCTTTGAAATTTCTAACCAACCCCCCACCAGATGATCACCTGAATTTTGTTACCTAAAATTCCTATCCAACAGTCCACAAGATGATAAGGAAAATTGTAAATAAGAATCGAATAAATAATGCTGCACCTATCTAAAGTATATTGAATTGCACTCGAAATTAAAGTTTGTAAAAACTGACAATAAATTCTCTTGACGTTAAGTTTGACATATTAAAAAGTAGATTCGAGCATCCACCGGTTCGCGATCCACCATGGATCGATCTCTCGCTTCTTTTTCTTCTACTTTTTTTTTATTTTTAACGGTCAAATTTAATTTTAGAGGAATTCTGGGTGAATATTTATAAACTTTGATTACGAACGTAATTCAACAGTCTTCAGATAAGTTTAATGTTATTTATTCAATATGGATTGGTTTGATTGGCAGCATTTTTCTTTTTAAAGTAAATTTTCAAATGTATATACATTGTTATTTGGAGGATTAAACATGGTTGAGCTAATGAAATATAAGTTAAAAAAAATATTACGCTTCTTATCTACATATTAATTAATATAGTGATTGAGTAGGTAAGTCACATCATATTTATCCATTCTTATTTCCTAATTAGATTAGTTGAAATGATAAATGATATAATAGTTACAAACTGAATTGTCAAGTTTTTTTTTCTTTTTCAAATATATCAACTTCAAAGCTGAAACATTATTAAGTTGAACGAGCACAATTTACCATCAAGTCACGTTAGAATGTTAGATGGTGGTAACTGAATTATCAAATCCGTCCAAATAAAAATGTTCAAAAAGTACAATAAAAATATCCTAAATTGTACTATAGTTTTGTTAATTTTAAGTAGTGTTTCAATCTAAGCTCACTGCATCAGAATAATAATTTGATTATATTGCTTTTGTGGAAGCATTTTAATGTGAAATTAAAGAAGAAAAATAAATATATTGAACAAAGTTTATGTGGACTACATTGTTTTTTGAATTGAAAGTAACATCAAGTGGTGGTTGGTTGGATGATTGATTAGCTACACCTGTGGACTGTGGACATGCCCCTTATAGCTAGATAATGATAAGATAAGGTTAATTTCTACCTTTTCTTCATCTTCATTTGTCTACTCTGTCAATTTGAATAATTGTTGAAAAATGTGTAACTTCATAAAAGTCACGAAACCATATCAATTAAAAAAAAAAAAAAAGTCCCGTACAATTATTCAGAACTTAAATAGTTAATATATTTTCTCTTTATATTCGTAATAAAGAGTTTTGAGTTTTGTTAATAAATAAATAAAGTGTAGAAAGACTCATCTCCTATAATGTGAGTTATTTTTCAAACCGTATTTATCCCATCAAATTCCTGTCCCGACCAATGCCGGTCTTTAAAAATAAAAATTGTATACATCAAACACCTCCTAAAGTTTAAAAATTATACTCTGTATTTGTTGATTGCCAATAATAATACATACATACAATCATTTTCAGGAATTGATTAAGTTTGGTTTACGTGTTAGAAATTCTTTTTATGATTTATTGGAATCTCAAAATCTGTGGAAAAATATCACTTAAAGAGAGAAATTGACTTGCATGGCACCATATTCTCAGATAGGTCACCATCTTACCCGAAATTGAGGGTTGCATTTGTTTTTAGTCCTTGTCACATTTAACAATCTTGTTGCTGTTGTTATTTTTTATTTACTTTTATAACGGGAGGCATCTGCGCCTATATTAAGTGGAGCAAACTACCTATATATGGTGAAGACTGTGCATGATAGGATTTGAACCCTTACCACTAAAGTGGAAGGGAGGTGCATTGACTATTTGAACTAGCTATGTACAAATGTGTACAATTTTATCGTTACACATCACCCCATTCATTTAATAAATAATTAATTTAAAAAATAAAAATGAAGTCAAATCTGATAAATGTTCATCCAAATTCCAAATATATATAACTGAAAAATGAAATAGATGCTCCATTGATGTTTAGATTATTTGATGGACAGAGAACATCAAACATTTATTTTTATTTTTTTAAATAAAAATCAATTAATTAATACCAACCACACAAAAAGACCATTATACACTTCAAACGTTAAACTGATCGTTAACTTCACAATGGTTAATATGGTCAAAGGTGCTAACGTGTAATTATAGTTAAAATCGTATTTTTCGTGTCATAACGTCAATTGTCAGTTAATATGTCAAAGCGTTTTACCTAATAAATTACCCTAAATTTTCTCTAAAGTATATCCCAAACTGGGGCAGTGACGAAGCCACCTTAGGGGCCTGAGAGTAAAGGGGGCAGCCCAATTTTTTTTATTATTTAAATTTTCTATTAAAATTTTATCGAATGTGGGTTGTTGTTAAGCCCATGCTAAATGGACCCATGACAAAAAGATTTTGATGGGCCTTTTTTGTCCAAATGGGCTTAAAATACCCATATAAAACTGTGGCCTTTTTAGTCTCTCATTTTCTCAGCCTGTTCTTCTTTCTTTTTTTTGAAAAAAAAAAATAATAATAATAAAAATAAAATGTAAAATAATAATAATAATAATATATTATATATTGCAATTTGGAAATGGATACAGATAAAAATATTAAATGAAACAAAAAAAAATTAAAAATTGTGTTGGAAAAATGAACCAAAAATATGTTTATCTGCTACACACAAAGCATTGATCTGCTCAAAAGTTGTAAAGTCAATTTAGATAAATATTAGGATTTGCAAAACATTGGTGGGAGTCTATGTCTCTTCCTTTTTCGTTTTTCTTTTTTCTGGATTAGTAGGAAGATACGGTTCGAATTCATAATATCAAATATGCAAGTGTGAAAAATATATCGTTTGGTCAACCTCATCTCGTCATGTCTTTCCAATTCTTATCGGCCCCTGCCCATTTGTTTGACAATATTTTATATATATAAGGGTGGTGGTGAGGTTATATTATGTTCCTTAAATTTAATCAAACATATGTCTTTTGTTATTTGGTACACATATAAACTCTAATTTTAAAGAAATCTATTATGTTTTAATTTTATATATTAATATAGGAAGCTTTTCTCATGAGTAGGACCGGCCCTTTATAGTGGCCAAAATCAGTCAAGCCCAAACTAATGTAACAAGCAAAAAGAATCCAGCTCATGATTGAATTCACACTATGTAACATAATGTGAAAGCCCAAGGCCCAAGGCTATGTAGGGCTCCCTACATAGACCAACATACAACTCAAGCCCAAAAGGAGGCATAACCCACATGGCAACCATATGACGTATGGACCGTGTTGAACGACACAATGAACCACATGTCAACCCACATGTTGACCCGTGGTTTGATATCATGGGTGGTCGAACCACATGTTGATCGACACGAAGATCCAAGGTCGAGCAACACTCTCAACCCATGGTTTGGGTCGGCCTAGATGACCTTTATGTCGTTCGACACATGTACCTATGCTTCGAGCGAAGCATCGAACTACCCGACGATTTATATGTTGGCTCGCGACCATCGTGATGACCCAACCTATGGCCTATATGTTGATCCATCAACACGAGCCATAACCATCAGAAGGTAGAATGATCCACCCCTCCAACAGGTGGATCAAGCTCTATAAAGAAAGGTCATTCACTTTGAGTGAAGGTCCACGCAATTTTTATCAATCAAAAAGGCAATTAGAAGCTCTTGGTTATCAAGCGATTCCCGAAAATCTCTACCCAGGTAATTTCCGGCCAAACTCTGACCATCCACTATTGTCTTTCGAACTCGACTCCGGTCTACCACCAGTATTGCACATCCTACTCCAGTTACATTCCTAATACTCAGGAAGTATCTTTACTTTTTACGTCTTATGCATTTTTCTATTTTTGTTACGATTTACTGACTTGACCGTCGGAGTATCTTTAGGCCGACACCACCCTAATGTCTCAAGCGTCCTATGGGTCACGTGTGCTCTAATTTTACAAGTTATAGTGCCCCGATCCTCACTTCGATGTTTCTCGAGGTCTACACCCTGCCTTTTTGGTGGCTCGAAGCTAGAAAAAAAATTAGGGCCCCTTTAGGTTTGGTGCCACTTTTTTATATAAAAACAGGGTTTGTTAGTGTCGTGTCACTTTCGGAGCTCATTTAAACCTATTTAGAAACATCATTTTCCTGATCCAACAGCATTGCCTTATACGTCTCTATCCGAAAATTAACTCCAACCCCGGGCCCGATTGAAATGGACACGTTTGAGATAGACGTTTTTATAGTATGTATTAATTCAAGAAGTTTTTTCATCAAATTATTGAACAACATGCGTAGTGGACATATCTACTTTTTTATTTGCCACCTTGATTCAAGCCGTGGGATAATTTATTAATGTGATTATTAATTTGGAGTGCATATAATGCTCAATTTAAGTTCATTTCTCTCATGAAATATCAGTTTAGTAAGAATATTTCTCAGGGCTAAAAAAAAATTAGGGGTCAGCGTTCAGGCCTAAGGCCGGCCCTGCTCATGAGTCATGAGCATTCCCTTATTTTATTTTTTCCGATATTTTCCTATTTTTAAATGTTTTAACTTCAAAAACGTCAGAAAGAAATAGTTTTATAACCGAAAATATTTCATTTTTTTCTTTACAAATGGATTTCATTCTTCTTTATAATTCATATATATATAAATTACATCAAAATTAAGTAAATTCCATTAAATTTTCTCAAATGTGTTAAAGTGTGTATCGTAAAAAGTTCTTATCCCAAAAAAAATATATAGGTGACATTTTATTTGATTTTGATACCATATTGTTTGGCTTGGCTGGAAATGAAGTCACACAAATAATTTTATCATTACAAAGTCATCCAAAATAATAGTTTTCGAAGATCTCAATGATTTATGTTGTGACAATGTAATGGATTTATCAAAAACAACATCAACTGTAAGCTACATTGAAATGAGATCATGAGACTAGCTGACTATAGCATATAGAAATATTACAACAACAAAGATAATAAAATGAACAAATATATATATATAGGCGTATATAAATTTTTGTTAAGGTAGGTCAAAAATAAAACAATAATTTTTTTTTTTAGCGAACATCAACAATAGAAAGAAATTTAATTTATTGAAAAGTAAAAAAATTAAAGGGAAAGGAAAAGTTCATGTAATAACAAATTGAGGTGATATTTTTTTTTAATTTAATTACTTATAGATAAAATTTTAATATTACTAAAATTAAAGAGTAATAATGTAATTATACTTAAAAAAAATTTGAAAATCTTAGCCGGATAACAGCTCGGCCTGCCCTCCAGATGGGTCCGCCCTTATATATATACACATATACATACATACGTGTGAATTTTAACAAAATTTAAACGTATACAACTATTTTTAATAAATAAATTCCGGACCTTTTTTATAGCTCAAAGTAGTGTCTGATTATTCAATTTCTAATCAAACTAGTTCTCGCATTTTTAATAAGTACCAAATAAGTTTTTTACTTCTTAGAAGTGACCACCCTTCACGGTCAAACCTAATGTTAAAGTTTAACATAAGTTTTGAAAGTACATTAATATTCTTAATTTATCTTATTTTAATAAAATTGATTAAGATAAAAATAAAAGACCTAATTCATAAAATAATAATTTTCTTTTAAAAAGTAAAATTATAATAAAATAATATATTAAATGAAAAATACCAAAACAACCTCCACTAATAATTTTTGTTTTTTTACATGTCACCTACCAGCCCTTTACTTGTCAGTTTCTTTGTAATATTTTTGAATTACCTATAATAATTAAAGTCGATTAACGAAAATTAGTTAGATGTACCAATTTAATACTTATAAAAAAAATATAAAGACCCTATACTGCTTAGAAATTGTCTATAATAGTGATTAATCCAACATACTCATTTATCAGTATGTATGAGTAGTTTTCTATCCATATTGTGAGAGTGAATATCTTTCGTTATGAGAGTATATATCTAGACCGCACGTTTAGTGATTGATCTCGGCAGGTTCATACAATTATTAATCTTATGATTACACCTCTTTATATAAAAAAAGAAAAAAAAAAGTCAATAAACGGTAAACTGAAAATTTGGTCAAACCGTTAGTTTTAACTTGGTCAACTGAAAGTTGAGTGTTGAGTATAATAAACGGTAAACTGATATTATGCGTGTAATTATGGATAAATTTAGGATATCTTAGTGCAATTCATCCTATATACATAGATGTGAACTTTAACAAAATTTAAACGTATACGACTATTTTAATAAATAAGTTAATAAATAAATTCCGGACCTTTTTTATAGCTCAAATTTGTTTCTGAATATTTAATTTCTAACCAAACTAGTTCACGCATTTTTAATAAGTATCAAATAAGTTTTTTACTTTTTAGAAGTGACTACCCTCACGGTCAAACCTAATATTAAAGTTTAACATAAGTTTTGAAAGTACATTAATATTCTTAATTTATTTTATTTTAATAAAATTGATTAAGATAAAAATAAAAAACCTAATTCATAAAATAATATTTTTATTTTATCTAATAAAATAATGATAATAGTTTCCTTTTAAAAAGTAAAATTACATTAAATATAATAATTAATCCAAAAGTTATAATAAAATAATATTAAAACTATTAAATAACTAAAAATATTAAATGAAAAATACCAAAACAACCTCCACTAATAATTTTTTGTCTTTTTACGTGTCCCTTACCAACCCTTTACTTGTCAGTTTCTTTGTAATATTTTTGAATTACCTATAATAATTAAATTCGATTAACGAAAATTAGTTAGATGGACCAATTTAATACTTATAAAAAATATAAAGAGCCCAAACTGCTTAGAAATTGTCTATAATAGTGGTTGATCCAACGTACACATTTATCAATATGTGTGGGTAGTTTTCTATCTTTATTGTGAAAGTAGATATCTAGACCGCACGTTTAATGATTAATCTCGACATGTTTTATTAATCTTATAATTACAACTATTTATATAAAAGAAAAAAAAAAGTCAATAATAGTAGAGATGATGAGTTTAGATTCTCAAGTGTAAATGGAAGTTAATAGAAGAAGCCCTCAGTTTTTAGCAGCCCATAGAAATTAGAAGAAACCAGACACAGACAATGGTTTTTGCCCAAGAAACCAGACAGGAAGTAGAAGACTTCCTCAAAACAGGGAGCTAGCAGATGGAGAAATTATTTTGTATAAAAATAATAAAAGTAAAGGGCATGGGCATTTTCCACGATATGTGGCGGCAGGGAGGAGAAATCTGACACGAGGAAGAAGAAGAAGAAGCCATGCGCTGTCTCTTGGCTTTTTGACCCTCTTTTCTTTGCATGGATGGCAATTGTCACCTTTTTGTCTTTTCATCTCTCCACATATATAGTGTGTTTACCATGTCACGTGATATAAGTGTAAAATTTGTCTTAAACCATGCGTATTGAAGATTTTTCTCCTCTCTCTTATATCTACATGACAATTTTTCCTTTTTAAGTTCGACAGCCATTGATTCATCAGTCTGTTGGAACCTAATGAGATCAATCACTAAAAGTACGGTACGAAAAGCAAGGGAGGAGTCATTCGAACCCTATAATAAATATGAAGAGAAAAATGTACTAAGTAATTGAATTATGAATAGATTATCTACGTGACAATTTGATTAAATGAATTGATATGATTATCCACCTCAAATTCAAACTCAAACTCTTCAATTAATTTAATTCAAACTCAAACTAAACACCCACTTCAAATTTAAGCTTTTCAATTCCAACACACGTGACAGATAAGGTGTCAATTAGTAAATGAATTCATATGGCAAGCGAGATAAATTAATATTAATTGTAAATTTATTCACTAATTGACACCTCAACTGTTACGTGTGTTCGGATTGAAGAGATAAGATTTGAGGTGGGATGTTCAGTATTACTTATAAAAATATAAATTCATTTAATGAAGAATTATGACACTATAATACAAGATCTGTATAATGGCATAGTATTGTAAATAGCTAACTAATTTATCCCAAAACATTATTGGAGTTACCACTCGACACGTAATTTGATAATAAATAGTGTTTATTCAGCATGACAATGTTCTAAGCTCAAATCACCAGTAGTATTTCAAAATATAATAGCATGATCAATATATCACCCGAGTCAAATTGAATTCTCTATTGTTTTTATTAAAATATAAGTATTTTTGTAAGGAATAAAAAAGTTATTGTTTTGCCAATAATGTTTTTGACGAATATATGAAAGTCTCCTACGATTTTTCAAAAGAGATTTCTTAGACTTTTAAAAATTAAAGAAAATTTTGAGGGATTTCTTACATATTTTGTGTAATTAAGCTAAGATTTCAAAAGGAAAACCTTTTAATTAAATTTTGAATGCCTCTAAACAAAATTGAGGGATGATATCCGTCCATACAAAACACGTCACGTGCTACCTAGTATATATAATCAATAATATAATTAAATGGACAACTACACTCATATTATATAGGGTGCGTTTGATATTTCCAGTATTGAATTGTATTATATTTGATATTGTCACGAAGGATTGGATTGAAAATAAATTTAATTAATTTTTTTAATTAAATAAAAATATCCAAAATTATTCTTAATAAAATAAATATTATTAAAAATTGAAAAATTGAAAAATAATTATAACTACTTTTAATTAAAATAGTTATAATTATTTTTAAAATAAATTAATTTTTTTTAAAAATTAGGTTTTATATATTATTATATTTTTTAATCTTTATTTTAATTCCTTAAAAAAATTAAAAATTAATTATATTTTAAGTAACCCATAATTTACTGTTGTGACTGGTTATAACTATTATGACAATCACCGATCACTAGATTCAAATATGAATTTAGTATTTGTATCCAATACGACCCTACTAGATGCACTCATTTCGTGTGATCTAAATGAGACAAACATTTTTTTTTTCTCTCTCCATTTTTAGGTAGACTTAATTAGTAAGCAATGGGGCCCATATAGGCCACCATACTAATATGAATTCTAAGTTAGTAGGGTTTTAATTTGGAACCATGTGGACCAAAAATCCAATCAATCTCATTAGATTCTAAAATTGACCCTTTCGTAGGCCATTTAAATCCAATTAGCCCCTTGATTGGTTCGAAAATAATTATATATATATATATATATATATATTTTTTTTTAAATCTGACATCCACTTACCGAAATTAAGCATTGCATGAGTAGTTCGAATATCTATTCCTATAATCGATAAATATTTATTTCTATAAATAGTGAGGAGTAATCTCCTCGTACTGTCATACATGCTGATAATAATACACCGTGAGATTTGAATCCCCATCGCAACTGTAGTTGGAGAGGTATGCGTCACTTAAACTATGAGTCGTTGTGATGTTCACGGATAATCTTATTGGGGAAGGGGGGGTTATGAGATTTGAATATTTCATCACAACTGTAGTATAAGAGGTATACGTTACTTAAACTATGGAAAGTTGTACTATTCACGAATAATCTTATGGGGGGATTTATGGGGGGATGAATCTAGGAACAAACAACATTATAAAATATATATTAGATTAACAAAGATGAGTGTTAATTATTATCATTATTAATCATCACGAGTTGGTCATAGAAAACAACATTAGATTATTATCCAAATTAGACCTAACAAATTGAGGAATAATAATAATAATAATAATAATACTTGAGTAGCCAACAGTTTTGGTGGTATGGTCAATTCTATATAATGTGGCCCAAAATAGAAAAAAGATTTCAGATATTATGTGAAAGTGAATGGTGGTTTTCCAATTTCCTAGTAGACTAGCCGCCCATGTTTTTTAAATATTGTAAAAAATTAATCATATAGAGCAAATTTCACAATTCAGGCCACTTATTTACCTTGTTTTGGAAATATATAATTTACTTTTATTATTATTTTTTAAATCTATCATCAATTAGGTAGAAGTCTACCAAGATCTGATAATATCAAACATTATAAGTTCGATCCGGAATGATAACTTCCGTTACTGAAAATGAGTCTTCCATACCTTTTAATTTAATGGACTCGAATATCTAACACATAAGTGAAACGACAACAATAAAGATTCTCAGGTAGTCGGTGGACCATTAGATAAACTTTTTTTAATTTTAGGCTAAAAAACAACCTCTCCAACAAAACCATCAAAAGTACACCAGCCACCGGTTTTCTCATCAAACTAAGGCCATTTTTTTTTAGTAAAAAAGTCTCCTAAAAACCTGGAGCTCATCAATGGAGAATATTTATTATATATGTGCGTGTGTGGCGGGGGCACCATCTGGAGGTGGCTGCATGCCACGCGCCGTCACCATGTTTTGCATGATTCTTGGATACTCTTTTCTTTCGGCGGCACCTCACCACTTTTCTTCTCCTTCTCTTCCACTTGTCTATACGTTTATTGCACTTATCGAAACCAATTATTTAACTCTAATAAATATACACGGTAAAATTAAATCCGCACTAATGAAATGGAGCAAAGATGTATCTTTCATTTATCTACTAATGAATGAGACTTGTCGAATTAATCATTAAACTGCTGATAAATATATACGGTGAAATTTAAAGTCTTATTACTGAGGTAGAAGAAAAGTGTACTAATAATTTAAAATATGAGTGGAATGTGCATCTTAACGTGTATTCTTTAATATATTTGTTTAGATTATATTATTAAAATAGTACGTAAAAATGTGTTTTTATTAAAAAAATTTAAGTTATTGTGAATACGTGGTAACGATGACTTATATAGATTATGATATGTTTAGTATTTAGCTATTATGTAGAATTTGTATAATTTATAAATAATTATGAGAGATTAATTTTCATTTAAGTTATTAACTTTTCTATTACTCTTAACATTTAATTTATTTGGAAATTTATATTGAAATTCAATTACTAGTAATTAATTATATAACTATATAAAAAAAATTAACATTTATCATATTCATTAAGAATATAGAGTCCAAAATTTATTAAAGCAATATATCTATAAATAACGAGATTTAATCACCGTCTAATATAATTTGATAGTAAATAACAATAATTCAGTCTAATAATATTCTAAATTTAAAACGTCGTAACTACGTTAAACGTGGCGCTGATAATTTTTATTTATTCAATAAAGACTGTTGACAAATTCTAAGCTTGTTCCATTTATTATCCAAAATGTTATTATGCACTTATGGACAAACATTGAGGTCAGCCAAGAAGAAACAACCATCAATTTATAATAATGTTGATGGATTTATTTTTATTTATTTTTTGTGATAAATATATATATATATTTAATTAATTAATGTTGGATGACAATGATCATGAATTTTGTTTTATTTAAAAAATATTTTTTTTTCTCAAATCATTTGGCAAAATGAATAATCAATAAAATATTAAAGTATAAATTGTCATAGAAGAAACTATAATGACAAAATATATATATATATATATATATATAAGCATTTTCACTAGCTTCCATTAAAGTATAACCAAAATTTGGAGTTTAAATAAGTCAAGACCTCCTATATTTTGCAATTTGTTAAATAGCTATTCTGTTAAGTTTGCAGATTAATTACAAGTCAGTTAGGATCTATCGAAATTAAATATTATATATACAGTTTAGATATATATTCTTATAATAGGGAGATATTTATTCCCACAATATGGCGAGAAAAATTACTCAAATATACTGGTAAATGTTGTATGGTAAATGAAGCTTGAACCTCCATTATTAATGTGAATGAAGAGATGCATATCACCGAACTATTAAAGGATATGCGACTCTAAAATATCTTTGTATGTGTCAAAATATCTCTATAAAAAAAATATTATTATAAAAAATACGAGTAGTGAAAACATGAGATAAAATAAATGATCATCTACTCATAGCAAATGTTTAGTATATATTCTCATCCATTTTAACAGTGACTGTTTATGTCTCATTATATATATATTTATCCGTATATATAAAGAGTTTTTAGATCGTATTGTGAGAGTAAATATTTCTCATTATGCAAATAGATATTCGAATAGTATATATAACAAGTAATCTCGGTATATTCTAATATATTTATAATTTTGTAATTGTACGATAAAAAAAAAAAAAAAGGGAAATTGACTGATTGTGGCACATGACCGAACTAGTTTGGCACCTAATTTGACTTTAAAAAAAAAAAAAAAATCCAAATATGTTATGGAGATGAGAGAAGCCATGAAAGAATAAACAATGAAAAAATATATATATAAATACACATACAATAAGATCTAATAAGTTTCGACTAGATTGGGCAACTTGGGTCTCTAATAAAAGAATAATTAAAATAAATTATTTAAATAAAAATAAAGCAACTTGGAATCCAACAATTTATTAATTATTTGAAAAAGAGATAGTACCACTAGTGGAATTTATTAATTAATATTTGAATAAAAACAATGAACAAAAACGTCAAGTTCAATAATTAAATAAATAGACAATAAATTTCCATGTGACATATTGTACAAGGTGGAGTCATTGTCTTCCAAATTCTCCGCGGCCGCCTACTCCTTAAATATTGTGACAAATTAATTAATTATTGTACAACTTAATTAGATGGAAGCAATCTTGTGGGAGTGGGAAGCAATGTTTAAGAGAAATACAAGAGAAAAAGTGGGGTTGGTTGAAAGGGTCAAAATTCATGAATTCAATACGAATTCGAGATAAATAAATAGTTTTTTGGATTGATAATCGGATCATTTCGCGTGGCACGTTTATATAAACGGGTCGTATTCAATTTAGTTAAACGTATACTGACTCGTTTATATCCACCAGAACACGACCAATTTATTTAAATATGTTAGCATGTTTATTATATAATATTATATAAAATTACGATAATACCCATAATAATTATACTCAAATCCTATCATGCGTATTTATCAGTATGTATTATAAGTTTTTTTCCTAATATTATAAAAATAAATGTATATCGTTCATGAGAATAGATATTCGGACAGCATATGATATAATTGACCTCGACAGATTTACATCATAGAGGCTAGAATTATAAAAATTTACTCTTTTATTTCAATTTTTTTATTTGAAGAATAAAATAAATAAATACAAATGTTCAATTTTCTAAAACTAGTAAAAAATAATCATTAGAATTATGCAATTTATATTTTTGTGTAGGAGATTACAACTCCATTTTCTTTAGTTAATTCATTTTATTCCAATGTTAAATATTAATTTAAATTAATATTTATAATTATAAATGAAAAATAAAAAAATAATTGTGCTATTAAAAAACTTTCAAGTTTGTTAACAAGTATTTTCATCATTTTTATCATCCATGTAACGAATCTCTTCAAGCATTTTTTATTAAATTAATGAATTTTGACATGAGTTTTTTTTTTTTTTATAAATAATAAGAAAAACGAAATATACTTAGAAAAATTTTTAAAAAACTTCGTATGCATAATCTATTTTATATAAAAAAAATTATGAATTTATGTATTGTAACAGTAAAGACGAGCACATCCACTTGTAGTAAAGTGGTTAGTGCACCTCCTTTCTACCTTAGTGGTGAGGGGTTCGATTCCCACCATGTGCGTGTGTAGGTAGTTTTCTCTTCTTATTGTGGGAGTAGTATTCTCCCATTAGAGAGTAGATATACGGACCGCGCGTTTAGTAGTTAATCTCGGCAAGTCCCGACAGTTGTTGATATTGTAACTATACGTCTTTTAATATATATATATATACTAGATACGAGAATTTCAATACTACAAATAAGATTTTAATTATTAAATTACGAAATAGTATCAATATAGTATCGAAACGATAATAAATACCCAATCACGAATAAGACAACACAATAATATATTTATTTTTTGAGATCTAACACTTAACGGGTGAAAAGGCTATTGAGATCTACTAATACTAAATCCTACTAGCACGACATAAATATCTACTTCCATTTGTCTACTTGTAAAAGTCCAACCACCACACAATTGATCTTTAGCATTACGACCCATATTCAGGCCACGTTTGACAAGATTTTTACTTTGTATTTTTAGTTTATTAGAAGCTATTATTACAAAAGTCATATATTTTTGTTTTACCTATAAGAGCTTTAAATTTTTAAAACTATTCTCTTCTAAAATTTAAACACTTCGAAAATAATTTTTGGGCTCAAAAATATAAATGCAGACTTACAAAAACTCTGACAAACAAGCTCTTAGTACCAGTAAAAAAAAAAATACCATGATTAAAAAAAAAATCCAATACAGATGTTTAGTGGCCGTAAAACCTCTCTATAGTCATAATATTATAACCAAACTAATTTTATTACTACTATAATGAGATTATAACTTAATAGAGTTATAGTTACAACAATTATTAACTTCAACAAGAAGGTGTCCATACTAACAATTTATTATGTACCTACAAGTTTAAAAATATAGTAATAATAGTAAAAAATAAATTATTATCTCAAACGACTTTAAAAAAATATTTTTTTTCATCTTAAAATTTTAACTTAATATAATATATATATATATATATATATATTTTATAATATTTTATAATTATATAGAGTATTACTGTAGATAAATTTTACTGTATTAATCGAAATTTAATAAAAGATTAAATAAAATATCTAGAAGTCTAATCCAATAGAGGTAAGGGTGAATTGATGTCTTAGAAGATAAGCATTGCATATAATGTGTACACACATAATATAATATTATAACCAAAAAACCAAAACCGCTGGCTATCAAGTCTTGTGGTGCGCCCACAGTCCCGTTTCGCAAACCCGGAAACCGGTCATTGGTTTTTTTTTTTTTTTTTTTTTTAACTCTTTTTAACTCGAACACAGACTTCCCGAAAACCCGGAGTTTTTTTTTTTTCGCTTTTCTGTAAAAAAAAAAAAACGGGGGGACCTACTGGTGGGGCCGTCTTCTCATCCCCCAATATGTGGCGATTCGACCGCACTCTGACACCTAAACGTGATTGCCACGCGCTCCTTGTTTCCCTGCTCTGTTTTTTGGACCCATTTGCATGCAACCCTCGACATTTTTCTCCACGTGTCACGTTCTTCAAATAATTCGATACCTTCTTGGTTTTCTCATAGAGAAAAATGTTGTAATTGACACCCGTACCGAGGGTAAATTGGATACTTAAAAATGCTTAACGCATTGTTCCATCTACAGTTTCAATCATGTGCACGCCACTTAAAATACCGTACGTAATATAATCGTGAATCGTAACGGTAAAATAAACGTAAAATTTAAAATTTTTAAACAAACATAAAATTTAAATTTTTATTATAAAATGTAAAAAAAATTACTATTAGTGTATATTTAGAAAGAACTTCTCTATTAATTAAAAGAGGATTTTTTTTTTTTTAAATTCTAAAAACTCTTTATAGTAGATTTTTTGAACAAATTATTCTACATCTAATTAAATAAACCCAAAATGTAAGTTTTTATAAGTGAATATTTTTAAACTTCTATAATATATTTTAATTAATAAATAATTGTACGACTTTTTATTAATAAATCTTTTTTGTAAAAGCTCATTTCCTAAATACTCAACTAGCATAAACTCTTCCGATTGATCCTTTCTTGTGTTGTACGGCAATGCAATAGTACAAAAGATGATACGGTTCCATGTACAGTTACGGAGAGTGAAGTACACACACTACAATAGAGAGTGAAGGTGGGGGATTAAAAAAAACAAAGAAGAGGATTATTTTAAGGTGTAAAAAAAAGTGGGTTTTTGAGTCGTAACCTCCTTGAATGTGGAAACCAGTATTTTGGAGATAAAAACAACTAACTGCGTCCGCAGACAACAAAACCAAACCCAGCGGCTCAAGCAACAACACCACCACCACCATCACCACCAAACTCTTCTCTTCTCTTCTCTTTTCTCTCTTAAATACCCACTCACTCTCCTCAAACTCTCTCACAAAACACAGACAAGAACAAGAACAAGAACAAGAAGAACAACAACAACAACAACTACAACTGTCTTTCAAATTTGTAAGAAGAAGAAAAAGAAAATAGAACAAAAAATGCGTATGAGCTGTAATGGATGCCGGGTTCTTCGCAAAGGTTGCAGTGAGAATTGCAGTATCAGGCCTTGTCTACAATGGATCAAGAGTCCCGAGTCACAGGCCAACGCCACCGTCTTCCTTGCCAAGTTCTACGGCCGTGCTGGCCTCATGAACCTCATCAACGCCGGCCCTGAACACCTCCGTCCTGGTTAGTTAGTTACTTACTCAGTTACTGCTCTCTCTCGCTTCAAGCATGTTTGTTTATGGATAATTTTTAAACATGCATTTAAATATTAGAAATGACTGACTGGTTTGTGTGTTTGGTGGTTGTTGTTAACAGCGATTTTCAGGTCGTTGTTGTATGAGGCATGCGGGCGGATAGTGAACCCGATTTACGGGTCGGTGGGTTTGTTGTGGTCGGGAAGTTGGCAGCTCTGCCAGGCAGCTGTCGAAGCTGTCCTGAAAGGTGCGCCGATTACGCCGATTAATTCCGAAGCGGCGGCGATCGGCCAGGGGCCGCCACTCAAGGCCTATGATATTCGACATGTCTCCAAGGACGAGAACTCCGCCGCCGCGTCTGCTGACCGGGTCAAGACTCGGTGCCGGGCCAAGAGGGTCGTAAAGCCGAAGGCTAGCAAGCACGTAGTTGAGTTCGGGTCGGTTGACGACTCGGTCCGGCGAGTTCAGGAGAAGTTTTACGCCGATGAGATGAACATGAACAACAACAATAACAACAACAGGTCGACGAGTCACGACTCGTCACTGAGTCACCAGTCCGAGCTGGCTGTCGTCGAGAATGAGAGCAAGGAGAGCGAGAGCATGGTCTCCATCGAGACGGCCGAGCCCGCTTCCCTTCTATTCAGATCCGAACCGGAATCCGGATCCAAGCCCAACGAGCGGGTCAACCCGGATTGCTGCTATGGCGGTGGTGACATTGGAGTAGTGGGACTGGAGCTGACTCTAGGACTGGAGCCGGTGCCGTCACGTGCGCCTCACGTGGTGCCAGTGAAGAAGAGAAAATTGGAAGGCCGTGAGTCTAGCGAGGGCGACACGTGTCGAGTGAAGCTGGGACTTGATTATTCGGCTTGAGTGAAGCCCAAGAATGAAATTTTGGCGGCTCATTTCGGCTTCTCTTAATTTTCATAAAAGAGTTGTGACTTTTTTTTTTAAAAAAAATTTATTTATTTTTATGTATTTTCTTTGTTTGTTTGTTTGTTTTTTTTTTTCCCCCTTCGTGAATAACAAATAGGTGTACAAAATGGTTGGTGAAATGGAAACAGAGATGGTAAATTAATAGAGGGAATCACATGTTATAGTATATGATTTCTATGGTAGTGTGTTTCATCTTATATATGATGAGGCTATTAGTTGGGTGTGTACGACTAGATTTACCTTAACGAATACCGAGAGAGAGAGAGTGTAGTTAACGAGTGTAACGCAATGAAATATAAAATAATTTACCTTAATAAGAAGCAACGAATTAAGGATATTGTTAAAGAGTGTAACAAAATATAAGATGATTTACCTTAACAAGAAGCAACAAAACAAATTAAAAATGTTCTTAAGGAGTGTAAAACAAAATAAGAAGATTTACTTTAATGAGAAGTAACTCATTAAAGTAACAATGTAGTTAACGAGTATAACTTAACTAAATAATATTAACGAATGTAGTTAAGAAGTGTAAAACGAAATAATAAAATTTACCTACCTTAACGAGAAGTAATGAAATAAGAATGTAGTTAACGAGTGTAACACAACGAAATAATATTAACGAATGTGGTTAACAATTGTAAAATAAAATAATAAGATTTATCTTAATGAGAAGTAATGAAATAAGAATGCAGTTAACGAGCGTAATACAACGAAATAATATTAACTTAATGAAATACCCCTAACACATATAGCTACATGCGTGAAATATTTGGTGAAATGTCCCTAACATCTATATGGCTATATCTATGAAATGTTGGGTTTAAATTGTATATATCTAGTAAGGTTTAAAATAAAAAGAATTTTTTTTTTTAAATAAAATGACCACAAACGCGACCCTTCTCCTCCAAAGAAGGAATTTAGTAAATAATCAAATATAACACTTAGACTAAGGGTCAAGTTGGTAATTTTATTCTTACATCCCTCGAGCCCAGGTATCATATATACTCTAAAATAAACAGTTTTGAATAGTAGAAGAAAAGTATCTATACCTAACAAAATAAAGTAAATATCCAAAATTGTGGTCATTTTATTTTTATCTTTCCATACATAACCGAAAAATAAAAAAAACTCTTCAAGAGTCAAGTTTTAGAAGTGCCGTCAAAGCCCAATATCGCAGAGAAAATTAAGTGAAGTACTTCAGATTCAAAGTATAAAAAGTTGTCTACAACTTCTCCTCGGAATCTACCCCCCAAACCTAGAGTAGAGATATATAACCCAAAAGCATATACATATGATTTGGTATTTTGAAATTGAATTTTCTGGTTTGCAGACACATTTGAGCATAATCCTTAAATGGTCATTAATTATTGGACAAAATTTGGTAATTTATTTAAGGGTTTTTTTTTTTTTTTTAAATTAATTTATTTTAAGGTTTGTTTGGTTGGGGTAGGATGTGACTAGACATTGATGGTGGTACTACTAGTTGCAGAAGCACTTTCGAATATGATTTCAGATTTTCAGTAATAAGAGCACCTGAAGATTCTCTCAAAAACATGGGTGTGTGTGGAATCCTAGGCTGCACCTGCAACAAGTACACCTCTATGCATATTTGTTGCAGCAAATACGCCGTCGTTTTTTGTTTTTTGTTTTTTTTTTTTTTTTATAAATTTTTCAGACACTAGACTTGTCACTTTAATCTCTCTCTCACTGTCTCTCTTTCAAGATTATGTCATGTTGTCCAACGTTAATTTACTGTCTCCTAGATTTCAAATCAGAGTGCTTTTATGAAATCAGACTCTAGACATTGTAACAAATAGCAACTCCCCCATGCAACAAATGGTGTTAGCTACAGTATCACACTAAATTTGGGAACAACAATTAATTTGATTATTAAATTTTAAAGAATTATTAAATTTTTAACGCAGTTTCATTTATTAATATTATTAAGTCATAACTTTATGAAAATATATTAATTTGATCATTATGTCAGTCAACCGTTAGTCAAACTTAACGGTTTAAGTAACATTTTTATCTTTAAACCTATAAATATAGTTAAAAATAAAAATTTTAAAATTTTAAAAAATTTAAATGGATCTCCACCGTCTATTAAGATTGATGGACGGTGGAGATTGTATTGGAATTTTTTTTACAAAAAAAAAAAAAATTATGAATGAAGAATTAAAAAAAAATTCTAGATGGATGGACAATGGAGATTCAATCCACCCAAGAACAAAAAAAAAAAAAATTGAAACTCGTCTAACGAACCCAGAAAATGAAAACCCAATTTTTTTTTTGGAACGAATCCAGATCTCCAGCGATGGAGAATGGGTCTCCATCATCGGAGACTGGGTCTCTATCATCGAAGACCCAGCGACCTCCAGTGATGGAGGTCGATTTCCATCGCTGGAGATTCAAGTATTTTAATTTTTTTATTTTTTTTTTGTTGTTCTTGGTGCAGATCCAGATTGGATCTCCACCATTTTGAGTTTCATTTAATTTTTTTTTTTTATTCTTAGTAGAGATCCAGATTGGATCTCCATCATTTCGAGATTCAAAAATTTTTTTTCTGAACAACAAAAAAAAAAAATTTTAAAAAAAATATTTGATTTTCAATTATCATTTTTTTTAAAATTTCAATTTCCACTGTCCATCAAGATCAATGGATCTTGATGGACGGTGGAAATCTATTTAAATTTTTTGTAAAAATTTTATTTTTTAAAATTAATTTTAAATGATCATATTACTCTTCTAATTATTAATAACTTTTTAAAAAATTTAAGGTTAAAATTATAATTTTGACTCATTTAAATAGAGTAAAGGGCAAATCAGTCTTTTTGTCAATTATATGAGGTTTGACCATTTAAAAATTAGTCAGAAGGACCAGAATGATACATTTTTAAAAAGGGTTAATTGCAATAAAGTGCCCTGACGTTTGGCTATATTGCAATGAAATCGTGAGTTTAGCCTTAATTGCATGTTAATACCCTTAACTAACTGATTAATTGCATGTTAGTACCCTTGACCAAGTTGACCGGTATATTGACTTTGACTTTTTTGGTAAAAAGACAAAATTGCCCTTGGTTAAAAAAAAAAATTAAATAAAAATTAAAAAAAAATTTTAAAAATTAAAATTTTTAAAAATAGATCTCCACCGTCCATCAAGATTGATGGACGGTGGAGATCCATTTTTAAAATTTTTAATTTTTTCAATTTTTTTAAATTTTTATTTAATTTATTTTTTTAAAACCAGGGGCAATTTTGTCTTTTTACCAAAAAGTCAAAGTCAACATACCGGTCAACGTGGTCAAAGGTACTAACATGCAATTAAGGCTAAACTCACGATTTCATTGCAATATAGCCAAACGTCAGGGTACTTTAGTGCAATTATCCCTTTTAAAAAAGTTAGGGTCCAAAAATATCAATAAACGAAACTGCGTTAAAAATTTGATGATTCTCCTAAAATTAATGACCAAATTGATAATTACCCTTAAATTTAGTGTAACAAAGTTTTGGAATTTTATAAAATTCTCATTTTATCATCCTTTACTTAATTTAAATAAATTGTATTATCTTTATATTATTTTATTTATTTAATGTATTTATGAAATTTGATAAATAATAAATTTTATAATTCAAAATATCATAAAAAATATATCGTTATAAAGATCTTATCGATATCTTCAAAATGAACTCAATATTATATATATATATATATATATATTACTTATTTAATTTATTTATTAATTATATATTTAACTAATATTGAAAATATTATGTGAATAATTATTTTTTAGTATTATATGATTAATTATTTAAGAATAATATTTTTTATGTTAAAAAAAAATAATTAATATTACATAAGTTATCAAATAAAAATTAATTAATATTATATAAAAAATAGAATAGTCTTTCAAAATGCTCTTTACAGTAATTTAATGTTAAATACATTGGAGTATAAATTTTTTTAATGTAAACATATTTCATAAAGATTTTTTTTTAACACCAAAATAGTGTAACATTTGGTGTACAACGTTGGAGATGTCCTTAATGATGCAATTTTATGACGTTAATGACGTTATCCTCACCCACGAGGATCACGATATCGACCAATGATTATGGCTCATGATTCCTGGCCTCTTTCTATAATAGCAGCATGTAATCCAGATTCAAGGACTCTTTCTCACTCCCTCTACCAACATTCTTGTCGAATGAAGCATATTATCGACTTCTCTATAGGTTGCAAACTTGCACCTATTCTTCAATTTCACCAATCACGCTTTGTCGCTCATTCTTCTAAATGCTAAGGTCTCTCTAGTTTTCCCTATGCTAGACATTCAACGTCAACCCAATGTTTGATCTTACTAAAACTCTATCCTTTTACAGCTTATCCTCTTGTGACTCAACTGACTTGGGTGTCAGAGTCTCTTTAGCTACTACCACTTCGGGACCTAAGTACTATACGTTTGCCTTCTTATTGCATTTTTATCAAATTCTTCTTACATTTTTTATCCTTATTTAATAATTGTAATAAATTTTTTAGAGAGGTCAACTAGAATATGACTCACTTATTTAACCTTTGTTAACCACTTACATAATGGTCTAACCACATTAGGATCCAACTCAAATCCCCTAATTTTGTGATGTGTCGTAAATTAGCAGCGGGATGCGTATGTATCTTCTATTGTGATCTTGCCATATTACAAAATTTACCACATATGAAAATCTTAATGGGAGATGCATGGTGTATTTCACTATATTTAAGTTTTTTCCTCGAAGAATTCCCAACCCTGATAACTATCAAATGAAAACCCAATGGACTACATACTATGATGGACCATCACTTCCAATAGCCCAGCCCAGTTCAGCCCAATTCTTTCTGGTAAATAGAACAAAAATAAATCCAAAAAAAAAAAAAAAAAAAAAACAACATGGAGAAACCTATTGGAAGCTGAGAGTCCTCTCTCTCTCTCTCTCTCTCTCAATCAAGCGGCAATCCTTCTCGGAGCTCCAATAACGCAAAGCTCTCCATCAATTTCACTCATTTTATCTATCTGTTTCTCTGTCAGGTACGTGCACGCTCTCTCTCTCTCTCTCTCTCTCGCTCTCGCTCTCGCTTTCTGTTTCTCTCCACACTTTTGTAAACCCTAATTTGTCCTAACTACTTCTCTTGAATGCGTGATTTTGATATGTAAATGCTATTCAGAAGCTGTTTCTTGTCTTTCCTTTCTTTGTTTTTTTTAATCAATTTTGCCACTCTTTTGATGTCATTTGCCTTTTAAGTGTTTGTTTTATCATTTGAATTGTTAAGATGTTTTTTTTCATTGGGTTGTCTTTGTAGGATTTTTCTTGTAAGATTAGAATTTAGAACCCAAGGTGCTGTTGCTGCGGATTTCTACTTTATATTCGAGTTGGTTATATTGTAATGCAATCTTTTTAACCTATTCAAGTTCAAAATGTTGTATTGCGTTTTAGTGCATTTTAATTGAGTTTTAAGATCAGGATCCCATATAAAATTTAAGGGTTTTGGCTTCTTTTATGAGTGAGTGCAATGTGTCATATTCACATGAGGCAGCTGTCATTTTTGCTGATTAGAGCAAACAGTTTTTCATCAGGTTGTTCGTTGTTGAAGCTACATTACGGTGTATTTATGTTGTCTGTTATGTTGTGTTGCATCAAACTTGCTTGACGTTGGACACAAGAGAGGAGAAAAATCCTATTGAGTTTTTTTTTTGGAAAGAATCCTATGGAGTTGTTTAGGCGGTGATATGAACAGAATTGATAATAAAGTTTATTTTAGCAGTTTGTGGAGCACTCCATAATGCTTTAACAATATCAAACTTATGTTGTTTGGTTATCCCATGAACTCGTAATTAATATGATGCTGATTTCAAATGGATGCTCATTAGATATTAATCATAGATATTGGTACACAACCTGAGGAATGGATTAATTGTAATCGCCATCACAATTATTGTATTACTCAAATAGATGCTGTGTAGGACAAAACTAATTTATGTTCTCGGTATTGCATGTGAACTCTGTGGCTGCTTCACCAACTTGTAGTCAATGTACTGTTCCCTAGTTTGATTCAATTTCTTTACTCAATTTCGCAAATGAAAAATGCAGGAGTGGGAATGAACACCTTATTCCTGTACATTTCATTTTTTTTTTGTACTAAATATTATCTTAATGTCTATGAACTTGCTTATATGTACATTGTTATAGAAGAAATAACGTGCTCTTCTAAAGCAAGATAACTGTTAATAGCTATGTTTATCTTGCATATCTGTTTCTGACGATATTCAGTATTGTTTGTCAGGCCAAACCTTGTATAAATTTATTGTAGCATAGTTGCGGATTTTGTAGCATTATGGATGTGAACAAGAGAAACTTTTTCAAGAAACATGCGGGCAGCCAATTTAAGAGAAAGGGAGTTGGCATCAAGAAAGGAAAGTGGAACAATTCTACTCGTGAACAATCTTTTGGGAATTCTCAACCTGCTGACACTGTCTATCGGATACTTTGTCCTTCTCGGAAAATTGGCGGTGTTATTGGAAAAGGTGGCAGCATAGTCAAAGCCCTGAGGGAAGAGACTCAGGCAAAGATTACTGTTGCTGATTCTGTTACTGGTTCTGGTTCAGATGAGCGAGTAATTATAATCTATAGTTCTCCTACAAAAATTTCTAGGAAACAGAATAGTGATGAGGATTCAGCTGCTGAGAACGAAAAAGACTCCATGGAGTCACTCTGCGCTGCACAGGATGCTCTTCTGAAAGTTCATGACAGGATTGCTGAGGAAGATCTTTTTGGTGGAATGGCATCTGATGATGATAATGAAAATAATGATGTCACAGCACGACTTCTTGTTCCTAACAATATGGTAGGATGTCTTTTAGGCAAACGTGGGGACGTTATACAAAGATTGCGTAGTGAGACGGGTGCAAGCATACGTGTCCTTCCTGCAGATCGTCTTCCTCCTTGTGCTATGAGTACCGATGAACTAGTGCAGGTTAGTAATGTATCTACTACTGTGTTTGGCTTTTGCATTTTTAGTGGCATGTATGCCTCTAATATAAGACTTTGCTATTTTCCATAAAGTTAGCCCTTAGTACCATTCAATTGATTAGTCCATTCACTGCTTCTTGAAGGCAAAATGACCTATAATGAAAAAGTCCTCCAAAGTGTGCTCCAAATTGTATGAGTACAATGACAATGTAGGAGAAGCTGGTTTTTTCATTCTGCATTGGGATGTTATGTCGGGATGAAATGGCACCTCATGAATTATATAAGTTCTGATTAGGTTTGCTGTTTGCATTAGTTATACAAGCTTTCTTTTAGCTAGGTTTCATGGGCTGTCCAATTGTTGATAATGCGATATTATTATCAGAATTTTCCAGCCTTTTGTGTTGGTATACATTTTTGGACCTGGGGTGTTTGACAAAAACCAACCTTTCAATGGGAACATGCTGGTTGGTCATCGTTATAACTTGGCCAGCCGTGACTCATATAATTACTTTTAATGTGCCTGGAAACTTAATGGTGGCACATGAGACTCAACATTTGACTCAGTTTCTTTCACCTTGCCAAATTGCAAACTGTGCTTCCTGGATTTTGATTGTGATAATGAAGACATCTTCTGGTAGTTGAGGTTTGTCATGGGATCTCTTAACTATTCTATAGAATCTATACCAATATGCACCTTTAGCACTATTCTGAGCTAAGCAAGGCCGCCTTTTTTTTTATTCCAAAATGCCCATTCATTCTAAGATTACATGATCATTAAGAACCAAGGTTGCTATTTATGTGAAAGTCATGATCTGTAGTGGCCTCAAGTAATGATAGAAGACAAGTAATTCTGTCTTTTGCAATCTTTGATAAGAAATGCGGCTTAATGGCTTTAAGTGCTCCTTACTGAGTCACCTGTTGAAGTGTATACTTTACTTGATCATTGAGACAGGATAGGGAAAAATAAGTCTCTTAAAGGATTGTCTTTACTTGATTGTGGCTTTTTTTCTTGCAATTATGGCCAGTGCCCAAGAATGCTCAGGAACTTAAATATTTTACAAAACCTTTTCTTGTCAGTTTTAGGACAGCAGGCATCTTTTTTCCATCTACATATAGATGGCAAGACATTATTTTTTCCACCTAAACATAGATACGATCCTAATTAAATAAGTTTATCAGAGGGCTGCTGGGAAAGAGAATTCGATTGTATTTGCTCTAAAAGTGTTTGTATGATATATAGGATTATATGACTGAATGCATTAGAATGTAATGGACCAAATGTGTAAGTACTAAGTAGTAAACCTTTTTTTTGACTTCCATGGGGACCTTTGGGTGTGACATGGTGCTTTGTACTGGTTCCAAAGAATTGATGGATTTCTCACTCGAGTTCCACCTTGTGAATCAGCATAGTGGGATGCAGGTGCTCTTGTTCCGAGAGGTCATGACTGTCTGCTTTCTAAAGAGCTTATTTGATCAGTTAGTGAATAGAAAGTGTTCCAAGGGGAATAAATTTCTGGCTTGAGCTTGAGAGATTTGTGCCCAAACGTGAATGCACCTGGAAGCTTCAAGCATATCTTGACTAAGTGATGGCTGCAAATGCTGAGGATGATATCAGGCATACAGAAGAGGTGGGTGGAGTGACTTTTGCTTACTACATGGTTACGCTAACTCTAGGGGAATGACCAAGTGGGCGATGCTCTTTAGGATAAGAAGCTTTTATGAAGCGATTGTATATATCATGTTTTATTATTTTCTGTTCTTTTTTCCCTGGTGCATTCAATTATTGTTTCTTGATCAGTTCTGTGCTGTGTCAATTTGTCTTTTAGAAAGATGGATGTGATTTTCTCAATGTTGCTAGAATATTATACCATACTTTATTATAGTTTCAACTTTCTAGGAGAATAAATATGTCCGATTGCATATTGTTATCTAGTCAATTGTCCCAGCCCACGTGTGCATTTGATAGGGAGAGTGATATTCCAGGTTTGATATCTGTATTATAAGTTGCAGAATGTTTAATATAGTCTGTTATTTGCTGTCATCATTTAGGACTTTGGTTGTATCTACACGTGTATTCTAGGGTAATTTTCTTCTATTTTGGCTGGAATATTTAATTTTGAGTGGTTTAATCAAAAGACATAGTGTATAAATTGTTTTAACTAAATAATTTATAAAGTGTTTCCATGTCTTAACTGGCGTGGGATTATTCCAAGCATGACCATGATGTGAAAGGCTAGATCAAGTTGATATCCAATTTCATGAGTTGGTCATTGAGTTAAATGTTTTGAAGACGTTACTGCTAATGATAAATTTCAAGTGTCTTTTGACCTACAAGCAGGATAACTCTTGCATGAGCTCTTGTTAGTTAGCGTTGGCTGCTAGCCTGCTACAATATTTAGTGGACTATTAGCCTCCCTCAAGTAGTTGCACAAATATCTTAATTTAATGCAACTCTCTAGCACATTTTGAAGAGTATATTATGTGTCATAGGAATTTTCTTTGAACCTTGTTCATGCTGTCGTTTCATATTGTGTCATTGTTCGTTGCATTAATCATTTCTAATAGTTTTGGAGCAAAAGGTTACATTAAATCACTTCTGATGAGTTCATTTTTTTCCCAATAATCTTAGAGTGCTTCTGCCTGTCTGCATAAAATTATGTTTCCTCTGCACACTCACACATTGTAAAAGTGACTTAGTTTTTGCAACTGAATAACTATTGATGCTATGATGCTGTTGGAATATGGCTTTCCATTTTCTGTACCGTACATATGTACATACATACACAAAATTTATTTTTGTATCTACGTATGTATGCATGGATGACTGTATGTATACAAGTGAACACATCTAATATTATACTCCCTTTTTTCTTAGAGATATTTCTCTTCCATTCATGTTTTTCTATGATTTGCATACGTTTGGGGAAATTGTTTTGAAAATATTGAATTGTCTTACAACACCCTGCAGTGTAATTGTGTAAGGTATTCTGCAGATATCTGGAAAACCGGATGTAGCAAAGAAAGCTCTCTATGAAGTGTCTTCTCTATTGCATCAGAATCCACGCAAAGACAAACCTCCTTCAGGATTCCCTTTGGCTTATGGGGGCCAAGGTTCTCATCCTCCTGGTGCTCCCATGACAAGTATGCATTCACCTGGAAATTCAATGTGGCCACCACGGAATTCTAGTTCCCAGGCTATGCCACCCATGCCATGGATGGGTGGACGTGGGAACCAGCCCCCTGGATTTGGGCCAGGTGGCTTCAATGATGTTCCTCCTGGACATAGGGGAGAAGCTTCAGCTGAGTTTTCTATGAAAATTTTGTGCTCGGCTGGGAAGATTGGTGGAGTGATTGGTAAGGGAGGATCTAATGTGAAGCAAATACAGCAGGAGACCGGAGCCAGTATACATGTTGAGGATGCATCAACAGATTCGGATGAACGAGTGATTCGTGTCTCTGCTTTTGAGGTCCATTTTTTCTCTTTTTATTTTACACGTAAGTACATCTCTATCTTTTGCTTCATATGATGTTTGATAATTGTAGGGATATTGTTTCAGGGGCTGTGGAACCCAAGATCTCAAACCATTGATGCAATTCTTGAACTTCAAAACAAAACAAGTGAATTCTCTGAGAAAGGTACTATTATTACTAGACTTCTTGTTCCGTCAAGTAAGGTTGGCTGCCTCCTTGGGCAAGGGGGTCAAGTTATAAATGAGATGAGAAGGAGAACCCAGGCAGATATTCGTGTTTACTCTAAGGATGATAAGCCTAAGTGTGCATCTGATGATGAAGAGCTTGTACAGGTATTGCATGATGTATTTTATAATAGATATTCCCTTAAATGTTGCTACTTGGTTCTGTTTTGTTCTATTATTTTACTAATCCTTGCTTTTGGGCATTCAGATATCTGGAAACTTTGGTGTCGCTAAAGATGCTTTGGCAGAGATTGCATCAAGACTTAGAGCGAGAACTCTCCGTGATGCCAATGCTGGAGTGGAACCTGCTCCTGTTACACCTGGCCTGAGATTTGGCAGTGCAGGAAGCTTACCTGGTAGAGGACCCCTGCCATCTGTCTCTGTCGGCGGTGGCAGTGGCCGTGGATATGAACCTCTTAGGGTACTTGCTTCTATACTTTTTTTTCCCTCTCTTTTTCTCTAATTACATTGTATGTTATATGTACTCCAAAAGTCATCTTGATTATGCAAATAGCTGGTTGTTGTTTATAGTAGCTGTACCTCAGGGTGTACATCTACCATATGCTTATATTGTATTTTGCCTTAGTAGATTAGTTGAATCTGAATAAACAACTTGGTTCAACACATGGCATCTCTATCTGTTTGTAGGATCAGTATATAGATGATAACTTATTTTTCTTATTTCTATTGGTGGAGTTATATGCTGTTCAACTTACATATGAAAATTTCATGTTTTATATTGTGTTTTTGTGATTTAGCGGTAGCTATTAATGTTAAGAGTAATGCTAGACTGCCTAAATGTGGTAAATGAGTTATAATTAACACATCGTCCACCATTTCATCTCATGATTTACATGATGATTACAACTCACATGCCACATCATTTGGGCATTGCATTATTCTAATGCTAATAGTGTACTACAAATGAGATTTTTATTTTTAAAAGCTATTATGTAATTTATATATATTTCAAGTTCTGAAAGTGCCCCTGTTAATTCTGGTTGATCGTTGCCCGTGGCACATTATTGCGAAAAAGATATATGGGAAATGATTTACTTTCATGAATTGATTGATTTTCTACATGTTGGTATCTAATATTGGCTTTCTTGAACCCTGAGATGGATAATTGCGATTAGCATGTTACTGTTTAGTAAGTGACTGTTCATTGTTGGTTGTCGATCTATGGTGGAGGCATGTTTCAAACTCATATGAGCAAACTGCTAAAATCTTTTGAGTAGGACTATAGTGATAATATGTTTGGTTATGATAACTAAAACGTTTTTAATGATTTTCTGAAGGGTGGACACGACTATGAATCTCAGAGTTACCCTGTACCTCCAGCTGCTACTGGGTATCAGTGCTATCTAGTTTCCTTTTTTTATTGTATTTTTATTTTAAATATATTATGAATAGCATGTTTAACTCGTCTGATAAGTGGTTAACTTTGAATTTTTCAGGTACCAAAATGTGAACAATGCTTTGGAGGCCAGGATACAAAACAATGCAGTGGGTTCTCTTAGGGGAACTGGGGGGAGCAACATGTCCAGTTTTGGTGAGGTATCCTTTTACCATAACTCTAATAGAAGGGAAGAAATTTGCTATACAGCTAGGTCAGACCAAATAGGATCTCCCTTCTCCTGTTCAATTTTGTTTGTACAACAGGTTGTGGACATTATCCTAGTAGAGATCTGGGAATATATTGGTGATTATTGATTTAGATCTTTGTTTTATTTTTTATTAAATATGCATGTGTATATAAATTGTCTGCAAGTGACAAAGAATATGGTCTCTGTCTGACTTATGCACATACATTGTAGCCACTCAAACCTAGAGGATGAATGACACTCATTGTAGCCACTCAAACCTATAGGATGAGTGAGATTTTACACACACACACACACATTGTAGCCACTCAAAACTTATTGGATGAATCACACACACATTATAGCCACTCAAACCTATAGGATGATCCAATGAGAGATTTTACACGGAATGTAATGATAGATTTTACTCATTGTAGCCACTAAAACCTATAGGATGCATTAGCGTTATGCCATGGAATGAGAGATTTACACGAAGCTAATGTTTATCGTGAAATAATATCCTTGGATGTTTATTAGTTAACTTTAATTGTCATCTGTCTTGGTTTCTCTACTGTATAGTGGCTCGTTTTCAAACATTAGCTAAAAGCGTTTAATTTACAAAAGGAAAGGAAAAAACTGTTATTGAAGGAAAAGTATTGCTAAAGGTAATACTAATAATACGTTCCATATAGGATTATAGTTCAATTGTTTCTCATCTAAGCCTCTCTAATACTTGGTAGAATTTAAGAAATTGAAGAGATTTGTTTTGAGGAGATCATAAGAAAATTTTAATATTTTCTTTCGTTTCATATTTAGGTTACGGCACCATTAAATTTTAGTATTTGATAGTGTAGATGGGATACATGTTCATGGTATTGCTAAACACTATTTTTTTTTTATTATTAACTTCCGCATGAAATGAAAGAAAACATTTAACTTTTCTTATGTTCTCCATTTCTTTTTTCTTCTTATTTTTATACACAAAAAAAAATAGGATTTTCTGATAGTCTCCTGAAAACAAATTTCTTCAATCAAGGGATTCTTCTAATTATTAAGCTACTGCTGTAGAGAGAGGCTTGGACAAGAAATAATAAAGACAGAGAATGTATCACTTGTATAAGGGAACAATTGAATTCTAATCCCAAAAGTTATAATTATTGCCTTTTGCATTTTTTTGGGGTTAAAAAATACATTTCGGGTATTACAACTGAAATATTTAATTTTGTGTAATGTCCAAAAAGCTGCAACGTAAATGGATTGTTTGTGTATGATGTTTTTATGAATTCGGATTTTCTTTAGGAAAACATAGATGTGTATTATGTTCTGAAGTTAGGATTGTAGACTGCTAAAACTGTCTGTCTTACTTTTTAGGTTGCTGGATCAAGGGTTAAGCTCCAAGATCCTCAGTCCGTTGGCTCTGATATCCGTGGATCTTCTGAGCATTTGACAGCTGCTCAGAGTATTCTTCACGCTTTCATGACGTCTGGTGGACAGAACATGAATGCTCAACAGGGGTCGTACCAGAGCATGAACCCCCAGCAAAGCTCCTACCAGGGCTCCTACCAGAACGCAAATGCCCAGCAAAGCTCGTACCAGAACACAAATGCCCAGCAAAGCTCCTACCAGAACATCAGCATGCCCCCGAGCTCATATCAAAACATGAACGCTCAGCATAGCCCCTATCACGGCATGAATGCACAACAAAGCCCCTACCCGAATATAAATGCTCAGCAGCAAAACCCCTACCCGATGAGTTCTCAGCAAGGGGCATATCCCAACATCAATGCTGCAGCGCAGCAGAGTTCTTACCACAACATCAGTAGTGCGCAGCAAGGCATGTATCATCAGTACTGATTCCGTTCTGGGCAATTTTTGTACCATAATATGCTTATCATCATGTCACTTAAATTTGATTGTTATAATTGATGTATTAGCCTGCAAACAGGGTATTAGAGGTTCCTTAAAACCCTAACTCGATTAGTCCTTTTTAGGTGTCGGTAACAAAATATCTTCTGCTATATGCTGTGCTCGAGTTAAATTGTAATCATCTTCTGACAGCCGAGGAAGTTAGATTTCTATTTATCGTGATCACTGTATAGACAAATCAAAATTGATTGTTAGTAGTCTTCCAACATATCGATTACTAAAACTTCCTTACAAAGAGGATGATACCGTTGGAGGATTACATTGCACATTGCACACACGGATTGTCAGTTTGATCTTCATGTTCTCGTTACGTTTTCGTTATCGAAAACATGGTTTAATATCTGCTGGCTTTGCATATATTTCAGCAGCCTTAATGTGAATCCAAACTCACCCAACTGCAGAAATAATGTCTAAAAGATCCGCAACTTTTTGGTAAAAATGCAATATCAATCAATCAAATCCATGGTTTGACGTTTAATTTTGATGATACAAGTGGTATACCCCTAAAATGGTACAGAAAAGTACAAGAGCAAATACTAGTAATAATTATTAAGATAGATAAGGATATATACAAGAAAATTGTCCAGCAACAACAATCAACATTATACATCATAGACATAAGTAATAGATAGATAGATACGAGTCATTAAGGCAAGTAGTGGTGCTCCCACTTAGACAACTTGTATGAGAGGTGTCAAAATCCATTTTGTGGAGACTTCTGTTCAAAATATTCAAGTTGTTTCCCTTTTATACAACCCATGGGGCAATTAAATTCCATGTAAAAGGATTTTTTGTCATCAAGAAAAAAAATAAAAATGTGAGATATTTGTAATGTGTTTTTGATTGAGAACAGCAAAAATCACCATTCCCCCCATGTTTGACAAATTTGAGCACCATGCAATTTGCAATCTTTATGGTTTCACTTGATTTTATGTCAGTATGGTTCTGTTTATTATGTTTATGTTTACATATTCCGTTATATATATATATAATATGTATTTGTGATTATGCGGTTGTTAGTTAGCTTAGCTGGTAAGATCTTTTATTAATGTGTAAAAAATTTCGAGTTCAGATTCTACTCGTATCGAGGGATGAAGGGTTTTGGTTTATACTATTATTTTAATTAAAAAAATATAAAAAAAGTGTGTATGTTGGCCATGGAAATTAACCCCCCTTCATTTACTAAAAGAGAGACGAAATAGTAGCGGTATTTACACCTTTTTAAAATTATACGTGCGCTCTTTTAGTAAGTATTATTTGTTATCAAGTTATATATATCAAGTCTCACAATTATCTTTATTTTTATATTTATCATGTTATTAGATTAGATTAATTTTTACTAATTAAGACTTATCTTAGTGATTATGTTTATTTATTATCAGGTTAGTTCACAGTACGTATTATTTGAGTTTAATTTAAGGAGAGTTAATATTAATAATTTATATTTCGTTCCTCCTTCTGTTTATCATCAGTGTACTTGTACTAGTTTGAATTATTATAAATTATTTTTCGCGGACAAAATCCCTCTAACAAAGAATAGGGGTTTCATTTACATCCACAAGAAAAATCACTGGTTTCTCCACTTGTATATATCCGCACACCAAATGAAACGTTGCTATCATATCATTCATGAAATAAAAAAAAAAAAAAAGTCATGAATGTGGTTTCCTAAATGAATCCATTTATCAGCTTCTGTGCATTCGGATGATGATGAAAGTCAATTGCATAATTTGCATTGCTAGAACACATGTTATATATTTGAAAGATGTTAACCTCCTTGTTTCTGTCATGGTCACGGTACAATCCTCTTCCCGCCGAGCCCCCTTTCTCTTTGGTCTATAGAGATAAAATATAATACTGGTGCCAATAGTTAATCACAGAAGAAAAGACTTACTTAGCCACGATCATTAATTAATACTAATAGAATCGAAAATACTAATTACTTGTTGAATTTTTCTTTGAAATGGAAAAAAAAGAAAAGAAAAAAAAAGAGAAAGTGCTCCTTTAAACCCAGCAAGATTTTCCGGTGCAAAAAATGATGATCACCTGAATATATTTTTCTTTTTACATGTCCCATCTAATCGACTACCTACAAAATATCAACTTTCAAAACAATTCAATTAATGGAAGTCAACCCATTTTAGCTTCTGGATTTTTGTATAGATTTTGTAGCCTCTCCTGGGGCCTGTTGATCTGTTCACTCAAAAGTCAAAAGCATTGGATTGTTGTTGGTTCCTTTTATTTTTTTTTTTTAAAAACATTTCCAATGTAAATTTTTTTTAAAAAAATTGAACTGGTTCTAAAATCGGATCCAGTATGGAACCGTCAGTTTCGAACCGGAACCAGAATCTTTTACGTACGATTCCGATTCTCCCTTTAGGGAATTGGAATCGGAGATTCAAGAACCGTGACCATGACTAATTGAGAGTTTTCTTTTCCGTATTGTGGGAGTAGTTATCTCGTAATTATAAGAGTAGATATTCAGCCTCATACATAGTGCTTGATCTCGACTAGTGCCAACATATAATAATGAAACAGTAAAGTTATTTGTATAAAAATGGGGAAAGATGGAAGGAATATAAAAAGCTGGAAAAAAGTTAAAAAAAAATTCAAATGTCAAATGGAAACTATAGTAATTGGTGTAAGAGGTCACCATGCACTGAAGCTCGAGTTGTCTATCTTTGGGTAACAGTTTCTCCAACCAAAACACAATTATACTGAGATACGTCTTAGCTTTTTATACCCTTTTCATCATTTTTAATTTTTGGTGTAATATATATATGTATATATATATATATATATATATAGAGAGAGAGAGAGAGAGATCTTGCAGTGTTTATCCATACAACAAGTTAGCTAGTTTTACAGTTGCATCCAATATATATATGAGTGGTCCTTCCTGTGTAATCGAACCTAATTTGAATGTACATATGCCGCCACCTCCAATCTCTTACTCGATTTAACTACGTTGATAAACTCTTAGTTAAGTTGGTTGTACGTCTTTTTCTTAATTTTAGTGCGGAGAGTTCAAATCCCACCTTACTCAAGAAAATATAAGCCTGAATAGTTTTTTTTTTTTCATGCGAGTAGCTATCATCTTGTTTGTACAAGCCAATATCCGGACTAAACATACAGATATCGACAAACCCTTAAACTTCTGGTTTGAGTGGTTTACTAGCATGATAATATAGAAGTAATAAACTCTTAGTCGAGTTGACTGTGCGCCTTTTTCTCCACCTTAGTTGTATAAAGGTTCGAGTTTCACTTTATTTAATTATAAAAGTGTGAGTGTGAAAAATTTTCTCCATGCGAGTAGCTATCATCTTATTTGTATGAAACTTCTCGTTTAAATGGTTACTAACATGATAATAGAAGTAATGAACTCTTAGTTGAGTTGATTGTACGTCTTTTTTCTCCAACTTGAGTATAGATGTTCGAGTTTCACAAACTTTCTTCACGCGAATAGTTAGGATTATCTTGTTTGTAGAAGCCAATAACCGAATTTCTCGCGATAGTGCTTGATCTTAACAGATTCCGTGGATAAACTCTGGACCTTAATGTCAACCCAAAGTGTCTGACACGTCAAAGAAAACCCACCTTATCACTTGAAGAGTCCTCCTAGAAGACACTTCTTATTCATTGGAGATCATATAAAGTCTCACACTTAAAAAAACACATAATTAGAGTAACAAATTAATGCTTTTATTATGCTATTTTTATTAGCAATTGACTCTACTCAACCTACTCGTCGTCATGATTATGTTTGATTATTTTTATCTTCTCCATATCTCCCCACTCATTTTACTAATATATATGCTAATTAAATAATTAAATTAATATCTCTAGAGACATTTTTGGAAAAAAAAAAAAATTCATATTGGAGATCTAGTAGATATTGGTTGGTGCAGATACTGGTAGGATCTTTTCTTTGGATTTCAGTCAAAAGATGATATTTTTTTGCATTAGCAAAATGGGTTTCCATGATCATATTTTTATAAATTAATTAAACACAAATCTTTAAATCATATTTTATTTAAGATTTTTTAAGATTCTGGATGAGATATACCTACATTTTTTTCAATGGCTTGGACTTTTTATTTTATTTACAAGACTATTACTGTAGAAATTAATATATATATATTTCACCATTACAAAAAAAAAAAAATTAGTGGGTGGCTGCTATTTATTTATTTTAGATATCAATTAATTATTCAATTGAAAACCAATTACAGTTGATTTCTTTGTTTCCCACAATACAAGCACAGTTGGTACGTCAAGATTTTAACAAAAAAAATACAAAAGTATTATCTTGCGGATACATCATAATTTACGTACGTTGTATTTTTATTTATCAGATACTATCTAAAAAATCTAAAATTGTTTGTCTTTCATCCACTAATTATGTTCAAAAGAAGCTTTGTTCATTTCTTATAAGATGATCATGATTACATTCACTTAATTATTATTAATTACTTGTATATAAGTATATAATCTCATAGTTAGATTTGTATTAAAAAAAAACATGATATATATAAAAGCAATCATCAAATCAATGCAATATTGACTCAATTTTAGAGATTCATAAAAACAATTTGTCAAAAACATCTTACCACATACATACGCCTCACGAACGCAGTTAGAAATTTTTATTTGACGGAACCGTTATACTAACATGAAATATTTGAAAAAATTTATAAATAAATACATAATTTTTATGAAAAAAATTTCACTTTTTGTTATTAGCACCACTATTTCGGCTACTATTTCGCCTTACCTTATTATTTTTTTTAAAAAAAAAACAAAAATTAAATCGATTCCTTCTCGAAAATGATGTTAGGTTCGTTTCTTCTTTTGAGATAAAAAGTTTATCGACAGAAATTACAAATATTAGATTCTATGCATGTAGATGAAACTTTGAAAAGGAGGATCGATACATCAATTTTTATCTTTTTACCATAAAGTTTCTTGGTTTGTAGTTGAAGTTGTTTCTCAAAAGCATAACAAAAATAACTACCCTAATGTGATCTATGGCAATTAAATATAATTAAAAAATTATTAGCCTAACAAAGAGTAATAATCATCACTTGGATAATTAAACTAACTAATTAATTAATTAGCCTTTCAATTAATTGTATTATTATAATAAATATGCAACCCAACTCACAAATTTTAGAGGTGTCCAAATGTCTAAAGAATGTGTGAGCTGGTAGGAGCTTACTCTTAATTAATTAGTTTTATTAATATTAAAATGAAAATGGGGTCACATCCCATCGGCAGGCACAGCCTACAAGTATAAAAACAATAATGGTGGACCATGTATCTAAACTAGAGACAATTATACACTAATTTTTCTTATAATTAAATTAAATTAATAATCTTAATTAATTAGTCACCCCTTTTGAGAAAGATGCATTTCTTGTGGGTTGGCATGTCTCTTCTTTTAATTAGTTGTTGTAAAGCTATTTCTTGTTGATCAGAACAAAAATATATATATATATATGTACGATGATAATGATCAGTAGCTCTTCCTATAAATTATTATACAAAATTTAATAAATAATTAATTTTCGATCATTAGATAATCAACATGGGTAAAGAAGTCTTTATCTAGTCGTTGTGTTTAATCAATAAAGTGCTTATCTTAATCAAAATATTCACAATTTTAGGGATTTTGATTAAGAAGTTTTGATAAGATAGTATTGAAATGATAATTTCTAATAACTTGAAGCGACGGTTGGATTATTAAGAATTTGTAGGTGTGGTATTTAGCATTTTTTATTAAAAATGTAGACCTAACAATATCCTTCCAAAGTGTTAAAACCATGGAAGCTTTACATATATTTCAATTTATAAGGTGTATGTTAATATATATGTATATATGAATATATGAACGTTAACTCTGTATAGTTCGAACGCTAATTTATAAAAATGTTAACGTAAATTGTTCAAGTTCCACATTTTGTTAAAGTAAAGAAATAATAATATTCCTACGTGATATTAGAATCGACTCATAGATACACAAATACTATTAGAATTTATAATATATATATATATGAAAAAAGAGAATTGTAGATGATAAATTCCTTTATTGTTTCTTTTGATTAATTATGTTATGTAGTGGGAGTTGAGATGAGAAATGGTGGAGCATAATAAATAAATTAATTTAATTAGAAAACTAACAAATCAAAAACTTAATTATTTAATTAGAAGAAAAGATAGGGTCATTTTCTTGCTTTGACTCTCTCTAAATTCTTTGTGGAATGACCCTTCATGGACATACCACAAAAGTTTATGCTTTTTAATATAAATAAAAGCATCACTTTGGAGTCACTCATATCATATTATATATATATATATATATATATATATATATATATATATATATACCCACTCGTGCAAGAAAATAATAAAAAACAACAACATTTATGTCAAATCATAATCATAGGATAATCTATTAATCTCCCTTTATTTTTTTTATTTTTTTTTAGTGTGTGTGTGCCAAAAAAAGTGTTGTTTATTTGTATGAGGTAATTATTCTATTAATCATTTACAAAAAGAAAAACATTGGTCCCTAGTAGTGTTTGACAACCATATCGTCACCTATGGTTCTCCAATATTTTTCGAAACATTACTCTTTCATCCATGGATTTTTTTTATTTTAGTTCACATAATTCTTAATTTTTTAAAATATATTAAATTAGTTTATTTCTTAATCAATTTTAACGATATTAGTAGTATTTCAGTCTTTATATACATATAATTGTTCGGAATGACAAGTGAAACCTAATATTTTTACCAAAAAACAAGATTATTAAGTGAAATCATTTATAGAGTTCAATATAATTAGGAATAATAACAAATGCATGTTATAATTATATTATACCTAATTAAGTTACTTTTTGAAGATAAATTATTAATAACTTAATTTTAGACCATGATTAAAAAAATAGGTAAATTATAATTCAGTACTCCAAGGTTTTCAATAAAGTCTATATTAATATCAATTTTATTGTAATTACACAAAATTACTCTTGATCACGTTGACCACTGTTAGGTTAACAGTGGACTCAACGGTTTAAGAGTAAAATGGTCTTTATGTGAAAAAAAAAATGAATAGAAACAATTGTTGTGTTCAATAAAACATGACACATCACCTAAAAAATTAAAATTTTAAAAAACAAAAAAGAAATGTGAGAAGGTTTGAAAAAATAGCAAAAAAGAGAGATTGATCTTTTTTAGAGATGACCCTGGTTCGATTCGAATCGGATGGTTTCTAATTGAAATCGAATGACTTGGTTCTAGTTTCGGTTAGAAACTCGGACCAGGCGGTCCCAGTTCCGATTTTGACATTTTTGGAACCGGAACAGCAGGTTCCAAAATTGGTGGGAATCAGAACCGGAACCTTTCCAAATATATATATATAAAAAAATATAACCGTTGGGGCCTGGCAGTTAGGCCCAACAACAACATTGATGTTTGGCCAATTTTTTTTTTTTTTTTAAAATGGAATCGGAACCGCCGATTTCAAAACCGTGATCGTCCCTTATAATCTTCTCTATTTGGAGGAGATGGATCAAAGATCTTCACCAAAAATGGAGATTTTTGGTAGAAATTTGCACATTTAAACAAAAAATGACAAAATCTGAAAGAAAAATAATTCCTCTTTAGTTAGATCTTCTCAATTTGGGAGGATATCCTCCAAATGACGGAGATGAAGGTTTTTTTTAATATATAAAATAATTCTTATTCTTATTAGGAAATATGAACATTTCACGAAGTCAATATAGTCAATTGTTATTTTTAGCGCGGTCAAAGGAACCTTTCTATCATTAACACAAAAATGACATTGTTTATGTCTTTATGTAAACCTCAGGTATGAAATTGCAATTTGTTCCAAAATATATATAAATAAATATATTTGTTTCATATACTTTAGTTGATCGAATTTGGTGGATTTTCATATAGGATTAATCATCCAATCCAATCCAATGAATTTTAAAATTTTGGTTCTATCGTATCCTTTAATGCAGTCTGATTCAACAGATTTGATTAGATCCAATGGATTCCATTAAATCGAACCAAATCCTGCATACCCCTCGGTAATGAGGATGCTAATTGAATTCCTTATGTGAGTTATTAAAAGTAAAAATAGATCAAAAAGTGATATTTTTAAATATGTTAGGGACTAAATTGATAATTATCTAAGGTACTTGGTTGTAGTTTAAGGAAAAATGCGATTTCATTATAATAACACCAAACATCAGAGTATTATATTACAATTTACTCATATATATATATACATATATATATATATCATTACTATTGACATTTCTCATTTAATCATTCAAGGGTTTAGGATAAATTTGGATGAACAAAGAGAATAAAATTTGGGTTTAATTACTTTTTAGTTGAACAAACTAGGTAATGAACATTAGAAATTTTTACAGAAATTAATTTATAGGATGAGCTATTGATGTTTAATTTTTTAAGAAAACTAGTAGATTGTTTCATATTATTCATATATTTTATTCAATTACATGAGATACCGAAGAGGTTTTGGAGTATGTCACATAGTATGAACGTAGTTTAAGTATATACTGCGATATGTAATTGGATGGGACATATAGTGCACCCATTCTTATGGCATATGCTATGAATGCGCAGGTACAATAAGCCCACTTCAATCAAACTTTTATCCTCAAAATTATATATCAGTTGTAAATACCTTTATGTCTCCTTTCACCCGTGATAGAATTAAATATTAATAACATTTGGTAGAAATCAAAGCAAAGTTTTCGGAAAATTCATGATTATTTCGGAAAATACATAAATAAATATATTTGTTTCATATACTTTGGTTGATTGAATTTGGTGGATTTTCATATAGAATTAATCATCCAATCCAATGAATTTCTAAATTTTGGTCATATCGTATCCTTTAATGCAATATGATTCAACAAATTTGATCAGATCCAATGGATTCCATTAAATCGAACTAAATCCTGCATACCCCTCGGAAATGGGGATTTTAATTGAACCACTTATGTGAGTTATAAAAGTACAAAGAGATCAAAAAGTAATATTTTTAAATACATTAGGGACTCAATTGATAATTATCTTAGGTACTTAGTTGTAATTTAAGGAAAAATGCGATTTTAATGTAATATGACCAAACGTCAGAGTATTCTCTTACAATTTACTCATATATATATATATATATATATATATATATATATATATATTTCATTATCATTGACATTTCTTATTTAATCATTTAAGGGTTTAGGCTAAATTTGGATGAACAAAGAGAATAAAATTTGGGTTTAATTACTTTTTTGTTGAACAAACTAGGTAATGAATATTAGAAATTTTTACAGAAATTAATTTATAGGATGAGCTATTGATGTTTAATTTTTTAAGAAAACTAATAGATTGTTTCATATATTTTATTCAATTACATGAGATACTGAAGAGGTTTAGGAGTATGTCACATAGTATGAACGTAGTTTAAGTATTTATTGCGATATATAATTGGATGTGACATATAGTGCACCCATTCTTATGGCATATGCTATGAGTGTGCAGGTACAATAAGCCCACTTCGATCAAAATTTTATCCTCAAATTATATATCAGTTGTAAATATCTTTTTATCTCATTTCACCCTTTAGATTAACAATGTAATCAACAGTTTAAAAGTAAAATGGTCTTTTATAAGTGAAAAAAAAGATGAATAGAAACAATTGTTGTGTGCAATAAAACATGACACATCACTTAAAAAATTAAAATTTTAAAAAACAAAAAAAAAAATGTGAGAAGGTCTGAAAAAATAGCAAAAAAGAGATATTGATCTTTTCTAAAGATGGTCTTGGTTCGGTTCGAACCGGACGGTTTCTAATCAGAACGGTTCCGATTTTGACGTTTTTGGAACCGAAACAATTGGTTCCAGAACTTGTGGGAATCGGAATCGAAACCTTTCCTAATATAAAAAAAATAAAAAATATAACCGTTGGAGGCCCCAACGGTTATGGCCCAACAACAACATTGATGTTGGGCCAATTTTTTTTTTTTTTTTAAAAATGGAATTGGAACCGCCGGTTTTGAAACCGTGGTCGTCTCTAATTTTCTCTATTTGGAGGAGATGGATCAAAGATCTTCACCAAAAATGGAGATTTTTGTTAGAAATTTGCACATTTAAACAAAAAATGACGAAATCTGAAAGAAAAATCATTTCTCTTTAGTTAAATCTTCTCAATTTGGAAGGATATCCTCCAAACGACGGAGATGAAGGTTTTTTTTTTTTAACATATATAAAATAATTCTTATTCTTATTAAGAAATATGAACATTTCACGAAGTCAATATGGCCAATTGTTATTTTTAACGCAGTCAAAGGAACCTTTCTATCATTAACACAAAAATGACATTGTTTATGTCTTTATGTAAACCTCAGGTATTAAATTGCAATTTGTTCCAAAAAATATATAAATAAATATATTCGTTTCATATACTTTGGTTGATCGAATTTGGTGGATTTTCATATAGAATTAATCTTCCAATCCAATCCAACGAATTTCTAAATTTTGGTCCTATCGTATCCTTTTATACAATCTGATTCAACAGATTTGATCAAATCCAATGGATTCCATTAAATCGAACTAAATCCTGCATACCCTCGAAAATGGGGATGCTAATTGAACCCCTTATGTGAGTTATAAAAGTAAAAATAGATCAAAAAGTGATATTTTTAAATATATTAGGGACTAAATTGATAATTATCCAAGGTACTTGGTTGTAGTTTAAGGAAAAATGCGATTTTATTGTAATATAACCAAACGTCAGAGTGTTTTATTATAATTTACTCATATATATATATATATACACACATATATATTTCATTACCATTTGACATTTCTTATTTAATCATTTAAGGGTTTAGGATAAATTTGGATGAACAAAGAGAATAAAATTTGGGTTTAATTACTTTTTAGTTGAACAAACTAGGTAATGAACATTAGAAATTTTTACAGAAATTAATTTATAGGATGAGCTATTGATGTTTAATTTTTTAAGAAAACTAGTAGATTGTTTCATATTATTCATATATTTTATTCAATTACATGAGATACCGAAGAGGTTTTGGAGTATGTCACATAGTATGAACGTAGTTTAAGTATATACTGCGATATGTAATTGGATGGGACATATAGTGCACCCATTCTTATGGCATATGCTATGAATGCGCAGGTACAATAAGCCCACTTCAATCAAACTTTTATCCTCAAAATTATATATCAGTTGTAAATACCTTTATGTCTCCTTTCACCCGTGATAGAATTAAATATCAATAACATTTGGTAGAAATCAAAGCAAAGTTTTCGAAAAATTCATTATTATTTTGGAAAATACATTAATAAATATATTTGTTTCATATGCTTTGGTTGATCGAATTTGGTGGATTTTCATATAGAATTAATCATCCAATCCAATGAATTTCTAAATTTTGGTCCTATCGTATCCTTTAATGCAATATGATTCAACAAATTTGATCAGATCCAATGGATTCCATTAAATTTGATCAGAAATTAATTTATAGGATGAGCTATTGATGTTTAATTTTTTAAGAAAACTAGTAGATTGTTTCATATTATTCATATATTTTATTCAATTACATGAGATACCGAAGAGGTTTTGGAGTATGTCACATAGTATGAACGTAGTTTAAGTATATACTACGATATGTAATTGGATGGGACATATAGTGCACCCATTCTTATGGCATATGCTATGAGTGTGCGGGTACAATAAGCCCACTTCGATCAAACTTTTATTCTTGAAATTATATATCAATTGTAAATACCTTTCCGTCTCCTTTCACCCGTGATAGAATTAAATATCAATAACATTTGGTAGAAATCAAAGCAAAGTTTTCGGAAAATTCATGATTATTTCGGAAAATACATAAATAAATATATTTGTTTCATATACTTTGGTTGATTGAATTTGGTGGATTTTCATATAGAATTAATCATCCAATCCAATGAATTTCTAAATTTTGGTCATATTGTATCCTTTAATGCAATATGATTCAACAAGTTTGATCAGATCCAATGGATTCCATTAAATCGAACTAAATCTTGCATACCCCTCAGAAATGGGATGCTAATTGAACCCCTTATGTGAGTTATAAAAGTAAAAATAGATCAAAAAGTGATATTTTTAAATATATTAGGGACTCAATTGATAATTATCCTAAGTACTTAGTTGTAGTTTAAGGAAAAATGCGATTTCATTGTATTATGATTAAACGTCAGAGTATTTTCTTACAATTTACTTATATATATATATTTCATTATCATTGACATTTTTGATTTAATCATTTAAGGGTTTAGACTAAATTTGGATGAACAAAGAGAATAAAATTTGGGTTTAATTACTTTTTAGTTGAACAAACTAGGTAATGAACATTAGAAATTTTTACAAAAATTAATTTATAGGATGAGCTATTGATGTTTAATTTTTTAAGAAAACTAATAGATTGTTTCATATATTTTATTCAATTACATGAGATACTGAAGAGGTTTAGGAGTATGTCACATAGTATGAATGTAGTTTAAGTATATACTGCGATATGTAATTGGATGAGACATATAGTGCACCCATTCTTATGGCATATGCTATGAGTGTGCGGGTACAAGAAGCCCACTTCGATCAAACTTTTATCCTCAAAATTATATATCAATTGTAAATATCTTTCTGTCTCCTTCTACCCGTGATAGAATTAAATATCAATAACATTTGATAGAAATCAAAGCAAAGTTTTCGAAAAATTCATGATTATTTCGAAAAATATATAAATAAATATATTTGTTTCATATACTTTGGTTGATCGAATTTGGTGGATTTTTATATAGAATTAATCATCCAATCCAATCCAATGAATTTCTAAATTTTGGTCCTATCGTATCCTCTAATACAATATGATTCAACAGATTTGATCAAATCCAATGGATTCCATTAAATCAAACTAAATCTTGCATACCCCTCGAAAATAGGATGCTAATTGAACCCCTTTTGTGAGTTATTAAAGTAAAAATAGATCAAAAAGTGATATATTTAAATACATTAGGGACTCAATTGATAATTATCCTAGGTACTTAGTTGTAGTTTAAGGAAAAATGTAATTTCATTGTAATATAATCAAATATTAGAGTATTTTCTTACAATTTACTTATATATATATATATATATATATATATATATATATTTCATTATCATTGACATTTCTTATTTAATCATTTAAGGGTTTAGGCTAAATTTGGATGAACAAAGAGAATAAAATTTGGGTTTAATTACTTTTTAGTTGAACAAACTAGGTAATGAATATTAGAAATTTTTACAGAAATTAATTTATAGGATGAGCTATTGATGTTTAATTTTTTAAGAAAAATAGTAGATTGTTTCATAATTATTCATATATTTTATTCAATTACATGAGATACCAAAGAGGTTTTGGAGTATGTCATATAGTATGAACGTAGTTTAAGTATACACTGCGACATGTAATTGGATGGGACATATAGTGCACCCATTCTTATGGCATATGCTATGAGTGCCGGGTACAATAAGCCCACTTCGATCAAAATTTTATCCTCAAAATTATATATCAGTCGTAAATACCTTTCTGTCTCTTTTCACCCGTGATAAAATTAAATATCAATAACATTTGGTAGAAATCAAAGCAAAGTTTTCGGAAAATTCATGATTATTTCAAATTCTCATCATGGAATTGAATAAAGTCACCAATTCACTTTTTTCTTCCTTCTTTATTTATTTTTTGTTTTGTTTGTTCAAGTGTTTGATAATAATATGTACCTTGTCCTTGTTTGAATTTTCTTCATTGCTCTATATGTTTTCAAACTAAGGGCTGCCTCTCTCTATGTGGAAATTCTCTTAATTTTTCTCTTCAACATTTATCATACACATTTACTCTTGCCGACAGCTAGTTACTATGAAATAAATATGAAAAAAGTACATATATTAATTATTGTGATCATGTCACTTATCACATAATTTTAATATACTAACTATCACATTAATTAATTGATTTACATTAGTTAATGAACAAGTTGATACAAAATAATATTGGTATGTATACATCATTTTTTTTAAAGGTACAATTACAATATTAATAATAAATCTGTTGGAATCTATTAAGATTAATAATTAATTAAACTGCAGGCCGGATATTTAAAGTAAAAAAACTATCCACACATGCTGATAAATACACATAGTGGAAATTAAACCCTTACCATTAAGGTAGAAGGAAGATGCACTAACTATTTGAGCTTGAATGAACGTGCGGTATATATACATCATTGATATATGGGAATCTTATTGTAATTATTCAGAACATTTAAGTACATAATGTAATGGACAACCTTAGTTATTTAAAATAGAAGTTTAAATAAACTCAATTTTGAGGATCGAGCCAAAAACTTATTTTTTAGGAGGGGGCAAATTAGAAAGATATTGACATAAAATCTATTAATTATGTGATGATATTATTAAAATGATACAATAGTTTTAATTAATTTTCAAACAAAATCGACTAGAACTAAGAATATTAAATTTTTTGATATGAAGTGCATAAGAGAGTAAGCAAGAGAGATATATATGATGAAAGAATAGATCGATAAAGATTTCTTCTCTTTATCTATGTAAGATCAATCTATATGATCGTAAATTTTGATTTAAATTTGTGATATTAATATTTTTCTATTCATGATGGTGGAAAAAAAAATAAAAAATAAAAAATAATTACGGCTTTTAAATTAAGAGTAAATAGATGAAGGAAAGTTGAAATGACAAATCAAAATTATATTTATTACATGTTTTATTTTATTTTGCAAAAGTGTTGATTCAGTAATCAAATTATAGGAGTAATTGCACAAATAGTCCCCAAATTTAGGTATAACTAATCGTATATGGACTCTTTTTATTATAAAAAATTATATAAAATTCTCTGCCGTTAGTTGACTTCTATCCAAACTAACTGTTGATTGGATTTTTTGGCGAAAGTCTAAACTATCCTTGATGTATTATTTTATCCAATCATACAATCAATTACAAATAAAAAAGAAAAGAAAATAGTTAAGGATATCTCTACCATCGAATCTAATCAAATAGACCCCATATGACCACATCAGCTAATCAAAGAGATGAGATCCATTTGATCAGATGGAAGCTACTCTACTGGATTAGTTATTCTATCTTCCTTGGAGGAAAAGAGCAAATCTGCCCCAATTGAGCAAATCATAAAGGAGCATATCACTCCTCCATCGAAGGAATGATATGTTCCATCCATCCACCGATAGTAGAGTTTTTAGTATTATTATTATTTTTTAAAAATAGCTGATGGAGGAGATCTAATGTCCTCCATCCAATTAAAAGGAGATCATCAAATCTCATCCGTTTATTTTTTATTTTATTTTAATTAATTTTAAAATATTTAAAATACAATTTATTCCATTTAAAAGGGTAAAAAAAAAAAAACCTTTTTACTTATCAATCGTTTTCATTTAATCATTGAATATTTTTATAATATTTAATAAAAAGATCTATATGCGTGTAATTATATTTAAATTCAAACGTCTCTCCAATTACCCCATAAATTATATTCCTCCTAAACAAAATTCTTTAGTGTGGATTTGACAATTTATTCTACCAACTTCTATCTTTCCTTTTTGTCTCCCAAAAATTCAAAGAGCAACTAAATTATTTATTTATTTTTTTAAAAAAGCAGCAGCCATTTCCATGAGTACCTAATTATTACAAGAGCATATGCAACCCTTGGCATGATATGTATAAATATTATAAATAATGGGATCAAAACATGATATGATTGTAAATAGTGGATGCTGTGGTGGGATTGGAACCGTATCACATAAGTTTTTATGTGGCATGGCACCATTGTTTGTCAATTACAAGTTGCCTATTTTTTCAATTTTCTATATATAAAGCTTATTTGTAAGCACTTTTGTTTAAAAATTCAATTGAAATGTTAATGGTGTAAAGTTAGAAGAAGAATAATATATATATATCAATTAATAATTAGTGTTATCAAACGTCAAAGTAAAGAAGAAGCACTTTTACATTTTTATGCTTTTCTTTTATTTTAATTTTTTTTTAGGCATCCAAAGCTTATCTAAACAGCTCCCCAACCTCATTTTTTAAATCCATGTTTGACCTAAAAATCTGTGGCAAATTAATTAATTAATTATATATTAGCTTATCAAGGCAAATCACTATATGCTTCTTTTGTTATTAATAAATTAATTAGATCTTTGTTAACTTGTTTATATATCATTGTTTATATATGATGCTTATCATCAAAATTTAATCATTGTTTTTTTTTATATATATTATATCTAGTTTTTACTTTAAACATTTTTAATTGTATAATTTTTAATATTATATTTCTAATAGAATTTTACTTTTATTTTTTAACGATTAGAATTAATTTGGAATTTAGGAGACGAAGACACGGCCGAAATACATAATTTCAATGGTGTAGGTGTGAGGGGCGTACCAATGAACCGAACCAACTCTTCCATTTATTGGAATATTAATAGAATTGTAATAGGAGGGAAAAATGGCGAATTTTAAAACCACAAGGGAAATGCCGTAATTTGAAAAGTGTCAAATTAAGACATCTTTCCTTATCAAGCGACAAGTGTCCATCCAAACTAATGACAGCGCAAAATCAGAATACTATAAATAACGAGTCATTGATTTAGTCAAGGTAAGGGAAAAAAGGAAAGTAGAATTGTAGAGTATTCAGGAGTTCACACAGTAAAAGATTAATTACCAACTTAACCGTCGGAGGGTGGATACCGGCTGGCTACATCGTCGGTGTCTCCTTCTAACTTTGTTTGGGGAAAATAATAATTTTCCTAAATTCAAATTAACCATAAAAAACATTTTCTAATTATCATGTAAAGTTACAGTAGAATCAAAACATTATAATTATAATGTTTTTATAACTATATGTATAATGTGCATCCACTCAGAACAATTAATTAGTGTAATTTCCCTTCATATTCATGATAAGGGTTCGAGTCTCACTTTACATTTATTAATAAATTCACAAATGTGTAGGCAGACCACTGTGGTTGATCTCGCAAAGACGGAGGTCTCATATATATATATATATATATATATATATATACACACACACACACATCTCAGAAATTTAAGTGTCCATTGAACAAAAAATAATCATTAGACTTTATTATAAAGGAAACCATAAAAATCTGTGGACAAAATTGCAACAACTCAACTACAAAATCTAAATTACATGTCTCTCATAATTCACTCACTCACAATGATCTAGGGCCTTCAGGTATACTTGGACTCCATACTTTGGTTTTATTGTAAGAACAACGATAGGAGCATGTCTATAGTTATCAGAAATGTTGAAGCTGAATTTTGAAATTAGCATAGCCAGTATGATCTTGGCCTCCATCATAGCAAATGACTGGCCTATACAGTTCCTTGGACCGGCGGCGAAGGGCATGAAATGGCGGCCGGGGCTAAAAGGCCTCGAAGCGAACCGTTCTGGATTGAACTCGTTTACGTCTTTTCCCCATAACTCTTCACTGTGGTGAATTGCAAGCACTGGAATCCATATTGACAGTCCCTTTGGGATCAGTAGGTCACCCAGCTTGATGTCTTCAAAGGCCATTCTCGGCAGCACAGTCGCCGGTGGATATAGCCTCAGCGATTCGTTTATTACCATGTTTAACTGCAACAACATAATTACATTTCTCATCTTCAAATACATAATAAAAATTATCAAATAAACAACTAGTGGTCAATTAATAAATGTGCAGATAAAATCAGAGTCAATTTGACGTCAGAATCTGAATAAGAAATCTTAATTAAACTTGTCAATAAATGTCCAAATACAAGTATTTAAGCTCTACCACTATTCATATGGATAATATATATATATATATATATATATATATATATATATATTTCCTGGAGGTTTCCAAGTTACAATTAATTAATTTTAATTTAGTGCTCTTTTGACTCACTTTATAATTGATTCTCTTTTTTGTCTCACACCATTGATGCATTACAAGCTAGGCTGCTGCTACAATTAAGTATCAATGGTGGAGATCCATGAAGTCTTGAATTTTTATATATATAATCATCAAAAAAAGGAACAAACTTGACACAGAACGCAGAGCACACAGTAATGGTTACATTACTACTGCCACTTTATGAGCAACTTGCAAGTATAAAGTGTGTTGAATATTTGTTTTGGAATCTATTTTGCAAAATTGAATTTTTTTTTTCCAGTTTCTTATTTAGCCTGAGAATGTTCCAGTTTCGAGTCCCTACGTGGTGTGTATATATATATATAAAACAAAAAAGGTAGAGAGAGTTCACTACTAAAACAACTCTGCAAGTAGGATTTCTGTGATAAGTTTGTTTGCACCAAAACAACCATTTTTGGTTTTAAATAAAATAAAATTAGGAGAGTATATTTTTTATTGCTTAGTGCTAATCACCACCCCCACCGCCTCCACCAAAATAACATGTGTAAATTTTTTTTTTTTGTTTTTTAAAAAAGTTTTATTCTTTCAAAATATTATGTGCAGGAGGTCAGAATCGGTCATTTTTGTTCGTATCTAATGTCTTGTAAAAAATAAATAAATAAATAAAAATAATACCTATATGCGTCTTTACCTGTGTTCCGTCTTTCTACCATATAAAAATAAAAATAATAAAATGAATTGTAACTAACATACCAGGGTCAGTTTAGGGAGATGATCAACGGTGGGAATTTTATCACCGCAGACATGTTTAACCTCCGCGCGGACTTTCTCTTGCCAAGAAGGGTTGCTAGCAAGCAGCATGAGAGTCCATGTGAGGAGAAGAGCTGTGGTTTCATGTCCAGCGAAGAAAAAAGTCTTGCACTCGTCCATTATCAACTGTAAATTCAAGCTGAATCCGTTGGCTGATGATCTCTTGTTGTTGTTTTGCATTTCATTGAGCATCATACCAAGCAAGTCATCTCCATAGGAGCTGCTCCTTCCAATCTCCACACAGTCTTTTCTGCTTTGTATTATCTCCATTAACAATGTCTCCACCTCCATCTTCAATGACTTTATTTTCTTGTTGTACTTACTGGGGAAAAACCTGTAAAAAACAAAATATTCGAATGAGTGATAGTCTCAGAATCAGAACTAACTCGAAAGTGATTGCTATAACACGGATGGAATCTAATAAAGTGTTGTAAATAAAAATTCGAATGAGTGATGGAATAACGTAGAAGAAAGATTTAAATTCTTTAATTTCACCATGGGAAAAAAAAAAAAAAAAAGTACCTGCTTCCTGGCAAGCAGAGGTGTCTGCTAGCTTGAGCACATAGCCGTTGTAAATCAGTTAATCGATGGAATATTTGCTTTCCTTTCTCGTAACTGCTATCGAATTCGGTTCTTGATATGATATCAGCCGTGAGCCTAGTCATGTAATCTCCGATTTCGAATTCAGTTTGGCCTGATTCTACTTTATTTTGCAGTGATTGGAGCATTTTTTTTGTGCATTCCACCATATTCCCTGCATAGCTCTAGCAGAGCACACAAAACAGAAAAAACCGAATCATTATTGTAAAAAAAATAAATTTATGAAAATGATGATCATAGATGATTTTGACATCGCGATTACCTTGAGCCTATCTCCAACGAATGCAGGCGCGACAATATGTCGTTGCTGATACCAGTCGTGCCCGTTTGCCATTAACAAGCCTTTTCCAATAAAATGCTTCGAGCCCTGTTGTTGCATCCATGATTTTCCAGCTTTCGTGCTGTACTTGCATAGAAGCTCCTTGATCATTTCGGTGTCTGATAAACACATCCGCGGCTCGATACCATTCCAATATATAAATCTCTTCCCTACACACACACACACACCAAAAAATAATAAAAATGGTCAATACACATATGAAAACATAACACAAAAAACCAAACTTTATTATCATTTTTTCTTTTTGTTTTGGAGGAGGTGGTATGTATGTATGTACCAAATTGTTCAGACCACGTAACGTAATGTGGGAGGAGGCGGCCAACGACGTCGTGGTTGATGTGTTCCATGTCCTTGGCGGTGGATTGGGAGACTAAGGTGGCCATTTCCAGGATGTTGCCAATTAGAGGGCGGGGTTTGGGGCCATGAACTCCTTGCTTCTCCATCAACTTCATGATGCGTCTGGGTGTCAACCAGTAACATGAGAGGGCGTCATATGCAAGTTTTATCGACAAACAAATGAGTATCACCAAGGGAATTAGTGCCAACAACACCATAGTCATGGTTCTGTGATCAAAATCAGAAAAAAATAATAATAAAAAGAAGAAGAAGAGGAGAGAGATGTGGAGGAAGAAGAGAGTTTTTATTATATGGCTTTGATGAACCAGGGAAGCTTATTTATAATGACACAAAAAAATAAAAAAAAATAAAAAGATTTTATTTGTGCTGACGACTCGAACCTGGTACATTATCAGGTTGAATGAGCGCCTTTACTTATTTTTAGTATAAAGTAGTATTTATACTAAGAATAGAACCATACTTAAAAAAAATAAATAACTTAATTTAGTACTCAATTAATTGAATGTACCATTTGTTAAAAAATTATACGTTTGAAATTAGGTAAAAGCTTCAGGATTTAACCTAATTCTAGAAACTTCGGCTACATCTGGTATGTTGTACTGGATTGGATTGAATTGGATAATTAAATTGAATGTTCCATTTGTTAAAAAATTACACGTTTGAAATTAGGTACAAGCTTCAGGATTTAACCTAATTCTAGAAACTACGGCAGCATCTGGTATGTTGTACTGGATTGGATTGAATTGGATAATTAAATTGAATGTATCATTTGTTAAAAAATTACACGTTTGAAATTAGGTACAAGCTTCAGGATTTAACCTAATTCTAGAAACTACGGCTGCATCTGGTATGTTGTACTGGATTGGATTGAATTGAATAATTAAATTCAATGTACCATTTGTTAAAAAATTACACGTTTGAAATTAGGTACAAGCTTCAGGATTTAACCTAATTCTAGAAACTACGGCTGCATCTGGTATGTTGTACTGGATTGGATTGAATTGGATAATTAAATTGAATTTACCATTTGTTAAAAAATTACACGTTTGAAATTAGGTACAAGCTTCAGGATTTAACATAATTCTAGAAATTACGGCTGCATCTGGAATGTTGTACTGGATTGGATTGAATTGGATAATTAAATTAAATGTACCATTTGTTAAAAAATTACACGTTTGAAATTAGGTACAAGCTTTAGGATTTAACCTAATTCTAGAAACTACGGCTGCATCTGGTATGTTGTACAGGATTGGATTGAATTAGATAATTAAATTGAATGTACCATTTGTTAAAAAATTACACGTTTGAAATTAGGTACAAGCTTCAGGATTTAACCTAATTCTAGAAACTATGGCTGCATCTGGTATGTTGTACTGGATTGGATTGAATTGGATAATTAAATTGAATACAATATAATCCCTTGTTACAATCAATATATATATATATATATATATATATATGTTTACTATTTTTGGTGTGTTACAATGTATTCTAAGGAAGTGTATAAATGTAAATTAATTTTTAAATAGTAATAATTTTAAATGAAATGAGAGGGAATTTACTTTCTTTTTTTACTTTACTGGTTAGAATATTACCGGAAACTAGAAATTAAACCATACGAGTACGCCTTGGACGTCTACTTCCATTCGGAAGTCATCTACTCCCAACAACGGGAGAAATTTACTCATAATACGGTGAGAGGTCCACCCATATAATTTGCATAAATGAAATAAGAGGGGGTGTACTTGGACGGTGACTGGAAAGTGAAAATTTAAACAAAGGGAATATAAAATTTATTGGGTATTTAATATTAACCACAACGTGTAAAAACTTTAGTGGGTTACTATTTTTCTATTTTGGGAAGTTAAAAAAATTACAAGCGGAGTCAACTTTATCGTTTATTGACAAATACCTCATCTACCCCTAGTAAAATTTGGTCAAATGTAACAGTTGACCAGGGAAGGTATTTATTAAAAAATTGAAGAGTTGGTTAAAAGTTAACTTCGTTTGTAATTAAGCAAACCCAAAAGAGATGAGGTCTTTATTAATAAACCCAAAAGTTGACTCCGCTTATAAATGAACAAACCTCAGGAGAGATAGGCATTATCTACTCAAAAATTAATTAATGGAGGATCTGAAGAAGGTATATGAGATATTATATATATATATATATTATATTTTTTTTACTTAAAACTCAAAAGTAAAATCGTATCTAGCAAATCAATTAAAGGGGGATCTAACCGAATCCCCTGAGATATCCGATAGATTTTTTTTTTCCTTTTATTATTCTACTAAATTTAAACTATTATGACGTATAATTCGGACCCACAATCTCATTGATACGAGTACGGGCATTTCATCATGACAACCTCATCTCGTCGCAAATGAAACCTTAATTGGCCACATGAAAAATGAAGATTGTCAAGATAAATATTATCATATATAGGGAAAATGATTGCAGACTCCCTGTCGTTAGTATTGACTATTAAAAAAAAAAGTTGACAATTAAAAATATATAAATTTTAGCACAAATTATAACTCCCATACCTGAGGTATTTCTAATCAAAGGCAGAATCAACCTTTAGAAAATTAACTGCAGATCCTCCCCTGTCATTAGTGTTGACCGTTAAAAAAGACATTAACTGTTAAAAATATATAAAAGACAAATTTACCCATAGTTAAAAAATCTAAAATATATTCCGAATCTCCATTATCTAAGTGGATAGTGGAGATCTGTTCATGAAAACATTTTAAAAAACAAAAAGTAAATAAAATTAAATCTAAGCTCACCACCGTTCATTTAAATATTTATCTAATTTTTTTTTTAAAAATAAAAACATTAAGACTTTGGTGGCACTGGGAGGGAGAACCTCCCTCCCTTAGTTCGTTATTCTTAGTGGATTCATTATGGATCTCACCCTTCTCTTTTCCTCATTCTTTTTTTCTTCTTTTTTTCTTTTTTTTTAAAAAAAATCTCCACCGTTCATCTCATCTGAAATCTTAACTGTTTTTTATTAAATTTTTTTAAAAAAGATAAGATGAAATGATTAAAATACTCTTAAAATTATTGACTTTGACATTGGCGAATGTTGACTAATGGCAGGGGGGGTCTGCAATTGATTTTCCTAAAAGTTAATTCCGCCTATAAATTAGTAATATCTCAGGTAAGTAGACTGTACTTTGTCCTAAAATTTATATGTTTTTAACGGTCAACTATATTTTTTAACGGTGAATGCTAACAGTATGGGGGTTTATAATTAATTTATCTAAAAGTTGATGCCGTCTATAATAAAAAATACCTCAGGTACATGAGTAGTAATTTGTCATTTTATTTATGATGATATCTAATCTCAAACCCTCTCATATCTATATGTAGCGGAATCCACAAGGATAAGATTTTATTGGTTAAATCAATACTAAATATTCATAATAGTTAGAAAGATAGAAAATTTATTTTAGAATTTAGATATATTATTATTTTTAAATGGTTTCAGTATTTTTCATTAGATTTTCTAAAGGATATATTTCTAGAATAAAACTAGATTAGTATATTTACTATATCTACAAGTGTATCCAACTATTTTTAAAAAATAGATTACATTCTAAGAGAACTAAAATTCACTTTTTAAGTCTTAAAAAAATTGGAATATAAAATATAAATAAATTGTAAAAAAAAATGGTTAATGAATCTAGAAAATTGTTTGTTTTGTGCATGTGAATCTGTAAAAACATTAATTAACATATACAATTCCAAGAAGACATAATTTAGACAAAGATATTTTTTTATTGCAGACATGTTTACAAACAATAAATGTGGTGTTTCACTCTCTTGATACATCAAATGGTGGACAATAATAATAATAATACTAATAGTATAAAATTACCGAACTACCCTTAAACGAAAAAACCAAAATAAATAAATTGGAAAGGTAAAAATTAAAAAAGAGATTTCTACCGTCCATCTTATCTGATCATCTCGTAGATGGACAGTTAAGATGAAATTATAAAATAATAAAAATTGAAGGAAAAAAAAAAGATGGGTGGAGTTTTAGAGATGGATATCCGTGATAGTAAAAATTCAATCTAAATATTCACTTGCTTTTTTATATAAAATACACGAAATTTTAATATAACAATGCTATAAATACTTTGTTCTATCAATATATAAAATTTGAGATTATTTATAGACATTCAACAAATTAACAACTTTTATAGTGGTTAGTAAAAGAAATTTAAATCAAAATTAAAAGTTTCATATTTTAATGCAAAATACTATTTTACACAAAATTTTTGTATGTAACTGCTAGTAATACTTTATTATATTAATGTAATAAATTTGAGGTCTTTGCTTAGACATTCGAAAAATCAACAAATAAGAGAAATTTGAGACAAAATTAAAAATGATATATTTTAATGCAAAATGTGATGTCACACAAAATATTTTGTATATAACTGTTAGAAATACTCTAATCTATCAATGTATCAAATTTTGAGTTATTTCGAGACAATAGCAAACTCAATAATTTTTATAGTGGCTAGTAAAAAAAAAACTAGGCAAAAATAAAGAGTCGAATAATGTAGAATTTTATACAAATTTTTTGAATGAAACTGCTACAAATACTTATTTCTGTCCATGAATTACATTTTGGGTCATTTAGAGACAGTCACAAAATTAACAATTTTTATAGTGGTTAGTAAGAAAAATTTGGGTAAAAATTAAAAGTGGCATATTTTATTACATAATGCTATTTACACAATTTTTGTATTTAACGATTATAAATACTGGGTCATTTAGACGCATTTGTAAATATAATAATTTTTATAAGTGTTAATAAGAGAAATTTCAACAAAAATTAAGAGTAGCATATTTTAATACAGAATGTTTTGTATGGATCTGCTAAAAATACTGTAATTTATCCATGTATTAAAATTGAGGTCATTTCGAGACAGTCGGAAAATCAACAATTTTTATAGTGGTTAGTAAATGAAATTTAGGTAAAAAATTAATAGTCGCATATTTCAATGCAAATGCGATTTTACACAAAAACTTTTTTATATAACTGCTATAAATACTCTATTATATCTATATAATAAATTTGGGATCATTCACGGACATTCGTAATATCAATAATTTTTATAGTGTTAGTGGTAAGAAATTTCGGCAAAAATTAAAAGTCGCATATTTTAATACATAATGCAATTTTATACGAACTTTTTATATGGAACTGTCAAAAATAGTCTAGTCTATCCATGTATTAAATTTGGGATCATTTCGAGACAGTTGAATCATCAACAATTTTTATAGCGATCGGTAAGAGAAAATTTAGGCAAAAACTAAGAGTCGCATATTTTAATGCAGAATACAATTTACACAAAAATAGAAAAAAGTTTGCATGAAATATTAAAAATACTATATTCTATCTATGTATCAAAATTTACAGTCATTCAGAGACAGTCGCAAAATCAACAATTTTATAGTGGTTAGTAAGAGAAATTTGAATTAAGAGTAGCATATTTTAATGTAAAATGTTATTTTATACAAAGTTAGTTTTTATATAACTGTTAGAAATACTCTACGTTGTACATGTATCAAATTTTGAGTCATTCGGAAACAGTCGCAAAATCAACAATTTTTATATTGGTTAGTAAGAAAAATTTAGGTAAAAATTAAGTGTTGCATATTTTAATGCAGAATGCGATTTTACATAAATTTTTTTATGAAACTGCTAAAAATACTCTATTATATCCATTTACCAAAATTTGGAGTCATTCAGAGACAATAATAAAATCAACAATTTTTATAGTGGTTAGTAAGAAAATTTGAACAAAAATTAGTAGTCTTATATTTTAAAGCAGAATGTGATTTTACACAAAATTTTGTTATGTAACTACCACAAATGCTCGATTATATCCATGTAACTAATTTTGGATCATTCAGAGACATTTTGAAAATCAACAATTTTTATGGTAGAAATTTAGACAAAAAGTAAGAGTAGTATATTTTAATGTATATATAATGCAATTTTACAAAAACTTTTTGTATAGAATAGTTAGAAATACTCTAATTTATCAACGTATTAAATTTAAAATTATTCTGAAATAGTCAAGAAATTAATAATTTTTATAGCGGTCATCTCCACCTCAATCGCCAATAGAGGTGAACTCTATAATTAGTCTTTTTCAACATAAGATGTCACTAATCTTCTCCACATGGAGGAGATAGAACAATCTGATCTTGATTAACTGGGGAGGAGATTGATCGATCTCCTCCATGGATATTTTTACAGTTCCATCTCATCCGCACTCTCCTTGATTTGCTTGTATTATTATTTATTTTTTTATTTTACTTTGATACGTGACACTTTATGGAGGAATTCTATGTTTTATGACAACAATACTACGGATGTATTAAATTTGACTGATGGAAGGACTAAAAAATAACGGACTGAACAAATTAATACACGGAAAAATAAGTAAAAACAAATGTAATATTTTTTCGTTAACGTAGGGACTAAATTGATGATTAATTCCCCCTTTCTCATGTGGTTGATGTAAGAAAAAACATCACGTAGTTAGAAGGTGAATGCATGCACGTAGTTAAAAGGTGGTTTCTAAATTTGAATCGATCAAAACATCATAATCATAAGTTCTATCTATCAAGAGCAAAAAACAATCGATCAAAACCGTCCAATTTACAGAGTCATGAACAGTCTCTTTCTCTCCATCCCCATCGATTCTTCTTCATATATAATATTGTGGACTGATCTTTGATCACACGTACGTCTATGTTAACTCATCTATCAGTTCTTTTTATCAACATGATTTAGTCACAGATTTCATATTGACCGACAAAAATTTTCATGGATTTTTCATGTTCAAAGAAACAAACACAAAACGTCCTTGTACATTTATTTTGACGATCCAATAGGAATTCAAAAAGTTTTCAAATATTGACTGGTTATTTTACTTGATCATGTTGAACACTTCTCTCATTGCATCTTGGATGGATCCTCATTGTATGCATGCATTATTCTTCATACACAAATCTAAGCAGTTGAACAACGAATAATTATAGGTTTCAATTTTCGAGGGCCCTAGGCGGTTGTCTAATTCGTCTCGTGGTTGAGCTACCTCTGTAATTTTATCTGTTTGATACATATTAAATGACTGTAAGTGTTTAAAGTCTCAACTTTTATAAACTATAGGATATCTTGACATGAAATTTCTAGTTGATAGTAGAAATTTTTTTTTTTTTTTTTTGAAGGGGTACAATTACGATATCAACAACTGTCGGAACCTGCCGAGATTAATTACTAAACGCACGGTCCGGATATCTACTCCCATAGCGAGAGAATACTACACTCACAATAAGGGGAGGAAACTACCCACACATGCACATGGTGGGAATTAGTTACATGTATATTATTCTTCATATATATATATATATGCTTTTCAAAAATTAACTACCACTTTATCAAGAATCCCCCACTTCACTCTCTTTATTGAATACCTTTTCTTTTTTTTGACTTGGGGGAGGAAGTTTCGAATTCGGTTCCTAATTAATTTCGTTAAGAGGTGTGGTTACGATCAGGTTATATATGTTACCATAATACTGATTCTTTTCTATGACTTAAACATTCTCTAATATTATCGTATTCTTTTAATATATACATATATACATACATACATATATCGTGTGTGTATATATATATATAAATTCTTTGTTATCAAAAGAGCTATAGTTGAATACACTGTCAAAGAAGAATAAATACGAATTTTTTGTTTATATTGATTCTGGTTATACCTTTCGACTTCCTTATCAACCAAACAAACCCTTAGTTAATTTTTTAAAAGTCGAATAATACCTAAAATACATATATATATATATATACATATATATATATATATATATATATATATAGATAGATGACTCAAGCATGCTAAAGATCTAAAAAAAACAAAAGGTTTTAAGTTTTAACTAGAAATAACAAAAAAAAATATTGGGTTTCTTTTTTTCCAAAACTACGGCGATAACAAATAAAATTAATAGTGTGTTCAGGACGGAATAAGAGTGTTGAAGTTGGGTTAGAGGAGGGCCAAAATATATATGAAAAATATAATTATAACAAAATATTTCACATATATTTTTTTTTCAAAAAATATGGAGGGCTAGGTCCCTCAGCCTCCAAAGGGGTCCGTCCGTGGGTGAGTTTTAGTACGTAATAATTTTTTTAAAAAGAAAAGAAAAAGAAAACTATGCTAACTAGTTTTTCCATTAAAAAGACACAAATATATATAGTAGCTTAATAGTTACAAGGGTAAGTGATGCTCGGTTGAATTTTTTCATTGCAATTGTTTAGAAAAAGCCGATATCTTAAAAAAAAAAAAATGAAAACATCAATTAGTTTTCTTAATCTATAATTATACTTAGTTGCATAGTTGTAAAATCATTATATATATAACTATTTAAAAGGCTTTTAATATGTCGATTGGGTAATGTCGATATAGTGGTATGTCCCTTACATTCGTATCGAAATTGTGAGTTTAAGTTATATTTTTTAAAAAGAAAAAAGAAAAGACAAGAAAAGAAAAAGAATATTATCAAACCAATTTTCTTTTGACATCACACTAAAGTAATTACCATTTCGATATAATAAAAATTAATTAGATTTTGGTGGTGAGAAACAATATTATTTATATATTAATTTCTACGGCCTTTGGTTTTTTTTTTTTTTATAGATACAATTACAAAATTAATAATAATATCTACTTTTATAATAATAAGGTGAAAAAACTACCTGGTAAATATACATAGTGAGACTTTTTTTTTTTACATACCATTTACAGTAGTGAGGACTCTAATCTGGGTCATTACCAAGCTGAATGAACGCCTTTATTACCGAGCTATTGGGCGGTGGTATATATAGTGGGACTTAAACCCTCACCCGTTACCATTGAAGTTAAAAAGATGTGCCCTAACCATTTAAATTATGAGTGAACATATTAGCGGGCTTACTTATTGTTTTCTAGAAATATAATTTTATATATATAAAATTAATTAAAGAAGTCTTTCCTTGGTATATAGAAGCTTCAAAGCTCAAAGGGTCAATTACTTGAAAAGGCAAAGATTCCTTCCACAAGTCAACCACTACTCTTTCATTTTCTTGATTAAAGAGATTCTTAATTACTAATTAATCTGTCATTAATGCTTTCTTCTTCAATATTGGATTAAATAATTCATTTCTTTGCATGGATTTCGAATATATAATATTAATAATAATATTCATGGCCTTGTATGTATAGATAGCAACTTGCATGGTTGGAGAGACAATTTTTCTGTATTTTATGTGAATTATGTCTCTGAGCTTTTGTATTTTTGAGAAGATACATGAATTTCATTTTATTTATATATATTTTTTCATTTTTATGGTGACATACACCATGCAATGTCCACATGCAACATTAAATAATTATATATCATTAAATTTTTCCCCATGCATTGTTGTCTACTTACTGATTACCACATGCATGCTACCATCGATTATTTTAAAAAAAAAAAAAAAAAAAAAGAGATGGCAATTCTCAGAAGTCATCATTTCTATGAGTAAAAATATGATCTATATGATCTATGGGTGAAAATTACATTAATGTGGTTACTTTTAGTTCAATGTTATAAGTGAATTAAAAATAATAATAATTGGACACTTAGAAGTAAAAACAAAATATGTAGATTTATGGGGGCGGTTGCTTGTCAAAAAAATAATATATATTTTTATATAATATATATATATATATAATTTTAATATTTTTTTACTTTAGTTCCATAACTATTAAACTAATTAACACTAAAGGAAGTTCATTGAAAATTTGATCACTAGACACATCTAGAGATAGATACATCGTACTTTACATAACCTAGAAAATAATTACGGTTTGCAAAGCAACTCTTGCTACGTGAAAGGTGGGTCTCCTCACACTTTGTTTATTTATTGACAAAGATGAGACTCAAAATTCTATCACGAAAGTGAAGGTCTAACTCACTTGAGCTACGAGTGAATGTGTGTATTCGAGATTTTAGTGATTTATAATTATGAGCAAGTAAGATCAATCCTTACAAACACATTTCGAAAAGCAATTCCCACTATGTGAGAAGGATTTTCCTACACTTTATTTATTTATTTACAAATATAAGAATCAAACCTCTATTACGAATGTAAAAATCTAACTCACTCCAGCTACGTGTGGATGTACGTGTTTAAAAACATTTTACTAACGTATATATAAAAGTACTATGAACACGCATGGCACATGGAGGAGATAGTAGGTATATATATAATATGAACTCAACTATAAAAAAAGCCAATTCTAAGTAGGCGTTTAAAAGGCCAAAGTTCATGTATTCTAAAGGGCTTTTGGACTCAATTTTGGATCAAAGAACCTTCATGCATGGCCGAAAGTACTTTCAAAAAACAAATTCAAAGTAAAGTAAAAAAAAAAATCAAACCCTACAAAATTTAGAAAAAGACAAAAAAGGAAAAACTTATCAAAACTTTCTAAGTATATATATATGATAGAATCAAGTGTTTTTCTTTGTGAAGAATATCTATCAAAACGTATCATCTTTGGATATGTTCTATCAAAATCAAATGCAATATATATTTATATATATAAAATCCAACGGTGGTAATTGGTGAGTCGGTGCGTGAAACATATCTAAAGACATTATAGTAAAAAAAAAAAAAAAAACAAATTGTCCTTAAAGTTAATACTTTTTCTCCAAGATAATATATAATGTGTTTGAAGTAAAAAACACATAGAAGAGATGTTTTATAAAAAAATGTCATCAATTGCGGAAAGGCCGAAAGGGGGTTTAAGAGAATCATAAATATCTCCCCTTAATCTTTGATAAGTACTCCCTTTACTTATTTACACATTTCTAAGTGCTTTCACCTATCGAAAAACGCACGCTTTTGAAGTAGTCAAACTCCTCCAAACTACTGAGGTTCAATATTTTGTGTAGGCATATAAATATATATTCCTATTATTGTCTATAAAAACGCAATTGTGTGGGTAGACCTCTTCCCCGTGTTGGGAGTAGACCCCTCCCGTTGTTGGGAGTAGTTGTCCGGATCGTGCTTTTATGATTTAATCTCAGTTAATTTCGGTAGTTCTTTGACCCACAAGGTGTCAGATTTTTTTTTAAAAAAAAAGAAAACCTTCTTTTTCTATGTCATTAATGTTATGAAATTTAAAAGAGTATAGTTTTGAATGTCCGTAGGTAGGCCGTGTCTTGTTTAGATAAAAAAATAGTGTGAATGTCCGCAATTGAAACGGAACTATATTAAAGTGTTCTTTGAAAGATGATTTTGAATTACACTTTTATTTGGATAGTTTTCATATTTGAGAGATAATTTCCCTAGGAAGCACTTTTAAATGTGCTTTGTTTTTCCCCTTAAAATGATTTCACTCAAAAGCACTTTTTGCTAAAGCAATTTGAAATGTATCTTTCATTTTTATGTCATATACCAAAAAAACAAGAAAGGAATTGTTGGCTGATTTTTCAGTCAAAAAGGATGGGAAAGGGAAGGGAAGACATGAACACATGCATTTAATATGAATATAGGAAACCATTTTCATGAAAGCTTATAGGTACATATTCTTATGGTGTTTGTTGTGTGAGTAAATTTCCCTTTTTGTGAGGGGCAGTGACCCAAAAATATAAAAAAGCCCATTAATTTGAGAACATGTTTAGAAGAATAAAAAAAAAAAGTTTGATTTCATCTGCTCCGCGATAAATCTTCAGTGCACTGAATGCTATGTTAAGTGGTACATCCGACCATTGATAATGTGACATGTGACATGAATATATATGAGACACAAGAAAAATGCACATGTCTCAACCATAAGTGATTTGTTTATAGCAAGAAATCTTCAATATAAACACTGAGTAGTACATTCGGTCATTGAAAATATAACATATTTCAAAAAATATACACGTCACGACCACAAGTCACATTTTCAGTGTCCTGATACTCCACTTATCAATGCACCCGATACGGAGAATTTATTTGTCTTTTGTTCTTGTTTCCATTGATGTAGAAAATAATGGGACCGACCCAAGCAAGCCGACCATGGGGCAAACAGAGTAATTGCAAATTTGTTGAATACAATGTCTTGCTCTTATATGTTTGGGAGAATTTTTGTAGGACCAACATGTCTTATTTATATAAAAAGAAACAATTCAATACTCAGTGATAAAAGATGTTCATTCATCCTAATAATATTTCAAATTCGAGTAGCACCACCACAAACGGTATGTCAACAAAAAAAAAAAAAAAATTAATGCCATACAAAAATGGTTTGTCCATTCAATTCAATGATGTATATATAATCATATATGTTTCCTTTCAAAATCTCCTCTTTCAATCTCATTTATACGGTCATTTCGAAACTGAAAAGTTATTTTTCGATTTTACGATCGTATCTCATAAAGGTTTTCGGAATTCTCCGTAGACATTATAACCCCTCTCTTTAAATGAAATTAGAAAATGAAACTAGAGAAAATGGATAAAGACATGATTCACTATTGCAGGAAACTAGAGAATATGATTTGAATTACAAATTTCACAATTTGAATTTGAATAGTATATACAACTAGGCAAAAATGAGCAAGAAAATTCTATGTGCTACGCAATCGCGGTGTTTGAGAACAACAAGAACCAAACGAAATGCTCTACAAGCATGAGCGTAATTTCAGAATCACACAAGAATCAAATAAGCTTCTTTTTCTTATCTGTTGTCGAACGTTTTGACGACAACAACCATTGCTTTGCATTAGCGTAAAATGCAAACAACAAGAATTGAGAGAAGCATAGAAGCATTATGATTGCTTCAAAGAGAAATGGTAACTTCTCAGGAGGACGCATCGTTAAGTAAACAATATGAAGAATAAAAGAACATAAATAAAGAAACCCGGTCATGATCGAAGCAACAGACGAATAATCAGTTTTGTTCGTACTGCTTCTTCCAGTAGATTGACCAGGTGCATGATAAAGAAGGGTAAAGAGAGAATATAAGGCCATATAAGGTAGAACCAGTTTGTCACGACAGAGAAGAGGAAACATGGAAAACAAGGCAAGATGCGTTAACCATTTAAAAGCACGAGGCTCTTCTAGAGCTAATAGGCTTGCAGGCAGTAGCGGCAGCAGAATAGATTTCTCGTGCACTGCAGATTTAAAACACGAGAAAAAGATGCAAAAGGTCGATACGTGAGCTTAAAAGCCAAAGCAAAATCAAACGACGAAAGAGAAGAAAAGAATATTTTAGTTACCTTGGAAAGAAAATAAGTAGAATGATAAAGAACTGTTCAGAAGCCCATAAAGGAACCCTTTGCTGCTTGGAGCCAGTAATTGCTGAACCATTGAGGGTAGACAAGTTAAAATAGTTGCCGTTAAGCTGATAGTCTTCAATGATTGTGTTGTAAATAATCGCTTCCACTTAATGAGAATTGATGTGGTGCACCAAAAGTTTGCCACATAATCCTCGTAAATCCCTCTTTCGAAAGGGGCAAGACGAGAAAGAACCTGTACAAGGCAACCAATAACCAACTTTAAGGTAGAAAAACTGAAAAATGGAAACTACTGAGTACTCGGCATGATATAGTATACCACATTCAACGTTTTCCTCTTCCTTTCTTTTCAAGTTTTACTAATCAAAATGGTAATATGTAGAATACTTTAAAGCCTAAAAATCCTTGTCTTGGAGAAAATAGTAGACATATATTTACTTCGAGATTCAATTTGCATGATATAGTTATAATTAAACTACTGCTATCACACCCATGGAAGTAGACAACCCGTTTCATAAGTCTTCTTATTATTCACTCAATAAAAAGGACCCAAATCAGGTCTACTTTTATAGCATTACTTTCTAAATTAAAAGGATATCATCCTTTATTTTACCCTAGAAGTCTCTCGGTAAAAATGCGAATCCTCGATCATATGGAAACAACAATCTTAGATTGAAGAAAGTAAATGTGTTGAGTTGAATGACCTCTTTTTATCTTAACCTATAGAAATAAAGCAATAGGTACAAAGATAGCTTCAGTCCAAAGACAAACTGGAGGACAGAACACATGCAACATAAGCTACAGCAAAAGCTCACATGTTTAGGCCAGAAAAGCACAAAGAAGTACAATATTAATGAATCAACATCTATAAGCAATGCAGAATTCTATCAAATAAAATAAATTTTTAATACTACGTACCCCAAAAATGGCATCTGTTGAATGAATATATGGCCACCAAATAACAGCAAATGTTCCTAAGACCACCAGGCCCAGTTTTGACACCTCAAGAATAGGATTCTTACGCCTTAGGCATTTACCCAAGAGATGGCTGAAAAACGCAGGCGCAAAATATGCACTCATCTGTACAACAGCATTAACAATTGTAACAATAAGGAAAGTAATAAACTTGATAACAAGAATAACAGGAAGAGAAAGAAAAAAAAAAAAAAAAGCAGCCACTTTAACATCATGCTACAAAAATAGATAAAATTCCATGTTAAAACAGATTGGCAATCCCAATGGTACTTATGCTTCCATAATTGTCAAAGGGCGGTGGCACTCTCAATCATTATCAAGAGTGTCGGAAGTTTAATGACCTAAAAACAATGCCTCAACAAATTTAAAATTTTTAAGTGAAAGGTACTATGGTTTTATCACGTGTTGGCAAACATCTTTTTTCCCACATGAAAGAAGACTGACCTGAAGCTGCTAGCCCTTTACTAGTTAAGCTGAAACTAGCAAATCTAATCAAAACACTTTAGCTAGATCAATCCCCAGACATAAGACCACAGGCATCAATTGTAAATATGTCAAACCAAGGAATTATACAACTATTAACCTATCATTCCTTCTAACCTTCTATGACTGGTCTCTCAGTGGTAGTGCACATAGATTAAATACATAAATGATCCATGAAAGTAGTCACTGTTATCGTCAACAAGGAAGCTCATCAAGCACACTTCATGCAAGAAATCAAAGTTATTGCACACAATTTCACTTTTTGTCAAGGCAATTATCTTACTGTATCTTAAAAGGAATAACACATCCGTCTAATCATATATAACAATTAGCAATCATCATCCTTATAACCTGTATTTCATTTCAAAAGTAGACACCACAAAACCTCTATTGTATACACACATAAACATAAAAATGAAAAGTGCTTCATTTTGCATAAATAATTATATCCCCTTTTATTTTCTTTCTCCTGCTCCCTCAAATAGATTTGAGCAAACTTAACACAAAAACCATAATAGCATGTCATTTGAGTTCTTATTCCTCTTCTATTTACTTAAATTCGCAATCCCCCATTAAAAGAAATCATATAATGAACACCTCACAAGGTGATTTTATGATGCCTTACTTATAAGAGGAAATTATTAAATTCTGTACACAGTCCATGTATTATGACACGTCTTTGAACAACATGAACTCAAACTATAACAAAATTAACAAGATCCTTTGTTAAATCAGCACATCCAAGGATTGACTAAGAGGGTTTTCAATAAACTAAACTGCGTATGGTAAGCAAAGTAATAGTAGAAAAGAGAAAAACACCTGTTTATGGTTCAGAGCAAGTGTAAATAAGAAACTGGCTACAAGCTCCTTTTGAGAAAGGATGGCGGCAACAGCACCCACAGTGAGACCCAAGCTGATGCAATTGTACTGAAAGAGAACTTTATATGAATGAGAATGAGAATTCGTATACTTTCACATTTCAAAAAAAAAAAAAAAGGTACAGAAAAGGAGTAAACAAGCAAACAAAAGATACTTGAAACCTGAAAATGACCATGGTCAATTAATATCAGACATGGACTGAGCAGAAGCATTGCCAGGTGCCATGTTATGTCAGTTTTACGACTGCTGGTGCGACCGGTATGATATACAGAAACAAAACCAAAAACTGCAGGAAAGAATATCAGAGCATCAGAGGATAAAACTGTCCACCTCATCAGTAGTTTTCTGCACAGAGAAACAGAGAAAAATATATTATAAAAGAAAAAGAAAGAAAATACTCACAGAAGGATCATTATATAAAAAGTACAATGATACCAACCCCAGATAGGTTTCATGACCGCGAGAAGTGAAAAGAGAAACTGCATCTGGATCAAAGGTTCTAAGAAAAAGGCCGTGAACGTAACTCTGGTAGGCAGTGAAGGGAGGATAGTCAAGACCCCAGTAGCTAAGATCATTGGTTGTGCTGTTGCGATACCACTCCTTAGCTGGAAGATTGAGAGTGATCTCCATCCAATGCCTCTGAGCCTCATAGTCGCCAAACTTTGGAGGATTGCCAGCTCCAGAGTAAGGATGGAGTGACACAGCAACTCGAACTAATAATGCAAACACAGAGATACACAAAAATGAAGCTCCCACGCCTCTCTGAATCAACCACCACCACAAATCATCCTCATTATCTACATCTACTTTGTCATCCGTCACTGCTTTCTTCTTTCCCATTTGTCTTTCTCTCAATGAGCTCATCAAAAGTCCATCTTTCCCAACAAAATAACAAACGAATACCACCAAAGTTTTTCATTAAGAATAATGGTAGATGAGACTCAACTGAAAGCCAACAATGTCCATTACTACTCACTCGTTTTAAGCAATTCAACATCACAGAATAGAATTATGCATACCCGATATGGAAAATATAATGAATCAACAATAAAGAATCTTTCCAGTCCTGTCCTTTCCTATCAGAAGAACATGTTGAGCATATCAATCAGCATGCCAAAATAAAATAAATCCCAACAAAAATGAAAATTCTAACATCAAGACTCAAATAATATGTGTTTCAATATACTCAAACTAAAATATCCATACGTCTTTGTACTAATGCAGTGAAGCTAATTCAAAAATGCGAGAAAAAAGTTCCCTTTATCAAAAGTTTCACGCTTATAATACCCCTCATTTCATTTCCAAATACAATTTATTTGTAAATCCAGAGACAACAACATAAATCCATAAACATTCTATAAAACTAATGAGACCATAAAAATGCATACTGTTTTAGATGCAATTTTCCATTTCTCATCCTTTCAAGTTGCCATATATTTAGATTTATTGAAAATTTTCTCTCTTTTTTTCTTTTTTTTTTTTTGATAATCCAGATATCCCCTGAACTCGCTTAGCAAGCCCAAGTTCAATCTGGAGCCCCCGCCGAACCGTACAATTTTTGGGAAGCAGAAAACTATGACATTTGGCCATGTAGGTACCCATGAGGGGATTCGAACTCTAGACCTTGTGGGAGCAAACCTCAGGCTTAACCATTATACTCTTTTCCTAAATAAAATGAGAGTGTCAATGGCATGGATTCATGCTTCTCGTGTACGTCAATGGCGTCAACATAGGCATCAAAGCTTTACGCGGTCTTAAACAGTGGCAGCATCAATGTGAAATTGTGTGGTGTCGTTCTAGTTATATAATCATCTTGTTTTGAAGTTGAAAATGTCTATGTGAGGTTTTACTCTACATCAACACCCGAACGAACATAACAATGATCACTAGTAGCCTACAGCTAGTTAAATCAATACCACAGTCTCGCAAATTAAATCAATATCATCTGATCTGACACAAAAATAAATAAATAATAATACTAATAAAGCTCAGTGATTTCTAACCTGATCGAGTGCGATGTGAAATTAGGGCCAGCAAACTCAGTGGTTGTTCTCAGATAACCAATTTATTTGATCCAGAACCAGAAGGGAGAAGTAGAAGCAATCGAAAGAGGAAGAAGAAGCAGAGAAAATTTGGTAATGAGAGCAGCTGAGCGTGAAAGTGAAGAGTCGATGACAAAAAAAAAAAGCCGAGGAGGTTTTAGATTTCAATAAAACGACATCGGTTTTGTGGCCATTGCTTGGTAAAACAACGTCGTTTTGTTTCGAAAATTTCAAATAATAATAATAAGAAGTTTTTCAATTTAAAATCTTTACTTAAATTTTGTGACGTTTTAATCGTCCACTTATTTGCTTTCAATCTAACCGTCGAAAAAAAAATGAAATTAAGAGTAGATTATAACCATCGGATTGAAATCAAATGGATAGATGAATATTTTTGAATTAAACAATTATTAAATTAATTATCAGTCTGTCAAACTTGTCGAGATCAATTATTTCTATAGAAGAGAATTTCTCATATATATTAATAAATACATATAGTACGACTCAAAATTATTAAAATCATAATAATTTGTATAGTATTAGATTCAAATACAATGGATACCAATTGTCTTGTATAATTACAAGTTTTGTAATGCTTGAATACAAATTATGAGAATAAAACCCTTATACATGTCATATTCACAATACCTTTGAATTAAGTCTCATATTCATTATTATTAGTAATCGGTTCAAATGCTAACGCTATTCAATAAAACTACCGAGAAAAATTTATAGACATAAGATACAATACATCTTAACAACCAATTATATCATGTCACACGGAATGAATAACCAATCAAATTTGATTTCTATGTTATGCGACATAATATTAGTGGCCAGATATATTATATCCGAATATACAAAGTTTTTCGAACACAGTAAAATTAATGAAAACACAATTTCCATGACATTAAACCTGACTAAAGATAATGCAATTGAAATGTAAAGATGCTGTTTGCTAGCAAGTTACTTGCCTAGCTCGTGGGGATTAAGGCTGACTTAACCTCTTCGACGGGAAGAAGTGTGTTAAGTGCCGCACGGTTGGCTTAGAGAATATTAAGGTCGTGACAAGTGGTATCAGAGCCTAGTTGCTCAACCAAGGAAGAGATAGTATAATGGCAGGAGTCGAGGAAGTTGTCGTCCAAGAGCCAAGCCGTGGAAGGGATGCCAACCCAAGCAGGTCGAGGAAGGACAAATCTCGGGATACCGCCTCAATCTTAGAGTCAAGGTTGGCTAGGATTGAGCTCGCCATAGCCGATTCGAAGGAACGGCTAGATGTATTGGAGCAATGCGTGGAGAGGGACTTCGGCGATCTTAAGGAGAAGATCGAGGACCTCCGGGGAGACATGCAATTTAGCTCTACATCAGGGCGAGAGGCGCAAGAGGGGAACGAGATCTTCCAAGCACGGTTGGAGAACACGGTAATGGGAAAGCTCGCGGAGTTCGAGACACTTCTTGAAGATATGCGGGGAGATTGGGCCTTATGCAAGAGAGCTGTGAGTGGTGGGGCTTTCCAAGGTGCTCCAAAGAAGGAGATACCTAAGCCGAAGGAGTTTGATGGCAAGCGTGATGCCAAGGAGGTAGACAACTTCATTTGGCATATGGAGAGGTACTTTGAGGCCGTCAGGATCACGAATGATCAGGAGCAAATCCGGACCGCAACCTTATACCTCGCCGATACAGCCACTCTGTGGTGGAGGAGGAGACATGCCGACATCCAAAGAGGTACGTGCACTATTGATTCTTGGGATGATTTTAAGAAAGAGCTTAAGAAGCAATTCTATCCGGAAGATGCTGCATATCTTGCTCGGAAGAATTTGAAGAAACTTAAGCAAACGGGTTCGATTAGGGATTATGTTAAGGAGTTCACGAATCTCATGCTCGAAGTCCCTAACATGTCGGACGACGAGTTGTTATTCAACTTCATGGACAACCTACAACCTTGGGCGGAAGTAGAGCTGCGTCGCCGCAATGTGCAAAATCTTGCCGAAGCCATAGCCATTGCGGAATCCCTAATTGATTACCGGAGGAGTGAACCACCCAAGAAGAAACCACCACAGGATAACCATGGCAAAGGTGGGGGAGACAAAGGGAAAGGTCCATACAAGCCTCCAAGCGGGAAAGACAAGGGTAAGCAGAAGGAAGGTCAAGGCAAGAAAGACCTCAAGCCGAAGACCAACTGTTTCCTTTGCGACGGTCCTCATTGGGCAAGAGAGTGCCCAAAGCGCAAAGCTATCAACGCGTTGGTAGATGAGCGCGAGAAGGAGATGGATGAATCTCACATGGGCTCTCTTCGCATACTCACCGCCATCAAAGCCCAACCAGCAGCCCCAAAGACCCGAGGGAGTCAGGGTCTTATGTACCTAGATGTACACATCAATGGGAAAGCTACCCGCGTCATGGTCGATACGGGAGCTACAAACTCCTTTGTCTCGGAGGATGAGGCAAAGAGACTTGGACTGAAAGTGTCCAAGGAGACCGGATGGTTAAAGGCGGTGAACTCTAAGGCGAGACTGCTTATTGGCATGGCCCGAAGAGTAAGCATCAGTATGGGTAATTGGAATGGGAAGATAGACCTGACTGTCGCGCCAATGGATGACTTCGAGGTAGTGCTTGGCATGGACTTCCTCGAACAAGTCAAGGTAGTTCCTTTACCCTTCCTACGTTCTGTTGCTATATTGGAATATACTCCTTGCATCCTTCCAGCCAGCGCCAAATCCGGATCAAAGACCCCTCATCTTTCGGCCTTGCAAGTGAAGAAAGGCCTTAAGAAGGGGGAGGTGACATACTTGGCCGCGGTAAAGCATAATGAGGGTGGAGTTCCAACGGAGGAGCTACCTAGGGAGATCAAGAAGGTCCTTGAGGAGTACAAGGACGTCATGCCCGCGGAATTGCCCAAGAAACTACCACCTAGGAGAGAGGTGGATCACCAGATCAAGTACAAGCCTGGGAAAGCCAATTTGGTGGCAGATGCACTAAGTCGCAAGGCGGTGCTTGCAACTATACAAAGTGCACCACAGGGAGAAGTCATCAATCTCATCAAGGAGGGGCTACAATGCGACTCACTGGGTAAGAGTCTCATGGGGTTAACCAATGATGGGAAGACCAAACGGTTTTGGGTGCAGGATGACTTACTCTACACTGTGGGAAACCGGCTGTATGTCCCAAAATTTGGAAACCTGCGGAAAAATCTAATCAATGAGTGCCACGATACAAAGTGGGCAGGACATCCGGGACAACAGAGGACCAGGGCTTTGCTCGAAGCAACCTACTATTGGCCGTATATGAGGGATGACATCGAGGCCTATGTGAAGACTTGTCTTGTGTGCCAGCAAGACAAGAATGAGCAGCAATCGCCGGGAGGATTGCTAGAGCCATTACCCATCCCTGAGAGACCATGGGAAAGTGTCACCATGGACTTCATTTCGGCCTTACCAAAGTCGGATGGCTGCGGATCGATCATGGTGGTGGTCGATCGGTTCTCAAAATATGCAACTTTCATTGCTGCCCCTATGGATTGCACGGCGGAGCAGGCAGCCCGGTTGTTCTTAAGGAATGTAGTGAAGTATTGGGGCGTGCCAAGAACGATCATTAGCGATCGAGACCCGCGCTTCACAGGGAAATTATGGACCGAGCTTTTCAACCTATTGGGGTTTAAGTTGCACTTCTCTACAAGCTTTCACCCCCAAACGGATGGGCAAACATAGAGGGTGAATGTCTTGTTGGAGCTATACCTGAGGCACTTTGTGAGTGCCAACCAACGAGATTGGGCAAAGTTACTTGATGTGGCCCAATTCTCTTACAACCTGCAGAGGAGTGAGGCGACCCACCATAGTCCCTTTGAGTTGGCAACGGGCCAACAACCCCTCACTCCGCAGACAGTAATAGTGGGATATACGGGAGGGAGTCCAGGATCGTATAAGTTGGCCAAGGATTGGCAAGAACAAGCCGATATAGCATGATCCTATCTCGACAAGGCCGCGCAAAAAATGAAGAAATGGGCGGACAAGAAGAGGCGACGAGTGGAATTTCAAGTAGGAGACTTGGTGCTTGTCAAGTTGCTGCCCCAACAATTCAAGGCCTTCAAGAAGGTGCACAAAGGCTTGGTAAGGAAGTACGAAGGACCCTTTCCGATCCTGAAGAAGGTAGGAAAAGTTTCCTACAAAGTTGAGTTACCTCCGAGGCTCAAAATCCATCCAGTCTTCCATGTGAGTCATTTGAAACCCTATCATGCGGACACGGAAGACCCCAGCCGAGGAGAATCGTCGAGGGCGCCCACTGCCGTAGTAACCTCCTACGATAAGGAAGTAGAGGAGATCCTAGCGGATCGAGTCGTGAGGAAAAGGGGTGTTCCTCGAAGTAGCGAGTACCTGATCAAATGGAAGGGACTTCCTACGAGTGAAGCTACTTGGGAACTGAATGAGGCTTTATGGCAGTTTGCAAAGCAAATCGAGGAGTTCCACAAGGAGACTACGACGAGGACGTCGCCGGATTAGGTGGGGGAGAATGTCACGAACTTTCTAGAAGGATCCGGAACAACCTAGAGGAATGGTGAACCTTGTGGAGAAACCTAGAAGGATGGAGAAACTCCTAGAGAAGTCTAACTCTTGGGACATTCTAGAATGTTGTGGAGACTTGTAGGATGTTCAAGACATGGAATTCTCTAGAACATGTACATTGTAGGGATTTCTTGTACATTGTAGAATTCTCTAAAACATTGTAGATAGGTAAGAACCTAGAATGTTCTTTGATGCCTATAAATAGATGGCACCCCTCATTTGTACAATCCAAGAAATCTTGGAAAAGCAATCAAGCATTCAAGTATTCTCTCAAACACTTGTGCGCTGCTGCTCATCACGCAGTTCACACTTCCACTGTTACTTTTGTCCAACAACATGCACATCTCAACAAGAAAATTTTAGACTTTTCCAAACAGTCGGTTCTAAATTTCTAACAAAAACAAATTTCGACTACTTATTTCCCGGTCTGAAATCAGGAAACGGCTTCTGAAAAAACTTGTTACGCATCTTTAATGTTGATCCAACACTAATAATTAACACGATAAGCACTTCTTTTCTGGCGAAATATAAGGTTTGTAGATGACAAAAGGGGAGAATTAGCCAAAACTAAGACGGTATTTAAGTATTTTAAGTCAGCAGTAAACATCGAACAGCACCAAAATCCGCCAATCTATTCCATAAATGTTTAGAAAATGTTCCAAGAGGGTGCCGACACACATGTTCAAAGACAATTAACCGTAAACAAATACATGCGGTCTGCTGCACTAATCTGCATCCATCTCTTCCAAGGCTGCTTTCGCCGCTGCCTTAGCTTCCTCAAGAAGATCCTCTGGAACCTGAATACAAAAAATACAAAAATATATATATCTTTAAAAAAAGAAAAAAAAAAGGGGGAAAGAATGTAAAGCGGGTCCTAATTGTGCCGGAGAAGCATGCATGGCATAACAAGATGCTGCCAAACAACTGCTTTGTCAGGCTACACACGGATAGTGATGAACAGAGAAATACATTTAAATGTGCAAGTTTCATTTGGAGATTACCTTCTGATGCTGGCGGTTAGATTCTTCACAGACCCAGCTCATTTCCAGTTCAAAGGCCTTGTCCTTTGCCTCATCGTGAACTCCATAAATGCTGTTTAGCATGAAATTACAAATGCATTAATTATCAGGGAGATCAGATTGCACATATAATGAAGAACCAAATATTAACGTATGAACAAAGATAACGAGTCTCATTCCTGCAAGCAAATCATTAAAGAAAAGGGTAAAATACAGATAAATTGAAAAGAGTTTCAATCCGAAAAACCCTTAAAACTTGTTCTTACTAATAGAAACTGCAACATAAAAGTTCTTTGATCCAAAAATGGCAACTGATTTCCGACTACGATCATATAGAGAGTGGAAAAAATGGTACAAAAAAATTTCCCCTCCTCGCCAATCATGACTGTCATACCAATAAAATTTTGCTAAGAGTGGACGAAAATCTGGATAGATTTTTTATTGCTCTTTCCATGAATGTGATCTTTTACAAATAACTACCTTATCCACCTGCCATTACCACATCAGGCATCGACTGCACTTGAGAGCATAAAATTTTGAGCTAAAATGATAACTTGATTGATTTGAAACAAAGGTGCCATTTAGTAAGTCATGGATCTGAAAATAACAGCTGTAACATCTCAAAACTGATTGCATTTTTCATTGTTTGAGATGTATAAACCAAAAACATCAAAAAATGTCAAACGGAAGTCAATAGTTGAGTGTTTTGAATTAAAATTTTCACTTTATGGGCCTTTTAGATGAGTTTTACAAAGTTCTTCAAAATGAAACAATATTTTGACAACTTCCTAGTAAATTTTCCAAACATTAGAAATGACAATTAATACAAATTTGATCATTCTATATAATGTCCAAACCACAAGTACCATGCAACTTTAATGGCTAGCACAAAAAATGCCAACATAATAATCCATCACTCTGTCATTATAAGAAAAATTATAAACTTGACGCAAAATGGATTAAAATTAGAATTTGAATATAAAATCCCATAAGCTCAGTAGCTATGAACCACAAACGTATGCTCTATTTTCTTCTATAAGCTTTCCACCACCCGGTCATTCATCAAAATGGGTTACCTTACGATATTTTAGAAATAGGATTTTATAACACCATTCAGCACTTACTGTCACTTTTCAATCTTCTGATTCCTAATTTTTTGAGCACTTATTTCCGTGATTATTTCTATTATAACAAAAATAATTTATGGACCCCTAACCTAGTTTTTTATTTGGCTTTTCAACCTAAATTTTAAAATAATGGCAACACCAACAAACCGCTATTTAGAAAGTTTATCTTTTATTACCACAATAAAAGTGGAAAAGAAGATATCAAAAGTTCAAAACTTCATACTGTCATCATATGTTTACACGGTAAACATTTAGTTAAAAGAGAAAACAGAATGCAACTCACATCTTGGCTACTTCAATAACTCCTTGTCGGCAGGTCAATTCAGAAAGCTTCAATTTCTCGATCTCCCTGTCCATATATTATTCATCCATATTACTACTATAAGTTAAATTTCCCAGAATGATGTAAAGTGGATGCAAGATTAACTTTACAATAAGCGGAGAAATCATTTATTCTCTCATCTAGAAGATAACTTAAAAACCAACATCCTTACGAATCCTATTTCAATTAACCATACTATATGCCAATAAACATAAAAGTACCAAATAGATGTTAGAACTATTATATACACACATAAAAGGTGCAAAATTTACTGGTGAAAATTTATAACATGACTCGCGAACAGCAACATGAGCACTAAGCACATTTAGTAAGGACTGAGTTTAAACATGTTCATGTCATAACAGCCACAATCCATTAAATTTATTAATTATATTCTAGTTGACTATTTGTAATTGGGTCAATCCACTTGACACGAATAATCAATCATATTGTTCAACCAAATTGAAAACCCAGTTCATTTATGACTCATATTAAAAAAGGGTTTATTTAAAAGAAAAAAAATAAAAAGAGGACAAATTGGTAAAGTTGCCATACCATTTAATCTTAACCCACAAAAATCCTAATCTTCCACTCTTACTATCAATTATCAATCAAGCCACCGCAGCGCAACGCTTCTAATCATGGAAGATCCTATCTTAGAACTTCATAAACAAATAAAACTGAACTTACGTTTTAGCAGCCTGCCTGCCCTTCCCAATTGCAGCACCAAAATATCTCTAAAACAAATGCAAAAACACACGTTAATACCCAAAAAAAAAAGAGAGAATAAAATAAAAGAAAAATCTATTATTACACATGTACAATGACGAGAAGATGAACTATTATATGCTACAGCTGTAACAAATTATGACAAAATATTAACTTACATAGGAAACACCAGAAGGTTCGACCATGTACAATTGTGGTCCATCTCTGTCATAGCCTCCCAGAATTACCCCACAACCGAAAGGCCTGCAGAACCAACATTTACTCTCTTTAAGTTGTAAAGCTGGAGAGGAAAGAACTTATAAACAACAATAATAGTAAAATAATATCTCAAGATACCTGAGCCACCAATATAGAGTACATAGATGCACATAACTAGCAACTCGTTGAGCAAGTTCTTTCACAGGTATGGGTTCACCGTACACACTGCCAGTGCACAGAAAAATAAGATGAAATTGTTGCAATATGTTGAAAAGCATGTGTATTTTTTGAAAAAGTAAGAACATATTAAAAAATGACAACAACATAGAAAGGAAAATGTTGAGAAGTAGGCATGCAGCAAAAACACTACCGACAAAGCTTAACTATCTGAATTAGTATCAAATTGCTTATCAAAAAAAGCCAAATAAGCATTGCTAAAAGGAAAGAGCCAATCATCTACAACTATAGGTATGTCCGCAAACAGATCCCAAAATTGACAATGAATATATCATTTGCAAGTGGATATATTTTGAAATGTCAACAACTGACATTATGTTAACATCAAGAAATGATTAGGCTGAAAAAATTCACCCATTTCAATAAGTATGCATGTGGACTGTCAAAAAAATTGAGAACTAAATATGTAGGCACATACTTATAATTAATTGGACAGCAAAAGGATACATTTACATTTGAAGTCATAATCATCAGAAGCAAGCCTGAGCAATGTCAACCAATAACAAGCTTACTGGGCTAGATGTAATGACCTCAAAATAGACATGTAAAGTTTCAAAATTCTTTATTTGTTTGTTTTTAACCTTTTTTTTTAATTTTGAAACAAAAACCAGGAGTTTGTAGTAACCATTGATTGTGGGCATTACACAATAATAACATTGAAGCATATTATAAATGTGTTCTTTCACTAGTCAATTACATATAGAAAACCATGATACAAAATCAATATGAGTAGACCATCTACAAACAAACCTTTCATAACTTGTAGCTTCAGACTTGGCCCGTGCAACAATTTGTCTTCCATCTGCTGCTAATCCTGCCACAGCCTGTTTTTTGAAGAATATCAGTACATGTGGCTAAATAAAGTTGAAATGGTAAATGATGCTAGGTTTAGGTGTTGCTTACTAAACCACCAAAAAGATATTATCTGTCACTAGACGTCAAACTATATCAAAAATTCCAAAGCACTTTTAACACCCATGCACGCCAAGTGCACAGAGAGAGAGAGAGAGAGATATTAAAGGCAATCCTTTGCAACGGTTTCAAACTAAGGACAAAGTTTATGAAAATCTTGATACATTCTAAATGAATTTTGGTAAAAAGACATATCAGATTATTATATATCAGCAACTTATACCACACAGACCAAACGAAAACATTCCAGTAGCATTCTCATACAATCACATACTTTTTCAGCTAAGGAGAATTCCTATAAATGAAAACACTGGCAGTAAAGTCCCCTGAACCTCCTGATATTTTTCAGACAGTCAAATTTCACACATTTGAGCTCTTTACATGACTAATTTCCAATTGCTAGAACGGAAGAAGACTAGCACTTGCAAACTCTATTAAGCGCCACATTAGATCCTTCTTTCCATAAGCTAAATAAATTAACTTTATTATAATAATTTACTTTAAAACACTAACTCAAATAGATGTCATTACAATATTTAAAAATTAATAAATTTCATTCTGTAAACTGCTGGAGCCGCCTAATAGAAACTCAACAATACTACTGCTGTTTACACTTATTTAGTAAACTATATAGCAATTTAACATCTTTTTCACACTATCAAAAGAACCCCACAAACTTACACTTGTATCTTCACACAACTACCCTCTTTGACTTCACCGTAACACCATAGAACCGGTGAAGCAAATACTAAACAAGACTATAAACAGATAAAAAGCCGACAGCAGAAGTAAACAACCACCTAATGTTACTCCTAGAAGCGAATCAAATAAAACCAATCACACATTACAATACCAAATAACCTAATTTCACATTTCGAGGATTTAAAACCCTAAATCAGTCAATCAAAGCAGTGTACAGTTGAACATAAGAGAGAAACAGTACCATTCCGGAGTGACGATGAACCGAATGGATTCTCCTATTCGAACCAGGCAGCATCATTTTGGAAGCTATCAGCTTCTCAACTCCCTTAAAAACACACAAAAAATTCATCGTTCAAATTTATTAACCTCAATATCACAATAAAAAATTTGCAAAATAATTATAATTAAAAAAAAAAAGGTAAAAAAAAAAAAAAGAGGCGAGTATACCATAACAATCCCATCTTTGCATTTGATACCAATAACAGTCCTGAAAGTGAAGTATTCAAGCAATCGGATTCAAAAATTAAACAAAACAAAACAAGAGAGAGAGAAAGAGAAAGAGAGAGAAAGAGTACCCGCTGTTGTCGACAGCTTTGGCAGCGTACTCGATCTGGAAAACGCGGCCATCGGGAGAGAATGTCGTCACCGACAGATCGTAGCCAGTTCCTATGCTGCTCATTCTCTATTTCTTCTTCTTCTTCTCTTCTTCTTCTTCGATGCAACGATTTCGAAAAAGCTCTCCCTACTTCTGCTCTGTTACTGCTCCAATTTTTTATATAGAGACTTTCTTTTCTGTCAAGAAATAGCCCGATCCTTTTTTTTTTATTTATTTATTTACTTTAATATTTTTGACAAAGACTCACATTTTTATTATTTATTTTTATTTTGTATAGTAGTAATTTATTATTAACTAAACGTTCAGATTAGAGATGGCCCCGGTTCGGTTCGAACCGGGCGGTTCGAACAGAACCGGCGGTTTTGAACCGGAACCTAAGGTTCCGGTTCAAAACCGGTAACCGGAACCGGGACACTCGGTCCCGGATCCGGTTTTTTATTTTTTGGAACCGGAACCGCCGGTTCAAAACCGGCTAGGAACCGGAACCGCCGGTTTCGCCGGTTCCGGTTCCGGTTCCAGTTCCATTTTTTAAAAAAAAATTGAAAAAAAAAAATTTTGTTTCTTAAAAGTAAAAAAAAAAAAAAAAAAAAAGGAACCGCCAGTTCCGGAACCGGCGGTTCCACACCGGTTCTAAGAACCGGTTGAAGAACCGAACAGGCAGAGAACCGCCGGTTCAAAATCGGAACCGGAACCGAGACCCCTACGGTTCCGGTTCCGGTTAGGCCAAAAATGGAACTGGAACCGCCGGTTCCGGAACCTTGGCCATGTCTAGTTCAGATATCAAATATTTACTTTCAGAACGGAATATATATTATTATTTTTTAAAAAATTATACAATTATAATATCAATATAAATTTATAGAAATTTATCGAGATTAATTATTAAACGCGCGGTATATCTACTCTCATAATGGAGACATTTAACCCTATAATAAGAGGAGAAAACTGACTACTTATATCGGTAAATGTATACGGTGGGACTTCAACTCTCACCGTTAAAGTAGAAAAGAAATACATTAACATGTAATTAATTAATTTTAAACATTTAGTAATTCATACTTCTAAGTAATTCTTTCATATTTTAGTATAGTTTAATTTGTTTTTACTAATATTTTGACAAATATTTGAGGGCTTTATTTCTAAAAAAAAAAAGTGATGAAAATTATAATCCAATCAATGGCTACTTGTTTTTGGTTTAATATATTGATTTGTATACTTTTTTATATTGATTTTTATTTTTTTAAAAGCATTTATTTTAGATATTTAAAATCTAAAAATAAAAATAATGCCAAACAAAAATTTAGTACATCATAAAATTAATTCCTATAGTATAGTCATATCCATTTTTTGACTTTTTTTTTTTTTATATAGGAGTAATAGGAAAAAAAAAACACACACATCTCAATCTAAGTTAGTGGTAGGGTTTAAACCCCGTTACGCACTTACCCGTATATATGTATAATTTTCTCTCTATAAATTGAAATCGCGTCTTGTTCCTTTAAAATGATAATTTTATTTCTTATAGCAATAATATGTAGGAAAAAAAACACATTCTAAATTTATATTAACGGTGAAATTTAAGTTTTACTGTATATATTTATGAGTATATATGGAAAGTCTTTTTCTATGTAGATTCGTATTGCGTCCTCTTTTTACAAAAACGACAAATTCGAATTAATTATAGTAGAAAATAAAAGAGAAAATATTTTAATCGTTGTGGGTCTTGGTGGGCTTATCTAAAGCTAAGCAAACTTGATTTTGGGCTTTATACTAGTATGAATTGGGCTTAATATCATTCTATAAGCCCATATTACTTTGTTATTTATTTTTACTTTATAGTTGTTATTTATTTATTTATTTATTAGACCAAGAATTCACAGGTCGATGGAACATATTGTGGAAATAATGCAATCTCTTTTTTGGATGGACCCAATCATACAGTATCTGAACAAAGAGAAACTTCCATGATGAGAAGTTCTCATAAGATAAGCTCGGAGTAAAGGGTTATGTCACATGGTGGCCATATATGTTATCACAGACAATGTGAATTATATTAAGAAAGGTTAAAGGACTATCGGGACTAACCGAGAATAAATCATATAAGTATGGTCCAGACAACTACTTCCAGCAATGAGAGACCAGAACTACCAGGACCAACGGACTGGACAACTACTCCTAATACGGGGGAGAGGTCTACCCACACAATTGTATTTTTATGGATAATGGTGAGAATATATATTTACATGTCTACACAAGAATTTGAACCGTGGTGGCTTAGAGGATTTTGAGACTTTCAACCACTAAGACAAGGAACCATGTACCCTTTATTTTTTGAGGTGCCTTATAATTTTTTTTTTTTCTTTTTTGAAGAAAAGAAACTTCCATTAAAGCAACCGAACATAATAAAATAAACTATTCTGGACAATCGCCTAAAACCAAATTCTCCACTAGAAGAGGACAATCTTCAAGCCAAACTCTGTATTGGAGAAGAGGGAGGGGAAAATCTAGCAATACAACGAGCAACCTCATTACAATGACGAGGAACAAAAATAACACAAGAAGTAGGATGGTCATCAAGACAACATATAATATCCACAATAACAACCCCAACTTTCTATGTGTAAAAGACGAGCAAGGTACAGCAATTGTGATTACAGAATATTTAACTAAGCGTGTCGAAAGTTGAGTCGACTTTGTATGGAGGGACATGATATGCTAGTTTGGTGTTCCACATACCCTCGTTACTGACAATGAAACGCAATTTGATAATATACCATGTTCAACGAATTTCGCTAAACTTCTGAGATTATTCAATATTGTTCTTCGATAGCATATTCTCAATTTAACGGATAGATGAAAGCCATCAATATAGTCATCAAAACGTATCTTAAAAATCATGTTAGAAAAAGAAGAAAGGAAGTTCGAAGTTCGACCGGAGAAATACCTTTAGACGATTAAAACACTAAAAATATTGAATGTGACTAAAAATGAATTGTCATAGTTTTATAAGGTTAAATTTTAATTTCTAAATTTATATTTTTTTTATAGAACAAATTACACTAACCTACCTGATAATCTATTGAATTAAATTCAAAATTAAAGTTTATAGAAACTCATACTGAACTCCCCCGATATGAAGTTTGACCGTTAAAAAGTAGGCTAGAATATTCTCTGGTTTGCAATCTATAGTAGATCTCTCGTTTATTCTTCTATTTTTTTTTTAACGGTCAATATTATTTTTTAATGGCCAAATTTAACATCAGGGGATTTCAGTGTGACTTTTTATAAATTTTAATTTCGAATATAATTCAACAAAGTTCAGGTAGGTTCAGTATTATTTATTTTTTACATAAATAACACTGAACTTACCTAAAAGTTATTAAATTATAATCAGAATCAAAATTTGCAATCGTTAAAAAGTAGGATTGACTGTTAAAAGAAAAAAAAAAGTAGAAGAAACAAATAATAGATCCATAATAGATTTACCATAGATCACGAGACAAGAAATACTAGAATTTATCTTTTAACTGTTAAATTTAATCTCAAGGAATTTATTGTAAATTTTTATAAATTTTAATTTCAAATTCAAATGTAATTATCACATAACTTCAATATTATTTGTTATTTATTTTTTTCTGTTAGAAACCAACAAACATTCGTTACTGTTACTGGGGGGAAGTGGGGACGCACCGACACACAGTGAAATTAACGAGTAACTGATTATCAACCGGATAATTTAATAAGATCCGACATCTTGGGTCAAGTCAAAACACAGTGAAACTTCCCAGCATCAGCAAGCAGCAACCCCACTTCTCTTACACATTTGTTCTATCTTACGTGGAAGACAAAACTTTCAGCCAATCAACATTTCTATCAGATTCCTCACGCCACCATGAGTCACGAGCCACTTTGAGAAAATCTGATGATATAATAGGCATATATCACTGAGAAGTTGAGAAGGGAAGAAAAAAAGAAGAAGCTGTGAAAATGGTTGGGGCTTGGTTGCTTGTATCGGATTTCGTGTTGTCTTTCATGTGGGTGTGGGCGGGAGTTTTGGCGAAGATGTTTGTGGTAAAGGTTCTGGGGCTTGGGACATGAACCGGTTGGTGAGGTGATAAAATATGGTTTGTCAATCGTCTACATGTTTTTGTTTTCATATTTGGGCAAGGTCACGCATGGTGGGGCTTACAATCCTTTGACTGTTTTGGCTTCTGCCATTTCTGGGGATTTCAGTCAATTTCTCCTCACTGTTGGAGCTAGAATCCCTGTTCAGGTTTTTGCTCTTTTGTTGCCTGCCTCTCTCTTTGGTTATTCAAACTTGTTTCTTTTTCTGTTATTTATTTGGATAAAATATAAATTGGGTTTCTTTATATCTTTTTGTTTTTGCAATGTGAAGTTGGTTTGGTTTACGTGGTTGTTTGGTTGCTAAGAAAAACAAAGGAAAATAGGACATGGAGGTTATAGTTTTATCAAGTTTTGGTTTTTCCATGTAATAACTATTTTCCTTACAGTTATGACTAATACTACAGTCCTTTTCTGGTCCTTTTCTAGAGTCCTTTATTAAATATTTTAATTTTTTTTTCTCTTTCCTGGTTCTTTTTCCTAGAATTTGCAGGAAAACTGGTGTTAGAATAAAGTATGTTCTCCATTCCAAGTTGGTATTTTTGTCTGTTCCTATAGCTGAAATTGAATTGGAGTTTCCATAAAAAAAACTTGTTTGCATTGCTACCTTGATTGATACTGAAGTGGAAATGCATATTGAAGTTAACTGGAGAGAGTCTCTAGTAACTTGGAATATTGATTGTTTGATAGTTTCTCTCCGGCTAAGGCAACAGGTTGGTATTTGATTACTGGATTTAGCTTGAATCTGATTAGAGTTTGGATACGTGTCGCCACTGGAAGTCATTATCTTTTAAATCTATGTAGTAAGTTGGACATGATTAGGAAAAATTCTAAACATGCTTGAGTCTATCGCAGTGGTTGGAGTCGAATATAAATGGTAGGATTAGATATGGTAGAATCATATATTGTAGCATCTCCCCCAAAAAACTCAAGATGGTCAAGTGAAACCAACTTGAGCTTGTTAATAGAATCATGTATGACATGATGATACAGGTCTGATTATCTGATTATTTTGGTCAGCCAGCTATCCTTAAGTGGGTGCAATGATCCCTCGGTGATGAGGGATTTGATGATCTAGATCAGTTGATTCCAGTGAAATGAGGGATTTAATGATACTGAGTGATCCCAAAGTGATGAGGGATATGGTTACCATATTTTGAAGATGCAGGGAGATGATCCAGATTCGGGGTGTGATTATCTGATTTTGGGCAAATTCGGCACACGCTGATATTAATCTGATAATTCCATAATTATGATTGAGATGATAAATACAATTGCCATATGTACAATGCAAACATTGAAGAAAAAGAAAAAGAGAGAAATTATGGAACTGATTTATCCGTGAAAATTGTGTCTGTAGAACCAAATGTTAAAGAAGGCTTTATTATGATAATCTGTCTATTACAGTGTACAAAAGATCCCTATTTATAGGCACTAGAATAAGTGGTATACAAGTCACAGTATCAGCTCAATACTAGACAGGTTCTTGTATAGCTTTAGATATAAATAACAAAAGGAACAATAACCGTAACAGAATCCTTCAACTGATTCAATTGAATCACCTGAGGCCTTCATGAGTCATTATCCATATCCATTAGAGAGAATTGATATATATTACCAAAAAGAAGAGGAGAAAACAACAACTGTATCAGTGGTTGGGACTTGCTTGATTGTATCAGATTTTATCTTGTATTCCACGTGAATGTTTGTGCTCAATATTGTGGTGGAAAGCGAACCCAGTGGTGAGGCTATAAAGTGTGCTTTGTCAATCATCAAAATGTTATTGCTTTGTATGCTGACATTTCTGGGGGTTTAATTCATTTCTCTTCACTATTGGAGCTAGAATCCCTGCTCAGGTTAGCCGTCTGTGCTTATTTTTGGTTATTGAAACCTTTTTTCTCTTCGTTTCCTTTTTAGTTTAAGTTCTGAATTTGGTTCCCTCGTTTGGTTTATTGAGTCAAATATTTATTTTTATTCAAAACATGAAATGGGTTTAATTTATATGATTTTTTGGTTGCTGAGAACTAAAGAATGTAGGAAATGTGAAGTAATATTTTTTATCTTATTCTGGTTTTCATTTAATAAATACTTCCTGAAATTATGAAAAATACCTGCATAAGGTTGGCTACAGTATATTTTTTCTGCTTTCGAAGGTCCCAATTAGTTAACATTTTAATTTATTTTCTTTCTTGGTACATTTTCCCGAAATATTTGCATGAACATTTTGGTTACGATGAGTCTGTTTCTGAGTCCAATTGTTTTTTATTCTAATTTTTTGTTTGTTTGTAAAGCTGAGATTTGATTCGGAGTTTCTGTAAAAAATTTACTTAACTCAGTAAGTTTATTGATACTGAAGTGGGAACGTGCCTAGTGTGAGGATTCTTTCACTTCTTCTCAGCCATTGCATTAAGGGTTTAGCTCATCTCAGCTTGGTTTCGTTTGGGAAGTCCTTGGCTTGTGATCCTTGACATTTAGGAGCCAAAAGGGAATTGTTTTGAGTGGTGGTCATTTGTTTGGCCTAGTGAGTGAAGTCGAAGAACTTTGTATGTAATGAGTCAGCGACGAACTATGGTCAATATGGTTATTTATCATCTGTTTCTTGGTGTTGATACTTGAAGCATATTAGAAGGTTTCCTTTGCCCTTTTTTTCTCCGTTTAATTTATAGCAATTCTTTCTCTCTCTATAAAGACTTATTCTGTTTTCCCTTCCCCTCTTTTGAGCATATTGCATATTTTTGAATTTCTCTTTGTATAAACCAACTCTATATGAGAATTTTGTGTCGAGAGAAGATTCATGATGGTGCTACACCTATACGGTGTATAGTTTATATATGTCAGCATGTGAAAACAAAACAATTTTTTTATATAGGCTCTGTTGTATCGTAAGAGTCCTCTTTTGCCATTCTCAACTATTTAGATGAACCCCATGCAGTTGTAGTGCAGGCTTCGTTTGTTAGTATAAATAGTGAAGATGTACTGGCAAGGTTGTGAGAAGTGAATGTTAATAAAAAGATTTCAATGCTCTTAATTGGAGATCTAGCCATTGCAATAAAATTAGCCGTTTAACAATCTTGTTATGTACCCGCTGGATCCAAGTTATACATCAGGAAAACTTACTTTTGCTGTGTGTACCTTTTTTGTTTTTCATTCTCTTGTCTGCAGGTACTTGGATCCATTTATGGAGTTCAGCTCCTTATTGAAACCTTTCCTGAAGTTGGAGTTGGGCCACGCTTGAATGTCAACATCCATAACGGTGCGCTGACAGAAGGATTGCTGACATTTGCAATTGTTATCATCTCACTTGGGTTGGCAAGAAATATTCCAGGCAGTTTCTTCATGAAGACCTGGATCTCAAGTGTCTCCAAGTTAGCTCTTCATATTCTCGGCTCTGATCTGACTGGTGGATGTATGAACCCTGCCGCGGTAAGTACCCACAGTTGCTAGTGTGTGTGTGTATATATATATATATATATATTTCCTACATTTGCTTCAACCACAAAAGTCAAGTTAGGCAACTTTGATGGTCTCAACATTTTCTAAAATCTGCAGGTGATGGGATGGGCGTATGCGCGCGGAGATCATATAACCAAGGAGCACATACTTGTATACTGGCTTGCTCCAGTAGAGGCAACCCTGCTGGCAGTATGGACATTTAAGTTGGTAGTTCGGCCTCTAACGGAGGAGAAAAAAGACTCGAAAGCTAAACCAGAATGATGGAATTCCTTTTCTTCTCGTGTTTCCATTTCTGGCGGTCTATCCATTCTGTAATTGAACGGTTTGGGGAAGGCAATAGTAGTAGGTTAACCTGAAGACAGTTGGCTGAAGGAATTAGGCTCCATCTTCTCTCTCTCTCTCTCTCTCTCTCTCTCTCTCTTATCAATCTGCAATGCCTTACCATTAGAGCATTAACTTCTAAAAAAAATCTATTCATGACAACAGCTAGGTGTTGGATGCTTTAGAAGTCTTGCCTCTACTGTTAATGTAAATGTGGAGAATTGCTATTTTGATTCTGAAATGGAATTTCTATGTGAAGTTAATTGATTTTCCAAGTACAACCACCTCTGGAGGAAGTGCTTCGACAGTGTCATCATCCATGTTTGTCTTATGATATTGAAATGATTAATTGATTAAAGATGGTTCTTATGTACTGAAAATGAACACGCTCGCTACTATTGTTAAGCATACATTGTTATATTCTATGAGTTTTTTTATTACTAAGGTTGTTGGGGTTCGATTGTTAAGCATACATTGTTATATTCTATGAGTTTTTTTATTACTAAGGTTGCTGGTTCGATAGTAATCTTCAGTGAAGCACGAATACTTTAAACCCTTATATATCGTACTCGTATCCGTATCGGATATTCAAATATGCGTATCTAAATCAGGATACACGTATCCTTTGACTTTTGGCAAGCTTTGACTACCATATATGGCGGGGATACGGTAGGATACGTTTAGAATATGTTTTGGGTCATTTTGTAATTTTTTTAAAAAATGGGGTCATTTTATAATTTAAAAAAGTATGGGGTCAAAAATTAAAAATATATTTTATGAGTTTTATTTTTTGTTGCAATAATATTTTATGAATTGAATAGTTTAATTATGAATGAATGAAGTTATTTATATTTTAAATATAGATATATATTATTTTAATTGTCGTATCCGTATCCTAGTTTTTAAAAATTTACCATATTTTCGTATCATCCCGTATCGTATACCGTATCTGTATTCGTATCGATGCAACATAGGTAATCTTCAGTCTCGATAAATTAAAAAAGTGTGGATTTCTTTGTATAGTAAAAAAAAGTTTGCCCCGGGAACATCTGGTAGAACTTTTAATATTTAGTAGTGTTGTCAGTGTCGAATGGGTGAGTAACACGTTCCCAAGGAGGGGATCACATCTGATTAGCTAGTTGATGAGGCAATAGTTTACCAAGGTGATAATTAGTAGCTTGTTCAAGAGGATGATCAGCCACACTGGGATTAAGACACGGCCCAGACTCCTACAGGAGGCAGCAATGGAAAACTTTCCGCAATGGGCGAAAGCCTAACGGAGCAACGCCATGTGGAGGTAAAGGACCCGTGGGCCATGAACTTCTTTTCCTGGAGAAGAAGCAATGCCGGTATCCCGGAGAGCAGACCATTTAAGATCAAAATGTTTTGAATAGGTAAAAATGCTTCAGGTTTTCTTGTGTCCTTGAAGAACTTGGTGTTTGAAAGCAGAAACTCATCATATGGAAACAAGGTCATCTTTGATTATGGTGAACTAGAAACAGTTTTTGACCTGAAAGACGGTATATGAGAAACCATAGCTGCAGCTAACAGAGAGCCATATGGTGAGAAAGTTGTGAAGAATTGTTATGGTAATAGAAATAAGTTGTTCTGCAATTACAAGTAAAAAAAAGAAGACTCTACATAATCATGCTTTTCTCAGTTTTCATCTGCTTGAAACTCATGCAAATGGTGACAGCATTACTCTTAGCCGAGCACAGCGAGATTTGTGGTTCTGAGTGAAAAACTAGTACAAAGTTATCAATATACAATCTGTGGTTCAAACTCAGCGAAATCGACAGATCCAGACTCAACCGGTGGCATTAGATATGCAGCCAAGAGCTCAGAAGCTAATGCTGCAATGAGTGGAATCCTCTTCAAGTTCTTCACCAAGGGAATGTCCTGGGTCTCCCCAACAGCAAGAAGCTTCTCGTTGATCTCCACCATCCGATCCAACTTCCTCTTGAACTCGGGGTTTTCAACATCCAGCACTGCCGGGAAAATTCTAGCTGATGTGCGGTTTGTCTGCACAGAAGAATTTCAGATTATCAAAATCGTTGGTTGATTACCGAAAATACAGAATCTTAAATATATTATCGATTCATTTATCTAGTTCAACAGAGCGGTGAGATAATGTCTCCTAATCAAATAAAAACATTCAAAGATAACAGCTTCACCACTGAAGATGAGTTTTCCAAATCAAGTGAGTATCATCTTATATCGAGCCTCATTTAGTATCCCCGAAAATGAGGAAGAAAACTAAGGGGTAGTTGGAGATCGTATTTGGTTACGAGTGGCGTTCCCCACTTCTCATCTCCAGAGTCATTTTGGCAGATACAAGAACTAACAATGGAGATATATATATATATATATAAAAATATATTTACAGCATACATCTCCTGATAAAATTTTATAAGAAGCACAAAATGATATTACATATGCGCCCAAAACTCACCTCGATGATGACATGCATGTCGTACTCTTTGGTGTTGAGCCCAATGCCTTCATAGAAAGCGGTACGCTGGCAGTCATTGAGGTACATTGTCACATATACCTGTAGGATACATTTTTGATGTTGTGAGAATTAGATAAATTTTATGGAACACATTTTTAATTACATTTCACTCAGCTGAACATGTCTGTAACCATTGAAAGACCGCTAGAAATAGAAAGGCTACGCATAACTCATATCAATCAGACATTAATCAAAGTTCACACAACATGAAACATTACCGAGAGGCAGAAAAACCGAGACCACAACTTTGCCTTCCAATCATTGAGGAACTGGGGCTGTGCCTTGAGCAAAGCAGAGAAGAAATCACCATGACGGTTCTCATCCTGGCACCAGTTCTCGAAATACTTGAAAATGGGATAGCACTGGTACTCAGGATTGGCCTTGAGATGTCTGTATATGGAGATGTACCTCCAGTATCCGATTTTCTCGGATAAATATGTAGCATAGAAAATGAACTTTGGCTTGAAGAAAGTATATTTCCTAGCCTTTGTCAGGAACCCCAAGTCCAAAGCCAAATTGAAATCAGACAATCCCTTGTTCAAAAACCTGTGGTCAATAAAACAATAAGGTCAGCATCAACATGAGCAATGGCAGCATCTATATCGACATACATACAACAAACGGTAGCATTTTTCTTCATAAGAAATAAAAAAAGATTTGCATTTGCATCCATACCCAGCATGCCTGGCTTCATCTCTGGACATAAGTGAGAAAATCTCAGCCACAACTGGGTTGGTTTTCTGTAGCAGCAAACCACAAACAATTAATTAAACCGTCAAAGAAAAAGTACCAGTTTGACTATAATTCAAGTGAAATGAATGTTAGTAATGATATAAGATTCTCTAACACATGGACCAAACTCAAATGCAGGTGCAGATTACAAAAACAAATGTATGAGAAGGGACTCGAACCCAGGACATTGGTCAAAACAATCCAAGCTATGATACCATGTTAGTAAACGAACGTACCCAAAAGCTTAAGCTATCATAAAATGGCTCAACTAAGCTCAGTTTGCAACCTGATACCTATGCGAGTTTTCGGCGAAAATCATGGGAAGGAACAACCATTGAATTCTACTTAAAACATTAAATATAATTAAAAGAATGAACCCAATCAATAAAAAAACTAGATGCTCAGCTCAATTTGAAGCTATAATTAATGAAAAAGAAGAGATTGCAAAACCTTGAGTCTCCTTCCAAGCTCTTTGTAGAGAAGAAAGCCAGAGAATTCAGCAGTGCAAGACCTTTCCAGGAACTCAACAAAGATCTGCCTGAGAGGCCCCTCCATCTTATCAGCAGCTTCCTTGAACTCCTTGTTCCTCACAAAGTGAGTCTGGTTGTAGTCAGTCTTGAACTCTTGAAGCAGCGCCTCAAACTCAGACTGGTTCAGGTTCCTGTTGATCTCAGTGTTGAAGAGGGTCTCCATCTCATCGAAATCAGTGGTGTAGAACCTTGGTGCCAAAAGGGTCTCCTTGATAGCAGTTTTGGTACCTTTCTTTCCTGGCTTCTTGGCTGTAGTAGTAGTAGTACTTGCTGGCTTTGAAGAAGTGGCTGACATTTTGACTGGTGGTGGTGAACTTTCTGCTTGAGAAAAAAGTGCTTCTTGTTGGGTTAGTGCTGAATTTCGGAAATGGGTTTGATAAGAGCCATCTCAGCTGCCATGGTGGTGGAAGAACAGAGGAACCTGGTTGTGATGGTGGGTGGCAAAGCTTGTGTAATAACAAAGGAGTGAGCCTTTTAAGCCTCTGCTTTGAGTTGGGACTCAAAACGGAGAGAGGGAGGGACAAAGATAAGATGTCTGTTTGGGACTTACAATTGGTTCAAAGTTGGATTGAATGTATCCAATGAAATCTATGAGCCTATGTGGGTGTTTGACACGTGGCAGATAGTCATAGGCCAGCTTGATTGCTGATTGGTTATGATAATGCCACTTGTGAGAGTCACTTTGTGGCCTTGCTTTTATCACAGTAGATTTTTGTTTCTGGGTTCGATCAATGCCTGCCACTAGGATTGGTCACGGTTTCAGAATTACCGATTTTAATTCTGATTGTTGGAACCGGCAGTTTCATGCAAGTTGTGGTTTTAGTTTCAGAACCGGTTCTAAATTTTTTTAAAAAAATTTAGAATGTGCCCAATAGTATTGGGCCACATATATATTTTAATTCTAATTTTTTATATAAAAAAAAAAAAAATTGGAATCGAAACCGATGGTTTCGAAACCAACAGCTTCGGTTCCGAAAGTTGAAGAATCGGAACTGGAACTAGAACTGGAACCAGAACTGTCTATCCCTATTTCGATCCCCATTTTCAAACCGAAATCAGACCGGAATAGCCAATTCTAATTTAAAACTGTCCGATTCGAATCGAACTAGTGCCATCTTTATCTGCCAGTAGTCTAGTATACTTCTCTCATGTGTCTGCACCGTATCGTATAACGTGATTTGAGTATATGATTGAATTTAATAAATTACTGTAAAATTGAATTCCATTTATAAAATGCCAAGAAAAACTCTCATTTAATAAAATTCTTTTCTAGTCAGAACGGTTCTAAAATAAAAATTCGAAATCTTTATTTCATAATGTTAGCGGAATTAAATTTTTCGAACCGTCATAACTCCGATTCAATTGTCCAGAAACTGAAACTACGAGAAAGTGAGCCAACAAACAAAATCATAGCATCAAGCTACCACATATCCTCTAATTTCCAACCAAATATATCAAGAAACTCTCATTCTGAATCTGGGAAGAGAAAATACAAACAAACGGAGCAAGGCAAATGATAAAATCTACATAGAATCCGACCCGAACCCGACCTATATAACATTTTACCCTTGCATTGCACCTTCATTTTCTGGGTTTCTGCATTGTCCATTCAGACAAAAAGTAACATTTACATACAACTTGCAAGAAACATACAAAGCATTGAATCAATTTCCTCTCCTTGTTTTTCCAGCACGAACACTTTGTTTAGTAACGGCTCGAACTTGTACATTTGCAAAACTTACAGCTCCCCATATCACAATTAATGCAATTGCAGAAAAAAAATAATTATGAGAACCGATGTATCCTCTTCAAGACGTTCGAACCAAAGAACAGATGTTGCATAGCAAACCTGTGATTAAGATACAGTTTACAATCATGAAATTGGAAGTCAAAAGAATAAGAAGAGGATAAATTAAGAACACGAGCAAAGTAATGAACTACGAAAAATTGATGAAACTAAAGAACAAACTCAACTGAAAAATATGCAGTCATACAAAGATATAGGGGTACTTATGAAACAACGTTAAAAAATTATTTCTAAATTGAGTTTCCGCTTACATTTGCATTTTTGTGTTTCTAACGTGTCTATGCATTTATTTGTGTGTGATGATATATCAACTCCAGAACACTCATCGGAGCAACTAAGAAAATAAGTTCTCTTTTCATCAAAAAAATGACTAATAAAACTGAAAAAGGAAACATATAAAGTTCTTCCTAGCTTTGATGGAAAGCTGAGAGATACATTTTTTTTCAAAATATTTAATTTCAGACCTTTACTATAAATGAAACCTTACTTGAGAGTGAAGCTGATGGACAAAGGTGAAGCTATTACTATATGAGTTTGTCAATCAGCAAATATATCTAACTCTATGGAACTAGTTCAAAGTGGGTCAAAAAGTTGTTAGAACTTGGCTAGAAAAATCAGAGAAAGAGAAAGATTGAAGAAGAGCAAATCAATACCTCTATACTCGAAAAACTGGTGTGCTGTTATGATGGGAATCAGAAATCTCATCAGGTTTCTCCACTGCATTAATCTCATATCCACCAGTGGAGCTTCGAACAGATCCTCTTACCCCATCAACGTCATAGCTTCTTTTGGAGTCCATCACTCTATCTTCAACAATTGACTCTTCCGCAGAATCTACCACTCCATCTTCAACAATGATACTATGCATGGATTCATTCAAATCTTGCTCCACAGAAAAGAATGGGTCGAAAGCCGGTCTTTCTCCTTCCTCCTTCATCTTCAAATTATCATCCGAATCATCAAAATCCAAATTTCGCAGAATCTCCGGAAGTGAATAATGACTATCATTTGCATGCTTAGCTCCCATTTCAATGTCGATTTCCTCCTTTGAGCCAATAGTACCTTCACCACATGGAGTAAAAGATCCCATCATCATATGGTCATCTTCCTCCACAAATGATCGGAAATTATTCATTGAAGGTTGGATTTTGGAGAAAAAAACTTCTCTGAGGTTCCTTAGCATTCCCCTGTTATGTGGATTATCCTTCTTATCATATCGGTATCGGAAGTTCTCATAGGTAGTCTATCAATGCAGAAATGTCATAAATCAGAACTAGGGAGCCCAACTTCATCAAAAAAGATTAAGCCAAAAAAACAAAAGGGGAAAAAGAAGTCATGGAAGAAGAAGCAAGTATAAGCCTAAATTTTGTGAACAAAATAGAAAGGTTAAAAACGAAAAAGCAAAATAAGACATGGACGAGAACGTGATTGTCAAAAACACAGAATCAATGATTGACAATGGCCCTGGTAACAGCCTAGCTGCTTGCCTGGCACCTAAAAATCACTCAGATAATTTCCCTACTACGTATATGCTTTTAAAAAATTTGGCAGATGACACAGATTTTAAAAAGTAATAACCGAATATACAACATTTCTGATATGTACAACAAAGTTAAGGCAATGAAAGATAAAAGACTTGTAATTTTACTACAGAATCAAGTATTTAGCATACACAAACAAAAGCATTTATGATTTGATTTGAAAACCCTAAACCAACACACTCCATATGCAATAGAAATCTGGGAATTATTGCTGTGGCAACAACCACAACATGCTCAAAGTCTTAAACCATAACAAAACAATAAACAACGTAACTTCAAGATTGTGTGTTTGTACGCGTGAGTGGATGAGAGAGAGAGTGTGTGTTCTCTTCGAGTTAGGGGTCCATAGATTTATTTCTAGCATTCCTTAGTTAGATTTGCTTCTCAAACCACACGTAATTATTATAAAATTCAGGGAAACAATTAGCATGCTTTTCAATAAATCTTAAAAATCATAATTTTCTTCATTCATCATCATTATTTGATGAACTCAAAATATATAAGGACGGCATATAGGACATAAAGGTCGTGCTTGGCGTAGTATTCTCCTGGTGATCCTGTCACCAACCATTAAAACAATAAAGAAATGCAAAGCATGCTAAGTGGTACATTGAGAAATCATTACCTTATGGATAAGTCAAATATATGTCTATGTGATATTGAGAATCAACATGCTAATGAGGTATTTTAATAACCTAAAAATAACCTGCTTCAAGAAGGGCCTTGTTCTTTTCTTTCCTTTCTTTCTTTCTTTCCATATTTTATTTATTTCATAATATTTGTTTCTTTTTCTATCAAAGAAATTTACTCTGACAAAATTTGTCTGATGTAGTGAAACTGAAAGCATTTTATCGTTGTTCGGTAAGTCATAACAGTTTCACAAGAGTTTCCACCTTCGAGAAAAGAATATTGATGCTTTCTACAAGGACGGAGATAAGTAATTCTAGTCTGAATGAAAGATGATGACTGTACCAAACCAAAAATGCAGCAGTCTTATTTAAGTACTAGACGCTTGTAAATGAGTACGACTAGTAGAGAAACATTTGTGCTATTGATAAAGACACAATTTGAAAAGCAACTAGATGTTTTGGGGAAGCAAGGGCATTGTTACTGGACTAAAACAAAGGTAACTCCTAAAGAGTTGCCTAATGGATTGACTCCAGAAGGATGTATACAGCACCATATTGATTGAGTACCAAGAGCTAGTCTCCCTGTATCTTTTGCATTATATAATGCACCTAATGAACATGATCGCTTAAATATTTGCTGTAAAAGGGATTAATAAGTTAATTGATACATCCTTTGCGTTCTTGCCATTAAAATAGGAAAGCAGAACGAAGTTGTTTTAGAGAACAACTCTTATTGGTTAATGCAAAAAATAAATTCTTATGAATTCAGTTCAGAGTTATGCATAAATCAACTTTTCAATCCCCTGGAAGCACACAAAAAGCAATAAGGGGAAAAAAATATATATCATAAACGATAGAATATACTTCTCTCTGCATTGTCAGAAAAATAAACTATCAAATACACTGATATGGATGGATACTTTGCAATTTCATAAACACATTCAATAGTACAATCTGTCAAAACATATTGATATTGTTACCACTAAACCTCTATCATATTAAAGGATGTGAGCAAGAAAATGGAATACAATGAAACACTCACTAAATAATGGAATTTTTCAGTAACTTTTTTTTTTTTTAATATTGAGGAGTAGGAAAATCACCTGGTTTGAGCACATCAGATAAAAGTGAAAAACTGAGAGGCCACCAACAAACCATACAGCTACGAAGCAGTAAATTATGAGAAAATCTGACATGGCATCATGTGGCATAGCCTTCCAGATATTGTGATTCTTTTCAAAAAGGTCAACCCAAGAAAACACGAAGACATATATGCACAAGATGGTTGAGGTAGATATAAACATGAAGAAGAACCGATAATTGCGCTGCAACCAGAAAAAAAGCACTGTTAATTCCTAACAAGAATGAAGCAATTGCGAAACCTCTACAACAGCAAATCAAATTAACATAATCCATTCCTGCATCAGGAAAAATCACAATGTATTAGTTTTAAGTTTGATTATCAATTTAGCATCTGCAACAATTTATGTCATTTTTAGTTCCTACTGAGTAGTCTATACTGGCCATAAAGAGTATCTGTATGCTTCCAATCTCACTCTTCAACTGTATATTATGTAACTGCTGCCTTGAGTTTACGAATTGACCTACTTGATGGAGATTCAAAACGAGTTTGCTAAGTGATGGTACAAGAGCTCTGTTAGCCTTACAATCAGCAAGAACTATTGCTTGCAAAGGAGCAATATTCTTATAAAGAGCAGCTCAAAAAGAAGTGATGATAAACATAGTTTACTGAGTAAAAGAAGTTTGCATGTCGAAGAATTAACTTACAATTCCAATGCACTGGCCAACCCATGGACAGTGATGATCAAATCTCTGAACACAGTTGTTGCAGATGGAACAATGAGAAGCACGGGGAGGACGGTAAAGCAAACAAGTGTCACAGTACTTCACTTTTACGGTGTGGCCATTTACAACGACATCTTTTGTCCGGGGTAGTTTCAAATGAGGAGTCCTTCCGTTGACCCATTCCATAGATGGGGTAGGCATATCAGGAGCTTCATCAAAATCAGGCGGCCTTGAATTTCTAGGAATAATTCCAGGATCTCTACCAGAGGTCAGGAACAGAAATGACAAATCCTGTAAAAATTTGAATTTAGTCTCAATTTATTCTTTCACGCAAGAATCCCCCACAGTAAGAATTATATCATTCATCTCAGCTCTGATGACTCTAATGATCTGTCATGCAACTATGTGATTACCAAAAAGAAAAGCAAAAAGAGAAGTCATTCATCAAAGGGAGAGTGGCATATGCATATAATTATATAAGTATTCTTCCACAATGGTTTCAGAATTTCACAACAAAGGATCTTCCAGAAAAATTTCAAAACTGAGTGACAAAGGGAACGGAAATAAAGTTTAGATCCATAAACAATATAATAAGTTACGTTAATGCAACGCTTGGGATCCTAAAACTGCTATCATACATTAAATAAAATAGATATGGTGGATGAAAAGCTCATTCCATAAGCCAATAAGACTTCAGACCATAAAAGCACATTCATTTACATGCTGGGTCTGGATCTTTCAACACTTCTCCTTTGCCTGCTAACTATTTCACATTTATGTCCACCAGATGACCAAGTGAGATACATAAAGCAGCTGTCTTACAAATCCTATCGGTCCTCCTACAAAGATGCCTAATCACACCTTTAAAAGTTATTTAGTGTTATTTCTTAGCAATCATGGGATATACATTACAGAGCAGAAACTGAAAATTCAGATATTTATGGTAAATAATAACATAGATATTATGAGACCATATTGGAAACAAACTACTTACCAGAAAAGTGAGAACGACCGCCACAATTAAGACAGGATAAGAACGGTCAGCATGATCGTCATTTTTTATCTTTGTATAGGTTTTTATACAAAATGCAATTGCAGGGCCAGCTATAAGGAATGTGGTCAGGAACAATGATGCAACATCGGGACCAAAGATCAATCTTCCGCCGCATAAAAATCTCTGATAAAAGTCAAAGAATACACAATAAATCTCCATTAATGCAAGTCTAGGAACATTGAAACTTAACAGAATTTTAAATACCCACTTTAATTATAAGAAATTTAAGAAATTCTCTTTACGAGCAAGGTTAAGGACCAGTAAAGTATACAGAAACATAAATGCACCAAACTTGCTTTGCCACCAAGAATTTAGTCTAAAAGAAATTGTGTAACTACATCTGACATTATGTGTACTTGTTACTGAAGAAAGAAGAGAAAGAATACAGCACATAGCAAATTGGATTTTGTTAACGAAGGAGCAAGATCAACTCAACTAGGTATAGCTAATTTATATTGAAATTTGGAGTCTCTTACATGAACAATGAATGGATGGCCAATCTAATCCAAGGCATTATCACACGAAAGAACTTATAAATACTCAATGCTTTCGCTCTATAATGCATTGACCAAACAAATACGTTTTGCACCAAAAAGAGAAAGTAAATAACATGTGAACAAGTAAAATTTCTCATCTCTGATGAGTAAGCTGCTTGGAAGCAAAGTAATGACTGTCACTGACACTACTTTATTGTCATCAAAAACTAAGAAATATAAATAAACAATCTTATTAGCAATCCAAAAACCGAACCCAATAATCTCAAAAGATGTCAAGAATCAGATATACTGGCGGCCACAGAAGTTTTCTTTTCTTTTTTTTATTAGCATATTACAAACAAAATACTGAAAACATAATTTCAACTAAAATGAGTTTGGCTAGTCAATGATCAAAATTTATATTCCAAATGAAAACAGTATGCAACATGAAGAACCAATGACTGAAACAGTTCAAAATTTTAAAGAATCAGCAAACAAAAAAGTAACATAAAACCCATGATTCAATGACACCATACTGATTAAAAAAAAAAATTCAACAAATAACCAATTCAATTAATGATCAAAAGAAAGAGAGAGATAGAGAAGAAACTAACATTGCTTCCCTTCCAAACTTGATAGAGTCTCTTGGGTTTTTCATGATCATGACGCTGCTGCTGCTGCTGCTGATGTTGATGTTGATGTTGATGCTGCTGCTGATGATGATGAAGATGATTCTGAGCCATTTAAGAACAACCCAGATGAGAAAATCCGGAGACCAACCAAACCCAGAAACAGTTCTACACTCTTCTCTCTAAGAATCACATAAACGCCATAATATGACGTAGCAAACCATCGCCAATTCGAAAATATAAATTTCCTTTTCTGGGTTTTTAAACAAAAAAAAAAAAAAAAAACTGAAGAGACACAGAAAAATAGAGAGGGGTTTTGGGATTAAAATAAAAACAAAACAAGCTTCTTCTTCTTCTTATTCTTCTTTCTTTGTTGTTGTTGATGTTGTTGTCGTCCTCGTCTGCCCAGCTAACAAAAAAAATAAAAAAAAATGGAGACGGATGAAACCAAGATAACAAAATTCTCTGTCTCTCTCAACTGGCAAACGATCACTTCGGGGCGGATGTTTCAACTTTCTCGCGGGGTTTTATTTTAATTAATTAAAATTAGCAAGAGTTGAATTGAATGCATGCAAAGCGTGTGTCTCCTGTCCAACGTGCTTCCACAGCACAGCATGTTCTCAACTTTCCATTTTTTTCCATACGCGTTTTTATTTTGTTTTCTGTTTTCACTTTTTATTACTATTTTCCTTTTAAAATCTATCGGAATATAATAGTTATTATAAATCTATATAAGTTTCGGTTTTTATTTACGTATTATAATTTAACGAGATTAATTTTTATAAAATAAAAAAAAAAATAGTAAGCGAGATTCGAACTATAATTAAATAACTAATAACTGTCACGACCTAGGGGAAAAAATTATACACGCATGCTAATAAATGTACATGATGGAACTTAAACCTTTACTATTAAAATGATAGAGACGTGCAATAACTAACCATTTGAGCTATAAGTGGTGGTTTTTAAACAATCGGTTTACCAATCTAGGTTTGTATCAAATTAAAATGTAAAAAATCCAGCCAATTAAAGATTAATAATTTGAGTAGTTGCAGACGTAGTATGATGGTAACCAAACTTTTTTAACGGAGTTTGTGAAATAGTTTTCTTTTAAATTTTAGAAAAACAAAATTATTATATATAAAATCATATATCTTAATCACTATTTATAATAATAACAATATTAAGTTTTTTTTTTTTTTTTTTGCTACTTCAAAATGTTGTTTTAATTCCAAATTCATTAAATAAATTTTCTTCTAGATTTTTAAAATTAGTTTAACAGTTTTTCTTTAAGTATATGAGAAACCTCTTTGATTAACAAGTTGTATCTAAAAATATTTAAATTATAACATAATTTTATATTTTATATTTGTGAACAAAACACATACAAGTACAACTTATTTTTCACTTTATATCTTGCAAAAAATCATCAAAAAAAAAAAAAAGTGGATCATTTATTAAGTTTAAGTCAAGTAGAATTTTTGTGTATTATTACTAGTTTTTGTGTTATTAATAAGATATTTACAGAAATGATAAATATATATATATATATATATATCACCCTAAAAATTATTGTTTATTTTTCTTCTATAATATATATGGAACATATAATGATAAATTAATAGCAACATCCAGGGAGACCTCTCCTGTTAATATTTTGGATCGAACTTATAGCGTTTAATCTCGTCAAGTTTCGGGCTTCCGCTAAACCCTTAACCTAAATAGCATTAGATTTCAATGTGTGTGTGTGTATATATATATATATATATATATATATATATATATATATATATATATATATATATAATTAATGACAAATTAACAGCAAGATGATAGAAAGTAAACCTTTAGAAAAATTGGGACATAATATGGTTAGTTGGAAAATGCCCAATTTTGTATTTTTTCAATGTAACTTGTTGGAATAAAAGAAGTTGGTAGCAAAGAGAAAGAAGCTTTAACTAATTAAAGAGTAAATTGTTGGTTTATATATATATATATATATATATATATATATATATGCTAACAAGTGACACGGACACCGCACTTACGATTAAAGGTTTATCGAGACATGCTAATATTAATTAATATATGTGTGATTCAAATTTAAATATTTACTCTCATAAAAATGACAATATCAATTATCACATAAAATTTACTTATGCGGTTTTACCAGTTATATACTCTCATAAATGGGATACATCTTTTCATATAATAGAGTGGAAAGGAATCTAAGATTTACAGACAGAAATTCATTCAAAAATTGAAATTTCAATGGAGATTTTTTTTTTCTAACAAAATGTATGGGAGAATATGATTTTTGTTCTGAAAATTGTCTGTTTTAAATTGAATATACTATGGGGATCATGTTGTATTATATGAGCAGCTGCCATGTCTTTTTTGGACCATGTCAAACCATGAAAAAACAAAGATGGGTTATTTATTTATTATTTATTTTAATCATAAAAAAAATTCAATAAAAAAATATAGAGAGTTGGCATTTGGCAATATGTCACACAACTCACAACAACTCCAATACAATCCATCAATGCATGGACAATTCATCATTACACATCCATTCCCATTCTTGCAATTACTTGTAAGTCTAATTTCTCCAAAATTTATTCTTTCATTGTTTAACATTAACATCTTTTTTTCTACCGTCCAACATGACTTGGTGGTAAAAATACACTCATTCAGCTTAATGATATCTCAAGTTCGAGTGGAAAAATATCAAAAATGATGAAAACATACTTCTAGCTGTTAAGTTTGATTGGATTATACTAACGACAATGGATGTCATCATCCTCAGCTTTTGAAAAAGTTGATTCTCAATGTAATTATTTATTTATTTTTTGAAAGCTAACACCAATTAGGTCAGCAGTCTACTGAAATCTACAATATCAAACACTATAAGCGTCGGCCCCGAATGACGACTCCCATTCCGAAGATATTTTCCCACACTTTGTGATTTAATGGGCAAAAGTGAGACTTAAAACCCCTATTACAGAAGTGAAGAAACAACTACTTAATCACTTTACCATTAGTGGATGTACGATTCTAAATGTAAATTGACAAAACTCAAGTAGGTTAACGGTAATTTGTTCATTCAAGAATAGATATAAAACTAAGGAAAAAGTAATAAAACCAATGAAATAAGATTATATATATATATATATATATATATATATATAAATGTATATAAGAACAGGGCAATAGCAACCTAGTAAGACATATAACTTGTGAAACTAACATATAACACATCCAACATTACACAAAAGATAGCTTATTTTTGTTGAGTTCAAATGTTTCTATGCTATCTGTATCTCATCATCTTCTCATGTTCCAAAAAACAAAAACAAAAAAATTACATGGTGCTGGTATCCATCTTTTTTTCTTTTTTTTTTTTTCAGTTCCATTCCTCACTTTTCCTATACAATGAGAAAAAGAATGTCCCAATTTGAAGAACAAAAATGTGAACAACAGAAGTTACTTTCAACTGTGCACTTTCTTTATTTAATTTCAGTATCCTTTTTACATCATCACTGGTTTTTCCTTTTTTCACCTCTATCAACAACATGGTTTTTTATACTATAGGCTCTTCGATTCCATCGGTGACTGCCGGATTTTTTTTTTTTTTTTTTTTTACATTTTTGCTCCTCCGATCAATAGATTGTCTGAACCTGTGTAAGAAACAATAAGGCATTCAACGCGTAAGTTGTTAACCAACTAGATATCGTGTACCCAATAGATTAACATGTAAGTAAACTTGTGAACCAATTCTAGTGACTCATTATGTCTATAGCTATACCAATATGTCTCAACCTTGAAGTCTGGGCGCATTTACTAATTAGGAATGAAAATTAAAGGGATCAAATTTTATTGGAAAGGGAATCGGAAAAAGGAACTCAAAATTCCCTAGATGGGAAGGGGAATCAAGCTCCCTTTCCAGGAAATTAATTCCTGATCTGTGTGTTGGGGTTCTCCCTTTCGAGAACCATTTTCTGAATCTACAGCTTTTAATATCATGCACAATGGTACAAACACGGTACTCTTTCCCATTGGATCTATGACACTCAACCATGATGACTTCAACTAAGTTCCAAATAAATCAGCAACCTAACCTTGAGTCATTGAATAATATTACACAGAGTCTAATATGTGCATCTCTGATTGACACATTTTCTATGGATGGATATTTAACGAGTCATAGAATCCTGGTCGTTGTGGAAATGGATTTTATTGAATGCATGATAGTCTTTTGGTAAATCTATGACAAAATGCTACGTTATTCTCTGTTTATCCATAATGGAATACTTCGTGCAAATTTATCATCGTATCTAAATGACATATGCAAGAGACAGGTTTTACCTTTATCTCTGAAGAATCAGTGATGTACTCAGATGGGAACTATTGAGTCCTCTTATCAGTGGAGCACCGCGGTGAAGTTCTTGTTCCTTGATCAGTGGTGGTAGGTGAGACAAATGGATCAAATGGAGCACCATCTCCCCCCTTCTTCTTCTTCAAGTCATCATCAATACCACGATAATCCAAATGCTGTAAAATACTTGGAAGTCGCATTTCACCATCCTTGCCAACCTTCCCCATTTCTATGTCAAATTTGTCTTTTGAACCCATGAACCCTCCGTTGAATTCTGATGTAACTGATCGAATTGAAAAATCATCTTCTGTTGCCCATGCTCGGAAATTGACCATTGAAGGTGGGATCTTGGAGAAGAAGAGTTCTTTAATATTCTTTAGTACTCCCCTCCTGAAGGGGTTTTCCTTCTTATCGTACCGGTACCGAAAATTCTCATAAGTTGTCTGTAGAAAAAACAAAAGCCAGAAAGGACGAAATTTAATCCTAGAATAGATCACCATGGACGTTTGATATGCAGACAGGACACACAAGCAGAGGAAAAAAACAAAATATTACCTATCAAAGTAATTATGTAACTTTAAACAAACCCAAATTTTCATTCATGCACACAAACATAATGAAGAGATAGATAAAGATAGAAAGATGCTTTCAAGCCTAAGAACTAACATGTCTCTGCAGTCTGTATCTAATGACAATTCTATCTTACAGTAATATAAATTCAAGAAGAATTCAGCGCTTTAGAAGATAGGGAGACAAGGAAATTTTTCAGGAAAATAGTAGGATATAGATAGTGAAGAAATAACAACAAAGATGAATATTGAGTAATTCTCTTCCACATAAAAATATAATTTTTTAACCAACTTTGAGACACTAAAAGAGCAAGCTCACCTGGTTGGTGGAAATCAGATAAAAGTGGAAGACCGTAAGCCCACCGACAAACCAGACTGCTATGAAGCAATACACTATGAGGCAAACTGATAGTATATCATTTGACACCATTTGCCAAAAACTGCCCGTTTGGTGGAGAATGTTAACCCAAGAAAACGCAAAGACATATATACACAAGAAGGTTGAGGATGATATAAAGCATATGAAGAATGGATAATTGCGCTGCAACCACGTAAATAAGGGAGGAGGCTGGTTAGTATATTGCAACAAAAAAAATAAAGCAAACCGAAACTCAGAAGATCTAGCAACAGCATAGGCTCTTAAATTTCAAGTTCAATGAAACAGACAATAAGGTAATAAGTGAATATATATATATATATATAAACCTAATAAAGAAAAGAAAAAGAAAAAGTGAATTGATCAAAGCATTGTATGTGATGAGTGAAGCATGAACAACCCGCATATATCTAAAATATCAACACAACTCAATTTAACAAAACGTTGATCCCATCCAATTGGGGTTGGACTCAAAAAATTATGTTACCATATAAGCAGATTAATGCAACTTCTTTTGTAATACACAAGATGGTGTCGATATGAGGGTCTATCTTAATATGCAGATTAATGCAACAACATTTAAAGCATTCTGCATGATTTTTTCAGAAACAAGCTATTGATTATTGAATATATAACAAAAACTGAGATACATACGCATTATAATGTGAATTTTTTTTTAAGATAATGTGATCCAACACCAAAAACTCATTCAATTTCCACAGGATGTATCAGTTGTAAAATACGTTCGATAAAGTTAAAAGTAGTTAGATTAAAACTTACTAATCCTATACATTGTCCCACCCATGGACAGTGATGATCAAATCTCTGGACACAATTGTTGCAGATAGAGCAATGAGAAGCTCTTGGCGGACGATATAGCAAACAAGTGTCACAGAACTTCACTTTAACTGTCTGGCCATTGACTATTACATCTTTTGTTCGGGGTAATTTCACGTTAAGGCTTTTATTGTTAATCCACTCCATCGATGGGGTATTCATATCAAATGATTCATCCATATCAGGCAGGTGAGCATTCCTGGGAATAATTCCGGGATCCCTACCTGATGTCAAGAAGAGAAAAGTAAAATCCTGCACAAACCATCACAAGTAGTCATCAGATCACAGAACCAAGCTCCCATAATATGAAAAACTTTTAAACCTCATTTATTTATACACCTACCAAAATGGTAAGAACCACTCCAGCAATCAACACAGGATAGCTAAAAAGAGGATCGTGCTTTCGGATCATGAAGAGCATCTTAATGCAGAACGTTATCGCGGGACATCCTATCAGAAACGACGTCAAATATAACGACCCTGCATCCGGTCCAAAAACTAATCTCCCTCCGCATAAAAATCTCTGACATAAACAGCAACAAAGCAATCTCCATCAATTCCAACCCACACAATAATAACATCAAATAATGCATTAACACCACCTCTCAATCTATCTCATTCTGAATCCATTCTTACATGGAAAAATACTAATCATATCCAACACATTTTAGACATTCTTATGCAAGATTAAACCCAGGTCCCGTTAACCCTGTGCCCTAACGTTAACAATTCATATCAAAACTTACAAAATTTGTCTTTATTCAAACTATTAACATCAACCCATTTCCCATATCTTAATTTCTGAATTGAATCAACCCCATTGATACAAACAATTACACCCATCAAAATACAAAAGAAAGAGAAAAGGACATTACATTGTTACCCTTCCAAACTTTATAGAGACGTATGGTTTGGGATTGGGGAAGGGAGGCATTTGACAAAGCATCATCAGAGGAAGAGCTATGAACCTGGGCCTGGTTTTTGCTCATTTTTCCTTCCTCTTCTTCTTCTTCTTCTTCTTCTCTTTCTTCAATTTCTTCTTCTTCTTCTGTTTTCATTCATCATAAGAAAGGCAAAAACCACATTGAATATACTTTTCCATTTACAGATTCATAAACATAAACAAACAAAACAAAACAAATATTGAATTTTTTTTCCAATTAAAGCGAATGACAATGAAATCAAACGCTTTAATTTTCAATGTTTCTTGTGGATTTTTGCCTCCTTTCACATTTCCATTATCACATATGCTATAAAAAAGAGAAAAAAAAAAAAAAGGGAAGAAGGGAAAAAAAAAATGGAAATTGAAAATGGCCCTCTTCACTACTTCTCACCAGCTCCATTCTGTACAATACAATTTCTCTAACGATTTTCCAAAAATTTACCGACTTTTTCGCGCGATAAACCTATCAATACAAAAACAAAAACAAAAAACAATTAATTTATTTGGAAAATTGACAAAAGGTACCCTATTAATTATGTTTACTTTTATTTTAACCCAATAATTAGTAGGAATTGTACATCCAATCCTGTTTAAGCGGTGTACGTCTGGAAGTAGATATCAGAGTCGTGGATATATGTTATGTTCTGTCAGACCCTAAAGTTATGTGTGTCAGATTTAAAATAATAATTATTATTAAACATAAATGAATGCTGACTAAATAAAAGTAGATGAATCTAATAATTGATAGTTGAGAAATTAAAATTATTATATTAATATGCATCAAAGAGAAAAAGGTATCAATGTAATTTTCTTTTTCTAATTAGAATATCCTGATTTTAAGTTCATTCGAATCAAAATCGAAAAGGTTATGGAAAAATTATTTAAATTGCTAGTCCAAATGATGTTCATACAGATGGTTCTAATCTATCTTAAGAATTTATACATAAATAAGCAATTTCTTTTTGGAGAATTTACATTTTTGACCTTAAATCACATGAATTATAGACTTAAATGCTCAAAAATTATTTATACTTTTTTTTTTATATATTTTAAAGGCAAACGTGAAATCCATATGTGTATTTTACGTTTGCCTTCAACGTGAAATACTGTAACATAAACCCTAGTTTCGACAAATCCAATATTTTGTATAATCATTCATTCATACATACACTTAAAACTCATCAACTAAATGATATAATGAATGAAATAATACATCCAAAACAAAGAAATGTTGAGTATTCAAATTTTTAGATATTTTACTGGAAAAATTGGGAATATTGAGAACGTTTCAGGATAATTTTTATATTGTTCCACAAAATATAAAAAAATATTGGGAATATTTCGATTAAAGTATCGACATTTACTTTACGAGAAAATTGTGGACACGGATGAAGGAATATATAAAGGAAATTAAACAGGAGGTTTGTTTCTTTTATCATTTTATTTCACAAATTGTGAGATAATTCTTCACATGATCATCTAAGTTACAACCTCAAAATGTTACTAAACCAACAAGCTGTGTGCTATGCTAACTACTATTGCTCAGGCGGATGCATCCGGCAAAAAGATGCAATTCCGGACTCACCCAGCGGATCTATCTCTCATTTCAACTACCACCGATCACCTGCAAGAAAACGAAGGCAATTGAGCGAGTGTGAGAATATGATTTAAGCACACCCGAATGGCGAATGCTCAACCTAATGTAAAAATCATATTTAACATTCAAGCATATAACCAAAAGAAAAGAGCTTCGGTTAATATAATTTAGAAACATAAATCTCGCTAGAACATACAGTCAATTTCCTGAGCAGATGACTAAGGTTGTTCTAAAATATGTCTAATAAAGCAAAGTTGACGTTACCATAATGGCAGGCAATCCTCTCTGGGTTCTTAAAAATGAACCAGTTGAAGCCATCTCCTTCCACTGTCAGTTGATTAAAAAAAAAAACCATAATGATGCGAAAACACTCCAAGAAACTTGGAATCATTGTGGTATTCTATTGAATTTACGGGGTAAGACATTTAGACTGGCCATCTTAATTTGTATGACGTATAAATCTAACCCTTTAGAGACTAGACTCCAATTCTAGATGTACCAACCCTTTATAGAGAGGTGCACGTATTTTTCAACATCTACTAATCACCAAAGTTAAAGACCAATGTTGCACAAAATTTCCAAAAAACAGATGTTCTGAATGAAAATCAGGATCGTAAGCATCATGTGACAACTCTGCGAGCACTGAACCACAACTCAGTCAAAATCCATACCACACCCTCATTGAAACACACACAGAGCATTGACAGTTACAAGTTAGAGAGGTAGAGAACGTGCAAACTATATAATATACCAAATAAATGAAAATGAAATGAACAGTTTGTGTAATCAAAGCTGATATGAGCACCTGCTTGCCACCAGCTCATGCTCGGACATGCATACACAATCACATACACACACGGGGGAGAGAGAGAAAATTTTTTTTTTTTTTTTTTTTAAATCTAACTGAAAAAAACAAAATTAGAACTGAAAAGAGGATAACAAAAGCTCGTTTTAATCTCTTTTAAAATCCCCAAATAGGAAAAAAAAAAAAAATTCTTCCCTGATTGGAAACAAAAACATCTCCCCTTTTGGTGATTACAGGGGTTGAAAACCAGCCATGTTTTGCATGCTACGACTATTACATGGAAACCGTTATTTCTCTAAGGTTTGGCTCTACAGAAAAGTCGACGTTAGCTCTGGCTTACATCATTTGTGAAAATAAATGAAACTAGTCAAACCATTTTCACAGCTACAATAGGTTGGCCACTCATATAGAAGTGTACAAGAGTTCAAGAGCAAATCTCCATGCCTTCCATCAACCCATCCCCTCAGGACTCATGCATTGGACCTCTTTACGAACCTTAAAAAGTAGTACTGTGTGAACTGTGAAGTACCAATGTTGGTTGTGCTATTTAAAAATATATATATTCACAGTATTGAAATTATATAGATCTATGTTACACCCTCTAGACCACTCAACTTTTATAGGTTATTTGAGAAAATCAGATAGAATAGCTATAATCAATGCAATCACTTCATGTACTTGACACAAGACTTCTAATTTGTTTCTCAAAACGTTTGAAAAAAGATCCTAATCTCAGACATACTCCAAACTCTCAATAACTTAAAAAGAATTCAGATGATTTCACAGCAAAAAGAAGACAAGAAACCTTCAGCTTAGGATGAGTGAGGAACTCTAAAAGCAAGATGGAGAAACGTAACCTTTTTCTAAACCCATGCATTAGCAGGGGCCATTGCTGACCGAAATAAACTGCTGATTAAACCTTAATAAAAATAACTTCTGCACGTTGATGACCCACATAGGCAGTTCTTTTTTCTTTCTGCTTTGTCAGGCAGTCCATAATCATACGTCAACTCTGTCATAGGAGGAATGTGCTTTATGGCATGAAACGCGATATGAAGATCATAGTTCTTGTCACTCTCACGCAAAACTGGCTGCCAAAATACATTGGGAGAGCAACTGTGGTTCATAAAACGAGCTACATTCCCAACAGCTTTAGCATTTATAATTAAGGGAAATGGGATCTTTGAAGCTTCATTGGAATCAATAGGCAGTGATTCTGCTGGTTGACAAGTGCGGGTAGCATCAAAAACATAATCATTCTTACTTTCACCTCTAAGTTTCTCTATCTTAAACATATCAATGACCTCCCCTGCATATTCACATATAAAAGTCCCAGCTCGAATAGGATCCCAGGACCTAAGACCCCAACCTTTATCCTTAGTTTTAAACACCTCCAAACTGAACTCTCAGACCACCTTGAGACAATCGATTCCGGCAATTAGAAGGGCACAAACAAGAAAATCCGCACTCATGCGTCAAGGAGTTCAGTTTAACAAGAACACCATTTACAGTATATGGAAGATAGCCTGCATTTTTTTTAATGCAAGAGCAGTTGGAATTACCGGGATGACATCCACTGCGGCAAGTACAGCCAACAGAAGGTTCTCCTGAATTTTCTGTTTTTGAATACTTGAGACTAGGAAAATATGTAAAATGTTCAGGCCCTTTCTCGTCATCAACATCGTTTACAAGAGAAACAGGAATATTTTCTGCTCCTGAAGTAAGATCAGACAATATAACTCCAGTTCTAGAAGTAATACCATCCTTCCATTGCTGAATTAATCTCCATGTCATGAATGCTTCACGCTGACCAGGTAACCTAACCAATTTATACTTATACACATTGACACCTGATTTTCCTTTCTCCAACCATGACTCCTGGATTTTATAAAGACCATCATAGACATATATCTTCCCACTTGGAGTTGATACATCTTTCACACCCCGAATCACTCGTACCTCATTGGCCCTATGAGCGCTTTTATCAAGAGCAAGATTACCCCTTTCAAGCTTCTGATCCGTTACATCCTTATCTTTCCTATAAATATTCCCACCTTGTCCACTGTAAATCAACACGTCTGCATCCTCTATATTATCCTCATATCCTCCAGATGAAACAATGCTGACTGCTAGAGGCTCTTCTTCTTGACTGATTTTCAGACCCATGTAATCGATCCCTGCCATAGACTGGGAATGCAATCCAACCAAGCACATCTCGATCCTGAAAAAGAAAATATCCCCAACTTCAACACCAGGTATAAGGCCGATTCTCTTCTTTGCATTGGTCCGGATCCCTTTATTCATCAAGATTGCGCCTGCTTTCAAGTCAGGTCGTCTGGTAACCGCTGCTGTAGCTTCTTTTGAATCTTCAAGCTGTGATATTTTTCTTCGGAACAAATCAAATATCAGTAGTATGTATGCCACCGACTCCTTGTCACCATCAGTTTTTCGCAACTCATTAAACTCCATGACATCAAATGACGAGAGAATGTTATTAAGTATTACATCCATGTCAACATCAACTGGGGTAAAATTGGTATCCCTGCTGCTCTTTGTCCTCCTTTGGGACTTATTCTTCGACCTCCCACTCCAACTGGGACCCTCCACATCAGAAATGTGGATACTAAAACCACTCAAATACTGGGAATCAGTGTCTCCATTCACTTGAACTGGGGTCGCCCCTGCAGTCGAAGGAGGGGGTGACCTAACCGAATTCAACGGAACAGCATCCGAAATGGGGTTGTTGTACCCAAAAGACACGTTTTGATTAGGGGAACCAAATATGGTTTGTGGATTATGGTTCCTCTGAGACTCCAACGAACTGAAAAATGGATAAAACGGGGCAACCCCGGAAGGGAAAGGGCCAGTGGGGGGCACACAAATAAAGGGGGCACCAGCTGGTGGAGTTGGAAGCGAAGACATATCAGACTGTGATGGAAAAACAGGAAGAAGACTGCGCAATGGCGTCACATCCCAAACCCGAGACTTATCAATCGACCCAGAAGCAGAAGCTGAGTCTTGCCCTATTGTTTGATCCATTAAAAACACTACCAGGAAACACAGGAAAACACCCCCACCAAATATCACAAACAACAAAAAGTCCCACCTTATATATCAATTCCTATACTTGTCTCAACACAAGAACAGCATACAATCTAACCAAAGCTGATAAAATATATGGCTAAATTGATGAATCACTAAAACATGTAAAAACTGTATACAAAGTTAACAAGATGGAGTGAACATTTTCACTTACAGAATTCAACCCATCATCGTTTTTCCTCCAGTTTCTCTCAGTAGTGGCGTCCAAAGACAGAGAGACCGAAATTGACAAGCAGTGAAAATGAAAGATTAATATGTTTCGAGAGTTTGGTTCTGCAGATCAAAGACAAAACAAAAAAAAAGGGGGGGGTTTTTTTTTTGATACAAAACACAATCTTGTTATGTCATGTTCGAAAAGACTGAAATTAGCTGTTTGTTTCCATATGTACAGTATGGAGAGAAGAGAGAGAGTCTTCTGTGCAACGGATACCACGCGCTATCAGTACCCGGTACTACTTACTACTAATGGGCGGCATCAGTAGACTCATTAACTTTTCTCATAAATTATTGAACAATATGAAATAATGCAAAGGGTGGCGAGGCCACGACTTAGGAGTTAATTTTCGAAGGGCATTTATCGTGGTTAATCTCGTCAAATTCTGAACAATCTCCTAGGAGTTAATTTCTGAACAGCCTCCTGATTGGTGTCAAGTTAGAAAACAAAAGAGTCTACATGTGTTATGCATGGAGATAAACGTGCAGTCTCTATACGATGATACGATTACCACGTAGTTCCCGCTGTTGGAATTGATTTTCAAGTCGTATTGGTAGTGATTGATCTCGTCAAGTCTCGACAGATTCATAACTCGACTGGTGTCAGTTTCAAAAATTAATAATAATAATAATAAGAGAGAGTCTACCTTTATCATGCATGGAGATAAATATGTTTCATCGATGCATGGTATGATCGCAACGAAAAATATACGGTGCATCTTTTTTCCTTTATTGCTATCGATCATATTCTATGTATATAATCAGTAATTTATTAAAAGCATCTCTAGTTGCAATGAGAAAGTCTACCGTGCATCCCTAATTGCGATCGAATTTATGGCGCACCCCTAGTTATTGCGATCGAATTTATGGTGTAACCCTAGTTGCGATCGAATTTACGGTGCATTTCCTTGTGCACAATATTTTTTTTCCCTTTACTAAGATTATATTATATGCATGTAATTAATGTATATTAAGGGAACACATGTTAAATGTAATCTCAACCATTAAAAACGATCTAGTTGGTTGAATGCCTATACAATAATTTGTGATTAAAAAAAAGAAAACCCGATAACTCTTAATTGAATTGGTTGTATACATTTATATGCCTCTTCTTTCATACGTATGGAGGGCGTTCAAGTCATTATTTACTTATAAATAGCAAATGTGAGGAGACCTCTCCCTTATTAAAGACAGTTTGCGGTAGAATAGTAAGGCAGGTTTTGGGTAAAAAAAATATGATAAAATAAACAACAAATTGTATTTTATTTTAATTTAATTTTTTTAAAAGGGATCAAAATGATAATTTTTCTTTTTTATTTTATTTTATACCCAAGATGTCTTTCCTTTGGTTATACATTTCTATTTGGAAATAATGAAGGGTAAATTGCAATTTAGTATCTGAAGTTTTACATAAAGATACAACTAATATTAATTTTGTGTTAATGACATAAAAATACCTTTAATTGTATTAATCACGTTAAAAATAATGGTGGGTCGCATTGACATTGTAAAATGATCATATTACCTCAATTTAATTCTTTTATCAAATATTATAATATTATTATCTAAATACTAATTATAGAAAAAATTTTAAAAAAGAAACAACTCCATCTTATCCTTCAAAATAAATCTCCTCCATCCAAACAAATATATTCTCCATTTGAAAAAAAAATCTCCTCCATTAATAGAGCAAATCCGACTTAGATCTTCCCATTAATAGTGGATATCCGACTTGGATCTCCTCTATTAATAGAGAATATCCAAGTCGATATAATCTTCTTCTCATTTTCATATATCTTACTTTTTTATTTTTTTTTATTTTTGAGTGATATGTCAAATTTTATTGGATACAACAAAATGTTTAACTTATTTATTCACTCTTTGCATTCGAAGACCATTTTCCATCGTTAATTTAACGGTGGTCAACTCGGTCAAAAGTATTTTTATTTTATTATAGAAAGAGTCAATTGTACAAATCCCTTTTAAGTTTAGTCAGAATTGCATGCATATTCAACTCATCATTTAATTACATAAATATCCAGGTTGATTAATTATTGAATTACGGAACTATATTAGGATAAAAATGTCTTTTTGTACAGTAATATAATTAAAATAATAGAAAATTAGAAAACAACTTCAAACATTTAAATATCCGAAAACTCAACTTAAAAATACTATGAAAAGTACCCAAACATGTCTACTCGTGTCCTCCAATGACGACATATGCGGAGGAGACTGAGCAAATCTCCAATGGAGGGTTTTATTTATTTATTTAATTTTTGCTGTTTTTAAAACTAAAAAAAAATTGAGTGATTTTTAGCATTTAGAAAAATATTTAGGGGGAAGTTTTTAATTTCTAAATTCCATGTCCGATCAGCCATAGATTATAAATGAGGGTATGTTTGACTTTTCATTCAATAATGTTAGTCAATGCTGATCAAAGAAACGTTTGTGTAATTAAAAAAAAAAGTTGAACATGCATACAACTTTTGTCTAAACTCAGGTACAATTAACCCTTATATAGGGATGGTGCAGATTTCGGTTCTGAACCAGAATCGGAAGAATAGGTTTCAGTTTCGGTTCAGAATCAGGAACCAAACCGAGACCAGCCGGTACTGGTTTCGGTTCTTACAATTTAGGAATCGGAATCGTTCCGTTAATTCTAGTTCGGTTCCGATTCTAGTTCCTTTGATTTTAAAAAAAAAATTCCAATATAAATTTTTTAAAAAAAAATTAAATCGGAGCCGGCATAGAACTGTTGGTTCTGGAACCGGAACCGACGGTTCTAAAATCGTGGCCATGACTACCCTTATAGCAAAACTAGTATTTTTTGTGTCTTTATACAAAATCTTAGAGTACCCAGCTGCAATTTTTCCAATAATTTATTGAATTCTTATTGGCATTTTGGACAGCATTATTAAAGTAGCATTTTGAGCTATATTTTCAGCTATTCCACCCATTGAGGAGTACCCTATGAGGAGAAATTCTTCAATACACTATGCAACCCAATTATTATATCATGTAGCATACATCTCTCGTGTGATTGATTATTCGTTTAATATAATATACTTTATGTGGGTTGAGTGTATATGTCAAAAGTAATATTAGACATCTCATCTTAAATCTCAATACACATGACAGTTGAGGTGTTAATCAATTAATATATTTACAATTAATATTGATTTATTTTATTTATCATATAAATCTATTTATTAATTAATACCTTGACTGTTATGTGTGTTGAGATTTGAAATGGAATGCCTAACATTACTCGTATACGGAACGAACGCCGCTAAAACATTTCTTCCTTGTGAGACCTCAAGGCCTTGATTGAAGGTTTGGGTCGAACCAAAAGTTTATATTCATCAAGTTGGGTCAACCAAAAAACCCAAAGTTTTCAATGTGGCCCAATCACATAAAAATTGAATTTATTATTATTTGTTTTTTATGTCAAATCCAATTTGTTGACATCAACATCAATTGATGTAGTAAAAAATTAAAAGATTTATAGCATAATTTACATGGTATTAATACACCTTTTTGGCTTTTTCCCACTTCCTATAAAACTAAGCCTAAAAATTAGGTCGGCCGTGGGTGTGATAACCAATCAATTTCAACCTTGAATGAGTAGCCTCATCTGATATGGTGCGGTGGTAATGGTACTCATTCAGTTTGATAGATTTAAATCGTTATTATTATATTTTTTTATTTTTAAAATATTTTAATAATATATATTAAATATTTATATAAATTTAATTTTTTTAAAAAGTATATATATATAAAGCATATGATAAATTTATCTCATGCTTCCAGACGGGATTCAATAATCCCACCTGGACTGCACTTTGTGTATGAGATTGGAGGGATTGGAGAAATCCAATCCCATACACAAAATAAATATAGGATTAGACTGAAAATAGTCCAATCCTGTATAACAAACATACCATAAGATGATAAAAACTCCCCTAGATCATTAATGACCCCAAGTAATAATAAGGGCAAAAAATTATGCGTTTTAAGTGTTTTTTTTTTGTTTTTTTTTTAAGATCTAGATTGACAAGAACTCTAGGTCGATAAACTGTAAATATAATTAAACCTTAAAATGAGGCATTTTTAATGAATAGTAATTAAAAAAAGTTGAATATGCATACAACTTTGCCTAAACTCAGGTATAATTAACCTTTACAGCAAAACTAGTATTTTTTGTATCTTTATACAAAACCTTAGAGTATCCGGTTGCAATTTTCCCAATAATTAATTGGATTCATATAGGCATATTGGGCGCCGCTATTGGAGTAGCATTTTGAGCTATATTTTCAGCTACTCCACCTATTAATCGAATTTATGCCCAATGTTTTTTTTTAAAAAAAAAATAAAAAAATCGGTCCAAGAAACCCAAAGAGCAACCTTTTGAGGAGAAATTGTTTCAATACACAACGCAACCCAATTATTGTATCATGTAGCATATATCTCTTATGTGATTGGTTATTCGTTTAATATAATATACTCGATTGTCATGTGTGCTGGAATTGAAGTATTGAGATTTGAAATGGAATGTCTAACATTACTCATATACCGAACGCGGCTAAAACATTTGTTCCTTGTGAGACCTCAAGGCCTTGATTGAAGGTTTGGGTCGAACCAAGGTTTATATTCATCAAGTTGGGTCAACCAAAAAGCCCAAAGCTTTCAATGTGGTCCAATGACATAAAAATTGAATTTATTATTATTATTTTATGTCAAATCCAATTTGCTGACATCAACATCAATCATTTGATGTAGTTAAAAAATTCAAAGATTTATAGCATAACTTACATGTTATGGGTATTTAATACACCTTTTTGGCTTCTTCCCCACTTTCAAAGCCTAAAAATTAGGTGGGCTCGGGCGTGATAAACAATCAATTTCAGGTCTAAATGGATGCCACCGTCTAATATGATTTGTTGATAATAATACTCATTCAATTTAAAAGGTTTGAGTCGTTACTACTGTATTTTATACATAAAATTGTATGATGTCAATTTTTATTTTTAAATTAAAATATTTAAATTTAAAAATTACTTTTTAAATAAAATGAATATTTAAATATAAATAATTTTATTTTTTATTAATATTAAAAATATTATATTAAATATTAATTTTTTAAAATATATATATAAAGTATGGGATAAATTTGTCTCATGCTTCCAGGCGAGACTCAATAGTCCCGCCTGGGCTGCACTAAATTTATGTATGGGATTGGAGAAATCAAATCTCATGTACAAAATAAATATAGGATTAGACTGAAAATAGTCTAGTCCAGTTCAATCTTGTACAACAAACAGGCCATAAGATGATAAAAACTCTCCTAGATCATTAATGACCCCAAGTAATAATAAGGACAAAAAATCTAGATTAACAAGAACTCTAGGTGGATAAACTGTAAATATAATTAAACCTCAAAACGAGGCATTTTTAATGAATAGTAAATCTATAAAAGAAAAAAAAAAGAACTTAAACGTACTCGAAGGATTTAATGGATATTTTTAGATATATTACTCAAAAGAATCGACACAAGACGTTACAATTATCGTAACAACTAAGTTAGTAGAAATCAGGCTATATGGATATGATATGATCTTCATATGATGTGAGAGGGATATGGGGTCAAGTAACTTGGAGTGGAGAGGAGGTATTGGAAAACAAAAACAGCACTACAAGTTATAAAATAGGAATATGAATATTTTTGGAATATTTTGATATCTACTCATGCACCTTTTGTGATGAATTTTGGAATTATACAATGCTTGCACTCAAATTCATCTACTTTTTCTTTTCTTTCTATTTTTGAATTTTTTTTTTAACGTTTCTTTTAAGGTCGGGAAGAAATTGGTGGAATTATAAAATATAAAATGTTCCCTTTTATAACACAATTATTTGGAGAAAATCTTAGTTGGATGCCCTGTATGTGTGCTCAAAACTAGAGATGGTTCCGATTCGGTTCGAACCGAACCGATAGTTTTGAATCGGAATCTAAGGTTCCGGTTCAAAACCGGTTCTGGAACCGGTAACCGGAACCGGGACACCCGGTCCGGATTTCGATTTTTTATTTTTTGGAACCGGAACCGACGGTTTCACCGGTTCCGGTTTTGGTTCCAGTTCCATTTTTAAAAAAAAAATTGAAAAAAAAAATTTGTTTCTTAAAAGTAAAAAAAAAAAAAAGGAACCATCGGTTCCGGTTCCAGTTCCAGTTCTGGAACAGGCGGTTCCACACCGATTGAAGAACCGAACCAGCGGAGAATCGCCGGTTCAAAACCGAAACAGGAACCGAGACCCCTACGGTTCCGGTTCCGGTGCCAATTAGGCCAAAAATGGAGCCGGTTCGGTTCCGGAACCTTGGCCATGACTACTCGAAGCATGTCATGTGATAAAAATATAATATGTAATTGGTGAAAAAGTAGTGAACTTATTTCGTATGTCATGACTTGATTTTATATAAAAAATCAAAATGAAATTGAAGAATGTTTGAAGGGATTTTTTTTTTTTTTTTTATCATTTTTGTGTGTGTAAAATACCAATTTCTAGAACTAATAAAATCATTCTTACTTTCCTATTTCTTTTCATTTTTCTGGTTGTGATCTATTTAACAACATTATAAACAGAATCTTATACTATACTATTTACATTTTCCATTGGAATATGAAGTTTATAATCAAAATTTGGAAAAAAAGAAAGTAGATGTATCAAGTTTCAAACTTAGATCAACTTCGCATGCGCCCTCTTAACCCAAGTGGTGTACATCCACCGCGGGATTTATGTTTAATTATATGTAATTACCAATCACGTTTGTAATACTTGATTTTGGCAAGTCTCCCCTCTTAACTAAATGGTGTACATCTCTCCTTCCATGTTTGTGGTAGTGGGTTCATATTCAAATATACGTAATTACCGTCAGACATGTAATACTTGATCTTGATAGGTCTACCCTCTTAATTAAGTGATATACATCTCTCCTTCCACGTTTGTGATAGTGTGTTCATGTCTTACCGTGTATATTTACTAGTCACGTATATATATATATATATGACGTTTTTATTGATTAGGAATCCTAACAAAAAAAAAAAAATTTAATTATTGATTTATTATTATAATGGACCGTACGTACAAATCACTTTTGTTATTCTCTTTTTTTTTTTAACGGAGCTTAATTTTCTTTACTTTTTATCGACATGCTTGATTTTAGTAGGTCCTAAGTCTAATATTGTGATGACGGTAGACTTTTGATGACTATTGAAAATGATATACACTTGATCCTGATAGATAAAATAAAAAATTATAACCACTTGATTTTTGTTTTTTAAGGTGTTATAATTACAATATCAACAACTGTTGGGACCTGTCGAAATTAATTACTAAACGCACGGTCCGAATATCTATTCCTATAACGGGATAATACTATTTCCACAATAAGGGGAGAAAACTACCCACACATGCACATGGTGGGAATTGAACCCCTCACTATTGAGGTGGGAGGGAGGTGCAGTAACCACTTTATTACAAGTGAATGTACATAACCACTTGATCTTGAGAGCTACTGACAGACCTAATATTACGATTAAAAATTTGACTAAATTTATTTTTAGATTTATAGATTCATAATATAATTTTTGTTTATGTTTTGTAAAATAAAATTATATGGTGAGAATAAAATTTAATTTTAAAAATTAAACAACATTATCCAAACTCTATAACTTATCTACTGACAACGCATTCGAACTAACCGTGGTCCCTACTCGCACATCAATGATATCATAGAAAATATCGAATAGCGCGTGCGTCCAAGCGCTGCCGTGGAACAGTGACGTCAGCGAAATAGTCGGAGTTGATGACGGCGCGGGGTCCACAAGCAGTAATCTTCTGAAGAAAAAATGAAAAATGATAATTGTTCCTTGTAATCCACTGCCAAGATCAATCATCTGTTTACGTGAATGCGACGCATAAACACACACTATTTATATGAACGCGCCACCTCCCAAAGCTAGTCAACACCACCCTTCACTTCCCACCACCACTACCACACCCCTCCAACTCTGCATCTGAAACTTCATTCATTGTCTGGTAATGGTCTCTTATTATTAATTTGTCATCTTATTTGGAGTTTTGTAATGTCAAATTTATATTAATTGCACTCAAATGTTTTTTTTCTTTTGGGTTTGTTTCTTTTAAATTCTTGTTAATTCCATCTGGGGTTGTTCCCATGTTTGTAATTTTCAACTGGGTTTGCTTTGTTTTGTTTTGTTGAATTTTATTTGACCATCTGGACTGAAAAATCAAAATTTTAACAGTTACTTGGATGATCATGCTGTTATGTTATAGCTAATGATTTTACAATTCTGACCTTCATTTTTTGCTCTTGGTTTCCTGTGGATGAATAATTGAATATGCTTTCCATTTTGAGTTTTGAAATGCTGATGATAATAATAATAAGTAGTGTAGTTTCTATATTTAGTTAGCTTTTTCATCAATGCAGACCTTAGTGCTCTATCCTTTATTTTGATTTCGCTTTGAGTAATCCAAATATAACTGAATTAGCGTGTTGATAATGCTTTTGTTAGGCTATATATAAGGGGGGAGGAATTGGATTTGGTGAGTGAGCAATAATGGCTTGTTGCAAGGTGCCTTGCAGTGTTCTGTTTTTCTACTTCATCGTCGGAACTTGTTCTGTCTACCAATGTTTTGCTATTGGAGTCGATGCAAACCAGACAGCTCAGCTGTTTGTGAATGCTTCTCAAGGACGGCACATACCTGACACGCTATTTGGAATATTCTTTGAGGTTAGTGTATTTGTTGACTTGCACTTGTTTGATTTCTTTCAATTCAGCTGGTTTATCTGGAATTTATAACGTGGTTTTGCCAATTTCGCAGTTTCTCATGCTAACCTGATTGTTATTTAAGTTCTATCTCTTTTATCCCTATAATGTTTCTGCAACACACCTGCACATTTAGATGCGTCTAGGCATGTATATCCACATGCATGTATGGATATTTATCAGGGAATTCAGTGGCCTCCTTTGAATAGATCATATCTTGACTGGGTAGACGGACTATGTACCCCATTATTGAAGGTTTTATCTTATCACTTGGCAAAATATATGTCATAGATAGACTCTAACCATTCTAAGTCGACTTTTCTTCTTGATTTCTCATTAAATGTGTTCTTAGTTAGAGAGTTAGCATTATCTGAATTTTTGTCTTTTCTGCAGGAGATCAACCATGCTGGGGCTGGTGGACTCTGGGCAGAGCTTGTGAGCAACAGAGGTATCTATCAATTATTGAAATTCACAAAAACAAATAAACTCTCTGTTTTCGGTTATGATGTATGGCTATTTGTAACAAGATTGACTATTCCGTAAGCATAAGAGAAAGATGGATGAGGGAGTGATGGAGTGGTCTGCATTTTAATATTAATATGTAGTTCCTATAATCTTGAAACAATAAAAGCAATATTAGAGATATGCTAGTGACCAAAAAGTATGTTTATAGGTCCGCCCAAGTGTGAGCGAGATGCTTCAGATCTGTCTTTTCTTCCACTATGACATCTTTTGTGAATAATAATGCCTTGATATTCAGTGAGTTGTGTGTAAAGTTCAAGAACCCACTTTGCATAATAACAGTGTCCGTAAAACTGATCTCTGATTTTGATGCATGTTTGTATACGTAAGCTCATATCCCCTCTATGTGAGTGGTTGATCGTTTTAACCCATCCACACTTAGGTTAAACTGAAAGTATTAGTGGTCTCGTTATGCAATTACACCAATAATTTTGAGAAATCATTCAATCTTTTGGTAGAACACCAGATATGTAGTCCTTTTACTCTTGATCAGAATTTCCAATTTGGTGCATACCAGCATTATGATTGTAGACAGTTCACATCTTTTCCCATTTCTCTATCTGCCTACTATACAAGTTATTTGGTCCTCGATACTCGAAAGATCATTTTCTTTTATCTTCATTGTGTTTCTTGTAATGCAAAAATGTTGGGGAAGGTCATTGACAATTGGATTCGAGGAAACTAAATCAAATTTTGTAGTGTTGATAAGGCATTCATATTACTTTGGAGTTAAAATGTTAACCATGCTCAAGCCATTTATTATTTGTCAAAATTCTTCTTTTTATATTTATCTTGATACTTTTAATCCAAGGATTCTCATGAGGGTCTTGTTCTAGGTTTTGAAGCTGGGGGCCCAAACACTCCCTCTGATATTGGTCCTTGGTCTATCATCGGGAATGAGTCATCTGTATTTGTATCAACAGACCGCTCATCGTGCTTTGAACGTAACAAAGTTGCACTTCGAATGGAGGTGCTTTGTGACAGCCAAGGCAGTGACATTTGTCCCATGGGGGGAGTTGGTGTCTATAACCCGGGATTCTGGGGCATGGTGAGAAACAGTTGACACCTGTTATATGAGAATACTATTTTCTTATCCTCTTTTCCAAATATTCCATGTAATTGGATTGGATTTTTTCTCCTGCTCGTTCTAAGTTAATAACATGCTTTTATATTCTATATCAGTTCTGAGAGTTCTCATTATGTCGGAAACAAAATTGTTCCATTTGTTGTTAACTCCTGCAAGGTTATTCTTTTATATTAGTATTTCTGACTTTTCGCTATTTCTTTTAATACGTTTTTTTTCATCAGAATATCAACAAGGGGAAGACCTACAAAGTGGTTTTTTATGTTCGCTCATCAGGACCAATTGATCTAACTGTATCACTGACAAGCTCAAATGGATTGCAAACACTGGCTACTGCTCAAGTTATGTAAGTGCCATCAACTTTTTCTTTCTCCAATTCGTCGATATATGCCATAAATGGATTTAGTCAGCCAAAAATTTTCTTTTTTGTGCGTTACAGTATATTTTAGTTTCCTTTGCAGGGCTTCAGCTTCTGATTTTTCAAACTGGACAAAAGTGGAAACTTTATTGGAAGCCAAAGGATCAAGTCCTAATGCAAGACTTCAACTGACAACTTCTAAAAAAGGGGTGATATGGTTTGATCAAGTTTCAGCTATGCCCTTAGACACATACAAGGTACTATTATACGTTTTGTTTCCCTTGATTTATTTGTCTCACATAATATTCTTTACACTAGAAATCATGTCATAGTTATATGGAGGTACAACTGGATATGTTTGCATGTGATCATTATGGCACTGGTGTGCTTGTCAACATGGAAGGCTTTATGCTTTTCTTTGAGTTAGATCTAAGGACGGTGGCTTCTAAATTCTTTTTTATATTAGTTTGTTTACTATTTACTATGTGTTTTAAAGATGGTGAAAGGAAGCCTGTTAGCTTCAGAGTTTATGATTGGGGGTTGTGTGTTGCCTTGAAGGGTACTAGGTCAATCCAGATTGCTCGTCTATCCTGTGAGGGGCTTATGTCTATTACAAACAAAATGAGCTATTTTCCCCCCATTTCTCTCCATATTGTATTGTCCATTGGCTTTTATCAAGAGAACCAGTTTTTGTTCTGTGTGATGTTTCATGAGATAATTTTTCAAACTATTCTGTGGTTTATAACTTATGTTGATGAATGCTGGAGTGGTTTATTTTAGTTTTAGATGATATTTTTATATAAAGATTCCCTTGACTTTATAAATAGGGTTAATCTGCTAAAAGAATTTAGTGTTGACATGTTCTTATTAATATCAAATGTTCAATTTTCTAATTCTTCTCTCGCTCTCTCTCTCTTTAATCTTTGTTGATAATGATTTTCTATTTCTTACAGCATCTTTTCCATAGTAGAGACTTCATAGATTGATCTTGAACATCTTGAAAGAATTTTTGGGGAAGAAAAGTGTAGAATTACAAAAAAGTTAAACTTTTTTTCTGGGACATCTTGAGAGAATTTAAGTTCCCAGAAAATAATATTGGTGATAATATGTGACATTCAATGGCCTGGTTAGGATTTTTCTCTCATTTCTTTTTTTAAATCTTATTTTACTGTTTCTCAAAGAGAAAAAAGATAGATTACCTTATTCAGGACTTTATGGTGATACAATACACCAAAAACAATTGAATATTAGAAAGAAGCAAACAATTCTATGAAGAATGTCTGACAAACTCTGCACTCACTAACCAATATCTGTACTTTTTATTTTTATTTAGTTTTGTTGTTTTAGTGGACTACTTGTTCACTGTTGTACATATTTTATTCTTTCTTGAATAAGTTTTCTGTTTCCTATATAAAATTTTTTACTTGGTTCTTACATTCCATAAATATCTTAGTCTTTCTGCATCTTTATCTTGGCACAGGGACATGGTTTCCGAAATGAGCTTTTTGAAATGATTGCAGATATTAAACCTCGTTTCCTCAGATTTCCAGGTATACATGAATTTATTGATGTTGACTGTCTCAGTTCAGGTGGTAAAGTTTCATATAAAAATTATCATCTTGGAAAAGTTTTGTCTGCCCTTTCAAAGGTTTTTGGGTATGACATTTGTGATGCTGAGTTGCAGAGGTTAATAGTTGTACTTTTGGTAACTTGGCTTCATCACCAGCTTATATGAAGTATTATGGTCAATATGTTGTATATTATCTACAGCTGCGGTCTTAGTCTAAACCATTTACAAGATCTGCTACATAATTTAGATACTTATTCTAGATTCTTGCATGAAGTACATCAATCCCCCTATTTTTTGTTTGGGCCTAATCATGGTGAAATGTGATGAATTTGCTATGCTGTATTTTATTTGCCGTTTTCTCTATATTTCCAGTGTCGTAAAACCTGGGTCATTCGCTGAGTGTCTGAACCTGGCTGAGGAGAATCATGAAGCAATGTAATAGATTGCTAAACTAAACTTTAAAACCAAAAGATAAAGTATGTAAATAAGTCTACAGTTAATTTAAGAATATTTTTGGACATATGATTGAAGTCTGACTGAATGTACGGCTTTTTTGTCTGTACTTATCTTAATTGCACAAGTTTCTTCCCTAACTTCTCATAATGCTTCATTTTCCAATTATATTGCATCAGGTGGCTGTTTTGTCGAAGGTGAACGGTTAAGAAATGCATTTCGCTGGAAAGCATCCATTGGACCCTGGGAGGAGAGACCTGGGCATTTTGGTGATGTTTGGATGTACTGGACAGATGACGGACTTGGCTATTTTGAGTTTCTTCAAGTAGGTATCTCGTCCTATTCTGTAGTTGCATTTTTCTTTGTGGCTTATGATAAATTTACTGGTTTATGCAGCTAGCAGAAGACCTTGGGACATTGCCAATATGGGTGTTTAACAATGGTACTCATATTTCTACACTACCTTTTTCCCCCTTTGGTTGCCTTGTGTGGTTAATTTACATTTTGGTTTCATAAATTTTACAGGTATCAGCCATACTGATGAAGTTGATACTTCCCGAATCTTACCTTTTGTGCAAGTATGTCTTTTCAGTTTCTTGCTTCATGTTTGCATGGCCATTGGTTAAAAGCAGCATCTTTTACTTTGAAATACTACAAAACACATAGCAGATCTGGTACCATGTAGTGTGATAACTGTTGTGAATGAATAATAATAAAAAGGTAATTCGAAGTTTTGTTTGGTGGACTTGGCTTTTATTAATGATTAGAAAATGAACCTAATTTGTAAAAGGCAAGGGTCCTCTATTTTCTGATGCGGAGACGCAGACCGAATGGTTGACATCTCTTCAAGGTGTGGGTTGGTGTAGGCATGTAGTTATAGTATAGGTAGGCAACTGCGGGTGGGATTCAAAGGTTATAATGTCATTGATTGGGTCCATTAGTCATATCCTTAACTTTAGAGAGCCTTTCAGGTTCTCATTATATACTATATACATTGCAAAAAAATCCTATGTTATTTTAATTGGAAAAGAGATGTATAAGATGAGGGGAAAATTGACAACTTGGATCTTATAAAACTAAGAATCTTCATTTGTTTAATCTTTTCAACATTTTAAGCGCTGCAACGCTTAGGGCTTGAGTTTGTGATGCAGAACCATAAATTACTGAGTCGTAAGTCCTAGAGTCTACACCTACGCCTACATAAGTGCATAGGCCTCTGAAATGATTCCATATCTTTGACTTTCTATTTTTTACGTTTTACTTGCATGTGATTTTCTACTGTTTAGTTCAGATCATGGAAATCTGTGAGTAGATATGCTTCAGTTGAGTCTTTTTTCTCCTTCTATATCACTTAATTAATTAGAACTAAATGTTATAGTAAGATTAGTAATTGATTCTAAAGCACCTTTCATGCTTTAGCAGTTGTCTCAAATCTTTTCCAGCAAAATTTAGCATTATACATTGCGTCAAAGGTGGTAGTCATTATTACTTATTAGGTTACAAGGGATTCTAAAATAATTTTCATTCTTGTTGCAGGAAGCTCTTGATGGTATTGAGTTTGCTAGAGGTGATCCTAACTCTACTTGGGGTTCTGTACGAGCTGCAATGGGGCATCCTGAACCCTTTGACTTAAGATATGTTGCTATTGGGAATGAAGATTGCGGGAAAAAGAATTACCAAGGTTTACATACTACTGTAATTCATTTCTTTTATTTTCTTCTATTTATTTATCTTTCTATCTGTGTGGTGTATAATCGAAAAGAGAAACAAGGAAAGGAAGAGAGAAAAGAGAAAAGAGGGTAGGAGAGGAGTTAGGAGAGAAAAATGTTACACTGCTTTCTAGATTCCAAAAAGAGATCTGAGAGACTCACTTTTGTGTTTATTCTATATGACCAGGAAACTACATCAAGTTCTATGATGCTATAAAACATGCCTATCCGGACATCGGAATAATCTCAAACTGTGATGGATCTTCTACTCCGTTGAACCATCCAGCTGATTTCTATGATTTTCATGTAAATTTCTTGACATACGCATGTATAACTTCATTGGATTTTAACATATCATTTTTTTTTAATTATAAATATGAATATTCGGTTTGTTAAGGCCCTACTTTTCTTATTCTCCAATTCTTTATCAGATATATACATCCGCCAGTGACTTGTTTTCTAAGGCTAATAAATTCGATCGGACATCACGCAAAGGTCCAAAGGTGTGGTGATGTACCTCTCTGTGACCTATGAGTTTTGTGTATTGATGCATATTTGTGGAGTGTCATCTCATTCCATACTTTTCAGGCATTTGTTAGTGAATATGCTGTGACTGGAAAAGATGCTGGCACAGGAAGTCTTTTAGCCGCACTTGCTGAAGCTGGATTCCTTATTGGACTGGAAAAGAACAGGTGCGCTGATATGAATAAATATGCTCGAGTGTGATTCTTCTTTTCCCATTTCTGTTCTTAGTTTCTTTGGGTAAAGAAATGTATAAGAAAAGGATATTAGTTTACATGAGTTAGCGAAGTTCTTAGGTCACTTTTAGGTTCACTATCTATTTGTAGAAAGATTTCTTGCTAAGCAGAGTGATGGCAATCTACTGAGGACTATTTCATTATTGCAGCGATATTGTTGAAATGGCCAGCTATGCACCACTTTTTGTGAACACCAACGATAGGCGGTATTTTTCTATTTTTTTTCATCTTTATTTATATTTACAAATGGGAAAAAGTAAAATCATATTTATCTATGGGTTACTCTTGACATTAGAACACTCTGTCATCTAGGTGGAATCCAGATGCAATTGTCTTCGACTCCTCACAAGCGTATGGAACTCCGAGCTACTGGGTGCAAACGTATTTTAAAGAGTCAAGTGGAGCTACTCTTCTCAATTCAACCCTCCAAACAAATTCCACTAGTTCCATTATCGCATCTGCAATTGCTTGGAAAAACTCAGAGGATGAGAAAGAGTACATAAAAATAAAGGTTTAACCTTTTGCGATTTACTTTCAACTAACCAATGTTCATTTCTATGTTTAATATTTTTCTGGCATCTTCAAATTAACCTATTCTTTTCAAAAGGAATTATTTTCATAGCATGCATTTTTCATATGTATCACATATTTAACAATGATATATTTACCATGTTTCTGCACAAACCTCACTCTGCATGTCTATTTCCGGTATTTTGGTCTTTTTTTTTTAAATCCTCAATTGACAAAAATGAGCGAGATCCTCAAACATTTCTTTTTATCGTTTGTTTTCTGTTCATCTATGAAAAATTATCTAACTGTAGTTCGACTATGATCTATTATTCCTATATATATATATATAATTTTAAGTTTTTTTTTCAAGCAATTAGCTGAATGGTTTATTACTTACAGTTTATCCTCAAAGAGAATTATTTAAAATCATTTCGAAAACTGATTTGACTTTTCCGGAATTGTTATATCTATGTTCCTCTCTCCGTTCATCAACCAAAAGTCCAGATTCTTCAATTACATCACTTGCTTCCGTCTTTGTCCGCCAGAGTGATAACGGATAAGTTTTATTTAATGTTACTTGCAGGTTGTGAACTTTGGCAGCAGCGCGGTAACTCTCAAAATCTCTGTGGATGGATTAGACAGCACCAAACAATTATCTGGAAATACAAAGATTGTGCTCTCATCTGATAATGTGATGGACGAGAACTCCTTCAAGGAGCCAAAGAAGGTATTTAAATCGTTTTATCTCCTTTTTAATTCATTTATGAAATAATGTACTGTTAACGTACACCTTCAACGGAAATAATGACTGCATTCATTCTGTAACCAACTAAAGCGAAAAAGTAAGAAATATATGATTGCAACCTGTTAGAAGACCCCGTTTGGTTTGCATGCCTGCACTCAGCATTAGTTGAAGTTTGGTTCTAAAATCACTATCGGTTTGAATTGCCATAGTGTCTCTCTATGCATACGCTGAGTTTTCTAACCAAGCATGCGATGCCTAGTTTCATTCGGATAACACCTTTTGTTCCAATCTCAAGAGCATGTGTCTGTCCAATGGCAAATTGGTTTGGATTGGCAATGACGTGTGCATTATTAGTACATGCAGACGATTGGGTGTTTTTCAGTTAGCGCGCTTAATGATTTTTTCGTTAACTGTATGCAGGTAAATCCGAAACCTGATCTGCTTGAGAGTGTAGCCAAGGAGATGGAAGTGAAGCTCTCTCCTCATTCTTTCACGTCATTCGATTTACTAAAACAATCGGTCTCTATTGAGATGAAAGAGTCTGATTCATTTTCAAGATCTTCCATGTAAGAAAAATACATAAAAACAGTAATCAGTATGTATTTGTATGCAATAATGACAGTAAATATATATGTATATATAGAGCTGTCTCCTTTTACCAGCATATCTGTGTGGTTGTGTTGATAAATATCATGCTGGAAATGACATTCCTCCTGTTGTGTTTTTCTTCAATTTCAGAACTTGTAAATCATTGAAACTAATGCATAATAACAAATGATATAAGGGCGCGCTTACTAATCAGGAATCTTAATGGGAAACTTCATTCCTGATTTGTGATTACAGTTTTAACGATTAGTATACATAAATCAAAAATTAAGTTACCGTTAGAAAGAGAACATAACCCCCTCCCACCTAGGGAATCAAATTCCATTTTCTGATTCTCTTTATAATGAAATTTAATTCTCTTTTGTTTTTATTTTCGATTAGTAAACGCGTCCTAAGAGTAAAATATATCAGATTATCAGATTACTGAAAGACTTAATTAATTATACAACACTAACTACTTCCTCTACTAATTTCAAAAATCAGATAATTTTAATATATTTGTCCATACGATATTCTAATCCGAAGTTTTGAGTAATCGTTTTTGTTTCAGTATGCCACAATCGTTTCCATTGCATAATATCCATGTCGGAATAAAATTCTGTATGTATCATTTTTATTTTTACAAATCTATTATACAGTGAAATACTCTTGAGTATTTTATGGTTACCTCCAATATCTTAATATAAATATTTATTATTTATCTCCATATCAACTATTGATTGATATTTATGTTGAGTATTTTTAGAAACAAACAATTTATTGTCATATAGTTGTAGTAGGGAATATAAACAATTTATCCTCATGCTTGTTGTGATATTGATGATAGTTTTGTGTGATTAATCATGAAAATTTGTTTCTCCAAAAACACATAATAAATATGAAAGTCCATTTTGTAATCACAAATCTAATAATACAATTGATAGATCTTTGAAATGGTTGGAAGTGATTGGGTTTTTATTTTTAGGTTAATTACAAATACATACGTACATACATACTTCGTGTTTTGGTTTTGTACAAAAAATTCAATAAATGGTCTTAATTATATGAATAATCCTTACCGTTAGCGGTCAGCAGTTAGATTTAATGGTCGGCTGGAAAAATATCAAAATGCTCCTTCCTTGAAGAAAAAAAAGAGAGAAGAAAATATAGAACTCCATTAGCAATAGCTCTATCTAATGGAATAGATCTACTCCACCTGGTGGCACTTCATTGACGGTGAAGGTTTTTTTTTTTATAGTGAAAAATGATTCTTGAAAAATATAAGTATTTTTTATCATAATTTTTTATCGTCTTTCATGTAATTATAAAAAGTTTTGAGATTATTTTTATTTTTAGTTTTATTTGATAGGTTATTTTACCCATGAATTTAAAAGTTAACTGTTAGTTCTAATGATTGACCACTAAAAATCAGGGATTGTTCGTGTAGCTAAGGCTATTTATTGAATATTTTGTGACGAAGCCAAAATACAGTTTTTTTATTAGTAAGGAAATCTTTTCAAATTATTATAAAATGTATCTAAAAATATTCTTAATTATTTTATTGTAATTTTAAATTATGATCCTTTGAACCCTTATAAAGATTACTATTTTATTTGTATTATTTGCTTAATTACTATCGGATCATATATTTAGTAATGTGACTCGTTTTTCAAATATTAATGTGATTTGTCTTTTTATTTTTTATTTTTTTTTATTTTTAACATACTGTTAATGATACGATAACTCGAACCTAATGTATTATCAAATTGAATAAGCATTTTTTATTATCAAATCATATTGTGCGATGATACTTTTTATTTTTCTTATTATTAACCTCCACACGTGTTATCCATTACAAGGGTACTTTTGTCATTATAATAAGTAAATAGGTTAGTTCTTCACAACATTTCGAATTTGGGGTTAATTTTAAAAGGAAAAATTGCAGATAAGCCCATATTTTAATAAAATACCAAATAAAACTCTATTGTTTGAAAATTGAGTAAAATAAATCTTCCATGGTGGGTTGACTTGGTTAAATATAACATAATTAGATTTTTTAAATTAATTTCTATATAATTAAATTAAAAATAACAAAAAAATTAAATATACAAATAAAATTTTAAAATTTTTTAAAAAATTTCTTAAAAGAATTAAATTATAGTTTAAATTAAAATTGATTTATTAAATTTTTAAAATTTTTTTACTAGTATATTTTATTTCTAATTTATGTATTTAGTAAATAATAAAAGGCTCTCTTATGATACATTTGTTGAATTTTCAATATAAGTCATCGAAAGTTTGACTTGAAATTTTTCAATCTATTTATTATTCATATCAAATCGGATTATCACCTCATTACTATTTAGGTTGGGCTCAATAAAACAATAAATACGAAACATTCGATAACGGAATTTAATCGATTTGCGCTTTAATCAAATTGGATTTGGATTTGAATTCAGATCGAACTTTGACCTAATTAAACCATAAATTAATTTCTTTTCAAAAGAAAAGGAGAAAAAAACTTATATATTTTTTAATACTAAAACAAATCGAGCTAGAATCAAACCTATTCAGACTTAGATTGGATTCTGTCCGGAATTCATTTTTTTTCCTTGAAAAGTATGATAATGAATTTTCATAATATTCAGATCCGTTATCGAATCAAAAGAGCTTCGGACCAAACCGGATTCAGACCGGATCCGGATCCGTCCAGCCCTTTGACACCTTTAATGAGGCTTAATTTGACATTTCGTCAAAACCGTGGGGTTAATTGTAATTAAAGTTTCGAAGAACGTACGACACAACGTAAGCATAGAGAGAGATTCAGTGTTCTGCGAAACACCGGAGTGTTTCTCTCGCAACAGGACAAGACAAAACACAAGACATAATAAAAGAGACGAAAATAATTGAAAAATTAAAAAAAAAAATTTAAAAAACACAGACAAAACAAAAGAAACAAAAACGAGGTTTTGGGTTTGGAAAAGCAAAGGCTTCTTCATTTTGTAAGAATTTCAAACCTGTGAAAAATCTTCATATCAGGTAACAATAATTCTCTTTTTCTTCAAGATCTCTCTTTCTTTTTCATGGGTTTTTTTTTTTTAAATTTTTTTTATTTTATAATATGATATAGATCATTTGTATTATAGCTCTGATCTGCTATAACAAAATTTTGGAATCTTTTTTTGCTTCATTTTCGTTGTTTCTTCTGCTTTGTATGTTCTCACTTCGATTTTCGCATCTGGGTTGTTGAGAAAATGAATGTAAAATATGTGAAATTTTATGTTTTGTTAGGGAAATGACAACTTCATGTTTGCTTGTACTTTTTCTCTTCTTTTTTTCCTTTTTTTTTCCTCTGTAACCAAACGGTTCGTTTACTTGTCTTAGTGCACCTTATAGATTTTAATTTTTTTTATATGAGCTGAGGTTTGTTGTGCTGCTTCTAGGGTTTAGTTTCCATTTTTTTTTTCTGTCTTTTGAAATATTGTTTTACCTATGTATCTTATTTTGTATTCACTTGCATTTTTCAGAAATTCATTGACTTCTTCAATTTAAATCAGAATCGCGCCTTGGTGTGGAAATTTTTCGGTTTATAGTGATATGTTGCTGCTGTTGTTGTAGCTTAATCAACTTTTATCCGTGGTGATTAATACTTGTCTGACTTTTTTGGGATCGAGATCACTAGCAGAATAGAAGTGGATTTTATTTAGGATTTGGTGATAGGGTTGGGATTTTCTTGTGCTGCGAGGAAGTGTAATAATGGATCAAACGTTAGGGCAAGACTCGGTTCCTACTTCTGGGTCAATTGACAAGTCTAGGGTTTTGGATATACGACCATTGCGCCGCCTTGTTCCGATTTTCCCTTCACCGTCTAACATGCCTTCTTTTCCAACTCCTGGGGCTCCATTTATTTGTGCGCCCCCATCCGGCCCTTTTCCTTCTGGGGTTGCTCCATTTTACCCATTTTTTGGTTCAGTGGATTCTCAGAGGCCCAACGTTTATAGCAACACAATTTCTGATGCTGTTCCAATAAATTCATTTAGGACACCACCGCCCTCAACAGCAGGGGCTCGCGTAAATGGAGATACTGGGTCATCTAGGAGTACAAGGGGTCGTTTTCAGTCACAATCCAACAGTGGCTTTACAGAAGAAGATGGGTATGACAGCCAAAGCCTTAATATGAACGATGTGGAGGGTACTAATAAGACTGGGAGGTCAAGTAAGAGGTCTCAGAAGAGGACTAGAGGTAGTAAGGACGTTTTACCCTCACCAGAAGTTAACACAGACGCAATACTTAATAACATTCTCTTATCATTCAACCCCACGGAGTTTGATGCATCACGGAAAACTGATGGTGACAAGGAGTCAGTGGGATATATACTCCTGATATTTGATTTGTTTCGAAGAAAAATATCACAGGCTGAAGATACAAGAGAAGCACATGGGGTTAGCCGACGGCCTGACTTGAGAGCAGGTGCAATCTTGATGAATAAAGGGATTCGGACCAATGCTAAGAAGAGAATTGGCCTTGTACCTGGTGTTGAAATTGGGGATATCTACTATTTCAGGATGGAGATGTGCTTGGTTGGATTGCATTCCCCGTCAATGGCAGGGATTGATTACATGGGTCTGAAAGTCAGTCAAGAAGAAGAGCCTGTAGCAGTCAGCATTGTTTCATCTGGAGGATATGAGGATAATGTAGAGGATCCAGATGTGTTGATTTACAGTGGATCAGGTGGGAATGTCAATAGGAAAGATAAGGAAGTAATGGATCAGAAGCTTGAAAGGGGTAATCTTGCTTTGGAAAAAAGCTTGCATCGGGGAAATGAGATACGAGTTATTCGTGGTTTGAGGGATGCAATAAATCCAAGTTGTAAGATATATGTCTATGATGGTCTTTATAAAATTCACGAGTCATGGGTGGAGAAAGGGAAGTCAGGTTGCAATGTGTTTAAGTATAAATTGGTTAGGATACCTGGCCAACCAGAAGCTTTCTCGAAATGGAAATCGGTTCTGCAATGGAAGGAGAGTATCACATCTAGAATTGGAGTTATATTGCCAGATCTTACTTCAGGGGCAGAAAATATACCTGTTTCTCTTGTAAATGATGTTGATGATGAGAAAGGACCTGAGTATTTTACTTATTTATCCAGTCTTAAGTATTCAAAACCAGTTAATACAGTAGATTCTGCTGTGGGCTGTACTTGCAGCGGTGGATGTCTCCCTGGTAATTCCAACTGCCCTTGCATACAAAAGAATGCAGGCTATCTTCCATATACTGCCAACGGGGTTATTGTGGATCAAAAAGGCTTGACACATGAGTGTGGTTCCTCTTGTCTGTGCGCTTCTACTTGCCGGAATCGAGTGTCTCAAGGTGGTCTAAAGGTTCATTTGGAGGTGTTTAAAACAAGGAATAAGGGTTGGGGTCTTAGGTCCTGGGATCCCATTCGTGCTGGGGCTTTTGTATGTGAATATGCTGGGGAGGTCATTGATACATCCAAGATAGAGGAACTTCGAGGTGAAAATGAAGATGATTACATTTTTGATGCCACACGCACTTATCAGCCTGTGGAACCTGTGCCTGGTGATTCCCATGAGGCTCCAAAGATCCCATTTCCCTTAGCTATAAGTGCAAAATCTGTTGGGAATGTAGCTCGTTTTATGAACCACAGTTGCTCTCCCAATGTATTCTGGCAGCCGGTTTTGCGTGAGAATAACAAGGGTTATGAGCTTCATATTGCATTTTATGCCATCAAACACATCCCTCCTATGACAGAGTTGACATATGATTATGGGCGGCCTGACAAAGCAGAAAGAAGGAAGCACTGCCAATGTGGGTCATCAAAGTGCAGAGGTTATTTTTTCTAGTGTTTAATCAACATCTGACTTTCGTCGGGAATGGCCTTGCTTACTCAAGCCTTTGGAAAAAGGTTACGTTTCTCCAACTTGCTTTTCCAGTTTTTGATTTACCTGAGGCTAAAACATCATCATCATCAATAAGTCTTTGCCATAGGAATTTTCAAGTGCAAACCTTCTTATTTCCTCACCTCACACCTTAATGAAATTTGTTGAATATTTGATAAGATATCGACATCTGACAAGTGACACCTTCATGAAATTTTATGAATATCGATAAGATTTTTTGTATTGATGATAAATAAAATGAAATATATTTATGGAAAAATTAAAATTATTTGAGTACATGAACTATTTTTTCTAATATTTTAATATAAAACATTAACAATGGGAAAACATAGGAAAAATTGGAAAAGAAGTAGTTCTAGCGTTCAAAATTTTTTAAATGTTTTCTCCAAGTAATCTGGTCCAAGAGAGGAATGACTTTCCTGAAGGATTAGTAGTGTATGTGGGTGTTTTGTTTCCTTTATAGTTTGAGACTGTGGTTTAGAATTCTGAATATACTGTTCTAATACCATAAAAGTTTTGTGGGTCAAGAGAGGGTGTGACAAAAATTCAAATAATGTCAAGATCATGAATTTGTTTTCTTATAGAGCAGTCAACATATAGTAGGCTAATACTTCTCAGATTACTACATTTTATATGGCCTTCCATGCAGGCAAGGCATGAACCTCATCTTGTTGAAAAACTCTCCCCTGCATTGGATGTACATGCATCCATCCTATCAAAAATCACGCCATGTGTGCATTTTTTTGTATAAATGGCATGAATTCATTGGATGGATGTACGTACATTTTATGTTCCATAGGCTCTCTCCATCTTGTGATAGGGTAAATGAAAAAAGCATGAAAATGGACTCTAGAAGCTTTGACACCTGTGCATAATTGGCCAAATATCCTAGCTCTTGAGATAGTTAACTACTATGTTGTAATTTTTGTCAAATGATGTGAGCCATAGCCAACATTTTCTTTGTATTAGAGCCAAACAGTGAAGAAAGAATATTTTACATATAATAGTTTTAGCATAATGGCCATAAGGGATAGGAAACTTCATTTCAATCAGGGAAGAGAGGGAGAGGAAGGAGAGGGGGGGGGGGGGGGGGATTTTTTTCATGCGGATATGTTGAACTAATAGCTGAAGTTTTCATTTATATTCTCTCTCTCTCTCTATATATATATATATATATAGGCCTTTCCTTATAATGTGGCACCTCACTTTGAATGAGTTGTATTTCAGTGCTTGCTGGATCGGCACATGATTTTTACATACCTGATTTTCATCCCCAACATCTTTTTTTTTTTCCTGAAATTTTTTGCAGTTTCGATCTTTAGTTTGGGTCCTTAGTGAGCAATTGTGTTGTTGAAAATTAAATTATATGTACCTCTGTATTGGGTTGATACACCTAGTATTTGTGAGTGTTAGCGGTATATGTAAGTATTCATACACAACGTAGATAGGTTTATATGTTGTACAATCCACAAATTTATTTTCATTGTTATGTTCTGAATTAACTGATTTTGAAAGGAGATTACATCAACTTGTTTGTTTTTATGAACCTAGAGATCTTCCTAACATTATGTTCGTGTCAAATTTGCTTTATTTGAAAAAGTCTGCATAACTCAATTTTTTAGCAAATGTTCCACATTTTTCAGGAATATTATCATGAACCATTGAATTTTGAAGATAGGCTCTGATGCCATTTCTAATAATAATATACTTATGAAGGATCGTGAAAAAATAAATAAATAAAGAAATCTACAAACAAAGAAAATACACAAGTAAAGAGACAAGATTGATGAAAGAAAGCTTACTAATTGCACAAAAAAGATAATAAAAGGTTTTGGCGATCCCTTCAAATGAGCTCTAAGGCTCTATTTACAATAAGATGCTAGTATTCACTCTTGCACAACAGCAATGCACATGTGAAGCACCGGCAACCACATGAATGACAACAAGACAACAAACACTTCTTGCATTGAATACATTCATAAGAGAACATATTCAGATGCAATCTTATTTTTAATACACAAACTCATACACATTTGGATACGTCATTTTCCATGCAGATCATTTCCAATACACATATGAATATGGCATTTCCTATGTGAGTATGTCATTTCAGATGCAGTTTTATTTCTAAAACACAAATAAACTCATACACATGTGAATATGTTGAACCAGTAGCTGAAGTTGTCATTTCTACTATCTATCTATAAAGTGAGGTGCAACATTATAAGATGACATATATATATATATGTGTGCGTGTGCGCGTGCGCGTGCGCGTGCATGCCTGAGCATACAATTGTATTTTAGCTTTGATTATGAAATTCGTTCATTGGTTTTCAATTGTTTGGTTTATCATAAACTCGTGTCTGTTCTCTTTTCTAACTGCAGTTACGTACTATCACATTCTGAAGACAAAAAATAAATTTGGGGGTGTGGGTTTTGGAATAAGTCGTATTTCAGTGCTTGCTGAATTGTCACGTGATTCTGTCATTACCTGATTTTCATTCTCAGCATTTTTTTTTTCCGAAAATTTCGATCTTTGGTTTGGGTCCTTAGTGAACAATTGTGTTGTTGAAAGTTAAATTATGTGTACTTCTATTTTGGGTTGGTATACTTATTTGTGTTAGTATCAAGTAACCCAGTCTTAGCAGTATATATATGTGTTCATACCAATGGAGAAAGATTTATACGTTGTGTACAATCCACGAATTTTTTTTTTTTTTTGGTTTAATCCACGAGGTGGTCCCGATACACATTGGCATGGGACTAATCCCCTGCTCGGCCCGGGAGGTCAGTAAAGGCCTGGTCAAAGGTGCACTCCACCAACATGGAGATTGCATCTGTTGGGAGTTGAACTCGGGCATTGCCGAAACGATCCGCTCCCTATCTGGTGTGTGATGACCAACCGCACTACACCTGATGGTTCCACGAATTTATTTTCATTGTTATGTTCTGAATTAACTGACTTTGAAAGGAGATTATATCAACTTGTTTGATTTTATGAACCTAGAGAGCTTCCTGCCATTATGCTCGTGTCAAATTTGCTTTAATTGAAAAAGTCTGCGTAACTCGCTTAAATTTTCTGCGAATTTTATACATTCTCTGGAAATCAAGTGGACATTTCAATGGCTTCAATGTTTAGAGATCATACTATGTACAGCTCTGTTTGTCATATTACCCGTTCACATTATCTTACATTTATCAAAGAGTATTAGATGTGCTTAAATCATGCTTGGACTCATGTGCAATTGCCTTGTTTCTATCCACAGACGATCGGTGTTTGACGGGGAGATAAGAGCCACTAGGTGACTCCAGCGAGCGCAAATCCCTTTCCGGAATTCATTTTCCCGTTTTTAGTTCCTGGAACTCAAGAGAATTTCCCAACTTGAAACTTTGTAGTATTCGAGCTCAAAATAAGTCTAGCTTCTTGTTGATGTACTAACTCTTTGAAGTTGTAAAATATAACTATACTGTGTGGGAAAAATTCTCGCGTGAGTTGTAACATGCTACATTTTGAGACCAAACTCCTGTTTAATTTAGTTTAGTTTTCTGGATTCCTAAGATGTTCTTGTCTATTCTATTGACATAGTTAGATCCTTTTTTCCTTTTCTTTTTTTGGTGTTTGGGTTTGTGGCTGCGAGCAACAGTGTCTCAGCCAAGTGTTGGGTTTGGTCAGCAACTAATCCAACTCAAAGGCGATTGTGCTACAATCTTGAAGGTGAAAATTCAGTATCGGCATGAAAGATGCAAATCCTAGCGTTCTTCTAGCGCTAGGACTGCATTGTAGCTCTTTCTATCTCTTAGGGCCTGTTTTATAGGATTTTTGAAAGTCTGCTTTTAGCTTTTTGAGTATAAAAATCCTTCTGGGAGTGTTTGGATGTTCCCATATAAGAACTTTACGCTTTAAAAGTTCTTTCAGACAAAGTCAAAGGTCCCGTTTGACATGATTTTTACTTTGAGCTTTTGATTTATTGGAAGCTCTTCCTGTAAAAGCTCTATATTTTGGCTTTGTCTGGAATAACTTTTTAAAGTTTAAAAGCTCTTCTATGAGAATATCCAAATACTCTCAAAAGAGTTTTTGGTTCTAAAAAGTCAAAAGCAAGCTTTCAAAAGCCTTGCTAAACAGGCTCTTAACATATATGTTTGCAATGATGGACGGTGTTTTAACTCTTCCCAACTCTAACGTATACGTTTGCAATGAGGGCGTTAAAATATAACCCTAATGTATGAATGTGTCTGCAATGAAGGTGTTAAAAAAAATATCAAGAAGCTCACTCGTAATGCTTTATTAACTTTCATACTTTATTAGAAATCTTACATCAAACGAGTTGGAGGTCGAGCAGAACTTTTAAAGATTAAACATTTTATGTGCGGGAATAGATAACCAGTGTGAGAAAGCTTTTCCTGTAGGGTGACACTTGAAACTCCACCGAAATATAAAAAAGTTGGATGAAATTTCAAAATAAAATGGTGGTTATCCAAAATGGATAAGAGGGTTTTGAATTATTTGGAAAAAAGATTTAAGACATGATTAGTGATCATTAACACATGGAAATCAAAACATCAAATCCTCATAAGAGCCTAACTGCACGTGACCCCACCCAATCATCATCACTGTTCACTGAACAGCAACAGCAACCTGTCTACGTTTCAAATACGACACCCGTTTTTGACCTCAACACACACTGTCCCGAGTTTTGACATCCACTTTCCAAAAATCAACTCTCACTGCAACAAACAACCAACCAGCTCACCTTTCTCTTTCTCTCTCTCAACCAAAGACCCCATGGAAGATGAACAACCATTGAATTCGAATGCTAACAACAGTAATCCAATGTGGCGGCACTCCGTGATAAGCACCACGCTCTCATCACTCCCACTCACGCGCCACTCATCAGCCGCCGCCGCCGCCGGAGATCCGACGGAGGGAGAGAATTGCGGGTCTTCGGACTCCTCGGAGTTATACTCGAAGCCGGTGGTGTTTCTGGATGTGATGTGGAACTTGGCGTTCGTGGTGGTGTCGGTGGTTGTGATGTTACTGGCTTTGAAAGAGACACCTTCAACTCCTTTGCGGGTTTGGGTTTCTGGGTACGCTCTCCAGTGTCTCTTGCATGTGGGTATTGTGTGGTTTCAGTATCGGACCAACACCGACTTCTTTGCTGATGGTGATCGTGTCGCTGCCAATGAGCTTTCGTTGTCTCAGACTCAGAGACACAGTCGGTGAGCTTATCTCCCAACTTCAATATTTTTTGTTTATAATATTCTGATGATATGATGATGATGAGGTAGATGAAGTCAAAAGAGACTTGGTTGGATTAAATTAAGCTTCCCATTTCACGATTTTACTACTAAACTTAGCTTTGGGGGGGGGGGGGGGGGGGGGGGGGGGGGGGGGGGGGGGGCCTTTTTTGTCATCCTTCTGTGCTTGCAGCGGTGAGATATGTATTGAATTTGCAACTATAATTTATCCGAAAAAGGGTCTAGTTTCCGATCAAACCTCAAGGTCTTTTACTGATTCTTGAAAGGGCTTGTTCGGCGAATGGTTATGTAGATTATGTATAGTTTGGTAGAACATGGAATGAAAATGTTGGTGAATTTGGTTATTTGGATGGGTAAATACTAGGAATGTTGATGCAGGAGGAGTGTAGTGTCGTTTTGAGCCATTCCAGCTGCTGACAAGTCCTTTTCTTTTAGTTGGGCAGGCTGTCGTTTTGTTTACTTTGTATTAGTTTATTTGTTTGTTGCTTGAAACGTTGCGTTTTACACCACACCTGAGATAGAGGTCTCAAGAAGGTTGTGAGGGCTGAGCCAATTCTGGCAGCTTCTGATGATTGTAGTTTTGGGGAAATATTGAGATATGTGAGAGGAACTTAAATTTTTTCAGCTTCCGTTCTATAGAATTGTCTTCTTTCATTTGACTTCTACGTCAAACGTGCTTTCTAATGTTGTATGATGGTCTAGGACTGACTTGAAAATATAGGACCCGAGTCTGGATAATATAGTACTTTATCTTATAATGTAATTTACAATTATAACATTAGAATTGCAGTGGATGGCATTTTGAAACCATTTTTGATGGTCATTGTAGTTGAAGGTCTGTATTAGGAGCTACATCCATTTATTAGGTGCTTTGGTTTGTGGTTTTTGAATCATCAGAAAACGTATTACGTTCATGGCTAAATGAGACAGGGTAAGGCCAGTAATGCCAATCCTGTGCCAATTTCCACTGCGGCAAGGGATTTTTAGTCTGAATTGCTCAAAATATGTGGAATTTCTTACTTTTTGTGGAGGATTAGATCTAGTAACTTGGGGTCTACGGCTGACCGATATTGCACACCATCATCTAGCTATTGCAATTCTTTTCCTAATAGCGGATCACATATGTAGGACCAACTGGGGCATTCGTCATGCTCTAAAATAGCAAAATTAAAATTCTCCATTGATATCAGCCTTTCGAGCCCCTAAAATATTCTTTTTCAAAGCTATATATTATTTAGTACGCAATCAAAATTTGTGTGCACCTTATGCATATAAACATTGAATTTTTAGAATAGATAACTCTCCAAACATGATTTAGCTTCTCTTCTCTTTTTTTTTTTTAAAGTAAAATTGAGGTAAACAAGTTAATAGTTCTGTTTATACACAAATATTGTTTACAGTTATTCTCATAAACTTTAGTTTTGGAATTATGTTCAAGACCCACGTAAGTGATTAAATCCACCAAGGCTCAGGTATTACAGTTATTTTTGTACGGTGGCAAGGAATTCAATAAAATACAACGAAGTATGATTTTCTCATTCAGCTTTTTACAACTCTAGCTAAAAAGATGGGAACAACAATGAAGGATAGAGAAAATAAATTAAAAGAAAAAAGATAACAATATGAGTGAGAATGTGAGAGATAAGAGAAGCAGGATTACGTACCAGTGTAAAAGATTGCCAGAATTCCACTTACGGCCATTGACAACTTTGGATGACACTTTATTTTTTACTGTTTTTAATAAATACAAAAATATAAAATTGATAATATTTATGAATCAGGGCAGGTTTGGGACTGGTAATAGGTTCCCCATCCTCGCTCCTTCTCTAGGGTACGGACAAGGATCCCACACCGGTGGTGATTAATCTCATACCTAGGGCGGTCTTTGCAGGGCCGATTTTTGACAAGCCTGCATGTTTTCATGTTTTCTTTTCACTTTACTCTTTCCCTAATTCACTGTTTAATAATAATTACCTTAAAAAAGGTTACTTGTAGCAAATGTTTCATCTAATCCTATGTCTATGTTTCAGCATTGTGAAAAGGTTGGAGTTTATAAATACGATAGTTTCATCAATCTGGTGGGTGATGGGATTTTATTGGATTGTGGTGGGTGGCCAATCACTACTGCAGGATTCTCCTCGTCTCTACTGGTAATAACAATGTGTTTGACTCGTGGGAATTATCTTGCTTTTGTTCTAACCTCTTAATTTTGCTATTCCCATTTTGCTGCAATTATAACATACATAACATATTACCAATAAAATTTGAACAGGCACAAAAGAATGGACAATAAAGTTCAAAGATGTTTGTTGAACCTCTTTCATTTGCTCTTACAGAAGTCACTAAATTTGGGAATATTGTGAACACATTTTTCCAAGTTTATATGTCGCATCCGGATGTGGTTGGTTTACAAGGAGTGTGCCAATCACCTTATCCAAAAGCATGCATGGAGGTCTTAAATTTTGTTCTACTTGTCGTGACACTATATAGATTATGTGGCACGAGAATGCATAAACCTCTTTAAACTTTGCTGGTGATTGTTTATTCTCAAGAAATTTCAGGTCACTGTTACCTGTTTAAGGCTGACTGCTATCACAGAATGAACAATCCTCCTTCCCCCCATCCCGACCTGCCACCAAAGAAAAGAAAACACGTAGAGATGCCTGAACTGCCACACCTGATTTGTATCAGTATAGAGAAATATTAGTTTCTTATTAAATGTTTATATTTTCATGAACCTTCCAGACTACGAGTAATATCACCACTGAAACTGTTAATTTACTGACAGCACCATATAAGTATACTCATCAACTAAGCAGCATTCGGTTTTGAGTTTGTTCATGCAGTACATTATTTACACACATATAAAACCTTACTGATGAGCCGCAGTCCACGAATTGCAGGTTGACGGTTGTCTTTCTAGCCTTTGACGTGTTCTTTATAATTTTTTGCATCGTGATGGCATGTAGCTTCTTCCTTGCTATTTTTTGCCTCATCCCAGTTATTGCAATTGCCTATGCTGTTGCGACTAGAAAAGGTGCATCTGAAGATGATATTAGGAGTCTTCCCAAGTATAGGTATCGCTTGGCTAGCCCTTTGAGGACAATGAATAATGATGAGAAGCAAGATGCTTTTGGGACAGGATTGGAGTCAGGCAGCAGTAACTCCAGTAACGAACTTGCTCTTTATCTGGAGGATTCCGTGAGCATCTACAACCCTTCTGCTCTCAGTTTTGATTTCCCATTTTAGTCTGATTTATATACTTGTTGATAAAAGTTGAATCATCATTCTCATTTTGCTTTTATAGAGAAAAAGTAAAGCAAGTATAATCGTCTCCTACTTTTGAAACAGAAGTACTTTTTAATCCCATTTATTTTATACCCGCCCATTTTATAACTCATGATAGAATATGTTTAATTCAAATGACATTTGTATCCTTCAACTTAAAACAAAGAGAGGGAACCTTGACTGAAATACTCACTTCTGATTTTTAAAACATATTCTATCATTATGTTTTTAAAATATGGGTATAAAATAAATTTCTGTTCTAGAAGTAGAAGATCAATATTCTTGTCTGACTTTCTTTTTCTTGTTTCTAGGTGTGATAGTACTACCCTTAGTTTATAAGTTGGTTGGAGTCATTATACGACAAGTATACACAAAAACGTACATATAATATACATATTGGGTGTTGACTTCACTAGAGCTACTGAGCTTTTATTTAATAAGACAAATTTTAAGATATCCAGAGCATGGCAAGGCAGAAACCAACTACAAAGTTTTGCCGACTTTTGTTTCTTAATGGGGAATGAAAGGAAAATCCCTTTTGGATGCTCAATGTAGTGAACTGTAAAGTTCTTTGAAGGAACTAAAAAATAATAGGCAGATCTTTGGTGATGATTGAAAATTAAGTCTCTAATACACTATTTTCTTGTTTTACAATTAGCAGTTTGCCAAAAGAGAGAAGCGACCTTGTTGTATATGTTTCAAGTTAGTCCAATTTAATTTTACTTTCCATGTCAACCTTTATTGTTAGACAAATGCAAAAGGTTTATTATTGCTTATGTATCGGATGCTGAGTATAATAAAGTGAACTATTTCGTTTCTTTTAAGTTTTTGGTCTTTAGCATGTCCGAAGTAACGAAAATATCCGGATGCATGGAATTTTAACTTTGGATTGTATACTTTTTAGGATTGCTGCATTTGCCTCTCTTCATATGTAGAAGGGGCGGAGCTGTATACGTTACCGTGCAACCATCATTTTCATTGCGGATGCATCAGCAAATGGCTCCGGATAAATGCAACCTGCCCTCTCTGTAAGTTCAACATCCACCGTTGTGATACATTGGTTTGACCATCCCTTTCACTTATAGAGGTGATACAGACACTGAAGCTAAATAGCTCTAGAGAGAGCGATTGAAGTCACAAACAATGCAATTCCTTCTCTTACTGCTGAATTACTTGCTGACCTTTAACTCAGAAGAAAGAAGAAGAGGAGACACAGGAAGGATTCTTTCTTCGACAATATGTCCGAATCTGCTGAATTTTCATTTATCCCAGACTCTCTTTTGTGAATAGAAGATTCAACTTCCATTTTAGTCTATTGTAAATCCTTGTTATGTTAGTATGGTTAGATAGGAGAAAATATATTTGGAGATGAGATAATCTCCTTGGTCATGTTATTGCATAGTCAGTAAGAATTGAAGTAGATTTCTACATTTTGTACTCTGTTTTTACATTATTAACAATAACGCTAAACATGTCAACTTATATCGTGCACGTTAATTATTTTACCGTTACATGTTAATTAAATTAAAATGATATTCTACAAGTTAGAACTTAGAATACAAATATAAATGTGGATAAAATTAAATTTATTTTCTTTGAGAACTAAAATTTTATATATGATTAGAGGAAAGGTTAATTGCATAAACATACCATGAGTTTATGCCTTTTAGCAAAATTTTAAAGAGATGCATGAAATCAATATAAATATACAAAACTTAAACTAAAACTCCCTTGACGGTGGAGTTCTCTCATTGGTGAACCCCCTCCCTCCTCCACAAATTAGAGAAGATCGAGATTTCTTTCAATTTTAAACAAAGAATATTATCGAGTAGTATTTTCTTCAATTAATAGAAGAGATAATTGGAGAAAGATTTTATCGGTTGTGAAGCTCTGACCAGTGATGTTGGATTTTTTTTTATAGGGTAGATTACATTATATTGAAAATTGTACAAGTTATTTTAGAATTAATAATTTAAATATATAAAATTAAAAAGGGAAAACTAGATATATAACTATAGAAATATTTTAGGGGTCATTATAGAATTATTAAATTTGCTGATAAGATGAAATGACCAAATTGCCCTCAATAGATCATTAATGAATCAACTAAAATTACCGACCAGAAAAAAAAAAGGAAAAAAAAAAGACACTGTTGATGAAAACTAGAAGCGATCTTGTGTATAAGTGGACAACAGTGTAGGTGGGTCTGGTGGTACTCCTTCGAAAAAACCCAGTTGCAGAAGAAAGTGAAAATGGGAGGGTATGCATTGGGTGCAGCTTTTGATTCGAAAGCAGGGCAGATGATAATGGTTTCTCTTCTTTTGATGGCCGCCTCTTTCTACTTGGGCACCATCTTTGGCAACAATGCTCCCATCTACGTCTCTCAAAACTCCTCCAATTCTTCTTCATCTTCTGCTTCGTCTTCTTTACCTCGTATGTATTTCCTTTTTTCTCTTAAGAGATCTCACTATTTTATTTTGTTTTCCCAGATTTCAGATTTGTTTATTATAATGTATGTGGAGAGTATACTCTTAATAGACTTTTAAACATCAATGAGCATGAGCTGTTTCCATTTGCAGTGATAGGTAACTCATTTAGCCATTTAAGGTGTGTTTGGTATAATTTCTCCCCGTTATATAAAATATCATATATTTGTTGCTTAGAGTGTAGAATACTGGGGAGTGAAGCATTTGAATTGATTGCTTACATGTCGGATTTTTCACAATTTCTAATCGTTATTATATCTTATAATAATTTTTTGAAAAATAAATCTGTTGCAGCGAAAGTAGTAAATATTGGTTTTGGTGAAAATACTGGGGTCCAAATTTATGGAAATTTCGGTGGAAATATCAGAAATATTGCCAATATCCTTAAAAATTTATATCGGTTCCCCCAAAATATGAAAAATATTGGATATAATTCGGTCAAAGTATTGATATTTACTTGTTGCGTCTTAGAATATATCTATAAGATCAAAATTTGGACCTCAAAAAATTCATTGAGGATTTTAAAGGAAATTTCATCTTAGGTCTAGGACTTTTTCATTTGAATGTATAGTGTGTGCATAGGTATTTGTTTGTGTTATAGGATGGAAACCAAAGCTATGGTTTATTGTATTTTATATAACCTTGGACAACTTAATGAGCTAGATTTTTTCTTATGCAGTTGCAGGTACTACCACGTTTACAAACAAAGTTGCTCTAACTTACAGGAAAACACCACTTTTGATTCCAGAAACTGGGATGGATGTATGTCCAATAACGTTTAATGAACATATTCCTTGCCATGACCCCACATATGTGAAAACATTGCTCCCTGTCTTGGATGTTTCTAGAAGAGAAGATTTAGAGAGACACTGCCCTCCACCTGAAAAGCGTTTGTTCTGCTTGGTGCCACCACCAGCAGATTATAAGATACCAATAAGATGGCCGACAAGCAGGGATTTTGTCTGGCGAAGCAATGTGAATCATACACATCTTGCTGAAGTGAAAGGAGGTCAAAATTGGGTGCATGAGAAAGACCAACTGTGGTGGTTCCCAGGTGGTGGTACTCATTTCAAGCATGGGGCACCTGAGTACATTCAGAGGTAACTATGGTTGACTTGTTACGCTTAATATCCTGCACCCTTTCATGGTATTTACAAATCATTTTTTGAACTTTCCATGATTTCAATAATATATGACATGTCATCAATTCCCTGAGCCTAGAAATAGGTTTCTTCTTATTAATTTAAAGCAATTTAACTATCAGCACTAGTTTATTGCATCAGTTTGAGAGAGAACAAGTTTGCTATCAGGCTTTATGGCACTTTTGGTCTTTCTTTTATGCCCCAAGAAAATGCAGCAACATGGAAAAGAACTGAGTGAATGAGTATTATCAAGCCTAGTAAGGACATGGAAAGAATGATCCAGTAAAATGAAAGAATTTACAAATTTGTATTAAATTTAGTATTCATTATATGCCTTCTAACTTCTGACACTTCAAGCTGTGAGCCCATGATTTCTAGAGTTGCTCATCTAAATGATCTGGTTTCTATACTCTTTTTTCATTTTAGGTATGTAGTTGTGGAGACTTTTTCCCGTTATTTCCCTTCCTTATTCTTTTAAAAAAAAAAAGTGACCAACTTGAAAGCAAAACTTTGGCATAATGCTATCCAGCAACTACTTCTGTATGGTTTTGCAGTGTGCAGGAGTTAATTTTAATTAATTATTAATTTTTCCTCTTTTTTTCTTAATTCAGGTTAGGAAATATGACAACTAATGAAACAGGTGACCTACGTTCAGTCGGGGTGTATCAGGTTCTTGATGTTGGTTGTGGGGTTGCCAGCTTCTCAGCTTATCTTCTTCCCTTGAATATACAAACAATGTCTTTTGCTCCCAAAGATGGTCATGAAAACCAGATTCAGTTTGCTTTGGAGCGAGGCATTGGTGCAATGATCTCTGCCTTGGCAACAAAACAGCTACCTTATCCTACTAGCTCCTTTGAAATGGTTCATTGTTCAAGGTGTCGCGTTGATTTTCATGAGAATGGTATTTGGCTATTCTATATTTGCGTGTGTACTGCCATTGTAGCAATTTCGTATGTTTTAATTACTACATTCTATTTATCAGGTTAGCTTAACACGACGAATAAGTTTTCTTAATATGTCATCCATCTTGGACTATAATTAATAGCTTGTAAAAATGACTACTTAAGGGTATTTACTATTTACTTATTGCTGCAAAGTAATATTTTGTAAAACAAACATTTGCTATATTTTGTGTGCCTTTAGATGTAGTACTGATACTAATATATATGTCCACATCAATGATCTCTGCAAATAGTATGACTTTGAGAGGGGACTCTATAATTAAATGAGATACTTTTGTAAGCGTTATGCCTTTAGAAGTGTGTGGTTTCTTGGAGCAAGTTCTAAGGTTTGACATTTTTTTTGTCTTCTGCTCTGTCTTGTGCGTCTCGTTATTGTTATTGTTGTTGATTTTTCGATTTGACCAACTTATAGAATAAAAATACAAAATGTCTAAATGTCCTAGCTTTTCAGTCTCCTGGGAACTAGGTTTGTAATTCAAGACCTTGAATTCAAAAAGCTTGATATGTTGATTGTGTGTGAGTTCACTCAAATTGATGGGGTTTTCAGCTGTTGTCTTTTGTTTGATCACGACCTCATCAGTGGATGATAGGATAACGTAAGAAAGTTTGATCTGGTGGGTGATACTTAATTTGCATATTACAGTGGCTAGTAAACTCGATATGTAATATTGTTAGTACAGGTGGATATGCCTTGTAACCCTTTTCTGTTGTTACATATACCAAGGCTTGTATCATGTTTGTTAGGTTGATAGACCCAAAAGCTTAATCTTAAGGGTAAGGACCCAAACCATAATATTAAGCTTTTAACGCATTTCCTCACGTGCAAGACCAATAGACTTGCCAACTGGCTTAAGTACAAAGACATATTAAATCTGGCAACAAACACAAATATAGTCATGTGGGGGAATTGAACTCGAGACTTTTGGTAAAACTAGCTTGATATCATGCTAAAAAATCACTAGAACCAGAAATTGAAGCTTACAGGTAAGTGTCCAAGCAATAATATTAAGCTTTCTAACAGTGTTATTTTGTAAAAGGTCAACATCATTACTTAATTTGTTTTATTTTTTCGTGATTTATATATTGAGTTACTATTTGTAATTATTTAGATTTAGATCTTTTGTCTCTCCAAGGTCTAACACTTCAATTAATCCATGAACTTGATTAATTTTCTTTTTATTAAGTTTTCTACCAACTCTGGTTTAAAGGGAAGTGTTCACTCTTTAAAAAGCTTCTTACACTTCTTCTAATTGTGAACTAATAAAACTATTCTCAACATATTCTTCATTCCGATGATGCTAGTAAATTAAGATTATTACAGATATGGGAGGGGTTTCTGTCCATTCACAAAGAAGAGGACTGTAAGAATCTTTTTTCAGGTTGAATATGTCACTTCCCTGCTGTAGTTGAGTATGTCAGAAAGAAGCATTGTTCTAGTGGTTGCATTGTACAGTCTTAATTCATAGTATATATGTAGGAGCTATCACTCTCTATTGTGGCAATCTGATGATGTTGTGCGCTATAGAGTGGATTCCTCCATAAAGGATCAAATGAATAATGCTTAAGATTCTATTTGTAGCAGCTTCTTCCTGTAAAAGTTCTTTTTGTATACCATGATATACTGTAAATGTACACAGATGACTTGCTGTTTGTGAATTTGGTTGTCTTGGCATATTTCTGTTTGGTTGTTTTGAGATTGTAATTTGAGAAATTAAAATTGCAAAGTTTCTGTGTCATATTTGTGGCATAATATTAGAAGAATCAACTATTGAAAGCATTCAACATGTTATTGCATTATCCTTTACTTGGTGAAGGCTTTTTTGTATGTCAGCAGGGTTTGAGACATTGAGTTGTTGAATTCTCTAATACATTTTTTGTTTTCTTTCACATGTTACAGATGGGATTTTACTCAAAGAAATCAATCGTCTTCTACGACCTAATGGATATTTTGTCTATTCTGCTCCACCTGCTTATAGGAAAGACAAAGATTATCCATTGATTTGGGATAAGTTGGTAAACCTGACTACAGCAATGTGCTGGAAACTAATTGCCCGAAAAATTCAGACAGCGATCTGGATTAAAGAAGAAAATCAGTCATGCCTCATGCAGAATGTAGATCTGAAGCTCATAGATCCATGTGATGCTGTAGATGATTCTAAACCTTCATGGAACACACCTCTTGGAAACTGTGTACAAATAAGTAAACAAACAACCTTCCGGAACCTTCCTCCTAGACCGGAGCGTCTCTCTGTATACTCGGAGAGTCTCAGCAGAATAGGTCTGTACATATTTTGAAGTCAAGGGAGCTAGTTTTTATTTATGTTTCTCTTTCATCTTCTGGCCCTTGGTTTACCTGACTATAATATCCTCAAGAATCTTTAATGTCCCATAGGCTTTTTAGAGTTTTGAGATAAAATGTTATTCAAGGTTATGCTTCGTTTCCTTTTTCTTTGGTTCAAGATACAAATTTATTTAAATATTCGTGTTCATATCTGACCTATCTATCCTGGTCATGTCATTGATTCATGCAAAGCTTGAGAAACTATTATTTGTCTTCTGTGATATTGGGCTATCATTGGAAGGACCTATTGGTCATATTCCAAGTTTTTCGAGCATGCTTAGTTTTAATCTCGTCCTTCCTACCATAGCTTCATTACATCACCCTGTTTGTTGAATTCTGCCTTCTGGACTTACTCTTTCTGCCTGAGGTAAAAGTCACCGCTGTCTTTGATGCATATAACACTTTGTCATGACTGAAGCAGAAGCAAAGACTTTTTTGCTCATTTTCATTTGTTATAACATTTAAAGATGCTAGCTGCTGACCGAAAATTCAACCTTGAACTGATCTTCTAACCTACAGATTTGAAGCGATACTTTTTGACTCATATTTTTCTTGCTTGGTTTATCTAAATGCTGTCACTCGATTTCTTAAGCAAATTATTATCAGCAGTAAGATATAGGGAACTATCACAATATCGAAGGATAGAAAGTATAGACTTCTGGCAAGAACTGGGCAAATAATGAGGTATCTGTAGTTGCAGCTTGAGATTTAGAAATTGATGTTCTCTTCTCTTTTGATTCTGGTAGTATTATACTGTTTTTCTTATTGAAAGTTTGGGTTGAATGTGCTTTTTTTATCTTGCAAACAAATTTTGGGGACAATTGACATGCCGAAGAGAAGTAGATAAATGCATCAGACCTTATAGTTTGGCTTCTGTGGCTAAGATTACTTAGAAATAGAAGAGCAGCCATTATATCTCAAGCATTGTCAGTCTGACATGACCATTTTTGATACATCCTGATAGGTATCAGTCAAAAGGAGTTTACTTCAGACACCATCTTTTGGCAAAATCAAGTTCGCAATTACTGGAAGCTGATGAATGTGAACGAGACAGAAATACGAAATGTCATGGACATGAATGCTTTTTGTGGCGGATTTGCTGTGGCTTTGAACTCATTGCCTGTCTGGGTGATGAATACAGTTCCTATGAGCATGAAGAATACCTTGTCTGCAATTTATGACAGGGGTCTGTTGGGTGCTTTTCATGATTGGTAAGATATAGATATAGTCTTTCATTTTACTAGCTTGTGTTATATGCTAACACCCTTGGACAATCAGCCTGTATATACTAATTTTGCTGAATATTTATTTGATATATAAATAAATCGGTAGATAATTCATATATTTTGATTTCAGGTGTGAGCCATTCTCCACGTACCCACGCTCATATGATTTGTTGCATGCCAATCATCTCTTCTCCCACTACGGAAACAATGGAGAAGGTTGCTCAATGGAGGATATTATGCTGGAGATGGACCGTATAATACGACCTCAGGTAAATGTTTGTGAATTCATCCTTGTGCTTGCACACATTAGAAAGATAAAATTTAATGTTGGAAGTCATGAAATGACAAAATGGGGAGAATTGCGATAAAGCCATCCCTCCAGCTATCTTAACCTTTTTTCCCTCCAGCTATAAAGCCATCCAAAACAAAAATGCGTGTAGAATAAGGATTTTCTGACATGTGTAGACAACGCAGCTTGTAGTGTTAGCGCAAGCTTCTTGGCGCATCATACTGTTCATTTGTGCAATTTGTGATATCTTCTTTGTATTGTTAGCCCAATATGTTGCTCACCCTCCCTAAAGCCCACATGTGGATTCTTAAGCACTCCAAGCATATAGTTCCATCTGGTAATACTTCGGGGAAAGAACATTCTTTCAGACAATGCATTTGGATTGATAATATCAATATTCTATGTTGGTTATTTTATTTAAGGGGTTAAAAAAGGTTTTTTTCGTTATATGTCAATACATGGTATGCTGTATATGACCTGAACTGAAGTTCGTACTATACACAACTCTTCCCATTCCAGTCTACAGAAGTTTAATTAGAAAATGGAATTGTTGAATGATTTCTGGATTTCACTGTTTGGTTTTGGTTCTACCACATTGGCTTGGTCATATTAGTTTTGGTCTTGACACTTTTTAATCTTCAGGGTTTTATTATAATTAGAGATGAAGAGTCAATCACATCAAGAATCCGTGATCTTGCTCCAAAATTTTTGTGGGATGTTGAATTGCATTCACTCGAAAATAAAGAGAAGAAGATGGAAACCGTGCTAATTTGTAGAAAGAAGTTTTGGGCAATTGTCTAAGGTGTACCTGCATAGAGAGCTTCAGTACAGGTGCACTTTCAACCTACAATAGGTTTCTTGTACCATGAGTCTGTTATTTTCCTCCCGTTGACATAACTTTTGACCTTGTAAAGAAAATGAGGTCACAAGTCTTATAAATTTATTCATTGCCTACTAATCATTTCATCTGTATATGTTTAACTTCAAAACGTAACACGTTTTTTTTTGTTGTTGATCAGAACACTTCTATTTATATAGGAGATAGCAATTTTAAGTTATCCTTGTTTCTTCGAAAGCAAATTTGTAATTGATTACAAATTATCTCTCTCTCTCTCTCTATCTCTCCCTCGCCTAATATATACCTTTGAATTTAAGTATGGAATTGTATACAACAGGATTCTGGTACTCAATCTGGCTACTGTGCCCAAATGCATTGTGCATACAAGTTTACATAAGCTAGCTTTAAGGTTTGTGTATGTAGTTGAATTCTGATGGTTATAATTACCAACTTCCTGTTACCATTTAGGTATAGCTCATAGTCATCGTCTTTTTTACGGTAATTTAATTTTTTTTCAACAGGAAACATGTAGTGTATGATAATGGATGTTGGTATTTACTGGTCTTTATAAGTTAAAAGCAAAATATGTACTGTTGTTGAAGAATTGACTAGTTTTGAAACACATGTATAAAGCTCCCAGTTGCTGGTGATTGTCATGTTTTTTTACAAGTATATTTAATGCTCCTCTTGATATGAAAAATGTAAGCCATTCCCTCTTGCATTTGTTATTGCTAATTGTTATGTTTGTGAACTATATGCCCTCACCCCAAGTTGATGGTAGCATTAAATGGGTCAGTTGGACTTGTATGCAACTGGGAAGGGCCGAAATTGGGTTTCGTGTTTGGCGTCTCCAGTCCGTTTGATACCTCTAAGTTGGAGAAGAACTTCAATGTGTCTGGGTCACGGTGCGTCTTCTACTCATATTATATCATGTAGTATGAATAATCAATCAAATTTAATATCATTACATATAACATGATATTATTAGAAGATAGAACATACATCAGGCGTACTGAAGTTTCTTTTTTTAAGTAGAGTCATTTCGTACCATGCGTACTAAAGTTTTTCTCTCTGAGTATAGTCATTTCTTATATCAGGTTGGCACCATAAGAAAGAGAGGAAGAGAGGGGGTTGTGTGAGATGACCTTGACCATGGCATGCATTGACCTAGTTGTGATTAGCAATGACAATTTTTTTTTTTTTTTAATATTCTACATATAATGTGGCAACTTGAACTTGAAATATTAAACAGGCTGAATAAGCTAAAAATTTAATTAGCAATAACAATTTGAACTAAGTATCCGCTAATTATGAGCGGGAATGAGATTGGTTAAGCACATCATAAGGTCGATAGACTGATGTCAAAATAAAAATTCAAACACGTTAGGAACTCGTGACAGTACAAATACTAGATTGATCAGAGTTTGTTTTCAAATAAATGTGGAAAATCAAAGACATAGAATAATTTGTTGAATTGCATTGGAGGATAAAATTTAGTTTAAAGATACAATAACTTGTAAATAATTAGTAACAACAGGCGACAGGCTTCTAAACCACTGTCACGCTGTATGAGCATTTTTTTTTACGACCAAATTACGTTAGACGGTCATAATATAACCGTAAAATGCTAATGGATATATCATATATTTTATAACTTATTTAATTGACATAATTTGAAAACAGGAAAAATAAAAGTCCAAATGCTCTGAAATGGGTTAAGTTTAATCGAAATTGTATTCTAAGGAAAAGGAGACACATTCGAAATTATCAATATTCACAATATGTGATGATTATTAGTTTTTGTTTTTTTTAAATTTTTTCTATACCAATGTAAAAGTTGTGAAAAACAACCATCAGATATAGTGTGGTTGGTCACCACACCCAAGATAGGAAACGGATTGTTTTGATAATACCCGAATTTGACTTTCAGTGGATGCAATCTCCATATTGGTGGAGTGCATATGTGGTCAGGCTTTTACTGACCTCTTGGGCCGAATGGGTATTAGTCTCGTGTCAATGTATATGGAGACCATCTCGTGGATTACAAAAAAAAAGTTGGGAAAAACAATGATCATTTTACATGAATATAAAGTGAAGTTCATATTACAACACAACAAACTTATGAGTTATGATACAAACTCCAACAATCAAGTGGTGTATATATTGTGTTATATATTTGAAGGCATGTCAATACTCTTCCATTTTTGGTTCATTTTTTGTTATATATTGTTCCAATACTCACTTTTTTTTTTACTGTTATTCTAAAAGTTTACACATACCCCAACAAAGAGTTACATTTACTTTTTAAGATATTGGAAGGAACTATATGAATATGAAAAATTCAATACATAAGACTAAATAATTATGAGTAGATTATCATAGACAATCATATTTATATTTTTAACAGGTAATATCAATATATATTACAAAATTAAATATTTTGTTTTTGACTCATATTTATAACAAGGTGAAAAGTAGATCAAAAATATTTAATGTTCATCATAAAATTGCACTTGTAAAATTGAAACAGATTGAGAGTGTTATTTGATTATTCTTATAAACGTAAAACGAATATTGAAAATCACTTTTATATGGTGTGAGACAGAACCAACATGCAAGAATAGAAAAGGAACATTGTGCAATTAAATCTACAATGCAAGAAGCAAATGACAAGAAGTTGAAAGGTAATGGTACGAGATGAAACCAGCATGCAAGTCTAGAAAAAAAATCACTCTGCGACTAAATCTACAATGCAAGAAGCGAAAGACAGAAGACAACATTTTATTGCAAAATGATATCGTAAAGGTTGCAAAAGATGATAATTTGTAGAAGTTGCAAATCAGAACTTTAGATTATATTTTGCATGACAACCAGAACTGTAAACTCTAGGTCACATTACAACCAGCAACTAAACCTTAAGAAAATACTCTTATTTACAGGTCAATACTAGTGTTACCATAACAAAGAGAAACCGACTAAGGATTCCGTTCTTTACTTACTGACATTTAAGAGGGATTCTTCGCCAGAAAAGTATGAAAATCAGGTAAGTCATGCACAATCTTCCCGTGCATAGACAATTTCATATTTGCACTATCACCATGATGTAGCATTTATCTAAGGTATGGTCGTAAGTAACTTAACAGAACATTCCTTAAAACTCTTCAAAACTTGGACAATAGAGAACAATTGTAGCAGGTGTAAACAATCCAATATCACAATCAATTACAGTTAGCATATTCAAGATGTGAGGACTTTAAATCGGTGACCAAAAGTACACATTATGTCTATCTAGTTGATAAAAAGAAATGCAATTCTAAACCATCTATAATTCAATTTCCGAAATAGATTGAAAAATAATATATCCATTGAGGTTTCTCAAGTACATTGAAACGATAATATAATCTGAATTTGCAAATGGACAAAAAAAATAAAAAAACAATTCACTGAAATGGCATGTCGAAACAAAAGGGTCAGCACTTAACCTGCAAGAAAATCTTGAGGCAAAGGTCAGACATTCTTTAACTTCTTCATCTTAGAAGGTGGCCATCGACCCTTCTTCCTCATTCTGCGCTTTCGAACAAGCCGCTTTCTTCTAAGCCTTATCTTCTTTGCTAATTTCATTCTCATCTTCTGCTCCATCCTCTCCTGCAGCTTTGACTCTAATGGAAGTTTGTCGACTGATACAACCTCCTTGATGCTATCAGATGGAGGCTCACCACCATCTGTAGGAGCTGTTCCCTCAATGTCAGAAGATGCTTTTACAACCGCAGTACCTCTTTTGTTGGCAGTAAGGGGCATATAAACTTGAATTCCATAAGAAGATCTTGGGGAATTAATGGCCTTGAAGTGCAGCCTGGAAACTGAAAATCAATAAGTAATTTAGATACACATTCCAGTCGAAGTTCAAGATATAAAACGGATCCAAATAAACCTGTGGTTTGTGAAATCAAAGAAAATTTGTGTTATACATTAAGAATAAGGGTGCATTAAAGAGCCCTTGTTGGGCAGGACTAGGTTAGGATTGGAGTACTTTAATTACTAGACCCACGTTTGACAACCACAAGGGATTGGGATTTTATCTCCCAACAATGCCCGTAAATCCCATTAGTTTGGGACTAAATAAATCCACCTATACTTACGAGTTTACTTGTACTAGGACTAAAGGTGATGCTGCTTTTGTTGTTTTTATTTTCTATTTTTTTCCTCATCTTCTTTATTTTAAATCTTATTATCATTTTGTACATCAATCATATTTAATTTTCATGTTGAAATAATTCATTTTTGTTTGCTTTTAATTTTTTTTACAAATAAAATAAACTTAAATTTAAATGTTTTATTGTATTAAACAATATAATATAACTTTACTTTTGCTCAAAAACATAATACCGGGTTACATAATTATTTTAGTCCAATTCCATGTACTTAATATATCTTGATTCTCTCATGTTTATCGAATATTAGACACTCTACAGTATACATATACACCTAAAGAAAACACAAAGAACATTTAAGGTACTTTGCCAACACAAGAACTACAGCAAAACAATCTCCATTGACACAGATTGTATGCTAACACGATTCAAAATGTTCCTTAAATTCCCTTGTGTATTAGCCTGTATTCGACCCAATTCACTAAAACTAACACATCATCCTTTGATTTGTGTGTTTCGCCCCATTAACGACAGCAAAAAGGACTTCCAAGACTCATACATACATACATACATACACACACTGAAATGTCTTAGCTCAGCAATATAAATGGACAATGGAACTGTTACTGGAGATGTTTGATCACCAAAAATCTTGATCAAAGTCTAAATTATATAGTTACAACAAATGGGTTCTTTCACATTAGATACAAGTGAAAAAGAAAAGAATACAAAGCATAGCTAAATATTTTAGAAATGACATTTAAGTGTTCGACGAAAAACCCAACTGAGTATGAAGTCAGAGCAGATAGATAATAGCTACATGATTTTGGAAAGAAAAAAAAAACCCAATTGAGAAAACAACAATCACAAAATACCAAGTTCATCTCTGCAGTTTTGACAAGGAATAAGTGTTTTAAGCTGGTAAAAATTCAACAAATAGTGAGTTCAATCCAATTCGGCTGAGAGAGATAGAGAGAGAGAGAGAGAGAGAGAGAGAGAGAGAGAGAGAGAGAGAGAGAGAGAGAGAGAGAGTGATTGTTGTTACCTGGAGAAGCAGAGGTGGATAAAGTTGAGGGTGCCAAAGATGATGATGATGATGAAGACAGGGAAGGGAGAGGAGTGAAGCAGAGAAGGAGAGCCATTTGTGAAGTCACTTCAGTGTCTAGTTGGTAGTTTTCATTGGTGTTTTTGGATAAGACTCTCGTATAAGACTTCTTCTCCTTGTTTGTTCTTCACCCTCAGAAAACATTAAAGAGATAAATTGCCGTTTCGATAGGATAAGACATTCTAAAATACGTTTCGAATGCCTTGCACAATTTTTTATTATTTTAAAAAAATCTGACACCAACTGGGTGAGGTTTTGTTAGCACGTATTGAGATCAAGACGCAATATGAATATTAACTTTTATAATATTAAAAAATATATCTATTTATATATAAAGATAAATACGTATAGTGATACTTAAACTCTACCGCCTAATTTAATATCCGTGTGTCAGATTTAAAAACAATTATGGTAAAAAAAATTATTCGTACCACTTTTAACACAATTTTGGAAATTTAAAATGTCAGATTTGGTGTTAGTATCAGTTTCAAATTTTTATTTTGTTTAAAAAATAAACAAAAACAAAATAGTACTAGTTTCTTATTTGTATTACTTTTAGACAAATTTTTTGAAATTGAGATCAATAATATAAAAGTTCAATAAGATGTTCTCCGTACATTTTTATTAAATTTAAGTCAAATTATAATATTTATGATTGGATTAAATTTTTTTTTTTAATCGACTGATTGAATTAAATTGGTTTAAATATAATAGCATATTTTGTTTAATGCATTATGTGATTGAAATAAAAATAATTTTGTAAGAATAAGATTATATTAAATATATATTCATAACATTGCATTAAAAATATAATTATGTGGGTAGACCCCTCTCCAATATTGAGAGTAGTTATTCAGACCGTTAATTCTAATAGTTCTCGTCTCCCGTTAATAGAAGTAGTTATCCAGACTGTACTTATATAATTTAATCTCGATTAGTTCCGATAGTTCTATAACCCGTAAGGTATTAAATTTTTAAAAAAAAATAATAATAAGATTACATTTAATCAATTTTCATACAATAAAAATATAAAAAATCAGCATCCATATGAGAAATTTTTTCTCCGTAACTTAGGAATAGATATTACCCTATTATCTAAATATAAATTCAAATAGTATATTAATGATTGAAGGCTCCACCTCATTAGTCTTTTACATTTCTTTTTAATACAAATTATTGGTTGGCTTGAGTTTTGTCTTTTGTAAGGGTCTAAATTGGGATTGGTGTTAAGATAAAGGATTTGGGTCCCTTGTTTTATTTTCTTAAGGTCATTATTACAAAATAACCATCCCATCCATTGATATACAAAATCAATGAAAGAGTAATATTAATGTTACAATACTAATCAACAACTTCACCAATCATGAGAAGGATAGCACACACCACCAATGCAGTAGGTGGCAAAAGACCCTCATTCAGTTTGATAATATACCAGTTTAAATCGTTACACATGGGTGGTATTTCAAAAAAAAAAAAGGAAAGCACACAATTTCAAGTAAAACTTTGGTGGGGTGAGCATACCACGTCACCCATGTGCCCGAACAAAGCATATGCAATTGCTCGTTAAAGGATTAAAATTCTGCCATGTAGCATACAGTATCCACAAACTATTAGCCACTTGGAGAGGAAGCAGTAAAGGCATAGTCAGAATTAACTATATAGAGAGCATTTCACAAGAGTACAATTATCTACATAGACATTGACAAGAGTTGAGCAATACAGGAAATGTATGTGTTAGTCAACAATACAAAAAATCAGAGCTGTGCCTGACTAATGTTTTGATCAGCCAATGATATACGGCATTAGTATAATCTTCATTCAACATATTCATATGCATGCAAAGCAGTTAAACAAAAGGGTGCTTTTAACAGAGAAATGTACACCAAATGGAGAAGGCTGAGTTTTTGGCTTGTAGGAATTCTGCATCAGTTTAATCTGTCAAGCCAAAGAACGACGGTCAGAACATGAATGCACGAAAACCAATCTGCAAAGAAATATGCAGAGAAATTGCCATCTAGGTTCAGCTAGCAAAGCTAATTTATGAACCTAAAATCTCTAAAGGACTTGAAATATGTGTCAGTTTTTTAGCTGACATAAACAAGGCTGTCGCTTCTGCAAAATTGACCTCTTCGATTTGCCACTGGCACCACGAAAATTTAGAGCCAAGAGGATATAGTTTCTTACAAACTACAAAGAGCAAAGGGAAGCATCATGTTACCATGTTGTTTGAGGGAATGCGGAGTTAAAAACCAAGAACATTCCATTAAAACATCTTGAATTTCTGTTTTGTTTCGTTCTAGTCTTTTATATGGAAGCCAGCATTATTTAAAGAGCTTCATGATTTGCATTATTCAGTGAGGAGAGATTTAACAAAATGCTCTTCTCAGTCGAGAGAAGGCATAGTTGAAACAACAAAAAACATTGATGATTACAGATTTAGATTTATAGGTGAATCCTTTCGAATCTCAGTGAACAAATGCCAAGACACATAGCAATGTGATACAGGCTTGGAATTTGGAATTCTAAGCCCCATTTTTGCTGAACTTTCTATCTGTTGGCACCTTGAAAGCAGTGCCCAAAACATTGCTTGTGCCACAAATTTCCCTATAATTTCTTTTCTTACAGATACAATACCAAACGGACATTATCACCATTTGTATCGTCTGTTTAAACCAATGTTGAAGCTTTACATTATAGAGAAAGTAAGAGTGAAAAGTTTAAGATTCATCTAGGATTTTAAAAACCAACCAAAGTGTGTGGGATTTACTTTTGCTAATGGCTATCCCCCTCCCACTCCTATATACAAAGAGATCAGCGTTCTACAGGACATGCAAGTTAACTTCCAGAGTTTGCATAAGGAAATCTTACTCTTACTAACCTTTCACAAAAGTAAATCCCGTAAATCCCATCTCAATATGCAGAAAAGTTATAAAGAATGCCAGAATGGATTGACTTCCTTTTGTTGCCTAATTATTTCTTCTATTATCTAGTAAGACTCTTCAGACCATTAGGTGTTACTTATGCATGAAGGTAACCAATTCAGTCATCGCAGTTGGCTGATGGATTTCCCACCAAATTAATGAGAGCAGACCTTTTCTCTCTTCCTTCTTTGGGTTCAAATTAGGAATATAAGAAGCCAAGAAAAAGAAATCAACAACTACTTTTATTGATTAAAACTCGATGTTCATATCGATCTATCATGCATCTGCATCTAGCATTAGATAGGCCTCATTCAGTATACGTCCTAGCTCTATGTTATCTTTTGTTCTATTTCTTCCGAAACAATCACAAACACTATTATTTATTATGGGCAGAAGTACTAGAAAATCAATGCCTAATCTGTGCAATCAATTTGTAGTCTTGAAAATTCATTTTTCAATGATTCAGCCATTTCACCAAGTTCAATGTAAGCTAAATGACCAGAATATATGCAAATTGTATACAACAAAATGAAACTTGACACATAAAATAAAAACAAAAGGTAAGGAGTAAACCTGCAAGTTAACATGAGGCAAGAGTCAGACATTCTTCAATTTGTTCACTTTAGAAGGCGGCCATTGACCTCTCTTCCTCATCCTCCTCTTGTGACCAAGCTTCTTTCTACGAATCCGTATCTTCTTGGAAAGTTTCATCCTCATCTTCTGCTCCAGCTTCAGCTGCAGCTTGGAGTCCAATGGCAGCTTGTCAAACAACGGCAAGTCCACATCTTCGTCATCGCTCTCAGACTGAGACTCACCACCATCCGGGCCCCCAGTATCGGAAAAAGCCATAACAGTCATTGCACATCTTTTGTTGGTGATAACACAAACTCCGTCCCATGATTTCAGGAAAGGAGTAATGGGTTTCATGTCCAACCTTGAAGCTAAAAAGTGAAAACCAGTCACATAATCTTATGTTGATACATGATTCAACTAAAACAAAGGGTATAAAACAAAACCACCCCAGAAGAAATTATTGCTTTTGAGAACAAAATTTGGATAAAAAGAAAATTAAAAAAAAATCATTTTGAACAGTTTGAAGTAGAACCCACTTGAAATTATTCTAAAAAAAGTGAGTTTTATTAATGGCCACCTGAGTCTCCTCAGATTTTGCAAATTTCTGTAAATGAAGCCATTTTAAAACAAATTGAAGCTCGAAGACTCTGAGAGAGAGAGAGAGAGAGAGAAGCTTACATGGGGAAGCAGTAATGGCAGTCGTGGATGATAAACGTGGTGGTGACGGTGTAGAGGAGGAGAGTGGAGTGAAGAAGAGGAGATGGACAGCCATGGGTTGCTCTCTCTCTCTTGCTTCTGCAAATTTTGGTGTAAAGCAACGCGGAAAGAGGCAGTTTTGATGCCAACACAAAAAAAGAAAAATTTTAGCGCTCTGATTTTAGTTTGCTTTATTACAAATCCATCCCTGTAAATTTTGTTATTTTCATTGTTTCGCCATAAATAATGAAATTTCCCCTCCAACTCCTCCAAGACAAAGAGGAGACGATTTGTATTATCTTACCTCGTTTGTGTTAATACGAATATTTAGTAGATTCATTTAATCTAGAACATTTTCAAGGCACCGTATGCATCATAGCTATAAAATTATTACATTATATAATTAAGATAGCCAGTTACATCAATTTTCATATTATCCGATGTAAGTGAAAAATATTTATTATACCGTTTATATTAAAAGTATTTTTTTTTTTCAATCAGCCGTATCAACATAAAATGATAAAGAAGTGTTTAGCCAACTCTTTAATTTTTTGACAAAGACCTCCCCTGATTAACTGTAATATTTGACCAAATTTTACTAAAGACATGAGAGGTGTTTGTCAATAAACGATAAAAAAGTGTTTAGCCAACTCTTCAGTTTTTTGACAAATACCTCCCCTGATCAACTGTTATATTTGACCAAATTTTACTAAAGACATGAGAAATGTTTGTATAATTAGCTCATTATCTTAACTTTTACATTTAAACAAATTTTACTAAATACATAAAAAATATTTATCATTAAACGATAAAGTTAACTCTGCTTGTAGTTAGCAAAATCTCGTGGAAAATATATACAATTAACTCTAAGAATTATCACCCCAATGTGAAGTTGGAGCTTCCATCTTATCAAACACTAGAGTTTACTCTGGGCTCTTGAGGGGTGAGGACTACTCTTTGAATAGTAATAATAATAAAATATTAATTGTAATTATATGGGAAAATATACTAATAACGACGAAACCAACTACTAAAAGCACGTTTCGAAAAGCAATTCCTGCCAAGGGAAGAAATCTTTCACACTTTATTTATTGATTGATAAAGTTATGACTCAAACCCCTTTCATAAATGTAAAAAAGAAAGTACACTAACAATCTAGTATATAATATAAAATCAAGATATTCTCAATGCTCCTTATTGTCAAATATTAAGTTATGCTGATTATATGTTCAATGAACTAAATTATCTAAATTAATTATTTAACAAAAATATCATAATTCAATAAATCTAGGAACCATTTACAATGTGATGTTATATGTATTCTTCTAATAGATTTGGATATAACACGTCCGCTCAACTCATGTCATGTAGTATGAATATCAAATCACAAATGGTTTCGTACCATATGACATCATTTTAATAATGGGACGACTCACCAACCCAAGGTTGTTTCTTCAACACGAGGACAACAGTTCGATTATGTATGATTGGTTTTGCAAACACACTAAAGTTTTGCAAACACGCTAAACAATTTCAAATGGCATTACATCCATAATGAACATACTCAAGAATCAAGATCCTTTGTAGACAACATCAAAATTAACAGTCAACACTCAACTTCGTCGTTGCCAGACCTCAACTTATGCAGCGAAAACAAAACACCACGTACAACTCCCTCAATTCTTACAGCATGAGAGCGAATCTAAATTTTCATGGAAGAGGCGGTCAAAGTATTCTACCTTAGTTATAAGGTTTCATCAGCTGTCTTCACCATTTCTTCTGGTCGGGATCCTAAATCTTTGATATGTACTTCATACGAAATGATTAAAAAAACAGCATCAGAAGCATGGCCAAATAATTTGACCATATGCCAAAACACTGAGAGCAAAAACAAGTAGATTCAAATGAATGAATTCATAGTATAGTATGACGTGATAATTTCTCCAAACATACGCAAACTGCCCTTAATCTTAATCAATATTTCATGAGGTGTTACATTGCTTTGCAAAGCAAAGAGAGCTTATACGCGGTATAAACAAAAAATCTAACAGAAAATCGGTATACCTTGACTAAGGAAGAATATGAGATCGAAATATGAGAGGGTAGGTGCAGCAAAATCCAGTGCTCCAACACTGCACAAGTGGAAGAGACAAAATGCATAAGGTACCATGCAAAATTAACCAGTAGTGGAATTAATATGCATAGGTCCAAAATCCAATGCAGCAACGTCAAAACTTATAAATGATACACGTTATACCAAATTATATGCTAAGTACATTTATGAGTTCAAAAACATGAAAGTCAAGAGAATAAATGTCAGGGAAGTTATGGGGCTTACCACGGATAGCAATGGTCCCTGTTTGAACTTGTCATGAAACGTCAATGCAATCGGTTTTGGATTGTCTCCAGGCCCTCTAATAAAACCACTGGATTCATATTATACAAATTCCCAAATTAGTCACTAGCTAAGTTCAAACTTACTCTTATTATGTCATTTGAACCACAGAAAAGAAACCAAAGTCAACAATTGATTGTTTATGACAACGATAAAAATTACGTAAAAATAATTATGGGAATTCTACATTTCTTTTTCAAACAAGGAAAAACAAAAAATAACTCACATTAATGATAAAGAAATCAACTGAGTCCTTCTAACATCATATATAGCAATGAGACCGTTGTAAATATCATCGCCTCCTTTATAAGATACAGCTAATCGCTCTCCTGAAGCATCCCAGGCTATCTTCTCAATTCCCTGACTGCACAATATAACATGTGAAAGAAGGAATTTGGTTAATTCCATTAGGTCACACTGAGTTTGACTAATATTTACATGTACCTTTCAGCTTATAAATATCTGGAGCCCAGAGATCATAACGTTAACAATAGCAATAACAATACTAATGGCAAAAAAAGAAAATATATTGAAACTAAAACCAATGAGGCCAAAGAGACTATCATAGTTTCTTATTTTTTATAAGGAAGAAGAATAGCTAAACTAGCAATCAATATTACGCATAAAAAATTCACTTTGGCATATATTCAGCCAAACTGTTGAAGAGGAAAGGTGAGATATAAAATTAAATTTCTTCCAACTTCTCTCAGTAATCAGTATTCACCTGACCGTCTTTTGTTAGCAGCTCCTTTAAGAGTCAGAAAAGCTGCAATCCTATAAAAGTATTTCATAACAGTCTACACCATTGTCTTATTTTCTTGCATTTAAACAGCCTAATATTGTACATGTGCCATATCACCAAGAATTTAACATTATATCAAATGTTTTAACATTATGACAACTCATCAGCAAATATTCTGCCAAATTGCTTCATAATGTCCATGCATGCCCCGGTTAAAATTTTCTCACAATTTTGTACTTTATATGTAGGTCACTCTCAAGATCCATAACAAGCACTCTCATGGAATCTTTCTATTACCTACTACAAGAAACATAAAGGAAAAGAAGGTAGAATTACAACTATAAAGGAAAACACTAGATAAGGATAATTTTATCTCTACCTGCCTGTTAAGGAAACTATCTCTGGCAAATCAACAGGTACTAGGTGTGCATCTGGTGAGAATCATCCAAGACAATAAATTCCAGTCACGCCTATCAAGTAGAATTTCAGATCAAAAGACTAAAAAGTAGAGTAGCATACCCAATGATGGAGGCTTTGATGCAAAGTGAACAGAACCCAATGTTAAAGATCCAGAGAAAGCAAGCAACATCATACGCCCGTCAGGATCCCATGTTGCTCCCTAATGACCAAGACATGGTATTACTATCTAATATAAATTTCTCACGGTGTGAGAAGCAGTAATAAGTAATTGACAAGTGAACAAAAAAAAAATACTGAGTCTGAGAATAAAAGAAAACCTACAATTTACTAACACATGTCAATTATCTGATTAGTAACTCCATCCCCATCATGACAATGAACCGAAAACAGCACAAGACGAAGAAAGTAGAAACAAATGATAAACAGTGAGAATGTACAGTAGAAGTACACATATGTACATATATAGAACATCATAATGCACCCAAACCATGCAAGGGGCTGCATGAAGGGCATTCCGAAACAAAACACCTGTGACAAAGGATCTTTGCACTCTTATCACTATTATAAGTAATTGGCATTGACGGATCCTTGTCTTTGCCCCAAAGCACAATATTCTATTTACCTATACCCAACAGTTCAATAATGATCAGACATTAAAACACTACACCAATAGGAGCAAAGTATCCTACACACATGGTTAAGGTACAGGAGTCAAGATCATCTTGGTTAATGTTGATCTATAAGGTGGAAGTTCAACAAATTTCAGCAAGTCACTTTAAAACAAAAATCCAAGAACCTCAAATCGGGCATCACCCATAACATCATTAACAAAAAAAACAAAATAAAGAACATGAATTAAGATTCAGCGTAAATAGACACTCTTAAATTAGCTCAATATTTCATAAGCAATGGCCAGGAATTTAAAAATAACCTAAAACCCAGTATCATTCAATTACCGTGACAAAACCACTAGTTGAAGACCATGGTTCAGACGTCCATGTGTTAGTCTCCCAAAGATAAAATGTTCCGTCACTGCAAAAGAACAGAGACATTAGCATCCGTTTCCAGAAGAGTTTCAGACATAGACATTAGACACATGCATAAACATCAAAGCGAGTTTTGTTATGACCATACAATTTCGCAGCAAAAAAGTAATCTCCAGTAGGTGACCATTTAAGCATTGATATGCCCCCTAATCCCCGTCGAATGGGTGTTCCCAGCCCTAGAAATGATAAGCAAATAGACCGTCAATTCAGATTGAGATTAAATAAAAAGCAACTAATGTCTTTTTAAACACAAAAATAGGGGATAAACGAGCACAGAGTTTTCACTCAATAATATCAAATATTGAAAAAAGTGCTCAATCTACAATGATCTCTCAAGTTTTTCTAGAATGAAATTGCAAATAGAATTTCTTCTGACATAATTTTTCTAAAGCTAGTCAACAAAGGTTGAGCAAGAAAGATAATTGGAAGGAGAACAAATTGAATCTAATTGATTACTATACCTTGTGCAACATCCCATATGGTGAATGATGAGCTCTCGTATGAGGCAGATGCCAAATATGTAAAGATAAGTCAAGGAAGTTCATAGAAACACTCCATCCAAATGAAAACAAAAACAAAAAAACAAAAAATGCAGCAACAAGGTCAAACTACTATAAATTATGGGACGTTTGGAAAATGATTTTGGCATATTTGACAGAAGGTATGCATGAGCTGTGATGATGTAGATGATATTAAATCAAAAGAATATTGAATCACATATAGGCATTAATTTGGATATCTTCCATCAGGACTCCATGAAAGGGCACTTATTTGTTCTCCGTCAGGACTTCGAAGAAAATCAACTAGAGTCCATCGAGTACCGGAGCCTCTAGAGAGGGTTCCCAAGAATGAAGCAGCACCAGATCTAACAGATGCTGCATTTCCTGGATATGAAGCAGCCCAGATGCAAATTCCACCCCTGAAATCCAGTCCACGAATTGAGTTAGATAGGCTTTATAATCTATTAAAAAAAAGGTCTAGAAAAACACATTAACATGTGGCAAAAATGATACTTGCTTGCATCCAACAGAAAGTGACTTCCCCCCATTTGGCCTCCAGTCAAGAACTTTAACATCTCTTTGAGAATCACTGGTCAAGATACAGGGATCCTTCCCTTCTGTTCATATATAAAGTTACATCAGCATGCGTCTACTCAAAAAGACGATTGAAGGTACCACTTCAACAAAATAATTGCAAACAAACCAGTAAAGAAACATTTATTCTCGGAATCACAAGTTACTGGCATCTCATACAATAAAGTATCACAAATTACTAACCCGAATCCTCATAGTCACGAACTATAACTTGATTAGCACCAGAGATAAATGCAACAATATGCTTATGTTGGTGCCAGCTTATTCCTTGAAGACCAACCTCTGGTAATAAGTTCACCTATAAGACCTTATAATATGAGAAAACAGATCAATGAAACCATTAGACTTTTCCTATTAGTTGTTCTTACACATGATTTGTACTCTCTAATATTGATGCTAGAAATATTTAGTTTTTTATTTTTATTTTTTTAATCATGTAGTACACGTTATCTTCAAATTTGAGCAATCTCCAAAACCATGCAGGGTGTATTTAAGCCACAGAAACAAGTAGAAAACCTCATTTGCAAGATCGTCGGTCTCTATCTTGGTGGATAACTAATTAGATAGTATCAAAACATCTTAGCTACATCAAATTATGTTGTTAAATTCAAATGGAGTGTAATTTAACATTCTAACCAACTGAGAAACCCCTAAGCAAGAAAAAAAGCATCTACCTACATGCATTCAACAACCATGCTAATGCAAATCTCCGAAAAACCCATTTTACGATACGAAACATGATAAAACTTCATATTCTTACTGCAAAATCTAAAATAAAGGGAAAATAAAATACATGATTGGGATGAAAAATGGTTTTGAAAGGGTTATTGAGAATCCCACGCAATGCTGCTACTAAACTCAAACCCTCTGCCTCCCCAATCGCTCTCCCTTGCAGTTCCGTTTCCGGCTGATCCGTAGACGACCGCGACCCCACTTCATCGGGCTGAAACGGCACCGGACTGAACACCATTCCCTGTGACTAACAAATCAGTGACTGTACACGTACAAATGACTTTCTACAAACTAAAAAAAAATAATGAAAAAGAGAAGTTTGTACATACAAGAAGTTTTCCGTAGGTGTCTTTAGCTCGGTCATCGGATAGATTGTCGGCTGTAACTGCAGATTGCAGATTTTATTCGCATCAGAAAAGAAACCCTACGTATTTTGTTCTAAGCAGCTCAATAATATAAACATGTATGTAAAGAGAAAGAGAAAGAGAAAGAGAAGGTTCATTTTCGACGTACTCAAGTCTCGATTGATTTCGCAGATGGTGACAGAGCCAGGTTGAGGAAATGAAGGCATTGTAAATTTTGAAAATACAAGCTAAAAATCACCGAGTGATGATGATGATGATGGTGGTGGTGATTGTTTTGTGTTTGCTTGGTCTGGTATTTTCAAAAACTTGGCTTTTCAGGGTTCTATGGCCCATACCCAATTTTTTTTTTTTTTTTTTTTTGGATTTTACAGTACCCGACCCAATCAAAATTGACCCAACTTTGTTAGACTAAAGTGGGCTTTTGTTATTTGCACCCCAACATTGTTGTCTTTACACCCATGGGCCTTTCAAGAGTTTCATATTCAGGCCCATTAATTCTTCACAAAAATGAAAACGATAATGAATTTATTTTTCTTTTCCATGTTGTAAATGATGAATGTCCACCATATTGATAATGGTGTAAATAGTAAATTCCACCATGATTATCAACCAATAACTTATTGATTTATTGGTTGAGTGGATTGAATTAGGTGAGGTAAGAATGACTATAAATATGAGTCAATTCTTGTTGAAATAAGATGAACAAAATTCTCTCTAAATTAAGAACTTCTTTTGTGGTGCTTTCATTTCTTGATTTTGGTATGTTAAATCCTTTTCTCCTTCACTCTTACTTCATTACTTTATATCATAATAAAATCATTCTATTACCTTATAATATAACACGTTATCAGCACGACTAGCTTATTAGTATGCTCTGTGATTGCCACTCTGTTGGATCTTTCACATCAGAAAATAAGTTTAGTTTTTACTTATATTTATTATATTGAAACGTGAAGATTACAAAATAAATAAAAGAGCTAGAAACTATAAATATCATAAACTTTAATCCAATAAGAAGTTCTGGACATAATATTATTATTATTTTTTTAATTTAATGTTTATATATATATATATTTATATTTATGTAATTTATATAAATATAATGCATCTCAAGTCGGCTATGCCGACCACGTTTATATTTATGCAATTTATTTATTGCTATGCATCTCAAGTCGGCTATGCCGACCACGTTTATATTTATGCAATTTATTTATTGTTATGCATCTCAAGTCGGCTATGCCGACCATATTTATTATTTATGCAATTTATTTATTACGCATCTTAAAGTTACTATGCCAACAATATATACTATTTATATATATTTATTTATTGTTATGCATATCAAGTTGGCTATGTCAACATAATTATTATTATTTTTATTATTATGCAATTTATTTACTGTTGTGTATCTTATGTTGAATATGCTGACACTATATTTATGCATTTTCATTTATTATTATGAATTTTATTGCCTTTCAATTTTAATTAAATTGTGCATATATATATATATGAAATATATATGATGAGAATTTAAAATTTGTTGCATCAGACCAAAAATTCTGATTCTATATATATATTTTAGTCCGGCAGTTCTGGATCATTTTTTATCCTATCTGAGATTTTTAGATCCAGAAGATCTAAATGTAATAAATTTTATGGATTAAGATTTGATGGACTTTACATTTTTGGGTACAAATATATGATGTTGAATTACATCTAAAACCTGAAGATCCAGTATATTATTATTATAGAACCAGAAGTTCTGTGGCAAAAATTAAAGACATATATTACCAAGAGAAAGAAATGATTATTTCTACTGCTCGGCCGTTCTGTAACATTCCCAGAAGTGAATGCTAAATACCTATAAAAATTTTAGACATGGCTATAGTCATGGTTATGGGCATGGATATAGTGGTTATTAATTCTCAAATCACCATAATGTTAAAAAGATTATCTAAAAGTGGAATGTCTATAAAGTTAATAAAATAATAGCAAAAGTTTATAAACCCGTAAAATAATAAAAACGTTTGTTTTAAATATAACGAAGGGGGTCGTACTTGTTGTACACCCAAATACTTGATAAAGATTTATTATGTTTTTACTTACTAAGTATTTTTTCTATCTTCGTACACTTTTGCTTTATATTGATAGAATATATTTACTCAAAACTAATTACTATTATTGTTTTGTATGAATAAAAGCTGCTAAAAAATGTCAAACCTTAAGAACCTGCAGTTCTTTGCCCTAGATATTTCTGGGAACAATTACCTTTCCTGGATTCTGGATGCTGAAATGCATTTACAAGTCATGAATTTGCAAGACACGATTAAGGAAGAAAATGAGACATCCCTGCAGGATAAGGCTAAGGCTATAATCTTTCTTAGACATCATCTACATGAGAATCTAAAAGTCCAATATCTCATAGTGAAAGATCCATTAATATTGTGGAAAAATTTAAAAGATCGATATGATCATCAAAGGGATGTTTATGCCAACTAAAATATGTCAATCATCGATTTGTTTTGTGTATGCGTTTTTGTTCTGTGTTTTTGTTTTGTTTTTATCCTTTCTTTATCTCTGCAATCAAGTATGATGTATCTTTTGTGCCTCCGTTTTCATTAATAACTAATATATATTTTTGTTTAATGAAATAAAGGATATGGATAGGCCATCTGTTTCCAGTGGAGAAGATAAAAGTATATGTTTGATTGATAGTGCAACAACACATACTATTCTTCGTGATAAGAAGTATTTCTCAAATTTGATATCACTTAAAGCTGAGGTGAATACTATATCAGGTCCTGCAGACCTAATTGAGGGCTCTGGAAGAGCCACAATTCTATTGGAAAATGGAACAAAAATATGTATCCATGATGCTTTATATTCAAGCAGTTCCCAAAGAAATTTACTTAGCTTTAAAGATATTCGTTGTAATGGATATCATATTGAAACAATAAGTGAAAATAATATAGAATATCTCTATATTACTTCTGTTGTTTCAGGACAAAAATTGATTTTGGAAAAGATTCGTACTTTCTCATCTGGATTATATTATACGATAATCAAATCAATTGAGGCTTATGCAGTTATGAACCGGAAGTTCTCCAATCCAAAAATATTCATGCTTTGGCATGACCGCTTAGGTCACCCGGGATCTACGATGATGCGTAGAATCACTGAAAATTCTCATGGACATCCATTAACGAACCAGAAGATTCAGTTGTTACATGAGAGTATATGTACTGCATGTTCACAAGGAAAATTAGTAACTAGACCATCTTATCCTAAAGTTGGTTTTGAATCCCCATCATTTCTACAAAGAATTCAGGGGGATATATGTGGACCTATTCACCCACCTAGTGGACCATTTCGCTATTTTATGGTTCTAATTGATGCATCTGCAAGATGGTCACATGTTTGTTTATTGTCTACTCGTAATGTTGCTTTTGCCAGATTACTTGCACAGGTTATTAGGCTTCGAGCACATTTTCCAGATTATCCAATAAAATCAATACGCCTTGATAATGCTGGTGAGTTTACATCCAAAACTTTTTATGAGTATTGCAAAGCAGTGGGGATTGATGTTGAACATCCAGTCCCACATGTGCACACCCAGAACGGATTAGCAGAATCATTTATCAAACGCCTACAGGTAATTGCGAGAACTTTATTATTAAGAACACAATTACCAAGTTCTGTATGGGGACATGCTATTTTACATGCTGCTGCATTAATCCGTCTTCGACCTACTGCTTACCACCAGTATTCACCATTACAACTTGTGTTTGGCCATCAACCTAATATATCCCATTTACGTATTTTTGGTTGCGCTGTATATGTCCCAATTGCCCCAACTCAAAGAACTAAAATGGGACCCCAAAGACGTTTAGGGATATATATTGGTTTTGATTCACCGTCAATTATTAGATATTTGGAACCTTTGACGAGTGATCTTTTTACCGCACGATTTGCGGATTGTCATTTTGATGAGACAAATTTTCCATCTTTCGGGGAAAGAAAAACTTCTCCTGAAGAGAAGCAGGAATTTTCTTGGAAGGTTCCAAGTTTGATCCATTTAGATCCATACACATCTCAGTGTGAGAATGAAGTGCGAAAGATAGTGCATCTTCAAACAATTGCTAATCAGTTACCAGATGCATTTACAGATGCTAATAGGGTAACAAAGTCATATATACCAGCTGCTAATGTACCAGCCCGGGTGATTGTTCCTGAAGAACGATATAAACAATTAGCAGCAACTGAATCATCTGTTGCACGACAGAAGCGTGGTAGACCACTTGGATCAAAAGATACAGTTCCCCGGAAGAGGAAAGTAAATTATCAGGATTCTGATAAAACTCGAGTTACAAATAAATCCACTTTCTCTGAATCAACTCCAGTAGAGTTAGATGTCCCTGAAGCGACAGGAGCCCCTGTAGTGGCAGAAGCCCCTGAAGTGGCAGAAATCCCAGAAGAGAGACAAGAAAATGGAAATGAAGAAATATCCATAAATTATGCAAGAGAAATATGGAATCGTGAAGAAACAATCATCGATGATATATTTTCTTACACAGTAGCTACTGAAATTATTAATGATGATTATGAACCTCATGGTATTGATGATTGTAGACAAAGGCATGATTGGCCTAAATGGAAAGAAGCAATTCAAGCAGAATTAAATTCTTTAGCCAAACGTGAAGTATTTGGACCTGTAGTCCAGACACCTGAAGATATCAAACCCGTCGGATATAAATGGGTTTTTGTACGAAAACGAAATGAGAAAAATGAAGTCATGAGATATAAGGCACGACTCGTAGCACAAGGTTTCTCGCAGAGACCTGGTATTGATTTTGATGAAACGTATTCACCAGTGATGGATACAATCACATTTCGGTTTTTATTAAGTATGGCTGTTTCAGAAAAGCTTGAAATGCGTCTAATGGATGTAGTGACTGCTTATTTATATGGGTCACTCGATTCAGATATCTATATGAAAATTCCTGAAGGATTTAAAATGCCAGAAGCATATAAATCGAGATCTCGTAATTTATATTCGATAAAGTTGCAAAGATCCCTGTATGGATTAAAACAATCTGGACGGATGTGGTATAACCGTCTTAGTCAATATCTGATCAAGGAAGGGTATATTAATGATCTAGTATGTCCATGTGTTTTTATAAAGAAATCTGAATCTGGATTTGCTATTGTAGCAGTATATGTTGATGATATGAATTTAATTGGAACTCCTGAAGAGCTTCTGAAAACTGCTGAATATTTAAAAAGGGAATTTGAAATGAAAGACTTGGGCAAAACAAAGTATTGTCTCGGCCTGGAGATCGAGCATACACCAAATGGAATACTTGTTCATCAATCGGCATATGTTGAAAAGATTCTGAAAAGATTTAATATGGACAATGCTCATCCATTAGGTACTCCTATGGTTGTTAGATCTCTTGATCCTAAAAAGGATCCATTCCGGCCTAAAGAAGATGATGAAAAGATACTTGGTCCCGAAGTACCATATCTAAATGCAATTGGTGCTCTATTATATCTTGCACAATGTACTAGACCTGATATTGCATTTGCAGTAAATTTATTAGCAAGATTCAGTTCAGCACCAACTCGAAGACATTGGAATGGAATCAAACATATTTTTCGTTACCTTCGTGGTACAATAGACTTGGGATTATTTTATGTGTCTAACAATTTTTCAGGTTTAATTGGTTATGCTGATGCTGGATATTTATCTGATCCCCATAAAGCTCGTTCACAAACGGGATATGTTTTTACCTATAATGGCACAGCAATCTCCTGGCGATCTATAAAGCAGAGTATTGTTGCTACATCCTCTAATCATTCGGAGATCCTTGCACTTCATGAAACAAGTCGAGAATGTGTTTGGCTAAATTCTATTATTCATCATATTCGAAGTACATGCGGATTTTCATCATCCAAAGAAATGCAGACACCAATATTTGAAGATAATACAGCTTGTATTGCTCAAATAAGAGGAGGATATATCAAAGGGGATAGAACTAAGCATATTTCTCCAAAATTCTTCTATACTCATGAACTTCAACAAAATCGACAGATTGATGTAAAACAGATACGGTCTACAGATAATCTTGCAGATCTGTTTACTAAATCATTACCGACGTCAACATTTGAGAAATTAGTATATGGCATTGGTATGCGTCGATTTTGTAAACTACAGAATTAATTTTTATCAGGGGGAGCATACAATCAGGGGGAGTAGATTTTTGAAGATAACAATACATGTGTACTGCACTCTTTTTCCCTTCGACCGGATTTTGTCCCACTGGGTTTTACCGGCAAGGTTTTTAATGAGGCAGTTTGAACACATCAAATACAATTTATAATCCAGAAGATCATTGTATTGTTTACCAACATATTTACTTTAAAATGGTGTACATTCAAGGGGGAGTGTTGTAAATGATGAATGTCCACCATATTGATAATGGTGTAAATAGTAAATTCCACCATGATTATCAACCAATAACTTATTGATTTATTGGTTGAGTGGATTGAATTAGGTGAGGTAAGAATGACTATAAATATGAGTCAATTCTTGTTGAAATAAGATGAACAAAATTCTCTCTAAATTAAGAACTTCTTTTGTGGTGCTTTCATTTCTTGATTTTGGTATGTTAAATCCTTTTCTCCTTCACTCTTACTTCATTACTTTATATCATAATAAAATCATTCTATTACCTTATAATATAACATTCCAAGATATGTTAAATAATAAATATTAAGGGCGCGTTTGTTACGTAGGACTGGGATTGGACTAAATCCAATACATTTGGCAGCTGCATGGGTAATTCCAAATTGTCTCCCCTGATGCCAAAAGCTTGGGACAATTTGTCCCAAGTTTTTCTTTTTTTTTTTTAAATTATTATTAAAAAAAGTTATATTTAATTTAAATAATTTAACTTTTTTTTTTTCAATCTCATACTATATTAAATAAGAGGTAGTATTATTTTTAATTCAATTTATACTACACTAAATATATAACAGTACTAATTGGTTCAATCCAATCCAATTTAATCTCATAAAAATAGTCTAATTTAATCTCACGTACCCAATGCGCCTTAATACATTTAAAAATAATCTATTAGAGCATCTCCAATGCAAATATGTATTTTTGAGTATCTAAATAGTGCCACATCAGCATTTCTAAAAATTATAGAAATGCATATTCACTTCTCCAATGTGAATATCTAAATAGTAATTTTAAACCAATCACCACAAGTCATTTGTTACATTCTCTCTTCATTCAATATGATAATTAAATGCATTGACAAAATACTAAAATTTTATTGGTGAGAAAAGTTAGAAATCCTAGTCAGCATATCAAGGAGAATATCTACAATTAGAAACTCTACTTGATATTCTCTAACTTTTTTTTTGCCACATCATATCAATATTAAAGTTAGATAATTACATTGGAGAATGTTTTCTTAACTTTTTCAATATTGATCCTATGTGGCACTCAATTTTCTCCAAATGCATAATAGTATTGGAGATGCTCTTATATATGAAAATGTGATAGATTGTCGGGCAACTATGCACATCCTTCTAAAAATTTAATATTTAATGTCGGAACGAAAGGTATAAATACAAATATGTGTAAACAATTAAAGAGATAAAGATTGAGAAATTCAAACTCTGTAATGATCAAACACTGCTTTACATCGACTCACCAAGATTTTCTTAGCTCCAAGTCTCTTTTTTCTTCTCTTCTTCTTCTTCTTCTTCTTTTAAGAGAGTATAATTATAATATTAAAAAAAAAATAATTAACCCGCTGGGCAGACGTTATTTATTTATTTTTTATTATTATTATTTTTTCAAAAAAGACAATTATTTTTTTACATCCGAAAAACCCACAAAACCCCATCTTTTCATTTCAAAGCCAAAATAAAGGGAAAAAACGAAAATGGTGGCAAACCCTGTAACTCTCACTCGCAAATCTCCACTCTTGTACCGTTTTGTGGGGTTTTCTCGTACACCCGCTTCCCAATTCGGCCAACAAGTTCGAATCCCTGCAAACCCAGTTCAGATAACTGCGTTTAGGGCCTGTTGTTCACGTTCTTTGAATTCTGGTCATGGAACTGGGTTCAAGGATGTGTCTAGTTCTACAACGGGATTGGGGCTACGGAGCTTCAATCGTGTCCGGTTTTCAGCGGTTTCGGATGGCGGGTCTGGTGGAACTGGTGGTGGGTTTGGCGGCTCTGGTGATGGTAATTCTGGTGGCAGCGGTGGGGGAGGTGCTGGTGGGAGTAACTGGTCCTTCATTTCATGGTACAGCTCTCAGCTTTTCTTTCTCTTTTTTTTTTTTTTCAGTTTTAAATTTTGTTCATGTTATTGTTTTACCAAATCTGAAACTAGAACTCTTAGTGCATGAAATTAGAATATATGGAGTCTTTTTTTGGACTCAAACGCATTATACTTGTGTGGTTTGAATTTCTTAATATTCATACGCATGGCCTTTAGATTGTTATATGTAATATTTGGTGTTTTGAGTCTTGATAGACTGGTTTTATTGTTGAGGTCTTCGATTGCTAGCAGACTACTTTGCTTTTTCAATTTGTCAAATACATGAGAAGCGTGGAAATTAGTTAAAGGTCGGACAGCAATGAGAATAAGCTGACGTGTATCTCACTTCGACTTTTGCTAAATGAATTAAAATAGTTGCTGTAGAGAAACAGAATTAAAAATTTGTTCTTTTATTGTAAGTCAAAATTTACTTGACTCGCACTAGCTTACACTGTACACACTAGCTTATTTCTCTTTCTCGCTCACTTTCAATTACTCCGTATATGGCTGTTGCTGACCTCTATTGATTTTTAACTTATCTCTTGTATGGCTCGTGTCACACACACTCTTTTTCACCCTTGCCCACTCAACTGCTGCCACTTCTACCTGCCGAATCCAGAGACTTGTGCTCTTTTATTGCACGGTTATGTCGGTTTACCCATTTCTTGAAAGTTCTTGTTAGGTGACATCTGTGGTGATCTTTTACTTCTTATGATAATGATATAGTATATTTTGGAAGGCTAATGTAGTTAGTTTTAAGTGCATACTGGAAGGGGAATACTTATACCTAATCTTGTGTCTCCCTTTCTATACGTTATTTCTATTGTTCTTTTGTGTGGCTGGGTACTTTGCTTACATTTTTGTTCATATGTACTGTGATTAAAACACGGTTCCCTCTACTATTTCAACCAGAATTTTTGTTATTGCAGGTATTTAGCCCTTCTTGCGAAGTATCCCGTGTTAACAAAAGCAGTAACATCTGCACTATTGACTTTAATTGGCGACTTAATCTGCCAGGTAGACGTTCTTTCCTCATTGTCAACAGAAATATATATCTATTTTTTCCATCTTATTTCCTTGTTGCATTTTCAAATTCTCTCTCTCTTATTTTTAACCTGTGGAGATAGAATTTCATTCTTAGCAAGGAATCAAGAATCTCTGCTTATTGCATTTTCAATTTGCAAGTTTCAATAAACCTGCACAAATCATTCCACATTTGTCCTTGCAAGATTCTTAATCAGTTGCTATCCTTCAGCAACTGCCTTCTTACCTGTATCAGTTGGTTAAAATGATATATACTACTGAAACAGCATTAGCACCTGGGCCTAAAAGTTGTGGCTGACTTGTCACAGTGTCACAAACTCGAAAGAATTAAAACTTTTAAGATCACCATATTCATATCTTAGCAACCTAACTCAGCATGAGCAAGAAAAACAAAACTCAAATTATCTTTCTAAATCGTCCTAATTGATTGTATGTTGTTTTCTTCTTTAGTGGAAGTAATAGTTCTCTATTTGTTATCTTTTGGAGTTAGAAAGTTTCCAGGATTAATCAATCTGCTTTCTTATATTTTCCATATAGTGGCAATGCACATGTTGATTCCTTTTTTTCTGTCCATTAGGATGTTTCATCTCTTAATTTGCGTAATTCATATCCTTATTCCTGTATCTGATGACATATTCTGTTGCCTTGTCCTGTTTAGCTGGAATGTATCAGTTTTTCTTACAGGGGATTTTGCATTGAACTTATAGTATTGTTCATTATAATTTGAGATGCTTGATGACCAACTGATCCTTCAGTATGCCATATTACATTCTCTCTGTCATTGTCAAATATTATGTAAAAAACCTGAAATCACAAGATGGAACCATTCATTGTTTATTGTTACTTAGAGGTTAGACCCAAGCATTACAAGCTGTAGTTCCTGATCGCCATGATTGATCTAAAATCAATGGTTATGTATCACAGGACTTGTTTTTCTTTAGTTTAATACTAGAACTACCACATATCCTTCATGATGTCAAATTCTAAGCATTACTTGACTAAATGGTAAACTGTTTTACCACAGGTTGTGATTGACCAAGCGCCATCACTGGATGTTAAAAGGACATTTGTTTTTACTCTTGTGGGGCTGGTGCTAGTGGGTCCCACTTTGCATTTCTGGTAATGCTTCAGAATTAATATCTTTTATGCCCCAGATTTACAAATAATTACAGTAACTTTATCACTTTGTTTACCTAACTTATAGGTTTACCTGCAGCAGTTTTAATTTCTTCAGAAATTGCTGTGGTAATCTATGGTCATGTAATTATAGCTTTTATGCTATTGAGGTGCACTGGACGAAAACCAAAAATTCTATGAATTTATGAAAAGGAGGATGTCTAAGGATAGTTGCCCAGCAACTGACCAAAGACATTAGCTCTGAAAACACCATCTGTTCAGTTAATGGTCAAAACGGTTCTGAACTGACCCATTCCCAGCCCTATAACCCCACCATTATCTCCATCACCATCCTCATCTTCGTAGACTCTACAATCTTCAGTCTGCCATCATTCTCATCATTCCCAAAACCCAATTGCCACTTAACCTCCTCCATACAAATATCACCTTATTCAATACCATCACTTCTTTCTTCCTTATCACAGCTATTTCCCATTCCATTCACTCTCACCAACCCCACCCTGTTCAAATTAATGGAAAGAAAACCAATTAAGTCAGATCCCAGGTAGGATCTGAATTTTGACCTGAAGTGTATACAAGAACCACTAAATATTAAAGAGTCCCAAATAATTAGCCGAGTAAGACTATAAAACTAATTAACCATCTTTTGTAACTGTTGCGATCCAAATACTGCAACTTAGTCCCATTCTGAAAACCAAGGTTAAAGAAAAAAATTCTGTAGTGGCCGGACAAGAAAAGTTAGTTAAATCCAGAATTATTTCTCTCTCTCCTCCCTAGCCCCAATTCCCTTTACCAACTCACATCTCTAAATTTAGATTTTTTAATCTAACAAACTTGAATTCAAAGGAAAGCGGCATTTTTGTACCTAGATATAAGAAGATGGTTTGTGTCTTAATATATTTTGAGATGAAAAAAGGGAGAACATGCGTTGTTAAAATAAGGAGCTACTGACCTTGGCAACTGGATTTAGTCATTCTCTATAAAAAGAAAATTGTTTTTGATTTTCTTCAATTTTTTATGTTTCACTTTAGGCCACTTGGTTTTGGATCTTTTATAGGTATTTGTCTCTGAGTAAATTGGTGTCGTTGCCGGGATCTTCGGGCGCATTTGCACGCCTTCTACTTGATCAGGTGACCCAATTTTCTCTTTCTTGACTTTTTAGCTCACATGACTTTGTAATTATGCTTCGGCTTTGGCAATATAGTACTTCTTAATTATGTCTCTAAGTGTGATGGAATTTTTTTTTTTTTTGCAGTTCCTATTCTCTCCTATATTTATTGGAGTTGTCTTGTCTACATTGGTGACTCTAGAGGGAAGGCCATCCCAAGTTGTACCTAAACTTCAGCAGGTGGTTTAAGGGCACAATGTCTTTTTGTTCCTTTTACCTTTTCTTCATTTTTATTAGGCTTTAATAACGGCTTGGTGCGAGGAGAATCTAAAGTCTTCTTTTGCTTAAAACTGTTTTACTCATACTGAACATTTATTTTGTAGGAGTGGTTTTCTGCTGTTATAGCAAATTGGCAACTGTGGATACCTTTCCAATTTCTCAACTTTCGATTTGTGCCCCAGCAGTTCCAGGTTTGAATAGCGAAAATTTTCTGTTTGTTTGTGGTACAAAACATAATTCATTTATGCCTGGTTGCTGATGTTGAAGTTACATAGTGAAGGAAGATAGCCTCCTTACCAGCTTCTTACATTTTAGATATATATGGGGCAGAGTCTCCCCAGTTGAGTGTCTTCTCCTGGAAATTAATAAATGGAAACTGTCTTTAATTTGGTCTTCCATCTCAGAGTTGTCTGGTAGTCCACTATTTTTATTTAAGGAATTTGTAGAATCAGTCTAATATCCCTTCAATGGAAATGTTTTTTCATCATCTCCTAAATGTTACAAAAAGAAATAGTATTTTGCATAGAAGGCTTCAGACTTGTTAAGTTTTTCTATTTAGAATCAAAATGTAATCATGTTTTTGTGTTTTATCTTCTCATGTGTTTTAGCTGGATATGATTTTTTTCTTTCACGTACAAATTTCAGGTCCTTGCTGCTAATTTTGTTGCTGTAGCTTGGAATGTAATTCTCTCGTTTAAAGCTCATAAGGAGATCCTCCCGAAATAGGTTTGTTAACATTTCTCAGAATAACCTGACTTTATCTTCTTTTTCAATTTTTTTTTTTTCATATATACCCGAAACTCCCCTGACCCTTTCCCTTGTTCCCTGGCTTATAAAACAGGACGCTACTGTGGTACTGTGAACCCTATACTTGGTATCTATGAAACTTCTAGGATTTTTAGTGTCCTAGGTAGATGGCCCCAAGGGGTTTGGAAGCCTTGACCTACCACTAGCCAAACTCCTTGGTTTCATAGGACTTTGTCATCTGATGCTTTTTACTATGTTCTTCCATCTGTGATTTGTATTTTGATGGAGAAGCTCAATATCTTTAAATATTTGGTCAAATTTACATCTTGGTTTGAAAGGGCATGTTTTAGAAATGACAGAGCTGGAGTAATGTTGCTTACCCACGTTATTATCATGGATGATAACCACAACTATCCCAAAAGAGCCTCACCCTGCTGCTTGGTGTTGGCTACTGTGACATGCTCATTACGTTACAATTATAAACTTGATTGCTAAATACAATTGTAGATTATATGACCAACACTTCTGTAAAATACGATAAAGGAGTTTAAGGTAGAATTGCCAGAGGCATGTTTTGGCCAACAAACTGAATATTTTAGGAACATAAGATTGTTTTTCTACAAACTTCTGTTTTCTTGGTACAAAATCAATTTTTCTTTTTGCTTTTTGAATATTATTGATGAGATATTTCAAAAAAGGCATTACAAGTCAGGTTTAATTAAAATTGTTTTTTGCTCTCTCTATCAAATGCAATTTTAATTTTTTTAACGTTTTATTGTTGATGGTCGGGAATATCAATTAAATACATACTAATTTAGTAAAAACGCTGTTGAAGCTTAGAAATACTTTTTCTAGGATGTCGTCTTATGCATCTTTAGAGAATAGAGACTGCTAGTTTCTGTGAGGCCAAGGATGATTATAGAGCAAGGAAGCTCAAATTTTCATGTAAAAAAGATGAATAAAAAAAAGTTTCGAAGGAAAAACTCGGTAGAAGCAAATCTCATCAAGCTTGAGTTGTGTTGTAGGTAAAGCATTGTTATACAGTTATCTTCTTTGAAACCCTAAAGGACCAAGTTCTTTAGTCCTATTAAAGTGTACATGTATAGTTGTAATCCCATAGTTTATCAGTACAATTTGAATCTAAGACCACTACACCTTTACCATGCTTTTTCGGGTCAGTTTTCCCATGGTTTTTTTTTTTTTAGTTTTCTTGGAGCTAATTCTTGATTGTCTATATGTTTTTGCTTGGATGAAAATTTCTGCTTATAATTGTTGCAATAGAAAAGGTTCTGCAATTCAGGCTGTCATTTACTTTGTGCTTACAGTTACCATGCAGGTGGGTGCCGTTACCCCAATTTTGCCGGATAGTACCGATTACTTTGCCTACCCTTTCTTCCTCGTATAGAGATTTGTCGGTGCCAAAAGATTTGGGACTCAGAAACTCTGGATTTTGTGCATTTATTTTGATAGCAGTTGGTTGTGTACCTGGGATGCTTGATAATGACTGAAAAAAAGGTAATGGAATTCCTTGTAATGTGTTTTAATTAAAATTAGCTTTGCTTCCCCAATAGAAGAGCTTCTTCTTCTCAATGAGTGTAATGCTTGAAGTTCCCCAATAGGAGGAACTTCAAGTAATACAGTTGATCGGACTTTGTATGATTTCATTGCATGATTTGGGTGAGTTGAATCCATGATTGAGTTTTAAATGTAAATCCCATTTTTCCATTTTTATTTCATGGTAAAATTACATCATTCTCGTCGAGGCTTGTCTAAAATACAAGTAGAATTTAAATAGTTTTGAAATTTGTGGAAATTTTTTTTTAGGGTATCGGTCCGAATAGGTTAACTTCCACTATAGAGGAAGGGTCTTTTCAGATTTTGCGATTTAATAAGTAAATGTAAGATTCGAATTTATATCATATAAGTAAAGGAAAAGTGTTCAATCACTTTATTATTAATGGATATGCATTAAAAATCTTTCTTAAGCAATAGTAAATCATTATAAAACATTTTTTTAAAAACTGATATCGGTCAGGCTAAGAATCTATTAAGATCTTAACACAAAATTATAGTAAACTTTTTTGAAATTGTGAAAGACCTTCCAAGCACAAATATTTGTAAGGTGTAGTGGAAGTGAATTTTTTTCTTTTACAAAATCAATTATTTTTGTTTAATCTTTGGTAGTAATAATTAGTTTTGGTTTTGAAATTTAACCCTTTAAAAAAAATTATCGGAAAAATAAACTTTAAGGGCATTTTTATTATACGGAATTCAATTCAATTTCATGTACTTTACTTATACTCCCCGGTGGGATTATTGAGTCTCGTCTAGGAGCATGTGACTTGTTAGTTTCATGCTTTCTCACTTAAAATTTTTTTTTAAAAAAAATTTTATTTATACTTATTAAATATATATTATTAAAATATTTTAAAAATTAATAGTGTTTAATATTAATAAAAAATAAATATTATTTGTAATATTTAAATATTTATTTTATTTAAAAATAACTTTTTTTATTAAATTTATTTTTTAATTTTTTAAAAATAATTTTATTCAATATCACTCTACAATAAACAAGGGGTAATATTATTTTAATCTAATTCATACTACGTTAAACATATCACAATATTAATTAGTCATATCCATCCAATCTAATCTAATCCTATCGTATATCATAAAAGTAGTTTAATCTAATCTCGCGTATCAAAAAAGTGCGTTTGGTGTACGAAATTAAATTAGACTATTTTTTTGGGATTGAATTGGATTAGATTGCATTAATTAGTATTATCATATATTTAGTACAGTACGGATTAGATTAAAAATAATATTATCTCTTGTTTGATATAGTATAATAAAAAAATAATAAAAGTTAAATTATTTAAGTTAAATATAATTTTTTTTAATAATAATTTTAAAAAGTAATGGAGGCGAGACAATTTGTCCTGCTTATGCCAAATATAGAATTGAATTTAGTGCAATCTCAATCCTGTCCGGCATATCAACTAACGGACAGCCCCTAATAGTTCACTAATTAAAATAATTCAAAAAATTCAAAGTTAAAAAAATAAATTCGCATTAATTAGAAAAATAATAAATAAAAAGATTGGAGGAATAATAAGTTGCCAATGCAAGCATGACGTAAGCATAAAGAAAAAGACAAAAGCACCGTTAAATATAATAGTGACACGTGACTACGACATGCAAAGTCAACGAGACACGTCACCTCTATCGTAGACTGCTGACTTCTGATCTTCCGAAAATAACCCTAGGCTGAGCTGACACATCACTAGCTTTTTCTAGGTCAACAACTGCCCCCACTATGATAACATCTCCCCATACATATTATTTATTTATTTTAAAAACTTATATAAAATAATTTAAATTTTTAAAAGTGACAACTTCAATTCCAATTAATTTTTTTAAATGTTAGGTAAAATATCACTTTTTTAATTATTTTTTTTAATTTTAATTTTCTTAATTTTTCATATTTTTTAAATAAATTAAATTAATTTTTTAATTAATTATTTAACAATTAATTAATTGACAGTTTAATCCTTAAAGAATTAATAAAATTATAATTTTATTTTTTAATTAAAATATAATTTAATTAAATAAATAAATAAATAAAATATTATTAAATTAAATTATAAAAATTTAAAAATTTAAAAGTTATTAAAAAGTATTTAAAAAATAAAGAATAAGAAAATATTAAAAACTAAAAAATTAAAATAAAATAAAATTTTTAAAAATACAAAAATAAAAATATTTTCTTTAATTTTTTAAAATTTTCATTTATTTAATTTTTTAAATATTTTTTTATTATTTACTTTTTTAAATATTAATTTTTTTAATAAAATAACTTAACTTAAATTTTTTTTAATAGATTTATATTTTTAAATTTTTATAATTTAGCTTAATAAAAAAAAATAAGTAAAAAAGTGGTATTTTATTAAATATTAAGAATTAAATTGAAGTTTTTTCTTTTTAAAATTAAATGTTGTGAATTCAAGTACTTAAAAATCACATTTTTAAAAATTTTACATTTACATGTTGTCTTTGAAAAATAAATAATTTACCAAAAATTCAAATCAACTAGAATTAAATGAATTATTAACAAATTAAATTAAATACTTTCATCTTCATTTACGGGTTCGATTCTCACATTTTTCTCATTAAATTGTAAAAGTATAAAGCATTCCTCCTTTATAGTGGGAGTTGTCATTTTTTATCGATTTTTAATCTCGTCATATTTCTATAGATCTTAATAAGAATTTCTTATAAATATATAATGATTTTTTTAAAAAAAATATATATATATATATAACACCAAAAGAGTCGAGCATCTATTATATTACCGAGATCAATCACTACATGTACGATTTGATATCTACTCTCACAATCGAATGATATCAATTCTTACAATATCGATGAGATTTTCCTACACATACTGATAAATAAATAATAGAATTTGAACCTCTTCAACAACAAATGTGGAAAGAAAACACTACCTAAATTAATTGGGGATGTGCACGTAATAGGATTTTCACTTAATCAGTTGTTTTATCACGTTCTCTTTTAATATAAAAAATTGTGGAAATTTACGTAATATATATTGTGAATATGTTGATATAAAAATAATTATAAACTTTCATGAATATTTGTTATATTTTAGTTTAATTAGTATACTAACGTATATTGTTTTAGTGGTTTGAGGAACTTCAAACTCCTTAAAATTACTAATATTTTCAACACCTATGTAATGTATATATTATTCTTACTATTGTCCATAAAAATGTAATTGTATAGGTAGATTCCTCTTCTTATTGAGAGTATACGGTTTTTAAAATAAAAGTAAATGTCTGGACCGTATTCATATAATTTAATTTCGGTAGATTTAGCATATTTCAAAATGTCAGATTTAAAATATATATATATATATTATTATTATAATTAAAAAATTAATTAAAATCAACGTAGGACATTCAGTACAGTACACGAGGTAGGGAATATCGATGTGTCGGGTTGAGTCAACAGTCAACACTATGTGCGGACAGCTGGACTGTCGGATTAGAATTTGGGTTGATAATTGACGGTCTAGATTTATCAAATAATAGTATCGTAACTTGGTGCACACACTTGTGACACGTAAAAAGAGTGTAATAGTCTAATAGATGAAGCAGAGAAAAGTCAATGTCAAGTCAATAGGAAACAACAAACAAACATGAATGTACAAGGCAAGTACAGCCCATCTTCTTTGACTCATTTTTTTTCCACAACATTATCATATAAATTTTTTTAGTTATAATGTTAATTTTTATTTTTTTTTGAAAATTTATCTCGATCGGATGAATAGTCTAAAAAAATCTATTAAGATCAATCACTATAAATATAGAAATAAAAAGTAATTTTTACTACATAAAAGGTTTCTCCACACTTTATGTATTAATGACAACGGTCAGGTCGGGAGTTTGTATGACCCGTCGAGATCAATCATACAATTCCTCCCACAGTCCGAAAAGTAACTCTTACTACATAGAGGGATCTCCTCACATTGAACTCGACTTGTCGAGATTGTTTAGAGCAATCACTATAAAAACGGTCTGAATTGTCAATATCAATCATTATACGGACGGTCCGAAAAGCAAAAATAAAGATTAATCACTATAAATATGGTTATGATATCAATCAGTATAAACACGGTCCGAAAAGTAAAAGTAAAGATCAATCACTATAAATACGGTCCGGAAAATAAAAATAAAGATCGGTCACTATAAACACAGTCCGAAAAGTAAAAGTAAAGATCGATCACTATAAATACAGTTCAAAAAGAGGGAGAGATTTACCTACACTTTATGTATTTAATTATGATTGTCGGTATTAGGAGTTCACAAGGTCTATCTAGATTAATCCCTTTAAATACGACCCATAAAGTAGCTGTCGCTACAGAGAGGAATCTCTCCACACTTTACATATTTAATGACAATAGTCGAGTCAAGAGTCTGCAGGATCTATTAAGTTCATTCACTATAAATACGGTTTGAAAAATCCCTCAAACTTTAGAGAGCCCTACACTACACTTTATGTATTTAATAACAACGATCGGATTAGGTGTAGTGAGCATTACTATACTAATAAATATTATTTTATTATCAAGTAGTACGGATTGCATTATTTTTTTTTTCAACTTAATTTCTTTGTTTTATTTATTTATTTGCTTACGTTATTGCATCGGTCATCTTCTACAAATAAATAAAATAATTTTATTTTCTCTACTTTTGAAAACTATACATTGTACGGTTTGAAAACCAATTGATGTAAAAAGTCCAACAAATTCCAAAAATATTATGCTATTTGTTGTGGTAATATATATATATAATTTGCTTGCTTCTCTAACTCAAAAGTCAATAATTCCTCACTCAAATTTGGATGCTATCATGATTTTTTGTTTGTATTGTTTTCATTTTCAAACTCTGATTTAATGTGTATCTTCTAGAAGTTATTTTTTTTTATAAAAAAAATAAATAAAAAGCTTTAAAGTAATATTTGAAAGAAGAAAAAACATTTGACATATAATTTTCTCTTAACGATTAACCGAGTTAGCGCCCGATAGATCCCTAACTCAGTTAGTATTTAGATTTTAAAAATAGTAATACTATACATCTCAGCTGACATGTGTATCCAGATTGAAAATATGAGATTCGAGATCGAATGTGTAGTATTACTGTTTTAAAAAACATACAAAATTATTAAAGTGCTCGCAAAACATGCTAAGAGTGTTATATTTTTAGTTTTAGTTTTTAAGAACATAGCACTTCTAAATGCTTCTAAGACATTAAAATCTATAATTTTATATATATATATAAAGAAATATATTATAGCCAAATTTAAATATATTTAAATAAAAAATAAAAATATTATAAACTCAACATCTTCTACAGATCCACTCATAATTTAAATGATTAGTGCACATTCTACTTTAGTACTAAGAGTTCAAATCTCACCATACACAGTTATCAATATGTGTATATAATTTTCTCTTCTTATTGTGAAAGTAAATTTCTCTATTCATCTAAATAAATATATATACTGGACGTTTAGTGATTATATCGACAGGTCCATCAAACATAACTAATCTCATAACTGCACCATTCAAAATAAATAAATAAATTATAACTCTCTTCTATCCATGGATGATTATCTTTAAAATATTATTTTTAGTGGTACAATAGTGGGTGCAATCAAAGTTTGTTGTGAATAGATTTGGCTTACTATTATATATCTAAAAATCAATTGAGACCAATCATGCAAGAATAAGATTAAAATTTGTCAACTCATTACCATTAATAGATAAAAAAAATAATAGTAATAATAATTAAGGGTTTTGATTAATATCTTTTGACTTATATTTCTCTAGAAACAAATTTTTCAAAAATTATATATTATTTAAAAAATAAAAAATAAAAAAGCAAAGAAAGAAAGTAGACCAAAGTCTATTATATTACATATCCCATTAAATTAAACAACCATTTATTTTTAAAATTTTAAAAACCCTTTTGACTTTTGAGTACTAAAAACTTGATATACAATTACTATATATATATATATATATATATATATATATATATATATATATATATTTATGAGAATTTGTTGAATATGAGTTAGATTATAATCAAATTAATGATGTTGACACCTGAATTTCGTCATACGTATACCGTGACTCATTCCGATCTTATCACGATATATTATTCGTTTTGGTCATTGACTTCGCGGTTTTACCTTTAAAAGACTTTTCACGTGGGAGAGTTAAGAATCTCATATCAACAACCATTAATATAAAATTTAATTGAAGTGGGATTAACTACTTCAGTTCAAAAGTATTATTGTAATTTTATTTAAAAGAACACAATTAATTAATTAATAATTGTTTTAGTAAAGTAAGGACAATAGCAAAGAAGTCAACAGCCGAAGTGAAAATATTTTCTATTTATTTTTTTAAAAGAAAAAACATTTTTTTATTTAAAAGCTTTTGAAAATGGGAAAAAAAAAATATCCCAAGGAGATTTTCCAATTGCCACTAACTTTTGTAAATTGGAGAAAGCTAAATAAAATAAAATAAAATTTAATATGTTACTTGGTAGTTCAATAGGAGTGAACTTTTCCGATCCACGTTAGTGGTGAGAGTGTAACTCTCATTATACGTATTTTTTAATATATATAAATTTTTTTTTTTTTTTATGAGAATAAATATTTGAATTGTACATTTATTAATTAATCTCGGTAGGTTATAACAATTATTAATCTTATAATTGTATTCTAAAAAAAAACTCAAGTGATGTATATTCCTTTTACTATAGTTATACGAATTTAAATATCACTATATATATTTATCGTTATGTATAATAATTTTTTTTTTATCATAAAAGTAAATATCTCCGTAAAATGATGTTAAATATTGTAAAATTTAAAGGAAATTATATTCAATTGATAAGATATCTTGTCGTCATTATATAAGAATTCTTGAAACTTCTCTTTACTGACTTCAAACAAGCTTTTGTTTATTTAATATCCATAACATTAAAATAATAATAATAATAATGATAATTTGAAGCAATCAAAACGCAAAGTGCGTGGCGTTTAACCAATCACCATGCGTCAACATCGAGAAGGCAACCTTGAAATAAATATCTTCACCCGTACACTCATTTTATAAAGGGAGATTATCATTTTGGTCCTAAATTTTAGAGAATTATTAATTTTTTAAATAAGTTATGATTAATAGTATGCTTGGTCCTTAACTTTTAAAATATATATCAATTTGGTCCCTCTGACTAAATTTCTACCAGTCAGCCCTGACAAAATTTCTATCAGTCAGCCCTGACAAAATTGACAAAAAAGCAGTTTTGCTCTTAATACTATTTAAATGAGTTAAATAATAATTTTAACCTTAAAATTTTAAAATGATTATTAATAAATAGAATGGTATTATGATCATTTCATTTAAATATTTAAAAATATTTTTTAATGGATCTTCACCGTCCATCAATCTTGATGAACGGTAAAGATTATATTAAAATTTTAAAAAAAATTAAAGTGAAAATATAATTTTTTTTAAATTTTTATTTTTAAAAAATTGAAAATGAAAATGGTGGAGATCCAGCCGTCCATTCATCTGATGGATGGTCTAGATCATATGTGGACCAATTTTTAAAAAAATTAAAAAATCCAGATTAAATCTGGACCGCCTTCCTCCATGGATTTAATGATTCCATGGAGATTGATGAATCCATGGAGATCTCTCAATGGATTCGATGAATCCATGAAACTTCCCTGCCCGAAACTTCGTCGCTCTTCTCGGAGGCTGGAGAAGGCTCGGCGGCAATCGAAGATCGTCGGAGAGCAGATCGAATAATAGATCGAAAAACAACGAAATTGGTTCTTCGATCGACGAAGAACCCAGAAGTTTCTGGGTTCTTCCTCGATCAAAGATTTCTACAATTTTTTTTGTTTTGTTAAATTGGTTATTCGATCAACGAAGAACCCATAAACTTATGGGTTCTTCGTCGATTGAAGAACCCTTCTTCATCGATAAAAGATTCTTGCAAATTTTTTTTTTTTTTTTGTGTTCTTGGTGGAGATCCAATCTCCACCAAGAACAGTTTGAAGGTTTTTTTTTTTTTTTCTAAAGAGCAAAAAGAAAAAAAAAATTAAAAAATTAATTTTCACTTTTCATTTTATTTTAAAAATTTTAGTATAATCTACGCCCTCCATCAATCTTGATAGACGGTAAAGATTCACTGAAATTTTTTAAAATTTTTAAATTTTTTTAATTTAATTTATTTTAAATTTTTAACTAGGGATAGATATGTCATTTTACTAAAAAATTTACTGTTGAGTTATTGATAGGTTTAAAGACAAAAATACCCCTGGAACCGTTAAGTTTGATTAACGGTTGACTAACGGAGGGACCAAATTGATACATTTTCTAAAAGTTAAGGACCAAGTGTACCATTAACCATAACTCGTTTAAAAAATGATAATTCTCCAAAATTTAGGGACCAAAATAATAATCCCCTTTTATAAAACTCAATTCAACTCAATTTTATGATGAAATTATTAAAAAACATGTTTCTCATTGTAATTTTCTTTTTTTAAAAAAAAAAAAAACATGTAATTCAATAATTGCCAAATTCATCATTTAAATCAAGTGGTCCTAATCCTAACTAGAAAATTCTCAATATTTAATTCAATGATCGTAACTCAATTCTAAGTTTTTTGGATATTCATTTATAGTTTAAGTGGTTTTAATTTACATTCTCATTTACTATCCATTTTAATAGTGGGATTCAAGTCTTATAATGTACATTTATCAATACATATGAAGAGTTTGCTCTCCATATTTATGAGCAAATATCTGAACCGTATATGTAGTGATTGATCTTGTATCCCAATATACTTGTAATGGGAGTAGACATTTCCTAATTACGGGAGTAGATATATGGATAACATATTTAGTGATTAAAATCTTAACAGGTCGTATTGATTGATCTAGGCATCCCAACATACTTATAATAATCTTGTAATGAGAGAATATGTGTACAATTATGGAAATAAATATTTAGACCACGTATATAGTTATTGATATCGACAGATTGCAGTATACTTGTAATTAATTTTATAACTATACAATTAAAGAAAATATGTAAATTTCTATCTTTTTTGTTTATTAAGTTTAAGTTTCTTTAAACTTTTAAACATGAATCTATTTACAAATTGGCATATATAAGTATGGTTATATTTAATGAAATTAAAAGCCAAATTTATATAGTTAAACCTAAAATTTGTCCAAATGAGATGGGTTAGTAGACTAGACGTTAGAATGGCCCGTGAAAAATATCTTTTTAATTTTTTATTATTAAATTGAACCTATCATATCAAACAAATATTATGCCACACGGAATATGTCGATATCAAATACTATTATTAGGGTAATTGAGATAACTGCTCTTACCAATTACAATTACTGGCGTAATTGAAAGATAACTACTCTTACTACTAACCGCTCATCAATATGAAATGCTAGAGCACAATTGAGATTAAATAAATAAATATTTTATTGGCTACCAATTAATATTTTATAAGCTAATAATAGTAAAATGATTGAATATTTTTCCCATCATTTATATAATAGGAATTCAAATCTCACATTTACCCATTAAATTGTAAACAGTTAAAAAACTAATTCCCTGAAATAAAAATTATTATTCCTAATTGGTGTCAGATTAAAAAGGAAAAAAATTACGAGCTAATTGTATGGACTTTTCCTGAGATTTTACTAATTATAAGCAGAGTTAACTTTATCGTTTATTGACAAACATCTTCCATACTTAGTAAAATTTTATTAAATGTTACAGTTGATCAGGAGAGATTTTTATTAAAAAACTTAAAAGATGGTTAAAAGTTAATTCCGTCAATAATTAAATAAATTCCGTCTGTAAATAAACCTTATAGAAAGTTAAGGCTATTTACTCAAAATGTAATGTACATAACTTTGGGACGAGAAATGAGATCAACATTAAAATGTAGTACAATACCATCCATCATCATTGACTCATCATGTTCGAATGAGAATCCAACCATAATAACAACTCCCAAGTACAATTGTCATCACCAAACCTGGTTTATGTTTTTTTAAACAAAAACAGCAATTAAGTAAAAGATTGAACTAAAAATTTAAGTCCCATTAATTCTAAAAATTACAACCAGACCCCTTACACCATTAAAAACCAAAATGCACAGAAACTAATCTATACTATCATCAAAATATTCATTAAAATTAAAATTTAAAAATAATACTAAAAAACCCCAAACACATAGTTAATTAATAATATAAACAGACCCATTTTTTTAATAATAATTTAAAAAACAAAATTAAAAAAAAAAAAAAATCTAAGATTTGTCACATGACTTTCCATGATTCTAGAGTTGGAAAGTTAGGGAACGTATCAAAATCAAGACCACCAACACTGGCGCCGTCACCAACTAGAGAGGCTTGAAACGGGAATGGGCCGGATCCGATTGAAGATCCGGGTCCGGAACCCGGACCCATGCCAACCTGCTGCTGGTGATGGTCCAGTAGAAAAGCTGAGGTGTCAAGTGTGGGTAAGCACCCACCAAAGCCTGACAACCGGGTGGTGCCGGGTCTCTGTGGCTCCGGCTTCAGTATAGGCGCCATGGGACCTTGAGGCGAGCTGCCGAATCTGACGCCGGTCACCTGCTGCACCATCTGCCTGAAGTTGGCCGCATCCGCCGTTATGAAGGTAGTCTGGGTCCGTTTCGACGCCCGCGACTTCCGCTTCGAGACCTTCCCGGAGCTCGAGACGGGGACGTTGTTGTTGTTCCGGTGGCGCTTCGTCGTCGGCAGGGCCTCGTGGTCGGACCCGGAGACGTTGGACGCGGTGGTGGTGGGCGTTTCAGGGCTGAGGAAGGGCGAGATCAAATCGGAAGCGAACGTCTCGGAGATGGGAGCCCCCGTCGTCGTCGTCGTCTTCGCCGCGGTGGTGGTGCCGGAGAGCGACTTCTGGAGGGCTTTAGTGAGAGTTTCGTTGTCATGAGCGAAGGCTTCGGCGTACCATGAATCGGCGGCGAAAACAGAACGTAAAGCCCACGGGTCAACAGCCGCCAAGTTGTCAGACGATGTCATTTTTTTTTTTTTTTCAAGAATTGTTGTGGTTTCGAATTAGAAGAAGGGGGTTGTTGAGATTGAAAAAACCCGAGCTATAAAAGCATTTTACAGGGTAACAGAAAAATGAAAACAGAGAGTAAGTGATTGTTGTAGTAGTGGAAGCAGCAGCAGCAGAAGAAAAGAGAGAGAGAGGACGACGAGGAGGGTTGAGAAGAGGAAGGGTGGGGTGATAAATAGGACGGTGAGCGAAGAAAGCGCGTTTTCAAGGAGAGGGGGACACGCGTCAGCTGTGTACGGAATGATTTGATATAATAACCCGCATACGAATTAAATATCGGTAAAAAAAAATTTACGATGAGCTATAAGTGATATTATAAAAGAATAAAAAATATTCTTAAAAGCAGTGCAACAGAGAGCTTGAACAAATATGTACTAATTAATTGAGTTATAAATAATTATAAAATTATATAAAAAAATTAAAATTAAATTATATAATTATAAATATTTTTTTAATATCTATTTATATAATTATATTTTTTAAATAAATTTAAAAAAATTTAAAGTCTACAATTTTATCTTACGATTTAGTTTTTAAAAATTTTAGTCATACTAAAATATCAAGAATATTAAAGTTGGTATTTTCTTATAGTGTTCTAAAATAAAAGAGTAAATTTATTTAAATAAATAATATTAAATTGTTTAAATAATTTAGAGAATATAATATTATACGTTATAAAAAAAATTTAAAATAATTCAAAAAAATTATTAGTCGGTAAATCTGTAATTTTTTTTTTTTTTTTGGTCAGTGACTGAGTGAGTTAGTGAGTTAGTGGGAGGTTTGACGGTCAAGCCGCGTCGTACGGGGGGCGTCTTGGTCTGTTTACGCGTTGGTTTCTCTCTCTCTCTCTTCCTCACAACTCACAAGTCACACCTTCTCACTTCTGATATCCTTTTTATCCTCTCCCTTTTTTTTTTTCTTTTTAAATTGCGCCGTTACCGTCAATTATTGCTACTTCATTTTTGTTTTATTGGATGCTTTGACGGGGATGGGTGAGGTATGACACTGAACGGAGTCAGCGATTTTATTTAGTATGTATGCACTTATGACATTTAAATTGGGTTACTATTAGATTTGTCTAGATTCATTTTGAAATTATGTATCTATAAAAATGGTTCGATGTTAAAAGTACTCATTTAACTTGAAAATATTCCGATAAAGTGAGGTTGGTCTAGTGATTTACTCCTCGTACTTATATTTACACCATTGAAGTCGTGAATTCGAATTATATCTATCTTTTTTAATCCTAAATTAATTATAATTATTAAAAAAAAATTGATAATATTTCAGGTTCGAATCGCTACAACTGAAAGTGGTATGTCAAAAAAAATTTTATACCGCTTTAAAAAAATTTATATACCTTATATTTATTTATAACTCAGGTGGTTAGTATATATTCATTCCACCTTAAGTGAGGGTTCTTAGTCTCGCTGTATGTATTTAATATGTTATGTTTAGTTAGATGAGTAGTGTTTTGAGAATAAATAAATGTATCCAAAAGGACCAAAACATACGAACAACTACTTAAGTGACAAAATACAATCATTCATAGCTCAAATAATTAGTGCATCTCTCTCACATCTCAATGGATAGGGTTCAAATTTCACTAAACATATTTACCAGCATGTGTGAGTAGTTTTCTCCCTATTGTAAAAGTGTATATATTTTGTTATGATAGTAGATATCCGGACCGCGTTTTTAGTGATTAATACCGGTAGGTTCCAACAGTTGTTAATATTGTAATTATACCCTAAAAAAAAAAACTACAAGTGATAAAACTTTTGACTTAATAGAGTATATTCGAAACCTTGTAAAAAAAAAATCCCAAATAAAATTTACTATACTTAAACAATCTCTCACTATTTTTACGATATTTTCGTTTACTAATAAGTGATTAGTATATTTTCCTTTTATATAATATCACGTTCATCAATAAATACACAAAGTTTGAAAACACTATTATCATGTGAAAGTTGCTTTTCGAATTTTAATTAAAGTGATTGATCTCATCCGATTCCAATAAACTCGTGACTCGATTGGTATCAAGCTTAGAAATAGCTTATATAAACTTTTATTATTATATGAACTTTAACCTTTATATGCTATCTTCTTTATAAACAAAGATTCATTTCTCGGATTGCGGGAGCAAAATTTTTGTCAACATAGAAGAAGAAGAAGAGGAGAAAATAAAGGACCCACGCGTAGTCGAACATATAGAGGGGCCGGTTAGGTATCATCGGAGTTGATGTGTCTCCCTTTTTTTAATTTCTAATTATTATTTATAAAAATATACTTTCTCGTTTCTCGTACCCAAATAAAATTTACAGTAATATTAAACTTTTTATTTCGAACTGTATTATAATTTGTAAATATAAATTTATTTATTAATTGATAAATTATTAATTCAGATATAAGTGAGAGATAATAAAATATTGAAGGTCTAATATTACCCGTGAAATTCACATAAGATACAATTTAGTGTTACGATAAAAACGTTAATACATTTAAGTATATACGCTTAACTAACTTATATTGTGTCGTATGCATTTATCTCTCGTGTGATTAAATATTCATATCACATATATAATTTGAGTATGTTAAACGTATATATATACTAAAACATTTATCGCATGTGATATCTTATTAATGTTGTTTCTAACCGTAGAATTATTTTGTAAACATAAAGGCAAACAAAGGTACATATGACTACATGAGTAGCTATGTTATATGGATGAGAATTTGACAAATATTTTTTTTTTTTTTTTTTTAGTAAGTAGAGTATGGGGTAATATTAGACGTATTAGTTTATCCGTTTCTATTTTACTTTGTATTATAACTAATGATTACGTGTGATTCTGTTATTAATGATACTATCATAATTATTTAAAATAATGTATAAATAAATTTAGATACATAAGTTACTCAACTAATTAAATATTAGCGAATTGTAATAACGTATTTTGATATTTAGTCATATTATAATAAAATTATAAATTTAATTTTAATTACATATTAATACTTTATCGTTAGTTGACTTATTTAAAAGTAATGATTTTATCAAATTTTTTAGTTAAATAATAAAATAATTTTATTAAAAATAAAAATTATTATTAATTATTAAAATTAAAAAAAAAATAATTAATAATAAGTTGTCACTTAAATCATTCTAGAAGGAAAACGAAAATTTGAAATTCAAAAGATAACAATAAAAAAGGCGCCAGCAATGACGTGGCGTGACGTAAGGGTGACGTGTAAGTAAAACTTTTTTTATTTTTTTTTAAAAAAATGGAGAGATAGGATATTGAATTGACACTTTGATGCTTACACCGAAAGCTTTGGTTTTATTCTCCAATATCACTGACACTTTTGTCCCTCCTAGTCCTCGGCTCGGCTACTCGGCTTCCTCCTGTTCTTTAACGGCGCTTATTAAATTGAGAAAATAATACGAAAAGAGTTGATATATACCTCATCAGATCGACCACCGTCGCGGAATGTAAAAGAAAAGTGTATAACTGTTAAACATTGAGCTGATTTATTATAATAGTACATATCCGAATAACGTATATAGTGATTAATTTCGATAGATCTTAACAGATCTCTCACTCGTTTGATATCAACTTATATATATAATTGGGTCTACTAATTTAGAAAGTCTTTAGTTAATGTACAAAATTTATTTTAGTATATGTAATAATAATCAAATATTTAAATTGATAATATATATATATATATTGACATATTACCTGAGGTGATGACGTTTCAAATTTAAAATATTATCAGGTTGAATGAGCTTCTTAGTACTGGACTACATTAGCAAGTGATAATATATTTATTTTAACTAATGACATTATGAAATGACATGATTAAGTAAAATTAAAGAGTTCCTAAAAATGGAAGCTTCTTCCCCCCTCCCCCCCCCCCGCAAGTTGCAGAAGCAACAGCCATTCTGAGAGGTATTGGATTTGCTTCAGATTTAGTTGTTTGGCTTAGTGTATTCGAATATGATGTGGCTGTTGTTGTTAACCTTATTAATGGCAACTTGAGGTCGAGCTCTGACATTGGCATTGTCATTCATGATATTAAGGAGATGCTCAACAGATTTCTTGGTGCTCATGTTGTTTAGGCTTTTGTTCCGCGTTTAGCTAATTCTGTAACTCATAACTTGACTAAACTTATTTTAATTTCTTATTCAAATTGTTTTTTTGTTAATGAGTTTCCTCCTTGTATGGAGTCGTGTGGCTTGACGGATTTGTCAATATAGTGTTTTCTTTCCCTTTAGGGTTTTAATATATTTTTCTTTTCAAAAAAAAAAAAAAAAGTTTCCTAAAATTGTTTTCTTTTGTAAAATATATATATTTATAAAATATACCAATAAAATCATAGAATGTATAGCAAATCCGTTTGTAGAAAAGTGGTTAGTGCACTTTCCTCCCACCTTAGTGGTGACGGGTTTAATTCCCACTATGTGTATGTGTGGGTAGTTTTCTCCCCTTATTGTGGAAATAGTATTCTCCTACTATGGGAGTAGATATTCGGGCCATACGTTTAGTGGTTAATCTCGGTCAGTCCCGACAGTTGTTATTGTAATTGTACCCCTTCAAAAAAAGGAATTCCCTTTAATTGACTTGATTTTTTTTGGGTCACGCATTCACTCAAAAGTAAAATAAATTTTAATTTTCTTTCTTTATCAATAACACACCTTTTATTAATATTTTTTTTTCTCTTTATGAAAAAATAAACCAACCATGGCAACGATCGTCCAAGTAGTGAGTAGATTTTATTACTTTTTGTCTCAATTTTATAAATGGGATAATTTATAATTGAAAAAAGAGTGGATAAAAATAGAAAAAATAGCAATTTATGGTACTATTTTTTTTAGTGGAAGACTTACGGTGAGACCGCTTCACTAAATTTTTTTTCTATTAGGGTTAGATTTTAGGGTCGAGAACACGTCGAAATTGAATAAAAAAAATAAAAAAATTATTATTAAGAAATATGAAAAAGTGTTGTTAGATGGATGGGGACATGAATTGAGAGTGATTCCTTAAATCTCCCTCAATCAATGCTCTACTTTTTGGCACCATTACAAGATTTTACGCTTTGTCCTTTTATTGGAGGATTTGTACCGGGCCAGGTCAGGTCGGGACGGGACGGACCTTGAAAGTAAAATATAGATACGTACAAGTTATTGAAATTATACTATGTGATATACAAATTACATATGATTAAGTACATTAATATTACAAGACACGATGTGATACAACTAGATTGAATATATAATTTTAAACAAAAATTGAAGTATTAAGTTGTAATCGGAACTCCTGTGTAGGTTTTTGTTTACTGAGAGTTCGAATCCCTCTCTTTCCGTACCTTCACCCAATTCATCAATGCTTCAGATATTTCTTTGAGATTGATTCTCAATTCTCAATTTCTGGAGTACAGAAAATATAATAAAGGAAGAACAGGCAGGGAATAGAGATCTCATTACTGATCTACGATACATGAATGGGAGAAAAATAAGAATTTTCGGATCAAATTCCTTACCTTGTGTCCCTTTACTTAAGTGAAATGAAGATTTGTACGAACCGAACCCTTGGTTTGTTAATTGTTTGTGTATAATGGATGTGATGATTTATATTAATGTTAAATATTAAAAAACTTAATATTTTTATATAGAAAATCAATCTCATTATATTTTCTTTTGGAATGTAATATATATATACACACACAGAGACAGATATATTTTTAGCTTGCCCTACATGAAATTACAACTAAATTTACATAAGATCCAAAGTGATGAGAGACATACAAATGTACAATCATGAAAAATTAGTACCCAGATAAAATAAGGTTAGTTTAATGATATACCCCACATATTTATACCATTAAAATTGTATATCCGAGTCTGTCATCCTTTTTAAACTTCGAATTAATTGTGATAGTAATTAAAAAAAAAAGGACACCTCTTTTACTTTATAGGCCTCATAGAATAAAAAACTAACGTGGATGGTCTCATTGGTGAGTCGTGACGTAGATGACCAAAACTAGTCCAAGTCATGGAGATAGCAACACTTGAAGTGTCTCCATGCATCCACAAAAAAAGGCCCTTCTGGGTTTCTTTGATAGACAAAACCTGTGGGCCTTCTAGTTTTCGTGTCGACTGGGATGATTTGTTGGGGAGCACTTTGGCCACACAAAAAGTTTTGTATACACGTATGGTTTCGGTGTATCGATACATCATTAAAATATATATTGTTTTAGTATGAACGTATACAATTCGTATGTCTTAAGTTATGTACGTTGTATCTGATCATATCAAAATAGAATAAAATTTTTGATAATTAGAATATATTGAATCGCGATACTTAGCAGTATTAATAATTATGTGGGTATCGATTTTTTTTTTTTGTCTTGAAATAATATTAATTTCTATAATATTTTGATGGGCATGTGTTTAAGGTTGGTTCTTAAAGTAAATAATTCAATTATTTGTGCAATAAATTAAAATGAAAACAAAATTACACCAAAGTGATTAACATGTTGTTAATTTTGATTTTTTGTATTAATGAATAAAAGAAACTAAACATTCCTAGATCAATGTTATTCACTCGTGAAAGCCAAAATTTTCACTCAAATATTAATGGGTAGGTAAAAAAAAAAAAACAAACGTCAACCATCAGGTGTAGTGTGGTCGGTTACCACACACCAGATAAGGAGCGGATCGTTTAGGCAATGCCCAAGTTCGACTCTCAGCGGATGTAATCTCCATATTGGTGGAGTGCACCTATGGTCAGGCCTTTACTGACCTCCCGGGCCGAGCGGAAATTAGTTCCGTACCAATATATATGAGATCACCTCGTGAATTAAAAAAAACAAACGTCAGCTTAGATTGGGATGCTTATATTGATTATAGGTATTATGATAGATTGGGCATTGTACACGACAATGCAAACTTATGAGTATGCGTATTTTGTGTCGTGGATAAATTAAAAATTTTAAAATGTAATTACGATTTAGGAATGGAAATAAATATGAATTAAATTCTAGTGAAAAAAAAAAGAAGAAGAGTGATTAAAAATAAGTTACAAGATTTAGTTGAGTTTTTTTTACTATTTTTTTAGAATATAAAGTTGAAAACAAATACAACGTCGATACATACCTATAAGGTCATGTTTGACATGAAGGATTAAATCAGGATTGGATTATTATTGTCCCAATCCTATGTTTGGTAACACGTTTTGACTTGAGATTAATAATACTGAGTGAAAATTTAATTCCCCTACCACCGGACTATACAAACCCACCCTACCCCTACCACTATCAATCCCCGAACTAAAAAAAAAAGCTGATTGTGTTTCTAAAAATGAAAAGACAAGCTGACCCCGTATATTTATTACCCACTTTCTTTATCACCTACCCCCTCTTCTCTCTCATCATCCTCTGATTCCTCTCCATTTTCTTCCAGTTTTTGAGGTATGTTATTTAATATGATTTAAACTAATTTTTTTATATTATTTTATTTAAAAAAAATTAAATTTATATTTTTTATTCAATTATACTTTTTAATTTTAATTTAATAACAATTAATGTATCTCTATTTTAATAGACCAATTATAGTTAAAATTATTAAATTATAACTATATAATAAATATTTCATCACATTATTTTTAGTTTAATCTCTAATCATTCTAAATATAGGATTGAACTATTTTAGTCATTCTTATATTACACCAAATAGTAGATTGAACTATTTTAGTCTTATCCTATGTTATACCAAACAATAGATAGTATTATATTTAATCCAATCTAATCTAATACAATCTCAGTCCAATCCAATCCCATAAAATAATTCAATCCAGTCTCGTGCACTAAACGGGGCCTAAAATTTTTGAGAGATGATTTACTATATGATTAAATTATCTATCAAAAATTACATATTTTCTTTTTATTTTCCGAGAGGGACCAAAATGATAAAACTATGAAATTTAAAAGTAAATATGCAAGTTTTAAGAGAAAATTTGATTTTCATTTAAAATAAGGAAAGTCATGACCCCTGCGAGCGTCCTCTTCCTCCGTCACTGGTAAATTGATAATGATACGCTTGATGTCATTGATTTGGGTATTATTTTGAGATGTTGGTCTTAATATCTATGAAAGGGGCATGAATCAATGTCAAGAAAACAAAACAAAAGAAAAAGATGGATATGATAAAAAGGTGATAAAGAGAAGAAGAATGGACGATAGAGATGACAAGATAAAACCTCATTGTATGCTTTTAGACTTTAGCTAAAGAAAATAATATTTCATGATTTAAAAAGTGAGAATAAACAATAACAATGAGAACATCACATCTCTATCAAATACATATATATAAAAAATCGCAATCTAATGAAAATGAAAAATGAAAATGATAATGATGATGATTCTTTATTCCTAGGTATTCAAAACAAATAGTAAGGGTGGATACGGTTCGGTTTAAGGTAAAATATAATCGAATTGAAATTTTTTTATTTTTTAAAAATTGAATTAAACTGAATTAACTCGATTCGTGTCAGTTCAGTTCATTTCGATTTTGGACCTATTGGGCATAATGAGCTTTTTACGTGTATTTGAATTTAATGGATTTTGAATGCTAGTGTTGGACCATAATTATTGATTTTGGTATTTGGGCTACTGATTTTTATATAAAAAGCTTAAATTCAAACATAATAAATAAAATAAGTTATACCTAATAAGTAATAATATTCTTATTAGGTATAATTGAAAGAAAGTTATAGCGTGGGTCTGATGTTGAGCGTGTGAGAGTTGAGTTGTGATAATAAGGTGACTAGTGAGATTAAGTTTTGTTTTTTTAAGCGGATTTAGGTTCAAACCGGTTTTGAAAAATCAAAATCGATTTGAACCGAATTTAATTCGGTTTTCAATTTTAAAAACAGCTTTGAACCGAATTTAATTTATTTTTCTATTTTAAAAATTGATTTGAACCGAATTAAGATGGTGAATCAAACCGAACTTCACTTTTCAATTTGAATTCGGTTTGATTCCAGTTTTAGTACCCACCCCTAGCAAATAGTAAGCAATGATTTACCAAAATTATAAACACATTCCCTCGTAACTGCTTAAGTGGCACGCATCTCCTCAATTCTCGTTAATAATGGCATGGCCAGCTCCTATAGTGTCACGTGCAGTGTGTACAAGGCCCAGGAACGAATTCACCACTATACGGCTGACCGGCGATTAGTAGCGATTCCGGCTTCATGTAGGCAAGTTGCAGCATACAATCCGAAATGAGGATGGGTTTTTGGAGTTAGCTTACCTTTGCGGGATCGTGACCCTTTGTCCCGTCCATTGTAACACATGTGTCGTCCAAGGCATAAGGGTTCAAGTTTCATCATTGGAGCATTTGTCGGTATGTGTGGAAATTTTTCTCTATATTTTGTGGAAGTAAATGTCTCTTCATTATGGCCTTGTTTGTTTGGTGGGATTGGCATAGGTTTGGATTTTTTTTCTTTTCCAAATTCATGTTTGGTGCAACCAAATGGGTTTGGTTAAAATTAACCTCACTTCATTTTATCCCATCAAAATGGGATAAATACAACCCATCGAAAACACGGGTTAAAAAAATTCAATCCACTATTCTCTCCAACTCTTATCCCACACTCTTCTCTCTGCTCTCTCTCTAACGCCGTGACCCTGCTCTTTCTACATCTCTCTCAACACTTTCTTCTTCTTCTCTCGCCATGACCCTGCTCTCTCACCTCTCTCTTAACACCTTCTTCTTCTCTCGTTGCTGCCGTCACCGATCTTCGTGCTGCCCGCGTCCGTGACCCTGCTTGCATCACCTTCTTCCTGCATGCTTGCAGAGGTGCGTGAGTTGTGAAGTAGTGTTGGTTGTTGTTGTTGTAGACTTGTAGTTATGTCGGACAAGGAGGTTGAAGTTGAAGAGAGAGAGAGAGTTAGATCTCTCAACACCTGATGTTGTTACCAAGTACAAGACCACTGCTTATATTGTCAACAGTAATTCAAAATCTGTTTTGTTTTTCTTTGTTGCTTCAAAACACTGTAAGAAACTATTTCCAATAACAAAAAGAAAAAAAGAAAAATTAACCCTATATTTTTTGTTTGTTTATTTTGTTTTTGTTTTGCAGAGGCTTTGCAGTTAGTGATATCAGAATGCAAACCCAAAGTCAAAATTGTAGATATCTATAATACATCTATTTATTTGTTTTACTTAATAAATAAATTATTTTATTGAGATAAATTTAATTTTATATTTAAAAATAATTTAACATTAATTAAATTATTTCAATTATTATCCGATCCATACTTATAACAAACATGAGTTTGTATTATTTTGTCCAATCCTATAATTTACCAAACACAGCTATATATTATTTTTAATTATATCCTACGTTACACCAAATATGAGATTACTTATAAATTTATCTAATCCAATCATATTCACTCTCATATAAATAATCCAATCCTATCCCATACAACAAACGAGGACTATGAGAATGTATATCAAAAGCTCATACATAGCGATTAAAAATGGGTTTCATTGGCCCATGACATGTTATACAAAATGGGCTTCATTGGGCCTTCCCAAATACGAATTCACACAAATTCTAAACCCTTCTCCTTCCTCTCCAATTCATTTCACTTCCAAACCCACAAATCAGCTTTCTCCAAAATTCAATTTTGATCGATTTTAGAGTCTCGAATTCAATTGGGTTTCTTTATATTCGGCGATTTATTGATAAAAAAAAAAGAAAAAAGACTTGGTTTCAATTTCGATAAGGAACTAGAAAAAGAAGCCAGCAATTTTTTGTGATCTTTTTTATTGGGTGGAGTTGGTGCAAGCAGGCTCTAATGGGTGAGGAACTGCCCCAACAAACAGCAATTCACGCTTATGGAAGCTCTTCAATTTACAGCAATGCCACTGACGACATCGAAGCCGCCGCTCGAGACGCCGTGCTTCGCGAACAAGTATGTCTACCGCACTGTTGTTTTTGGTTTTCATTTACCATGTTCGTTTTGCTTTGCTTTCAATTTCTTTGATTTTTTATTTATTTATTTTTTGTATTATAGGAAATTGCGACCCAGAAAATCATCCAAGGTCAAAGGTTCGTATCAGTTTTCTTCTAAGTAACGAGGTTTTGTCGTCTTCGAAATGATAACAATTATAGCTTTTTAATTTGCTTGTGAGTTTGCAATTTCAGGGACGCAGATTTTGCGGGTGTGCCTCCTGAGGACGGTACGGACATTTTGGGCGGACGAAGAGACCCTAATGCTCTAAAAGTATGCATGTTTCTGGACTTGCTCATTTTGAATTGTCTGTTATATATATTGGATGATTTTATTGTTCACCTGTGAGTTTTTTATGCAGGAGCATCTACTGAAGATGGCCACGGTACATCGTGCGGAAATGGCTGTGAAGCGCGGGAAGCCTGCCATTCCCGAACAAGGTTCATTCATTTTTTTATTGATTATGATTTATTCTTGTTTTTCTTAATAATCATAAGATATAAATGAATAGCCCCCCAACTTTAGTGTGAGTTAGATTCCATCCTAGGACTTGATATGTAACTATTAGAGATGATACTAACTAAGCTGGAAATAGAGTTACAGTTAGTCATATCAAAGTTCATTCTCTTGTAGGCTATTTGGGAGAGCAATTTTTAAAAAAATGCAGGCATTAGGCGGAATGCATTAAAAAGTATGATGATTGGTCTGCCTTATCTAGTGCTGGGTTTAGATTTCACAATTCAGTATTTGTATTAGGTTCAAAAGTGAAAATTACCCATTGATTATTGACTTTGAAGCCGTATGCTGGAATCAAGGGTCAGTAACAGCATCTAATGGCTAGAGTAATGAGAAGGATAGTTGTTCATGGCAGACCTGTTGTATGATGTTTGATCAGTGGTTCTTGTCTGTGCAGAAGCTGCGGCATGGGCATGAAAGGCTCCTAAGTGTATTTTACTTGTATATTTGGTGTTTGGCTTCTATTAGCATCAGGTTCCACCTGTTCATGAGTTAGTAGACCTTTAAAGTTTTCAATGTCTCACCGTGTTTCCTTGAACAAAGAATGCCCATCTAGTTGAATATTTGTGCAAAAGATGAGCATGTTCTAAAAATAGTCAATCTTTTATGATGGTAACTGTCTTTTGATGAAGGAAAAATCAAAGGATTTTCTAATAGGTGTTATTGCATGGTTTAAAGTTGACGCAGAAAATTGGTCAACAATATGATACAGTATTAGGGTATTTAAGACTAGCAGTATAGAAAATATTTTGATGGAAATTGGAACTGTCATCCATCAAAAAAGACGAATGGACAGGGGTAACACTGGTGGGCCTGAAAAATCATTATGGCAGTTAAGTCTACTTTTAGTGGTAAAAGCTTAGGGGAAGAGAGTTTTTCCTGTGACTTAAACTATGATTTACCTAAATTTGTAGCGCTTATTCTGGCTGGTAGTAAATTTCTTATGGAGTCTTTGAGTTGATCTTAGGTTTGTGTTAGTCTCAAATAAGCTTTATCACCTCAAAAGTATAAGTACAGAACTGTATGGAAAATTTGCACGGGGAACGAACGACCATTTAATAAGTTTCATATTGAAATGGCATCTATTGGAGATACCTTTCACTGGTTCGTTGCAATAATTCTGTTGGTTGCTTGTCTGCAAAGTGATATTAAAAGTTTGCAGCAACTTTATGAATAGAGGATTTGTTCTTTCTGGCTGATCTTAGAAGGATTATGCAGGATTACACATTTACTGAAAGGATCCTCTGGTTTCAGGTAACCTAGAAATTGGGAATGGGTATGGTGTACCTGGTGGAGGTGCTTATTACAATGTTGCAAGGCCACATACTGCTATACCTGGTAAGACTAATCAATGATGCAGGTCAATTTTTTGATTATGAAGTAAATTAGTATTTGATGTCTTCTGATGCTTCAGGAAATTTGGGAGTTTTAACTGACGAGTCAGGCCAGAAAAATCCCCAGCTTGATAGAGAGCCAGAACAGACGCATGTCACTAAAGAATTGCCCGAGTTTTTGAAGCAAAAGTTAAAAGCAAGGGGTATTCTCAAAGATGACTCAGATAAAGAAAGTCGGTTGAGAACTGATAATGCAAGTTCCCCCGTCTTATTTTGTTAAATGATTTTTCTATCCTGCAATCCTTCTAAACTGTATTAGGAAGCTTTTGGAAAATCAGAAGACCGGTGTTGGATTATTATTGAGATCATCTGATAAAGTTGCATCCTAGTTGGGTTCAGCTACATGAGTTCTCTATCCATTCTGCCTTATGTGGGCCGTATCTCCTTTTAAGTTTCATTTACTTTTTAAGTAATATTTGGTTTTTTTTCCCCTTTACATTCCTATCATTAGAGTCGACTCTCTTTCCTCACTTGTAGCATTGCTCATGACTGCCTTTGACTCACTCAAAACCTCTGTATCCTTTCTGAGATGTCTATCAAATCCCCTTAGCCCTTCTATAAAGTCTTATCTCTGCTTGGTAAGACTTGAACTGACCCATCTAGGTCTTCCTAGTGTCTGCTTTATTCCTTCATTTGCGCATACTTGCATAGCATAAGCACTATGAGTATAGACTGTTTTTCTATCTCAAGTAAGTTGTGCTGAAATAATTCTATCACCTGTTCTCTTAACATCTATGACCTCATCCTTTGCATGCTATTGTTATTCTCATCCTATCTTTATACTTGTTCCTCCCTGCACGCCGAAGGTTTTACATTAGTATATTTTCTGTAACAACTATATTCCACGTTGAAGTTATTCTACTCTATTGGACTATTTTCTATAGTGACACCCATCCAACTGAGTGTGGGAATCTTAGCTTACTTTTATTCAAATCTGGACATTGTGATTTGTCACTTCCAAGACTTGCTCTAGTTAACCTTTACCCTGTTTTTCTACTCGTATGGTCCGATGCAGCGTATTGCTGGTAGGAAATGTTCCATCTATTATATTTACATTCATGAGATGTGACTGTAGTTTTATGTGTACTGTCAACCGGCTACAACCCTCCTTTATCTGGCATTGGCTGTTAAGTTGTATGCATCAATCTTATTCCTTTATTTTTTGTATTAGTATTAATTGGGATGCAGTTGTGATGTAATCGTTTGGGTGTTTTGGGTGGGGTAGTGTTCTATTTTTCTTTTCCCCAGCCATTGGTTGTTTAGTTGAGAAATTGTCTCTGAACTTTACTTTTGTGGACTCTTGGTTCCCACTTAATTTTTTTATTTCAATGTATCTTCTGCAATTGTTAACAATTTACTTGAAACTTTTAATTTCAGAAGTCAGAGGTGACTACTTCAGCTCAGCTTGTTGATAGGGGACTGTTGCCTTCTGGATGGGTGTGTATCAATAGCTATTTATATTTTCTATCTAATTTAGTTTGTATTAGACTGCAGAGTTGTACAGAATACATGCATCTTAAACTATGTGATGGGAATAAGTTGTCATGTGTTGACAATCTTACTTTTAAATGCATGAGGTGGTCATGCCAAGTGTTGGGTCCATATTATGTGTTTTATCTCTTTCAGAATGTTTATTTGGTCTTGTTTAAGAACTTTGAACTTAAAGTTGTTTTTGTTAAGAAACTGAAAGAATGAAAAATGTCGAGTTGTAACATGGGGAATAGGGGCTAGATATTCATGATTTCTGGCAAGGAGACAGGTTGTTATTTGAACCTGCTTGTAATTACATAGTTTTCTGGAACTGTATATAGTATATACAAAAATTTCTGGACCTGTATATACAAAAATCATGGAGAAATGAGAAAGAAATCCAAAACTACATATCTGATGTAAAATACATCCATGGGTTCCTTTTGGACATAGTAAATTGAACTTAAACTTGTAATTGTAATTGTGTATTACAGTTTAGGGCGAATATCATTTTAGTCCCTATCTTTTGTCGATTTATCACTTTTTAACCGATCTTTGCATTTTTGATTTGCGTGGTCTTTAAATTATCGAAAATACATCAATTCGGTCATTCTTTGTTAGTCAACGTTAGTCAAATTTAACTTTATGTTTTTTTTTTGTCCTTGAACACAAAATATGCCATGTGTTCATTTGAAAAAAAATATAAAACACAATAAAAAAGAAAAAAAGAAAAAATGGAGGAAGTTGCTGCCTCATCCATTTCCTTCTCCTTGAATATTCTGGTGGTGGCTGCTGCCTCCACGATGAAAGAGGGAGCAGCTTTCTCCAATTTGGTTTTGAATGAATTTTGTTTTTAATTTTTTTTAACTTTTCTTTTATATTCATTTAATAATGTTTTTCTAGTTTTTAATTTTCAATTTATTTTATTTTCATCTTCATTTATAAAATTCATATTTGTATTTTTGTATATTTTGATATTAATTTTTAGTTGTTTTTGTTTTTATGTTATTTTGAGGATTTGTTTCAAAAAATTCATTTAATTTATCAATTTTGTTTTATTTTATTATTTAATGTTTCTCTTTTAAAAATAAAATTGGTGACAAATGTTAGATTCTTATTGGTTGCCTAATAACCATTTACATTTTTTCTCACCTTTGACCATTAAAATTTTGGTTAGAGAGACCAAATAGATGTATTTTTTACAATTTAGGGATTAGGCAAGCCACAATTGCAAAAGATTGGTAAAAAAAGTGATAAATTGAAAAAAGGTAGGGGCCGAAATGAAATTCACGTTATGTTTTGTAAGCATCAGTGAAACTGAAGAGTGCAAAACTTGGGGGAAATGCAAATGGGGTGGGAAAGTAGGGCAAATGGGGTGGGAAAGTAGGGCGTCTTGAGGAAGCGGAGCTCCTCTTTCTTAGGATAACAAAGCATTAAAGAGAGCAGCACTCTATTCATGATTGATTTCTCTTTTTTCTAGCTATGCTACCTTTTTGGAATCCATGATCTTTGCATTTTTAAGGCCTGAATTATATTTTTTTGAATTTCATTTTCTTCCTTTAAACTCATTATTTTCTTTATTTGAAGTTTCTTGTTCAGTGCTTACTATATATATACTTGTGTACTGTCATTGCTTAACCCCTTGTTTGTATCTGATTGAACAGATTTTACGCTCCTCTCAAGTTGTTAGAATCTATGCAGCACTCTTTTTAATTAACATGTAGTTGGTACCAAAAAAAATAATGTATCATGTCAAAGAGGATAAAATAACACGATATATTTAACTTTCATTTCTAAATAATCTTTTCCGAGGATGTGGTTTTAGCTTATAATTGAAAATGTTGTGGTCTTAAAGTCTCATTATGGCTTTCTTTCATGCCACTATTAACTTCCAATAACTACCATTTAGATGGAGGCAAAAGACCTTGCAAGTGGTGCTTCTTATTATTACAATGAAACTACTGGGCAGACTCAATGGGAAAGACCTGGTGAAGCATCAAATAGTGCACAAACTCCACTCTTACCCCCTCTCGAAGATTGGGTGGAGGCAGTAGACGAAACATCCGGTATAGCCGATATACTACAAACTCCATCATTCTGCTAATCACTATTTTATTTTGCAAATCAATCAAAAAGGAAAAAACGCCTTCTCTTCTTTGATATTTTTAACTGCTATGCGAGGAAGAACCAATGTGTAAGAGGTTCATCAGAAAAGTAGATCTCTGCTGGTATCACTTGTTGGGCAGTGATGATATAATAAAGACTCACATACATCTTATTGGTTGTTAATAAGAAATGTTATAATAGATGGGGTTCTAGTCTGGCAGTGTTGCCAGCGAAATCTATATGAAATTAGAGTTGCTTACGATTTATGCAAGCCAGTTGGCAACACATATTTTTCGTAGTATGCTAATGCGTAACTTACTAATGCTTTTTAAAAGTTCGGAGATTGGGAAATGCTCTGGTAGCAAGTCATTCTGGGAGTTTATCTGGATGTATACTATATAAAAATTGTGATAGCGTCATGGCTTCTTTTGTTCTCATTCTCAAGTTATTAAATGACATTATATATACACGTATTAGAGCTAAAGTATATGAAGAGGCCCAATTATGTAATGCTCTATCCTGTAATTGTAACTTCCAAATAACGTGTGCAAGTCCAGCCAGATAATGCAATTTCTTACTTTGCCTCCTTAAATGTTTTGATTACAGGTCAAAAGTACTATTATAATAAAAAGACCCATGTATCGCAGTGGAAACACCCTGGTTCATCACAACCAGTTGGTTCAGAACACTCTGACAGCACGCTTTCCAATAATGCAGCTACTGGGATCTGGGATAACCAATCATCTGAGCTAGAGAAATGCATGGAATGTGGTGGTTGGGGAGTAAGGCTTGTGCAGATGTGGGGTTACTGTAATCATTGCACACGGTACGATGATGCCTCTGTTATGTAGAATATATTCCTGGGTGATACTTTACTTTGCCATATATCTTGCCATTTATGGTATGTGATTGTTAGAAGTTGGTCTGAATAAAGCTTACTTTTTAGATAGGCAACCTAAAAGTGCTAGAATTTGATAGAAGCCCAGCACTAAATTTATAAATCAATATGTTGAATTCTTATGCGATGCTTGCTTATATAGGATAAAACTATTATCAAAAAGCAATTATGAAATATCATAAATTGACAAGAATTAGACTTTCAAAAAATCGATACGATAGCCAAATCTGACCTAAATAGCAGCAAAAGTCATTACTATAATTCTGAATGTCCTTATTGGAATATTGGATGAGATATGTATTTGAATTATTTATATGTGGATATGTCTCGAGTTTCTGAAACAAGCAGTGTTTGTTGAGCTTATAAACAGAAGCGTTGCCCAATGGCAAGGAGGTTGTGGTATCTTATTCCTCTGCTTGATCTTTGCTGGGTTATCTCGAACTCCGTCTTCATTTTACTTTTCTATTCTTTATTTATTTATTTTTATTTTTTCTTGTCTTGGGTAGGGCCAAGAGTACGCTGTGTGCATCATTTCTGTTAAATTTCTGTACTTGTTGGATTTTTGATGTTTTTGAGAAGTAGTATATATATTCTTGGATAGCCTTACCCAAAAGACTAGCGTTTGGGTTGTGGCATCCATTAAAATGTAGTTTCTTCTCTTTCTTTTTATGCTTTCAATGTGGAGATTCATTCTCATCTTCTCTATCATCACATGTAGGCTTTCTAACAACCCCCTCACATGTGAGCCCAAGTTCGCTTTGATTGGCCACTTTTTTTTTTTTTTTTTTGAGTTGCCATTTGGCAGAGCTCGGCCCAGACACATATGACGTTTGTCGAAAGCTCTGATATCATGTTAAATTTCAATACTTCTTGGATTTTTGATGTGGGTTCTCTAACAACTTCTTACTTTGTCTTTCAATAAAATATCCTAACTGAATTTTGGAACAATATCTTATGCAGAGTTCTCAAACTTCCGCAATGCCAGTACTTGTCGACCACTTTGATTAACCAGCAGCAGGCCGTCAATTCTGCAAATGCCAAAGAAAATTTTGACAAAAAGGCCCCCAAGCAAAGGTACTTGTTCTTGATACTTAGATTCTGTAAAATGATTTGAGGTTTGATGTTGCACAAATTAATTATAGCTTTCATAAAACCTAAAATGTGATTCACTCTCCAGTAGTTATTCTGTTAAAAGAACTGAGTAGCCTCAATAAATCTTCAATGGAAGTTTGGAACTCAGTGAAAGACTTCCTTTGAGAAAAGATGGATAAACAACTAGGAATAAGACCGGTTAAAATATAATAACCTGTTGAGGACCTAGGTTAAAATCCCCAAATCCCCATTTCGAAACCCTAACCCTATAAACGGAGTTCCCAAGATTAGAGAGATTTGTTTTGATTTGACTAGTCAAGTAGAATTCAACTAATCAAATCTCTAGAATTAGTAATTTGTTAGAGGGCAAATCCTAGCCTAAGCAATTCCCAAGTACGAATCCTAAGAAAAGCCGAAATAATGTCTCTAGTAAAAGCCAGTAGACAAAAACTGTATTCCCCGAATATGATCAAAAGATAGATTACAACCTAATGTTAATAATCTATTTATACTTAATTGCAAAACCAAATCAAAAGACTAATGTACCCTTAAAAAATAGAACTAAAAGGCCTACAAATGTAATTGAATAAAACTGGAAATTTGCAGAAAAAAATAGGCTTGGAGTGCTGCCGTACGAGCGCTGCGACCTGGGGTCGCGATAGTGAGTCGCGACCCAAATCGCGCTACTCACTGTTGTGGAATGGAATTTTTATTCCAATTTTCGCAACCCAACCAGTGAGTGCCACAACCGTTTGGTGGGACGGTGGGTTGCGACAAGGGGTCGTGGCACTCACTGTTTTGCTCGATTTTTCTTGACTCCTCCTTCAGCAGCTGGTTTGCTTCCTCCGCACTCTTCGTCTTGTTGACCTTCTAACAAGGTTCTCATCATAACCAGAGGAATGACAAGATGCTACCATCGAGCCTCCATTAAACTTTATCAATAAAGGAGAACAAATTCCATAAGGTGAAACCTTGCATATCCAGTAATTTTATAAAGAACTGGGTTTCTTGTGGATTTAATTCATTGACCAAACTAGCTTGCTAGAACTTCCGATGCTCCACAGAATTTCGTTAATGAACTTCCTTCTACTAAAATGATGCCTTTGATTTTGTGCTAACCTCCTCAATATGACACTGTGTCCCCTACTAAACAGCTTAAGCTTCATGGATAACCATCTTTGTTTTATTTCCTTTACTGAATAACAGTGTTCTTTTACCTTTGCAATACAAGTTGGTCATGGTCTTTCTTAAAATAGCACGCCATACAGTAACAAAAACTGGCAAATGCATGTAGGAGCATCCTTTTGCAGATTCACTTTGTAGGTATAAAAGTCAAATCCAAGTAAAGCCTTACATACTGAAATTTAAGAATCTCTACTATCAGCTGGAGACAGAGAAAGGCTGCATAATGATTAAAAACGTGTGTGTGTGTGTGCACGCGTGTTGCTGAACAATCTCACTATGATTTTCCAGGACCAGTTGGAAACCTCCAGTCGGAAAAGGAAATCGAAGAGATAGCAAGAAGCGTGCTCACGGTGAAGATGATGAGTTGGATCCAATGGATCCAAGTTCTTACTCAGATGCACCCCGTGGTGGCTGGTATGCTATATTTATTTCATTTTAAGCTTTGCAGTCTGCACTTGTAATAGACTATTTTAATTTGATCTTGTGCTGATTCTGCAGGGTTGTAGGACTGAAAGGAGTGCAGCCCCGAGCAGCTGATACTACTGCCACGGTATCATAATTACTTGTTTTTTGATGGTTTCTATGTTTAATCTTCCTTTTGTTTTCTTTTCTGCTGGGAATATTTGATAGAGCTCTATATAGAGATTCCTATCAAAAGATATTGTTTTATCATAGAGCTGAATGTCTGAGTTAGTAGGCATATGAAGCTATTCTACTCTAATAGAAATGAAATGCTCATTCATTATTTATTTCAATAAAAATAGATTAACTGTTCTACCTCTTTTGCTGTAGATGCACCAATTTTGATGTTGCTTAGTTTTTGACTAAATTTTTTTTTTATCTAATTTCTCATTCCACTCTCTTTCTCTTGCTAGGCAGATTTAAATTTAGTAATAACAAGGGCTGCCATGGATCTAAGGAAGTGTAAAATCTAATTTAGCTCCTGAGGCACATAACATATAGCGCTTGTGTTACTTTTGGTTCAGTTGCAACTGTCCGTTTGGATAATAGATTATCTATAATTCTTGAAATTGGTCAAATTGCATCATCGCGTGACAGTTATTGTGAACCTGCATCTTTCTGTCTCTGCATACATGATCATATGCCTTGTTTTACATTATGAAGTTCATCATCCAAGTCTGATCTGCTGCTGGGGTTTCTGATGCTTTAAGTAAATGTTCCTGTGAATTTCAGGGTCCTCTATTTCAACAACGTCCATACCCATCACCGGGAGCTGTCTTGAGGAGGAATGCTGAAATTGCTTCACAGTCTAAGAAGAACAGTTCTCATTTTACTCCTATATCCAAGAGAGGGGATGGGAGTGATGGACTTGGTGATGCTGACTGAGATTTTGATTTCATCGGCTAAACTTCATTGTTGAATCTATATTCAGTGGAGTGGAAGAGTTTCGTCTTTGCAAAAATCGCTCCTCTTACAGCTTCACGGCATGTTGACAACCTAGACAAGAACTTTGTTCCATACCTTGTATTGCAATAGAATAGACGAGGAAGCTTGTTGTATTGTATGTGGTAAGGTGGTTGATGTTTCTAAGCCTTTCCGGCTTCCTTGGACTAAGGAATGTGTGGAATGTGATGCAAGCTAGGCCTTGCCTTGAGCAACTTTGCCAAAAGATGGTCGGAACCAGGAATCCACATTGGTGGCAATTGGCGATGTCATCTCTTGAGACAACCTTGCAACGATAAACCGGAGAAACCAGAGAATTGTACGTATCATGAACTGCACTTTCTGTCACTCAAATTTACCAATCCAGAAAGTAGTAAAACAACTACCATTGCATTATTAGTCATGCATAGCATTAGGCTAGTTTACAGTGTTAATAGTTCTGTAGTTTTTTCGTGACTTATGATTAAAGAAGGTAGAGTAGTGTCGTTATTTAGATGCTCATTATCGATTTTAAAGACGTTATATTTTTTCAAGCACATTTTCTCATGCGGTTTTGGAATTTAAATTTGCGCAGCACATCACTTGTTAGACAAAATCACGAAACTGAATTGTCTCGTCTTTGATTGTTTATATGTGCTTAAAGAAAGACTTGACGGTTGCATAACTAGTTGCCCATTTCATGTAAAAACGGCTTTTTAAGTCTCGAAAATCATCTTTAGCTTGTGTTAACACAACCAGTTATTTTAGGTTGCAAGGGACCAATTAACATGTGATAATGTTATAATCTTTTATTAATATTTATCATACTATTAGAATACAAAGGGTTCTCCATAGGATGCATTTCAATTATAAGCCTTGGTTATTCATACAAGAATCCTATCTCTTTGGATACCTAAACAAAACCATGTGATTCAAATAAGATTGTGACCCAATAGTAGGTCCATCTCATGAGCAGCCAAAGTTCAATTCTAGTACATACATGTATCCTAGTATGTTCCTCACTTCATTTAGCCATCTTAGGGTCTGTTTCACAGAGGTTTTGAAAGTCTGCTTTTGGCTTTTTGGGCCTAAAAGTTCTTTTGAGAGTGTTTGGATGTTCTCATAGAAGAGCTTTTATGCTTTAAAAGCTCTTTTAGGTAAAGTTAAAATATATGACTTTTACAGAAAGAGCTTTTAAAAAGTTAAAAGTCCAAAGTAAAAGTCTAACTGAACAGGTTAGTTGCATATTATTGTTGTTATTAGGCAGCTACTAACTACTAGATGTAGTCCATTCGTCTCTAAGATGATCTTATTAATCGATAAAATTATCTTATTGATAAGAGAGAACATCAATGTTTTGGAAATAAATGAGAACCCCTCTTGAGTTTAGAGCAGGGTAGCCCTTCACCAATATTTTTTGACAAAAAGATTCTCACTTGCAAAATTTCTCACCAAAACTTCCAAACCACCACATAAAATATCCATTTGATTCTCCAACCTCTACAAGCCTCCCATATTCTCAACAACCCATGTCTTATTTTAGTAGAATGAATAAACCCAAAAGACTTGTGTAAGTAATAGTGAGACCGTCCAATTACATTCTGCCACATTTACATTGTAAAATGGCTCAACGTAATAGACGGTCTCACTATTAATATGGTGAAACCGTTCTATACAAGTTTTTCTCCTTAAAAACAGCCCATTAAATACAAATCAAGAGGATGAAATTTATTTATCCTTTTTATACTTGATATTTTCCACATAAAAAGATAAATAAATTATATCAATTAAATATATCTAATGACTCTTAGATATTGACTTGATGAATATATAGATATTGACATATATATATATATATATATATATATATATATACATACACGTGTAAATATGGACAAAAGTAAGCTTATTAAAATATAATAATTATATTTTTAACAACTACTACGATATGATAAGATCAACTGCTATAAATATGATCTAGAAAACTGTTTTTATTACACGGTTGAGGTTTGTTCATAATTTATAATTTTGTTAGTAAATATGAGTTCGAATCTTTACTATAAATGTAAAAACAAAAATATAAAAAAAATAATAATCACTTGAGTTACGAACGAATATTTTTATTATAATATAGTTCGCATAAAAGCCAAAAGACAAGTAGGTTTAGGGCCCCCCACTCTAAAAAAAGAAACGCCTTTGTCCATCATGAAATTTTGTTTGTCACATACCTCAGTACCTCACCACTCCATTCATATACCAACAATAATTTATCAAAAAAGTTTTTGTGGGTCATAATTATTATTATTATCTTCTCTTTTTTAAAATAAAAAAAAATAAAAAAATCTTGCCATCACCATCTCTTGTTATGAATTTGATGGCATGTGTGTTTTTATTGATCGATGAGAGTTCTGATTTCTTGTCCATGACTATAAAAGTAAATTTAAATTCAGAAACACAATTTCAATGAGAAGTATATTTAGATCAAACTATATCTACGATCTTAAGAGTAGGTTATTTATAAATATAAATATTTAGATTTAACGTAATAAAAAATTGGAATATAATTATGAACGGTTTTTATTTAGATAAAATTTTTATTTAGAACATGTTTACTGAATTTTTAATAATGAAAAGAAAATTTATAATTTATAATTTATAATTATAGTATTTATTAAAAAAATATAATTTAATTTTAAATCTTAATATCCTTTAAATTTTTAATTAAATTTATTCTGTTTTGAGATAAAAAAAAAATACAATCAATACGAGTGGGCGTAGTACGCACCCGGTGTAACTTAGGACTAACCAGAGCATAAGAAAAATAAATAATAATTTTAAGATAAAAAAAAATATCAATAAAAATTCCAATTTTTGGGCATAGGGTTTCTCTCTCTCTCTCTCTCTCTCTCTCTCTCTCATAATTCATAAGAAAAATTCCACTCGTTTCCTCTCTCGATCTTGTTAAGGTACGTGCGATTTGGTATTTCTGGTTCGATGTGTTGATGGGTTTCGATTCTAATTTCATTTCCAAGACCAATCGAAATCGTTATTATTTCTGGTTTGTATTCTGTTTGGTTGCTGAGAAAAAGTGCAGGAATTGATTTTTTTTTTTTTTTGAAAAGGATTTAATTGGTTTAATAATTAATATAGTGAATTGGCTTGGTTTTGAATTAGTAATTTTTTTTTTTAGATTGGATCGAAATGTTTGATTTTTAGGATTGCAGTGATGGATGAGGTACGATGTTATTTTCCACATGATTGTAACGATTTAATTAATCATAGCTTTGAATTGTGTGATTGGTTGGTGTTATTGTTTTGCTTGACAGGGTGGTGATGAGAAAAACAAAATTAAATGGTATTGTGAGATTTTATTTATTTATTTATTTTTTGGAATTCTTCTATTTGACTTTTGTTTTAGCTTAGAATTTTAATCTCAGAATGTTGCATAAACTAGCATTTAAAGTGTTTATTTTTTTTTTGGTGATGGCCATCCATTTGTGTGATGGCGTCAAGATGATGGGCATTTCTATTACAATTTATGTTTGTACAGGACACTCTACTATTTGATTTGATTTTATTTTGATGGTTTCATTTCACTTTATTCTTACTTCGCCAATTGCATTTTATTTTTTAAAATTAGAATCCAATTAAACCTGTCAGTTCATCAAATCTAGTCGAAATTGGATCAATTTGGATTGAATTTGTATCAGGTCGGTTTGAATTTTGAACATACAATTAGGGTGTGTGGTAAAAGAAATACAATAAAATAATGAGCTGACCGATAATCAATCAAATTTCCAATGGTTCTTATTGCGTGAGTTTGCTTGCGCTCTTGTCTGAATTCATATGTTAAATTCCGTGCTTTTACTAGTTAAACAATTGTTTATCCCGAAAGCTAAAGCTTATAGGAATGATATCTTTTGTTTTATTTGTAATGTCTCAACATTAATGTGCTTTCTCATTTTGTGTGCTGTATCTTTTTTCTGATTGCTGGAAACTTTTTCTAAGATTTATGGAGTTGGGAAGCAGGTGTGTTTTTTCCTTCTCAGACTCATTGGGATGCATATCTGCATATCCTTTGTTGATTTTCATCCTTGTGCACATTTTTCACCTTGTAAGTTTTCAAACTGAATACTTCGGGTAGTATATTTTATTATTTCCCGGGAAGTTCATGCTTAGATGATGCATTCATTTGTAGCATGGCTCAAAAGTTTTTCTGGTAGCAAATATAAATATGCCATCACTTTCTGGAGATCATAAATTTGTATATGGTGCAATCAATATCCTTGGAACTTTTGGATATTGTTTTGTCTTTTTTGAGCATGGGTTTCTCAGTAAATTTCATGATGTTGCTTTAAACATTCTGAAAACTTTGGTTCTTAAAAGCCAAGAATATATTTTTAGTTTTAAACAATTGAAGACAGATTTCATTTCCTTTTTAGCACCTGGACCTGGGGTTTAGTATGGATTTCTGGGTTATTTAATCATGAGCATGTCCTATAAAGAAGAAAAGGAAAAGGAATAATCACGTGAGCTCGATTTAGGAAGTTACTCGAAAGCTTGTTTTGGTTTTATAACTATAACTATCAATTAGTTGATAGTAGCTTGGAATGTTATGATTGAAGCTATTCCAATGAAATTTAGGAAAACCAAGTAGTAACTTCCATATGATATTTGAAGTTCATTTTCATATACTGTTTCACGGATTGTTTGCAGTATGCTGAAATAACAGAGGAGTTCTGGGGACGAGTTTTGGTTTTTGACTTTTGAGTATTTGTGAAGGGAGAAAGAGAGGAGAGGATGTCAAGTAGCAGAAACACCCATTGGTGTTACAGATGCAGGAGGCCAGTTCGTTTGCAAGGGCGAGATGCTACCTGCCTCTACTGTAGTGGAGGATTTGTTCAAGAGCTTGATGATATGGTGCATGTCAGCCCACTGGATTTCTTTGGACTGGATGCTGATGAAGAACGCGAGCCAAGAGTTGGAATTATGGAAGCTTTCTCAGCTCTTATGAGGCAGCGGTATGCTGAGAGGCAAAACTATGATATCAGGGGAAGATCGGATTCAATTCCTGAACATGGACAGGGTTTTGGACCTTTGTTAATATTTGGTGGCCAAATTCCTTTTAGATTGTCCGGAAATGGTGGGTTTGAAGCTCTTTTTAATGGGGCTCCAGGAGTTGGTATCACACGAGGTAATGCTGGTGATTACTTTATAGGTCCTGGACTAGAAGAACTGTTTGAGCAGCTTTCAGCTAATGAGCGACGGGGACCTCCCCCGGCAGCCAGGTCTGCAATTGATGCCATGCCCACTGTCAAGATCACACAGAGGCACCTACGTTCTGATTCACACTGTCCTGTTTGCAAAGATAAATTTGAGTTGGGTTCTGAAGCAAGACAAATGCCATGTGACCATATGTATCATTCAGATTGTATCATCCCATGGCTAGTGCAGCACAACTCATGCCCTGTTTGCCGTCAGGAATTGCCACTGCAAGGTTCAAGTAGCAGCAGTGGCAGTCAACAAAGCTCAAGTAGTCAAAGTCGAAGCAGAAGCAGCAACGGAAGGGAGAGTCAAGGGAGACGGAACTTATTCTCAAATTTTTGGCCATTTCGATCTTCGAGTTCTAGCTCTAACCACAACGGAACAACTGGAAGCAGCTCTCCTGCAATGCATGAGAATAATAACCACCAGATGGGGTACAGTGGATGGCCTTTTAACTAAAGTTAATTGTGTTTTTAGAAACACAATCTGCAATCCTTGTCATCATCATCATAACTTAGTGGGTAAATGATATATTAGGAGTGCAATTCTACCAGTCTGGAGTGTGGTTTTACATTGTTGTTGTATTCTGTGTCTTCTATGTAAATGACTCTCTTTTGTCTTTGTGGTATAACTCTGCTTTTAAGTTGCACCTATTGCTTATTATTTTATATGCCTAATGGTTGTGAGATTGCTGAGAGCCAAATATGTATGGTTTCTTTAGATTGCTGTTAAACATATCTCATTATTTTTCAAGTAGAGTCATTTTCCTGCATTATAAATTTGAGGAATATTTCTCAGGTGGGTTATCGGAGATCATACAGTTTGTAATCCTTAGCAGATCAGGGAATTTGGATAGCGGAAGTCGGTTTGCTTTATAAAAAGACGATATCATTTTATCGGATTCAGCCAATTGTCTTGATCGTTGGATATCATTGAAAAATAGGATATTGGCATTAAAAACGCGAAAAGAATGAAGGAAATTTACTATCATTGAGATGAGAAAGAGAGAGAAAATAGCCAGTTACTAGTGCAGTCAAATTCAAGATTTGTTTATTGATTTAGATCCCACCTTAATGCAAGTTTATATACCCTTCCTGCTAATGCTACTTCACATATTTTTATATGATCAGTTGTTCGATTTCATACCAAAATCAGAGTCGGAATATGATCTTCTAGGTATGTTATTTATAGATTTGTTGCGAGTTCAAAGGCACTGCTGCCAGTGCTAGTATGAACTTGGTGTATTTAGTCAAAAGTTTTCGAAATAGTGAGTGTCAAGAATAAATTGGAGTGCAATCTTAAAAGTAAAAACCAAAATAATTTATTGGGAAATCATTAATGTTATTTCTTCGTTTTTGTTCATATAGTCTAATAAATTGTATACGAATCCAACTCTGATATCTCCTAATACTCGACACCTCAAATTTGAAATTAGCTGGCCAAAATGAAAATTGAATAAGAAGCAAAAATCAATCACTTGCATTCTGGACAGCAGCCCATAATTGGATTTCCCACATGATATTTTCAGTCTGTTATAACTCTAATGATGCTAAATATGGCACCAGTGCTAGTTTCAGTAGCCAACCATGTAAATACTGAAGTAGAACCAACACCGAACAGTGATTATGGCTGATAAGTAGTATTAAGGGCAAGAGTAGAAAACAGAGAGGAATGAAAAATATTCAAAATCTGCAACCTCAAATCATCAAGGTGGGTAACAGCAGAAGAAAGTAAAATGTCCTTAAGAGACCATTCAGCACGATGAAAACATATCTTTTGAGCGACACATCAGTTTGTTAGTTCCATAATTGCAGAAACAATGTCACCTTCTGCAGCTTTGAGAGCTTGCACAGCCCTTGATCTTGATACTCCAGCTTGTGTCATAACCAACTCAATGTCCTTGGGCTCCACTCCGGTTTCATCTACTTCTTCATCATCTTGGGCCATGGCCGATGACTCTGGCTTAGATGCCACATTAGTCACATTGGATGGAGGAGCTCTGAACTGTTCAGCAGCTTGACTCTGCAGTTGTGAACTCAAATCCTCAATCTTTGCTTCCCCAAAAACAATGTATGTGTCTGAGGTGGGGCTCTTAAAAACATCTGGTTTTGAGATGACAAACAGAATCTGAAAGATAAAAAAGTGTGTCATTAGTTTAAGGTATATGAGAACTCTGGGGATGAACTATAAGAAAAATAATGTTGGACAATAACTCAAACACTGACATTTTTGCTCTTCTTAACAGTAACACGACTAACTCCTAGGATTGGCTTCATTCCAAGTTTCAACATAGCTTTGCGACTCTTCTTTTCACTTCTGCTCTGCTTTGAACGACCACTTCCGTCTCCTTTTCCTGTCATATATTAAAAACTGGTTATGAAACAATTATTCTTTTTTATTTCCTTTTTCTTGGACATGATAAAAGCATATTGTTCAGTTATTAAGAATTGTTCCTAACTATTCTAAATAATTAGAATAAATTTGAAATTTCAATTCCAAACATTACAGGCCTCACAAAAATCTTTTATCAGATGAAAATATATTGCAACAATACCCAAACTAGTTATAATTCCAGTACTTCTTCAATATAAATCAAATGTGCTCTCTGGTGATTTGTTAAGGAATCTCGTCTGACTAAAAGAAATATTGACTCCTTCCGAGTACAGGATGTCATACAACAATATCATATATTTTATACATTGTATGTTCAGGGTGTCATACAACAATATCATTATTTTATACATTGTATCTAGCCTAAAGATCAACAGTAGCATTTGACTAACAGATGCAAACCCATTCATCACTGTCTCAAATTCTTTTTAGGAAGGGTATACCTCATCCATTAGCAGAATAAGCTTGTATATTTAGTAACCTTCTTACGACAATCAAATGTTCAGATAAAGCATATACTTGGAAAAGAACAAATACAATAATGAATCTGGAAACATATTAGTACTAAATTCATATTGGTGTTCTCTTTTACCTTCAATATCCTCTTCATCTTTGTCATCATCATCATCTTCTTCGTCGTCTTCATCATCGTCATCCTCAACTACAGGTTCATCAGGCTGCAACAAGTATTACTTTCAGGTCATTCACCATGTAAGAAAAAATCATGCAGAATTGTCTAAATCCCAGGCCGAGAAAGAATATATTTACAATAGCCACAACTAACCAAACCCAGTCAATCACATAGGTATTCACTTTGCTTCTTCCAGAGTAAGTAGTGTTTTATATAAGCTCAAACGCCAAAGATAGATCATGATTATGACTAATGAAAGATATACAAAGGCATATAAGTAATACCTAAGTATCATTGACTAAAAAATGTGCTCTATGTCCAGAAAGTTTGGGATTAAACAAAATCTTGCCAAACCCAGCAATAACCGAACAGTTGATAGAGCTAGGCTTGTATTACATCATATTCTCAATACGTTTTTAAGCAACACCCGGATAGAAAAGACAAACAGGGCCTTATCTACAAATCCAATTACAAACATTGTATAATTAATATAAAAACCAATCAAACCAAGCAGGCAATATTGTAATTGAAAGCCAACAAACCCAATGACCCATCTTTCCAATAACTCTTACTCACACATGCAAGAAAAATTACAAAACAATATTGGCTGCTTCTGGACCCAATACGCTGATGGTAAGGTGGCTTGCAAATCCACCTAAATGATTCACAGTCGATGGAGCAGAAAATAGCTCACCCAAATGACTCCTATTGCCATATTTGCAAATAACAGCCATCATTGTCTTCTTACCTTTAAATCAACAAATTTGCAAATTGCAAGTATAGAATTAAAACCATCAACCTCAATACCCGCATTTCACAAATTTAATTACACGAGTATACACATTCTCAAATTAGTTAGATAAAATAAATCTTGCATGTTAGTGCATAAAAGAGTTAAAAAAGAATCCTGCAAAACAAATCAGTCAGTTTCGAGGCGCATCTGAAGCAAAGTCATCAAATTTATGCGACATGAGACCTTAAAAGTAACAAAACTTACACAGAGAACCAAATATGTACAGATCCAAAAAAAAAAAACGACGTGTGAGTAGACAAAAAGTGAAATATCAGCCTCCATTGATGATGGAGCTGAGACCCCACGTGCTTCTGAGCTCTAAATAGCCATAACCATATCAAGTTATCAACTATATTCAAATCTAGATAGCTATTTTTCATCAAACAACATCATTTTTACAGCTACTTACAATTATTTTATTTTTAAATCGAGCAAAAAAATTATTAAAAGCAACAAAAAAAAATCAGAAAAAAATAAAGATGCCTTACGTTAAGCTTCTGTTGTTCGAGAAGGGAAGCAAGGAGTTCTTCTTGGGACTGAGTCGTCATGGTTGGTTGCTGTTCGAGACGCAGACAAGACAAAGACTCAAGACACACTAAAACCCTAAATACCTGATAATGGTTCTGTTCTTCAATGCCGATTATCTACGTAGTATATATATTTTGTTTTATTCGGGTCGGGTTCACTTAGTGGGCTCGGATCTTAACCAAATTGAACTTTGTTTTTGTAATTTCATAATTAATAAATTTCAATAAAAATAAATATTAATTAGCTTCATTCATAGTTTGCGTGAATATTACTTTACTTTTAAATTATTATTAAAAAAATTATATTTAATTTAAATAATTTAACTTTTATTATTTTTTATTCAGTCTCATATTATATCAAATAAGAGATAATATTATTTTTAGTTCAATCCGTACTGTATTAAATACATAACAGTATTAATTAGTCCAATTTAATCTCACAAAAATAGTACAATTCAATCTCGCGTATCAAACGCACTCTAAACGTTGATGCTTAACTTTAATGATAATTAACATCAATAAACTTCTAACATTATTTGTTTTACTTTTTAACTAAGTTATTTATTTAAATATATTAAGTTGAATTTACCCCTCGTGTCGTGCTTGAGTGGTTAATAATAAAAGAGACACCAATTTTAGAGCGTCTCCAATGTAAATATGTATTTTTGAGTATCTAAATAGTATCACATAAGTATTTCTAAATAATATGGATCGCTTGAGTGGTTAATAACGAAAGAGACACTAATTTTAGAGCATCTCCAATGTAAATATATATTTTTGAGTATCTAAATAGTGTCACATCAGTATTTCTAAATAATATGGATCTATCTTGTCAGAAAAATTAAATAAATACATATTCACTTCTCTAATGTGAGTATCTAAATAGTAATTTTAAACCAATCACCATTCTCTCTCCATTTAATATGACAATTAAATGCATTGACAAATGCTAAAATTTTATTAGTGGAAAAAGTTAGAAATCCTAGTCAGTATATCGAGGAGGATATCTACAATTAGAAACTCTACTTGATATTCTCTCACTTTTTTTTTTTACCACATTATATCAATATTTTAAACATTTTTAATATAAATCCTATGTGGCACTCAGTTTTCTCCAATTACATAATAGCATTGAAAATGCTCTTACATATATAAAGAATTTGTGGTCTTAAGGAAGTAAACGGTATAGTCGAACCACGTAAATTCATTATATTACTTAACTACATAAAAATCACGCGTTTAATTTTTCCATCCCTTATTTTTTTTAAAGTTGTGGTCATAGTGTTCATATATTTACATTTGATAAACACTTTAAAATTACATTGATAGGATTTTGATTAATTAATCAAATATAATTAATGATATGAACCTAGTAATTTTAGTAATTACTAATCTAAACAATAGTGCCATATAAGAGCACAAGTGGTTTGGCTTTTCTTCTGATATAAATTGTGCACCACAACTAAAATTTGTAAAACAGAAAAGACTTCAAAAAAGATGCAATAAAAATTGGAAATAAAACAGTCATGGATCGAATGACATTACAATTCATTAATTGTCATAATTAGTATTACAACTACACTCAAAAGTTGTCGGCTCGTAGAAACGACACTGGAAAGATTTTATCTTAAAGTATCTTCAACAGAATGTTAAAATAGAATATTAATTCTATCTTATAGTTTTATTTATTCCAACAATACTATATCTCACGATAATATATTAAAATAGAGTATTTATTTTCATACTTCAAACTTACTTTTAATTTTTTATATTATTGTTTTACCCTTTTATCCATCACTATAAATAAATAAATAAATATTGTGTATTAATATTCTTTTTATACTTTTAATTAAATTTAATTAATATATAATAATTTTTAAATTATATAACTATAAAAATTATCCCATTACAAAGGTATCATCTAGATCTTTAAAATGAGACTAATATTGAATGTTTATTTCTTTAAAAAAAATTAAATAATTATTATTTATATACTTTATATTATAAATATATTAATAATTATAATTTAAAAATAATATTAAAATAATATTTATAAAAACTTAGTATAAAAATAAAGCCATATAAAAATTAATTTATTAAAATAATATTAAAAGAATAATAAAAATATAAAATATTTTTAAGATAGGGATAGAAATTGTTGTTGGAGTAAAAAAGTTTTACAGGTGAAATATTGAAGAATATTCTCTTTGGCTCTCTAAGATAGAGATATATTTGAGAGTACTTTTGGAGATACTTTTAATGACATTAGGCATACCTATGAATAGGGTTGGCCGCGGTTTCAGAACCGGGGCCGTGGGGTCCCAATTTTGGAATCGGAGAAGGAATTACGATTTTGGTTCCTCCTTCAGTTTCGAAAACCAAAATCGACCCCTCCCTTTTTTTTTAAACACATTAAAAATTTTAAAAATGGAACTGGTTAGGGAACTGGCACTGGCGGCTTCAGTTCCCTAAAATAAAAAGCTGGAATCGAAACCTTTTGTTCCGATTCCACTTAATTGGTTCCTAAGCGGGATTGGCGGTCCCAATTTAAAACTACCGATTGAACGATTCGAACCGCACCGAGACCAACTCTACCTATGAACACCCATGGGCCCTCACAAATCAAAACCCAACTTCAGCACCAATTACGCTAGTACACTGACCAATACGGCAGTCCGAGAGTCTGGCTGTTCCGTCTATACTGGCCGAGTAAAGCTTGTCTGTCGCAACTTAGTGGAAGGGCAATTCCGCTGACAGACTGTAAACATTGAATTAGAAGTCGTTTTAGTTGAGAGTCCAGTGCAGTCCAGTGAATTGTTTTTGGGTATTTAGTTCCATTTGACATTAATTATTTCAGCTTTCACAAATTCAGTCCTCCGTTGTAGGGCGGGAGATAGAAGGTGGCGATTTCATAACAGAGTTTTTCTTGTCTGAATCTACGAATCTCTCGCTTGTTTGATCTCTTCGTTTGGAATTGGTATTTTTATTTTCTCATTTCAGATCCTCTCTCTCTCTCTCTCTCTCTCTCTCTCTCTCTCTCTCTCTCTCTTTTCTCGATTTCTGTTGCAATCTTTGATCATTTAATCTTCTTGTTGTTGTGAAATCAGAGAATGGGATATATAGGAGCTCATGGAATTGCAGCATTGCATAGATACAAATACAGTGGAGTGGACCACTCTTATCTTGCCAAATACGTTTTGCAACCTTTCTGGACTCGTTTCGTTAAAATCTTCCCTCTATGGGTTCCGTAAGTTTCCCTTTGAGTTTTCCTATTTCCCTTGTTTTTCCCTTTTTTTTTTTGGGGGGGGGCTCACTCACGTTTGATTGTGATTGTCTCTTTCTTTCCGGATCTACTCCAGACCTAACATGGTCAGTGCTTCTTATTTGCTTTTCATGTGTCAATTTATCTTCTCTTCTGTTATATTCTTGACTGTTTTTTAATTTGCTTCGGTTCTTTTTGCAGATAACGCTTACTGGATTTATTTTCTTGGTCACTTCTGCGCTGATTGGCTATGTGAGTATGAATTACTCTGCTGTCATGTTTGTCAGTTTTTTAATGCTTGGTTCTCGTATGTCAAGTGTTATGTGTTGAAATTTTTAGTATTATGCTTAATGTTTGAAAACATTTCGTTCTTTGTTTGTTGCGGTCCTTACATTATTGATACACCTCTATGAAATAAAATTTGACAGGGAGTTACTTCAAAATTTGCATAAATGATTACCATTTTGAGTGTAGTTTGCAATTTGAGAGTGGTGGCATACATTTATCTTGAAGAAGTTTTTTTTATCTTGAATTTGTACTTCCGAAGAGTCTTTCCTTGTTTAAGTTTTTGATTTGGTTTTTTCGTTTCTTTCAGATATATTCTCCTCGCTTGGATTCAGCTCCACCCAGATGGGTTCATTTTGCGCATGGCTTGCTTCTATTTTTATACCAGGTTTCTTCTACTTCCCCTAGACAATGCAGTTAAATTCTTCTTTCTTGTGTACGCTTTAGTGAACTATAATTTTTGGCATGGCTCTTTCTGACACTTTCACTAATTACATGCTAGACTTTTGATGCTGTTGATGGGAAGCAAGCACGGCGAACCAATTCATCTAGTCCATTGGGCGAGCTTTTTGACCATGGTGATTTCCCTTTATCATGTCTTTTGCTCAATATTTTACAATTTTATTTTTTTAATTGTGCAATGTTGATGACATTTCGTCTTTTTTAATTTTCTCAATATGTTGCAGGCTGTGATGCACTTGCATGTGCGGTATGAAAATACAATTATTGTTGTTGTGCAACTCTTGTGAGTGAATTTCGTTGATATTTTTGTGATACTTTCAGTTTGAAAGCATGGCTTTTGGGAGTACTGCCATGTGTGGTCAAGATACTTTCTGGTTTTGGGTACTTTCAGCTGTTCCATTTTTTGGAGCAACATGGGAACAGTGAGTGATCCTAAACTTACCAGTGTAATTAATACAGCATTGTCTAATGTATAGATACAAAATTATTGAATGTATCTGCTCTTTAATTCTATACGAGGGATATATTTTTCATGTGAGTAGCCCTTCTAAGTTATAAATTATAATATAGAGGTTGATTGCCTTTTCCTTTCTAATTTTCATAATTTTTTCTTAATTATTTTAGCAATATTGATATTTTGTTTTGTTTCAGCTACTTTACCAATACCCTTATTCTTCCGGTAATCAATGGACCAACAGAAGGTCTTATGCTGATCTATGTGTCCCACTTTTTTACAGCCATAGTTGGTAAGCTCCTTAACCAATTTGCCTTCCTGCACAAAATAATTATATTGCTGTACTATTTCTTTTTCTTTTCTTGATAATGCATCATCATTTTTTTTATTTCCTTGGCTTTTTCTTTTTCTCTATTTTCACTGGGATAGTTACTTGCCTTCTTTTTCTTAGGTGCTGAGTGGTGGGTTCAGCGTTTTGGGAATTCTATGCCCTTTCTGAGTTGGGTGCCAGTTATTAATGGTAAGACAAAGATGATCATTTTATTTGACCCTGATGTAGATGACCTATAAGACAAAATATTTGACACCGAAAAAAACATGTGAATTGAATTACAGTGGATATTGTTCGATAGTTTTGGCTTTCTGATTTACATTTGATTATGTGTCCTAGATCTTCATATCTGTTATATTTTATAATTATTTACTGCTTTGACATTCGATGTTGAAGATTCTGTTAGATTTTAGTTTTAGAAGTATTTTCAGACTTTTGGTTAACTTTGTCTTCTTGGTGAGTAAATGATGTAATGTGGTGTTTACGTTTCTACTGTGTAATTAAAGTAATTATTCATATTCTATAATATCATTGTCTGTGATTGCTTTCTTATATATTAAATCAATGTTTGAAAATTCGAACAAATTGGCCGCCTTGAGTTGGCCGTTTCTCCCATTTCATTGCTCGGTTCTGCCTCAGTACCGTTAGGTGCATCAAGGTGGGTCGAAAAAAAACATGAAGGCAAGTGTTTAAACAACAAGAAACCCTACTCTCACAAAGTCGACTCTTTCTGTGTGACCTTCACAAGAGAGAGAGAGGCAAGTGTTTAAACAACAAGAAACCCTACTCTCACAAAGTCGACTCTTTCTGTGTGACCTTCACAAAAAAGAGAGAGAGAGAGAGAGAGAGAGAGAGAGAGCCCTAATGTGATTGTAGAATTTACTAAGATGCCCTTGAACTTGCCTTTAAAATTGGGCCATGAGATGAGATGACCAATGTGATTTTGGGATCTTTATGTTAGTGATATTGATTGTGAACTATTTATTAAATGTTATGGATGATTTTCTATTTTAATATATTTTTTTTCATTATTTATCATTTTTGAATTGAGGCGACCACCTCGACCGTCATTAGGGCAATCCAAATAAGTCGCAGACATTTTTCTTAATTCCAATTAGTTTGCAACTTTTTCATTTTTGATCAAATTGGTCCCCAGGTTGTTCCAAGTACCAAATGAGTCATTTGACTAACTTTCATTATTCAACTATAGCTGTGATAGGGCTAAAATAGTCTTTTAATTTAAAATCACTACTAACCGACACATGTACAAAGATTAAAATAACTTAAGTTCAAGTAGTCAACTAATCTAACCCTCACCCAAACTAACCTAAGATCTGTCAAGCCTAGCACCAACGCACCAAACAAACACAGACCACCCAAGCACCATACAAAACATGGACCAACACCCACCACACACCATCCATGCACCCACAAGACAAAGGACCACCACACTAGCAATGACAGCAACCCGCTAGAGGAACAAATCGACGACAAATTCTCCTACATTGTTGAGTACTACTTTAATAACAATAACTTGAGAATTAAGATAAGGTAAAATTGGCATTTCAATATCATAATTTTTAGGTTTCTCTAATTATATTGGTAAATTAAGGGTAAAAAAAGACTTATGCCCAAAAGACAAAAAATAATTTTACTCAAATAAGACAATTAGGGGTATTAATGTACTTTCAAAACTTTTGTTAATGTCAAAGGTTATATGCAATGGCAGTTTAGTCATGAAAGGGACCAATTTGGTCACTTCTGCTTTCTTTTCCTCTGGCTACTAAAATGTTTCAATTTGCCAGTTTATGCTCCTACCTATTATCTGGAAATACCAAGAAAGAAGTACGGTCTAATGAGGCTACTTGATAAGTCGGGAACTCATTTGGTACTTGGTTGAAACATGGGAACCAATTTGGTCAAAATAGAAAAATCACAAACTACTTGGAATTAAGAAAAAAGTCTGGGATTTAACCAAGAAATTATTATAGCTTGCCATAAAGTACCTTTACATTGTTGGGCCGCATTATGCCATGTCTGCATTGATGGCTATTGTAATAATCTCACCATAAACTTTATGGTATTTGATTACTGATTTATTACTGTTCTTATGCTCAATTATTTTTTAGGATTTGCAGTATGCATTTTCTGGTTACCATTGTTTTATATTTTCCTGCTTTTTGGATTCTCACATTGCCTGTTCTTTTTTCTTTTAGAAGACTTATTTTGCATTTAATTTATTTTTTGCTCACTTTATCTATTATAATTTCAGAAATTCCAACGTACAGAGCTGTGTTATACATGATGTTACTCTTTGGTGCTATTCCTACAGTGTTCTTCAAGTAAGTGGTTTCTCTCTACTAAAAGGTTGAAAGTTTAAACTTAGCAATGGGCAGTGCTAATCTTATGATATTTTATTCCTGTCTTGTCACTTTTTGATTGATGTTCTTGAATTTGCTATTGGATATCCATTCTATTAGAAGTTTAGACAGAGTAACACTACATACTGAGTTGCTGAACTTGCATTGTTTGGCATGCATCACAGAGTATAGTTGTTATCATCATTCTTGCCTTGTTTCCCCTGTTATTCTCTCTGTGGCCCCGGAGTCCATTCTTTTGATTATTCATCCATGCTTGAATAGTTAGCACATAAAGCCCTCTTAAAATTGTAATGACCAGGATATTTTTCATTTAAGTTTGTGTTAAATCAGGCCAGTTATTATTTTGTGGTGAAACTTCAAACAACCTAATTTTTATCAGGGCTGAGATGTTAGCTTGCTATGGCTTTTTGCTGAATGTCAGCTTGAACCTCGCTTATGTGGTACTATTTTGCAGCGTGTCTAATGTCTATAAAGTTGTTCAGGCAAGAAAAGGAAGCATGTTGTTGGCATTAGCAATGGTAATTAATTGTTTTAACTTTTAGTTCTTTGTTTTGATTGTAAATATGCTTAACGGATGTATGGTAATTAATTCATTTTCAGCTATACCCCTTTGTGGTGCTCATGGGAGGAGTACTGGTGTGGTATGACTAAGCTTGTGCTATCTGGTTCTAATGTTTAATTTTATTTCTATATTGACCCTCATACTTGATCTGATTTCTTTTCCAGGGCCTATTTGTCGCCATCTGATATAATTCGGAACTATCCACATCTAGTTGTACTGGGAACTGGACTTGCATTTGGGTTCCTTGTGGTAAGATATTCATTTTTATGTGACTGTATTCTTTTAGTTCTTTTGACTTCTTTGAATTCATTATTGTACATTGAGCTTCCTGTGAAAACAAATTATTGTTTTGCCTCTTTGGGTAGCAGTTTGTCATTGACTGAGAGATCAAGTAGTTTGCTAATTGTTGTTAGATGCATGCTACCTATCTTCCAATTGTTGTAATTTCAGCATTGATGCTGTGATATTTGGTAGTTTGTGACCTTAGTATGAGTCATGGTGCCCTGCCTTTAAGTTTGTAGATTGCTTACCTATTAAACGTTCGTAGCTTCCAATATCACATTATTAGTCATCTGCACATTGGAAGGATAGTTTTATTTTCAAATTCAGTAGTTGTCTAGATGCTTGGAGAACACTGTTTATGTTTTTCTTTATGCGTATTATTTCTGAAGACCTTTTTTAATTTAATGAGTTTTTTGGGTTGTGGCATGTTTTTCCATCATATCCCGTGAATTATTTTGGATGATACTGCAATGAGCATCTTTCAAATTTTCTTAAAAATTGTTGCAATTACTTTCTTTTTATCACTTGTTTTTTTATTTGTGCCCTGTTTTATATTTTTTTTTCTTCCGGCAAGTGTACAAATGTGAATAATACTTTTTTTTTTGGATGTAAATGATACTTCTCTGTTACCTTTTGGGGTTTTTTTTAGTTATGGTTACTCTTACAATGTGTAATTTAAAAAACTATACTGAGCATCACTTTAGTAGATTGATCAAATTCATTATGATATAGGTTTTGACAAAAAATTTGTTTTGGCAGGGAAGAATGATTCTAGCTCACTTGTGTGATGAGCCCAAGGGATTGAAAACTAACATGTGCATGGTATGTAACATTTTCATTTCAAATGATATTTCATTATCTACTGCTAATTTTTTAATAGTAACTGAACATGTGTCAAACTCAAACGTTTCCCAGAAATTTATTGTTTTGTTATCTGTCTTCTTATCTTCAACTTCCCCCCTTCTTCTTTCTTTGGCATTTTTTCTGTTGGAGGTGTTTGTTAACATAGTAGCATAGATAATTTTGAGTTCTTGTATGGAAAATTGGATTGCTAAGTTAATTGTGTTACTTGTGCAGTCACTGTTGTATCTTCCATTTGCCATTGCAAATGCTCTTACTGCAACACTAAATGATGGGTCTGTGGAAGTTTGATTTTACTTGATTCATTCATAGACCGTTTTGCTATTGTTATTTTAGAAAATAAGGGTTCTTCCTCATTTGTGGACATCTTTTGTTGTTGTTGCAGAGTTCCTTTAGTTGATGAATTCTGGGTTTTGCTTGGGTACTGTGTATTTACAGGTACATGATCTTATTTCTATTCATTATGCATATTGAGAATCATGTTCAACTATATCAACTTAAATTTATGACATCAACATCCAACAGACAAGAAAAGTAAATGCATTAAGAGTAAATGACAATTGGACCGAGAGTAAATACATAGTTAGATTTTGAAGTTGCATACTGAACTAAAAAAAACCTTGTTCATATAGCCTGACCCTTGCAAATATCTGTTGCATCTGCATTTTTGTAAGACATCTTCAAAAGCTCAACTAAGTGTTTCTGCTTCCAAATTATTACTGTTATTTTCTTGTTATTTCCAAGAAGGAAGTAATTTAAATGACTGTTATTGGCCCAAAAAAAAGGGGAATAATGTCATTAAATTCTGTTTGCAGGAAGAAAGTAAGTTACTGTCCCTCTGTCTGCATAAAGGCTATGATTGGTTATTAGAGAAATTTACACGGGTTTTACTTTTATTTCATAAACATGCTTAGAGATACAAAAAAAAAAAAACATATTACTGTTATTTTCTTGCTTTTGCTGACATTTATCTTTCCCTGAACTTAGCGGCCCTCTATCTACACTTTGCCTCTTCAGTCATTCATGAAATTACTACGGCCTTGGGAATTAATTGCTTCAGGTGAGAATTTGTTAATACCTAATTTGATTAAGTCTACTTGTCTGAATTTTGTTCATCGTTGGCTCTCAATAAATTGATTAAGGTCGTGTTGTGGTTTTTAATGTTAATTTCTTGTTAAATGACAGGATAACCAGGAAAGAAGCATGAAAGGTGTTACATACATCTAGGTATGTCCTTGTCTGGTTCACTACCTATTTCTTATTGATGTTTGTTGTCTAATTTCGAGATGGATGGTTCAGATTTCGGCACTATTTTGATTTGATTCAGAGGACCAACCGCTGGGGATTTGGCATATCATTTTTGATTTAATATTGATAACAGATTTGTAACTGGACTTGATGTGTCCAGATTGATTTTAGGTACTTGTAAATTATATTCAAATATTATTTGGTGTATTTTTTATCTTCATTTTTTACTTTTTTATTTTCTCATAAAAACGCGATGAGGGTTTCGAGTGATAAAAATTGATGGTCAAGAAAGTTTCATCACCCCTTAGATCCCCACTGGATTGTGACATCTAATGTGTGGCATACCCAACATTGCACCAAGGTCCTATATATGATAATATGAACAAGGCAGGCCAAAACAATGAAAGTTAAATACCGAAGCATAATGCAAGATTATGAATTCTTTTCTAATTCATCCATGGCCTTTAAAGATAAAAAAAACCAAATGATATTTAGATTCTCTAAGATTTGTTAATCTATAAACGGAATTAATTTTTGGGTTTATTGATAAAGATCTTCTTTGCCGTTAGTTAAATTTTATTTAATTTAACGATTGATCATGTTTGATTCTAAAAAAAAAATAAAAATTAAAATACCTTTAGATAATATATAATATTAATAATATTCATTAAATAAAAAAATCTATAAAATAATAAATCTAACTTTTGTTTTGAGAAATTTTGGTTTTTTCAACAGTTAAATATGGTTAGCTGTTAAATTGGATGGAGTTTGACGAAGGGCAGAAGAGATCTTTATCAATAAATCTAAATATTGATTATGTTTATAGATGAGATGAACTGTAAATATCTATATTTTATTTGCCCAAGATAAAATAAGGAATCGAAACACTAATTAATGAAATTCAATATGATAATAACTAAAAATTTCTATTTTTTCTTTTCATATCTGTGTTGGGTTTCGAATTTATTTTCTCTCCCTTTTTTTTTTCTTCTTATTTTAGTTTTTAGATTTGAGTTAATTACACTCAACCTCCCTGAGGTTTGACTAATTACATTCGGAATCAAAATTTGCATTAATGAACACTAACCTCCCCTCACATTAACGTTGACCATTAAAATAACCGTTGACTTTTTTCAAATTTTTTAAATGACCAAAATACCCCTGTCATAATTTTTTTACTATTTATTAGAAAAAAAAAATTAATGGTGAGATCCAGATTGGATCTCCACCGTCCATCAACAACGATAGACGGTGAAGATCCAATCAAGAAAAAAAAATAAAAATTTTGAATGTTCATCGTCGAACCCAGAAGGGTTCGATCTTCGAACCCTTTGGGTTCGAGATTCATCGAACCCAGAAGGGTTCGTTCTTCGAACCCTTCTGGTTTCGAGATCGAACCCAGAAGGGTTCGATCTTCGAACCCTCTGGGTTCGACGATGAACATTCAAAATTTTTTTTTTTTTTTCTTTGGATCTCCACCGTCCATCATTGTTGATGGACGGTGGAGATCCAATATGGATCTCACCATTAATTTTTTTTTAATAAATAGTAAAAAAATTGTGACAGAGGTATTTTGGTCATTTAAAAATTTTGAAAAAAGTCAACGGTTATTTTGACGGTCAACGTTAACGTGAGGGGAGGTTAGTATCTATTAATACAAACTTTAATTCCGAATGTAATTAGTCAAACCTCAGGGAGTTGAGTGTAATTAACTCTTTTAGATTTACTTTTTCTCTTTAAATTTTTTTTTTTTTTCAATATGAAACTTTATTTTCTTATTTTGCGGTCAAGCTGAGGATTTGAGAGAGAACCAGCAACTTCAAGCTCAAAATTCTCCAATTGCATGCCCAAGTAAGAACAAGTGCTTTTAAACTCTCTGTTTTCATTATCTACACAAACAGATGTCATCAATTCATCTTCCAATCGAAATTCTCTATGACATTCTTGGTCGATTACCTGTCAAGGACCTTATTAGATATATGTCTGTTTGCAAATCATGGCGTGACTTGATCACCCACCCCAATTTTATCTCCACACACATGAATCTCCATAGAAACACTGATGGGTATGTTTTGCTCCACAACTTGGTCATCAGAGGTGATGGTTTGAAGTGTTATTCTTGTCTGAGTCGTGACAAGACCTATGTTGAGCATTCAAGCTTCGACATCCCATTTAGTTGTCAGTCTGGTGACTTCCAATTAGTTGGTTCTGTTAATGGGTTGCTTTGTTTGTCTGATTCTCAGTATTTTGGTAGAACCATATATTTGTGGAATCCCTCTATTTGGAAACTCAAGGTACTTTGCAGTAGTTGCTTTAATCACAATTATTGTGATATTGGAAACTTTTCCGCTGTTGGGTTCGGTTTTGACCACCATCATAATGACTTTAAGATTGTGAGGATTATGTCTTTTGGAGATTTTTGTCAGCCTTATGTTGAGAAAGAACCGCCAAGAGCTGAGGTTTACTCGTTGGCCCGTAATTCATGGAGAAGAATTGGAATAAAGGCTGGATGTATTGCAATTGACAAATTTGCAAAGGCTGTTGTTGTTCGTGGAACCATCCACTGGTTTGCTTCAAGGACTAAAGAAGCTTCTGGTAGTAATTTTATTTTGACATTTGATTTTGGTTCCGAGGAATTCGGAGAAATAATGCTTCCAAGATATCATTGCGATGGAGGTAGGCCTCAAGTTTCTCTTAGGGTTTTAAGGGAATCGCTTGCTCTGGTTGTTGGTTGGTACAATAATTATGAACTGGTCGAGTGTTGGGATGTGTGGGTGATGGGTGAGTATGGCATGGCTGAGTCTTGGACTAAACGATATTCGATTGTACCGGAGGAAAGATGTCTTAGGTGCTTGGGCATTATCAACAACAATGAGTTAGTGTTGGGTAAGTCTTATAGACAAGAGCTGGTTTCTTATGACCTAGAGAATATGCAGTTTAAACATCTTGCAATTAGTTGTTACACAAACGACGTCATTGATTTTTCTGAGAGCCTAGTTTTATACAATGAAGGATTCCATTTAACTTCACGGAAATATTTATTTCCTGAAGGCGGTATACATTTAGGGAAGAGAAAAAGGAGTGTATTCGAGCTCCTACAAAAAAAGTGGCTCTGAAAGGAGAAAGGCAAAGAAGGTAATGGAACGAGAAGTAAGATATGCTATATATTGTTTTCTTAGTGTGCTCATTTGTGTTTAGTGTTTAAGACTTGAGTAGAAGCAGTGGTCTTAGAAATATAACAAGTGCTTTTACTTTGAGTACTTACATTGTTGTTTTGCAGGGAACTTTTCGGGGTTTATAGGAAGTTTTTACTTACAAGATTCTGTATCAACCTGTGTTCACATTGAGGAAGTTATTATTCATTTAGAAATGAAGATTTGAGACGTTAATCAATTTATATGTTATTAAAGAATAAGATAGTAGAAGTTGAAATGCTTCATTGCAGATGGGATATGCTGCAATGAAAATGAAAATGATAGAAAAAAGATAGAGAAGATAATTATTTAAGTGTTTAGTGTTGGACTATAAAGTACAATTCCTAGTTTCATTAGACTTTTTGTAGATATAGTTTGTCTTCTTTTAAGTGTTGTTCGGATAACTATTGCAACCATGAGAACTTAGAAGTCTCTCCGCTCTTATTTCTTCTACTAATAAGCTGAAACTCAAATCTATCCTTCAGCCAAACCTTGTTCTTGTTCTTGTGGCATAGCGGGCTTAGATTGTCTTACTCTTAATCTTGACATATATATTTGTTATTTGATTGTTTGTTGCATGGATTATCTTGCTATTTTGGTATTGCTTTGAATAGAGCTGCATCTTGATTAATTTCACCAGTGTTTGGAAACTTAGGATCCTTTATTTAGTTTTGCGTAGGGTTTCCATTAATACAATAATAGAGATTTCAAAAGCTATTTACAGTAAATATTATTACAATAAATAAGTGATTTGGTGCAATTATTACAATAAATATAAACTTAATCCCTCTCTAGACTAATGTAAGCAGGGTTTGAACATAAAATATCTTATATAACGGTAATAGATCTTATTAACTAAGTAATGTGGTGTAATTTGATAAATATAGTGATAGACCGCGTTATAAGAGTAGATATCTAGACTCCGCGTTTAGTGACGGACCGTTATAGGAGTAGATATAGGGGTTGGGCATTTATTGATTGATTTTAGCGACAAACTTGTAATTAATTTTGTAATTGTCCAATTCAAAATAAAATAAAAGTATTCTTATCAACTTCTAATTTAATCTTGATCTGGTATTTTGTTGAAAGAAACGTCCAAGTCAAAATGCATCTCACCAAAACACGACCTATTAATTAAAGGATTCAAATGACAAAAGTTCGGTGGATTAGTGATAAGTCCCTCACACCCATACATTGAGTTCGTTGGTTTAAGTCGTATCATCTTCCTCAAATCTCAAATTTATAATTAAAAAAAAAAACTAATGGATACAAATATATAAAATTCTTAATCATCTGTTATTGTAATGAAAACATTTTTATTGACAAAATATCAATACTTTGACTGAAATATTTTTTATCGTTTGGGTACTCGATATAAAAAATATCTTTCAAATATCGACGATATTTTAAGGATATTGATGGTATTGATGATATTTTCGATATTTTTTCGGAAATTTTCAAAACTTTGAACCTCCAATATTTTCACCAAATCCCACATTTACTTCCGTGATAATAACACGTTTATCACATGTGCGCTTCAACAAGCACTTGGATTGGATTGTGGAATCCTCGATATTTTCACCAAACCGACTATAATAACACGTGTTCCAAGAACTCCTTGGATTGGATTTTTGAAGCCTCCATATACCAGGCACAAAACTGGCCCAGCACACTATAATTTGATTATTTTGCAATCAAAGAACTAATCGAACCCTCCTGCGCATGATCATCTCTCAGAATTTAGCACCCAATCACTTGAAGCACCCAACTAGGTTAACAGAACAGAGAAACAGAGACCCCCAAGTAAGATTTAACTTTTAGTATTGCTTTCTTTTTTGAAAATGTCATCAATTGAACTTCCAGACGAGATTCTGTGTAATATCCTTGGTAGATTACCTGTTCAAGACCTTATTAGATATAGGTGTGTTTGTAAGACATGGTGTTTATTAATCAGCAACCCTGATTTCATCTCCACCCATCTCAGTCTCCATGAAAACAGAGATGGTTATGTTTTGTTTCACAGGTGTATTGGTGGCAACATTTTCTCCTTGTTCAATAAGAACAACTATGCATTGCATTCAATTCTTGAAGTCCCGTTTAGTTGTGAGACAGTGGACTTCAGATTAGCTGGTTGTGTTGATGGGTTACTTTGCTTGACTGATTCCTGTCACCTTTTCGGTCGAACCATATATTTGTGGAACCCATCTATTTGGAAACTCAAGGTCCTTAGGGATTCTTGCTTTGCTCGCCAATATAGGGAGGTTGGAAACTTCTTCGTTATTGGATTCGGATTTCACCACCAAACTAATGATTACAAGATTGTGAGGATAATGTATTTTGGAAATCATTTTTGCCAATATGTTGAGAAACAACCACCCAAAGTTGAGGTTTACTCGCTGGCTAGGAATTCGTGGAGAAGCATTGGAACTAATGGTGGATGGTATACAAGAGACAAATCTTCGACCGTGGTTGTCAATGGAGCTCTCCATTGGTTTGCATCTAAGACCGCTGATGCATCCGCTGATTTTGTTCTGAAGTTTGATTTTAGTGTTGAAGAATTTGGGGAGATATTGCTTCCAAACTATCATTGTGATGGAAAATCTTTTCGAGTTTCTGTAACGGTGTTAAAGGAATCACTGGCCTTGATTGTTTGCTGCCTCAACGGTTATGGAAGTGAGCATTGCGACATATGGGTGATGAGGGAGTATGGTGTGACTGATTCCTGGACTAAACAATATTCAGTTGTAACGGAGGAAATATGTTATAGATGCTTAGGCATTGTCAACAACAATGTTTTGCTGCTGGATTGCAACCGGAACGAGTTTCTTTCTTATGACCTTGAGAAACTGCAAGTTAAACCCATTGGGGTTAAAGAGTATTTGGGAGATTTTACTTATTTTACTGAGAGCTTAGTCTTATACAATGAAGGATTTAGTGTAACCCCACGGAAATATTTATTGGTTGAAGGTGGAATACATTTAGGGAAGAGGAAGAGGAGTGTTTTCGAGCTGCTGCAAAAAAAGTGGCTCTAAAAGGAAAAAGGAAACAAATAGAAAGAAAGATATGCGGTGTTTGATCGTTTGATGTATGCAGGTGATTCCTTCAGCAGCTTATTTGTGATTACTGTTTGGTAGCATTTCGTTTGTAATTAAACTTAAATAGTGTTGTTAGGACTCAACTTCTGTGCTTTGCTCCTTACTGTATTGATTGTTTATAGAAGCTGTGTGTTTGGTTACAGTTGCTTTTGTCTATCAATTGCTTTTTATGATTTTCTTCTCGAAGCCATGAATTGATCACCTATTATATAGTTCACAAATGCCACGTTATACTGTTATATTTTATGGTAAATAATTTTTCATTGAACTTCCCCATAGACTATGGTTTACTTAATTAGTTGAGAAGTATAGTTTTTGTAATGAAGGTTGATCAGTTTTCAGTTACATCCTGCCTTGTTCACATAGGATTTGTACAGTTTCAAGGCCAATATGTTCTGCTGAATTTTTGAATGGAGCAGCCCTTATAGCTCCAGGTTACAATTATTTGATTATGTTGATTGCTATGTACTGAAGATTATATGTAGTTAATAAATCTGATTAGCAGACTTGATATTCTGAGCACGAGATCAATTTGAAACTCTTGCTAATATGTGATTATTCAAAATCCGAAACATACATCTATGATAGCTGATACAAATTATTGCAACTAAAAACAGTTTCTTTGCTCAGTAGGACTAAAAAGCATTAAAGTCGTGTCTTGTAAAAGGTCTTTGATTCATCTTAACATCAGGGATGTTGCTCATATCTCTAATTCTCATTCTATCATTGTGTGGATTTCTGTCCTATTTAATTTCTGAGATTGCTTTTAGCACAAACAGATTGGTAAGCAATTCACCATGAAGTTACAGCCACAAGAAGTTAGTATTTTTTTTAGAAGGGAGCTTTGTCTGAATTCACAGTAAAATCTGCACCCTTAACAAGCCCTCATGGATTTATCAGCCTCCCTGCCACTTCTACCTACGGATGCTGAAAATCCTATGAATAAAATCCCAAGGAAGAACCAAGAACAGATTCTGAATATCTCATTCTCTCTTCTCCAGGTATCAACTCTCTTGCCAGCAATCAACCACTGTTAAGATGGATGGTGGCATGAGGCTTGAGAATGCCAATGCCAGTAACCCAATTATCAGTCCCGAAAAGGATTTTACTCGAATTTCCAATTCTCCACTTAAGCCACTTATGGATTAGCTTTGCACCAAAAAGTATACCCCTCAAAGTACTAGAAAAAACACCATTAGATCTACTACTAGCCTCAACAAGAGAGTTGTTCTTAAGATACTTTGCAAAATCTGACCCCACAGCCCAATCTCTGGTTGCATGAGTCTCGAGCCAGCTTTAGCTAATAAAGCCTGGTTCATCATCTTCATCCTCTTCAAACCCAGCCCTCCTTTACATTTGATCATACAAACTGTATCCCATTTGACAAGATGAACAACCTTCTTATCTTCAGTGTGGCCCCATAAGGAATCTCTGTTCAGGTTGTCTAACATGCTGCAAACATCGTTAGGAAGCTTAATTTTTGCTGAAGTTTCCTTACTAAGAATGGTTGATTTTGCAACTGTTTCGAAATGACCTCAATAAGATAGTTGTTCTTAAGAGACAAGACGTATGTTGAGCATTCAATTTTCCAAGTCCCTCTTGAAATTGATACCGAATTCTTGAAATTAGTTGGTTCTACTAATGGGTAACTTTGCTTGACGGGTATAGAATCAGATTTTGGTACAAGTTTGTATTTGTGGAATCCGTCAATTATGAAACTGAAGATCCTTCCGCCTTCTTGCATTACTAACCAACGTAGTCGTGAGAACAAAAACAGTATCGTTAGTGGATTTGGATTTCAGCCCCATACTGAGGACTACAAGATTGTGAGGATAGAGCATTTTGGATGTGATGATATTGTTGGCAAAGAAGCACCTAAAGTTGAGGTTTACTGACTGGCTATGCAAATATTGATAGATTTTCTGCTTTAGTTGTCAATGGAGCTGTCCATTGGTTGGGTTATACAACTGGAGAAAGTTCTAATATTGCTTTGCCTGTGACATTTGATTTTGATTATGAGAAATTTGGAGAGGTAATGCTTCCAAATGACCATTGTGATGGATATAGCCATCTAATACCTTTGCTAGCAGAGTATTAAAGGAATTATTTTCTCTAGTTGTTAGTTGTTACGACCTTAAGTTCATTGAGCGTTGTGACATATCGGTGATGAAGGATTATGGCATCGTTGAGTCTTAGACTAAATGATATTCAATTGTACTAGACGAACATAGGTTCTAGGTGCTTTGCCATTATCAGCGATTGTGATTTGGTGATGAATTTCGAATACAGACTGACATTGCTTTCTTATGTCTTATGCAGGGAAGGATTCGGTTTTACTCTGTGGAGGAAGAACAGGAGAAGTGCCGTACTTGCTGCCGAACAATTGATCATGGAAGCAGAAATCATACAATTCAAGGGGATGGCTAGATAATTGTGGTTGATGAGTTGAAGATTGTGCACAGTAATTACTGGTTAATTTTATGTTACAGCAACTTTTATTTTATTTTATTTTATGCTCAACAAATTCATGAAATGCTTGTTTTTTGTTCTAGTTATATGTTGGAGTTTTTAATCTATGTCTGCTATATATATGTAGTTTGATTTTATCTTCAAAAGCCATGGAGGAATTAGAAAGAATTCATAATCTTGAAATATATATGCTTTGGGTTTACTTTCATTGGTTTGGCCTGCCTATATAGCACCTTGGTGCATTGTTCACCTGCTCCATGTAATCAATTCATGATAGTGCTGATTAAGTGTGTGTGTGTGATATGATATGATAAGCAATGCTCTCTTTTTCTTATTTGAAATTGTGATTGGCATACTTGAGTAGAAACTAGAAACACAGTGCTCATTAATGGTTTTGTGTTACAGATGCCCAACTACTTCATCAAATGATTGTTTATTAATAGTGTTAACTTATGTGTTGTTGAAGATTATTGTATTAAACTGTAATCAACCCATGGCATTAATCAATTATCTTATTTGCATTGAAAAATAATCAATGCAGTTAAGGCGTAGGCGTAGATGTATGAATCATATTGATTGCTGAATCATCAATTTCATTATCAGGAAGATTCTTGATGATGTTGTCAATGATCTATTCTACGTTTATTATCTTTTAACTTATGTCACGTTTAAGATTTTCATAAATTAATTGATTTGTTACAAACGTTATTAATTTATAAAGTTTATATTTTACTACAATTACATTCTCATGGAGCTCATGATGCTTGCCCACTAACTAATCATTCTAAATATGGAAAAATTATGAAGATGAGGGTGAGTTTATATTTTACTATAATTTAATATTTAATTTTATTATATTAAATTATTAACTTTTGAAAAGAAAATCTATGAGAGATGAAAAAATAATAATAATAATGTAGAGAGAAGAGAGAAAAAAAATTCATTAAATTCTAGTCAAACACATTTATTATAGACAATATCTAAAAAAAATCTCAAAAATTGTGTCAGTGGATCCTTCCCATTTATCTATATACACATAACATAGATTCAGTATCTAAACTTTTTTTTTTTTTTGACATACCACTTGCAGTGGAGGCGACTCGAATCTGGATCATTACCAGGCTGAATGAGCGTTTTTACCACCGAACTACATTGGATGGTGGTGTGTTTCTGTATACTTGCTTGTATGTATGTATGTGTGTTGTATAAAGAGCAACTATATCCTATTATTTTTAACTATAGTAAATACAAAAAAATGAATGAAAAAATAAGAGAGAATGTAGCAAACCTATTATATCCCCATTAAAGAATCCTATTTATATATTTTTACAATTATAAAAGAGAAAATTTTCTATTTTAAACTACTACAATTGAAGGAATGGGTGACCAAAATAGTACATATAATTATTCATTTATTAAATATATAAGTTAATCTACATACATACATGTTATTAAATATAACAATTACTCACAACCTACCTATGTTTGGCCATTCACACTCCAAATCAACTTTTGTAAAAACTAACACTTACTTGCCCTCTGGTTACCACCGCTCCGTTAACTTTAACATCTAAAATGGTAATTTGATCGTTTGATAAAAAAAACTAAAAATTACTCACAACCTACCTATGTTTTACCCGTGTATGCCATGCAGTCCATTAAGCTTCCTCGAGATATTTGCAACAAGTTAGACAATGAACATATTTTCTGTAGGGCCACACTGAGGACAAGAAAGATGTTCATCTTGTCAAATGGGATACAATTTGTATGCCCAAATGTAAAGGAGGGCTGGTTGGAAGAGGATGACAATAATGAACCAAGCTTTATTAGCTAAAGCTGGCTGGAGACTCATGCAACCAGAGATTGGGCCGTGGGGTCAAGTTTTGCAAAGTATCTTAAGAACAACTCTCTTGTTCCTTCTGGTACTTGGGAGGGATATCCTTTTTGGTGCAAAGCTTATCCATAAGAGGTTTTAAGTGGAGGATCGATAATGGGAGTAAAGTCCATTTCTGGACTGATAATTGGGTTACTGGTATTGGCATTCTCAAGCCTCATGCCACCATCCATCTTGATGGTGGTAGATTGGCTGAGAGAGTTAGTTGGAAAAGGGAGAATGCGATATTCAGAAACTATACTTGGTTCTTCCTTGGGATGTTATTCACAGGATTTTCAGCATTCATGCTGATAGAAGTGGTAGTGAGGCTGATAAATCCATTTGGGGGCTTGTTAGGGTAGGGGTTTTACTTTGAATTCAGCTTATGAGACTCAGTTCACTTCTGATTGTGTGCATGACTGGGATTGGAAGTTCATTTGGGGACTAAAGCTCCTACTAAAATTACTAATTTATTGTGGCTGTTACTTCCTGGTAAATTGCTTGCCAATATGATTGTTGCTAAAACCAATCTCAGAAATTAATTAGGACAGCGAACCACACAATGATATAATGAGAATTAAAGATATGAGCAACACCCCTGATGTTAAGGTGAATCAAAGACCTTTTACAAGACATGACTTTAGCGCCAGCAGTCACATATTAGCAAGAGTTTCAAATTGATCTCATGCTCAGAACATTAACTCTGCTAATCAGATTTATTAACTACATATAATCTTCAGTACATAGCAATCAACGTAATCAAATAATTGTAACCTGGTGCTATAAGGGCTGCTCCACTTCAAAAATTCAGCAGAAACATATTGGCCTTGAAACTATACAAGTCCTATGTGAACAAGGCAGGATGTAATTGATCAACCTATATTACAAAAACTATTCTTCCCAACTAATTAAGTAAATAGTCTATGGGGAAGTTCATTGAAAAATTACTTACCATAAAATATAACAGTAGAAACTGGCATTTGTGAACTATATAGGTGATGAATTTGTGGCTTCAAGAAGGAAATCATAAAAAGCAATTGATAGACAAAAAATGTAACCAAACACAGCTTTTATAAACAATCAATACAGTAAGGAGCTACGCATAGAAGTTGATTCCTTATAACACTATTTAAGTTTAATTACAAAACGAAATGCTGACAAACAGTAATCACAAATAAGTTGCTGAAGGAATCACCTGTATACATCAAACGATCAAAGAACTCATCTTTCTTTCTATTTGTTTCCTTTCTCCTTTTAGAGCCACTTTTTTTGCAGCAGCTCGAAAACACTCCTCTTCCTCTTTCCTAAATGTATTCCCCCTTCAACCAATAAATATTTCCGCGGGGTTACACTAAATCCTTCATTGTATAAGACTAAGCTCTCAGTAAAATAAACAAAATCTCCCAAATACTCTCTATCCCCAACGGGTTTAACTTGCAGTTTCTCAAGGTCACAAGAAAGAAGCTGGTTCTGGTTGCTATCCAGCAGCAAAATATTGTTGTTGACAATGCCTAAGCATCTATAACATCTTCCCTCCGTTACAAATGAATACTGTTTAGTCCAAGAATCGGTCACACCATACTCGTTCATCACCCATATGTCACAACGCTCACTTTCATAACCGTTGAGGCAGCACACAATCAAGGCAAGTGATTCCTTTAACACCGTTACAGAAACTCGAGTAAATTCTCCATCACAATGATAGTTTGGTAGCATTATTTCCCCAAATTCTTCACAACTAAAATCAAACTTCAAAACAAAATCAGCGGATGCATCACCGGTCTTAGAAGCAAACCAATGGAGAGCTCCATTGACAACCAAAGTTGAAGAGTTGTCTCTTGTATACCATCCACCCTTAGTTCCAATGCTTCTCCACGAATTCCTAGCCAGCGAGTAAACCTCAACTTTGGGTGGTCGTTCCTCAACATATTTGCGAAAACGATTTCCAAAATACATTATCCTCACAATCTTGTAGTCATCAGTCTGGTGGTGAAATCCGAATCCAATAACGAAGAAGTTTCCAACCTCACTATATTGGCGAGCAAAGCAAGAACCCCTAAGGACCTTGAGTTTCCAAATGGATGGATTCCACAAATATATGGTTCGACCGAAAAGGTGATAGGAATCAGTCAAGCAAAGTAACCCATTAACACAACCAGCTAATTTGAAGTCAACTGTCTCACAACTAAACGGGACTTCAAGAATTGAATGCAATGCATAGTTGTTCTTATTGAACAAGGAGAAAATGTTGTTGCCAATACACTTGTGAAACAAAACATAACCATCTCTGTTTTCCTGGAGATTGAGATGGGTGGAAATGAAATCAGGGTTGGTGATTAATAAATGCCATGTCTTACAAACACACTTGTATCTAATAAGGTCTTGAACAGGTAATCTACCAAGGATATTACACAGAATCTCGTCTGGAAGACCAATCGATGACATTTTCAAAAAAGAAAACAATAATAAAAATTAATCTTACTTGGGGGTCTCTGTTTCTCTGTTCTGTTAACCTAGCCGGGTGCTTCAAGTGATTGGGTGTGCTCAATTTCTGAGAGATGATCATATGCAGGAAGGTTCAATTAGCTCTTTGATTGCAAAATAACCAAATTACAGTGTGTTTTGTGCCAGGAATCCAATCCAAGGGATTGTTGGATCACGTGTTATTATAGTTAGTTTTGGTGAAAATATCAAGGATTCAAAAATCTAATCCAAGAGCTTGTTGGAGCGCACATGTGATAAACGTGTTATTATCACGGAAGTAAATGTGGGGTTTGGTGAAAATATCGGAGGTTCAAAGTTTTGAAAATTTCGGTAAAAATATCATAAATATCATCAACATTCTTAAAATATCGAAGATATTTTAAAGATATTTTTTATATTGATTACCCAAAATATGAAAAATATTTCAGTCAAAATATTGATATTTTGTCAATAAAATGTTTTCATTACAATAACAGATGATTTTGGATTTTATATATTTGAATTCGTTAAGTTTTTTTGTTTTTTTTTATAAAATTATAAATCTGGGATTTGAGGAAAGGAATACGACTTGAACCAACGACCTCAATGTATGGGTGTGAGAGGCTCACCACTAATCCAACCGAACTTTAGTCATTTGAATCCGTTAAGTTAATAGGTTGTGTTTGGTGAGATGCATTTTGACTTAGACGTATTGCTTTCAACACAATCTCATTACTAGATTCAGATTAAATTAGAAGTTGATAAAAATAATTTTATTTTATTTTGAATTGGACAATTATAAAATTAATTACAAGTCTGCCAAAACCTACCAAAATCAATCAATAAAGGCGCGACCCATATATCTACTCCTATAATGGTCTGTCACTAAACGGTGCGGCCTCGATATCTACTCTTATAATGGTCTATCATTATATTTATCAAATTACATCATATCACTTAGTTTATAAGATCTATTACCATTATATAAGAGATTTTATGTTCAAACCCTGCTTACATTAGTGGCTTAGTGTAGAGAGGGATTTAGTTTATATTTATTGTAATAATTACAGCATATCACTTATTTATTGTAATAACATTTACTGTGGATAGCTTTTGAAATCTCTATTATTGTATTAATGAGAAACCTATGCGAAACTAAATAACGGATCCTGAGTTTCCAAACACTCGTGAAATTAATCTAGATGCAGCTCTATTCAAAGCAATACCAAAATAGCAAGATAATCCATGCAACAAACAATCAAATAAAAAATATACATGTCACGACTACGAGTAAGACAATCTAAGCCCGCTATGACACAAGAACAAGAACAAGGTTTGGCTGCCGGATAGATTTGAGTTTCAGCTTATTAGTAGAAAAAAATAAGAGCGGAGAGACTTTTAAGTTCTCACGGTTGCAAGCAAGAGTAGTTATCCGAACAACACTTAAAAGAAAATAAACTATATCTACAAAAAGTCTAACATGAAACTAGGAATAGTACTTTATAATCCAGCACCAAACACTTATATAATTATATTCTCTATCATTCTCCATCATTTTCATTTTTATTGCAGCATATCGCCTCTGCAATGAAGCATTTCAACTTCTACTATCTTATTCTTTAAAGACACATAAATTGATTAACATCTCAAAATCTTCATTTCTTTATAAATAATAACTTCCTCAATGTGTATTATTAGAACATAGATTGATACAGCATCTTGTAAGACAAAACTCCCTATAAACCCAGAAAAGTTCCCTCCAAAACAACAATGTATCATGTATGTACTCAAAGTAAAAGCAATTGTTATATTTCTAAGACCACTGCTTCTACTCAAGTCTCATAAGAAAAGCACTAAACACAAATGAGCACACTAAGAAAACATTATATAGCATATCTTGCTTCTCGTTCCGTTACCTTCTTTGCCTTTCTCCTTTCAGAGCCACTTTTTTTGTAGGAGCTCGAATACACTCCTTTTTCTCTTCCCTAAACGTATACTGCCTTCAACAAATAAATATTCCCGTGGAGTTAAATGCAATCCTTCATTGTATAAGACTAGGCTCTCAGAAAAATCAGCGATGTCTTTTGTGTACCTACTAATTGCAAGATGTTTAAACTGCATATTCTCTAGGTCATAAGAAACTAGCTCTCGTCTAGTAGACTTATCCAACACTAACTCGTTGTTGTTGATAATGCCCAAGCACCTAAAACATCTTTCCTCCGGTACAATCGAATATCGTTTAGTCCAAGACTCAGCCATGCCATACTCACCCATCACCCACACATCCCAACACTCGATCAGTTCATAATTATTGTACCAACCAACAATCAGGGCAAGCGATTCCCTTAAAACCCTAAGAGAAACTTGAGGCCTACCTATATCACAATGATATCTTGGAAGCATTATCTCTCCAAATTCCTCGGAACTAAAGTCAAATGTCAAGATAAAATTACTACCAGAAGCTTCTTTAGTCCTTGAAGCAAACCAGTGGATGGCTCCACGAACAACAGCCGTAGCAGATTTATCAATTGCATAGCATCCAGCCTTTATTCCAATTCTTCTCCATGAATTACGGGCCAACGAGTAAACCTCAGCCCTAGGAGGTTCTTTCTCAACATAAGGGCAATAAAAATCTCCAAAATACATAATCCTCACAATCTTAAAGTCATTAGCATGGTGGTCAAAACCGAACCCAACAGCGAAAAAGTTTCCAATATCACAATAATTGTGATTAAAGCAACTACTGCGAAGTACCTTGAGTTTCCAAATAGAGGGATTCCACAAATATATGGTTCTACCAAAATACTGATACGAATCTGACAAACAAAGCAACCCATTAACAGAACCAACTAATTGGAAGTAAACAGACTCGCAACTAAATGGGATGTCGAAGCTTGAATGCTCAACATAGGTCTTGTCATAACTCAGACAAGAAAAACAGCTCAAACCAGTACGAGTAGTAGCCATCTTGTGGTGCAAAACATACCCATCAATGTTTCTATGGAGATTCATGTGTGTGGAGATAAAATTGGGGTGGGTGATCAAGTCACGCCACGATTTGCAAACAGACATATATCTAATAAGGTCCTTGACAGGTAATCGACCAAGAATGTTATAGAGAATATCGATTGGAAGATGAATAGATGACATTTGTTTTGTGTATATAAAGAAAACTGAGAGTTTAAAAACAATGAACTTGTTCTTACTTGGGCATGCAATTGGAGAAGTTTGAGCTTGAAGTTGTTGGTTCTCTCTCAAATCCTTCTCTCAAGCAAAGCACTTGATGATCATCTGTGTATCAGAATGAATCCTCAGCTTGACTGCAAAAGAAGAATATAAAGTTGAGGTAAAAAAAAGAATGCCCAGCAATTCAACCAATGGACAATAATAATCTCATGACTTTTTCATTGCTTTGTGGTGTAAAGAGCAAGCAAGCTTGTTGCCAAATACTAAACTGACTTCCATCTAACTACCAAGGAAGTGAGTCTGGATATTTTGACCGAGATACACGATACTTTTATTATATTATATTTTGGGGATGGATACTAATGATATTTTCATAAGCTAATTGCAGTAATCTCCTCTAAGGTTTTATTTATTACAAGTAGAATCAATTTTATCGTTTATTGATAAATACCTTCCCTACCCTTAATAAAATTTGATTAAATGTAACAAGTAATTAGGGGAAGTTTTTGTTAAAAAATCTAAAAGTTGGCTAATGAAAAGGGAGATCTTTGTTAATAAATCCAAAAATTAACTCCGTTTATAATTGAGTAAACATCAACGAAGGTAAGCGTTATTTACTCTATTTCCAATATCTTTATCAAAAATTTTAAAAATTAAAATCTGAAACTAATATTTACTTTCTTGATTATACTTAAAATAATGATAGGCAGTTCGAACAAAGAAAAATAGTCTTGGTAACTTTGAAGTTGTAACTTAATTGACAATATACGCTGAGTACGTAGAAAGATTTCCAGGTTCGATATCGACTAAACACTCGTTGGAAAATATTTGAGCCTTAAGTGTGACCCGTCTCGAACGAAATTAATCGGATTTAACCCGAAAATCCGTAGTTCAACTAAAAATATTACTGGTAAGATAATGATAGGCAGTTTAAAATTACACATAATTATTGTTTGTAAGATAATAATTGTCCATACCATATTAGGTTTTCTAATTCTCCTCCTAGCTCAAATGAGTACACCTCTCTTGCTCTTTCCACATTTGTGGTAATAATTCTAATCTCACCGTAAGTATTTCCCTAACATACATGGAGAAATTATTCTTGTATTGTGAGAAAAAATATTCGAAATGGGTAAATAATATTCGATCTCAATAAATTTTGATAAACTCCTAACCTGTTCAATGTTATATTTCAAACGAAAAAATAACATGTTAGGAAAATAAATATATAGAAACAATTTTAACTACCTAAAAGCAATTTGCAATTTGAATTATACAAAGAAAGCACTTCTAATCACGCAGTTAAAATGGTGTTAAATTAAAACCCTGATGGTGATCAGATGGCATTCTAACAAAGGAAAATCTAAAAAGAAGAGAAACAGGGCCCCTTGAACTAGTGGCAGATGGAGATAGCAAAGCTAACATGGCTGCAGCAGTACAAAAATTTTATAAAGATGGTGGTCATTCCTTTGCATCAACCGGTTTAAAAGAAAATTACAGAAGACGGCGAGGCTACGGTTCCACAGCTCCACCAAACACCTAGACCTACACCTGATTGGCTTCTAAACTCACTTGGAGTTGGAGACCTATAGCTTTACCAACCACCACCTCCGGACCACCCATTATCAGACTCTTTCTTCGAACCACCACCACCACCACCCCAACCAGAATCTTTTTCATTACCACCACTTCCTTGCCCCCAGCCACCGCCATCACCATCACCATCGTTAGCTCCTGCACCCCAACTACTGCTACCGCCACCACCACCACCAGTTCCACTACCACCACCGCCCCAACCACCTGGGAAAGCTTCTCTGCCGCTTGAATTAACTTTAGCACCTGGAAAACTGCCAAAACCATCATCCCCGGACTTGTTACCTGAATCCCATTTGGGAGTATCATAACTAGAATCCTGCCTATCATTTCCTCTGCTGTTATATGAACCCCGACCGCGTCCTCCACGTCCACCATATGGCCGTGGTACACCGCTCGGATGCCCATCTCGACCGCCACCGTTTCTGTAATCATTTCGGCCTATATAACCCAAAAAAAAAAAAGCAATTGATAAGTTAAGATTGAGGTTAACAATCTCTACCAGATGAAATTTTCTTGAAGCAAAGAGCAATAATAAGCCTATTACTGATAGCAAAAAGAAGTCCTAAAAGAAAATTCTTTTCCAAAAAGCAAAATGTAGAAATATTAAAGTCAGAACCAAATAGTGAATAGAAAATAGTAGATAAAAAGTTAAATACATCCCAGTTTGAATTCTCTAAATAGAGAAATTTCATGTCTTACATAGAACAAATTATTAGTCATAGTGATTAATAAGACATGACATACCTACAATTGCACGCAAATCTGAAATCACAGAAAAATGCAAGAATATAACTGTTAATAGATGAGCACTCAAATCAAACCACAAGGCACATCACCTTATCCTTCATTCAATGGTAGCAATAATAGAACTGTAAATGAATGAGAAGCTGTGAACTTAACTTCGATGTGGGTCTTTCAAGACCCTAAGCTAAGCCAATCACAAGAAGTTGCCATTCTAGAATAGCAATATCCAAATTTAACCAGAAGATAAATTAGTTTGTGTTAGACACTTAGACTAGATTACAACACCAAGGGGGGAAAATTTTGCATCCAGCAATATTGATAGCAATACAAAGAGGTTGCATAATTATGTTAAAATCTGTTAAAGAATGCACCTGTTCTAGAACCTGGTGTGGAAGATCGATCTCTCCAGCCACCTTCATTGCTTGAACTGCCCCAGCCACTACCCCCAGATGCTGCAGAGGAGCCCCCAGTTGCAGGGCTTCGCATCGGTACCATAGCAGCAACTGATCTAATTGATGGTGCTGACTCATGCTGAGGATCATCGATATGCCTCTGGAAATATGCCACAAGCCGATCAATGTCCTCAAACATCCTTTTCCTGAACTTAAATCCCTTGGGATACAGACCAATATACTCATGGTGAGGATTTGTACTTCGTATATAAGTTAGAATGAATGTTCCCGGATGCTCATGAGAAATGCCAAAACAGTAAACTATCCTTGTAGGATACTCTGCTTTCTCAATCCTTAGGAGCTCATCGACTTCAGCTTTAGTACCTCTCTTGAACTTACGATAACTAAGCATTGCCTTCAGGTGAGCTACTAAGGGATCAACATATCGATCCATTACCTAAATTGAAAATAAAAAATCAATGCAAACAAGTCATTTTTCACTTCATTTGTGCCAGATCAGATATCAAAGGGCATATCTGCTTATGCCCTCAAACAGAAAACCATGATCACAACAGCCATCATATACTCTGTGTTGCTTAAAAATCAACAATACAATCATATTCAATTCCTACCAGGTCCCAAATAATGAAAACCTATATGGCTAGCTTATGCTGCTATAACTCTTTAATTGTTTAGTAGCTAAAGAATTCTGTGCAAAAGAATTTGCTAATTTAGTTCACCAATTTTAAGTATATTCAGAACTTACTGCACTTCAGTCCTGTCAACTGGCTTTTGATAGTATTTACTCGACTACCAATTAAAAGAGTAACTCTGCAAAAAGAGATTAAAAAGGAAGCATGGCTGACCTCATCCAAATCCTCAAAAGTGTCCTCCCCAATTTTCAATGTCTTTCCAATTCGAAGTAAGCTTGTTATGTCCTTGTGTTCCTTTCCACCTTCAACTATGTCTTTGTGAGCATACACTCCATCGTAAACTTTTAAAGTTAAAGTTAAATAAGAAGGTCCACGAGAGCTAGGACGAACGATGCTTTCACCAGGATCCTTGTCAGATAATAACTGTAAAACATAGTCAAGTAAATAAAAAACATATTAGATTTATCGAGTAACTTTTTTTTCCTTTTTGGAAACAAAAATGCGAAAACTATAATTAAGACATAAAAAACATGCACAAAGGGAGGGAGGGCAGACCAACAGAACATATATGTTTCAGTGGTACATAACTTTTCTGCAGAAACTTTCACATATTCACCAACTTGATATTGTTATTCTTTCTATAGTACGGTTTTTCCGCACGTGAACAGAAACAAAAACAAAATCAAGGTTTAGTATATATTTCTAACATTAAGAATACACAATTGACCAAAGTATATAAATTTTCCTCATGTCCAGATTTGTGCGACACCTCGTCTGTGCCTACTACTGTCTAGACATCAGAGGCTAAAACCTCTATAAAAGTCTTTAATCTTAAGACAGGAAGTTGGTTGTTTAGTACCCATTTGCATCTTCAGAAGTGGCTGGTATCTCTTCTGTCAAATTACAACTTGTCCTAGTAGACAAACTTCATCTTATGTTGAAACAAATTTACACAGGCACAAAACTACACACACACAGCACAGACACAGCATTTTTTTTAAATAAAAAAAATATATATGGTTTGTTTTTGGATTTCAAAATAAATTGCATTACCAATGGCAAGACTAGTGATTCAATTCATGTTCCACAGACAAACAAAATTCAAAACATTAGTCATAACAGAATCAACAACACACCTCCATTGCTTCGTCAGCTGTTATATTCTGGAAGCGGGGATGAACGATCATCCGTGGCTTAAAATGTTTCTTTGCAAGCTCCTTCTCTTTGCGAGCTTTTTCTTGCTCACTCTGACGATTGCTCCGGTCTTCATGGTAGTAAGGATCTTGCTCCCGAACAGGCTGATACCGATTACTTTTCATCTCACCCTCTCGACTAACCAGGAACACCTGATACCTGTTCTTCTGAATTGATTTTATCTTGCAGGTCAAAATGTCACCTTCACGGAGTCTATCGGACAACTCAGATATATCCCTCCAATCATCTGAATAGTCTTCCTTCATAATCATACCAGTCAATCCCGACTCAAGTACACATATTGCTCTTTGACCTTGCACCCTGCGAACTGTGGCTTGCACAATCCTCCCTTCAGCAAGTGTATCTTCTGTTTCACCTGAAATCATATAGAATTCCTCATCTTGACTAGGTTCTTTATACTGTTTACGCCAGTCCTGAAAACCTTGTATTAATTCTCTTCTTATAATATATAATGTTTCTCTCTTATTTTCACGTTTCTTTTCTTTAATATGTCTATCAAGAAGATAGGTTTTCAATAAATCGGGCCGATCTCTCACGTGTTCTATGGCCATCTCCAATGCATCTTCATCATCATTTGTATCGCCTTCAATATCCCTGTTATAAACCTCTTTAGCCAGCTCTTGTGCAAGACCATAAGATTCTGGATGTATTCTTGTATCATCCAACAAATCAATGAATTGGCTGCTGCTAGCTGCCAGCCCACTCCGGCGAACACGCAAAAAGCCAACTGCATTGACAAACACCTTTTTACCAAGTCCATGGGTTGTCACAAAGTCCTTTCGGGTGAAAATTGCTCCAGCTCTTACTAGGGATCTCTGCAAAGATGCTGCCTTTCTAGGGCCAAGACCAGATATGAACTGCAGAGGAGCAAATAACCACTCATGGCTTACAGCCAAATTGATGTCCAGGCCCACCTGGTTTGTAACATCAACCATAACCTGTTCAATCATTCCATACTTCTCATCTGGGGCGAGAAAACTCTCTAAAAGATTAAGTTTCCAAGACAAGATCTCCCTCCCTGGTCCACATAATGTTGCAACCATTGCCAATGGATTTTGCAGAAAACGACCAAGAGCAACAGCCCGCTTAACAATGCCTGACAATAAGGTGAAAAAAGAGTTCAGTAAACTAGATCTTCAAGGGCAAACAAAATTGAGAAGGGCAAAACAAAAATGACCTGATTGTCCAGGTAGTTGGTCAGATGAAATCCGAGAATTCTCATAAAGGCGAGGCAGAGATTCATCCCCATACACAATGCTTAACTCATCCATTTCATGCCCAACATCTCTTGGGTTTTCCTCCACCATCTTAAAAATGATCTGATAAAAAGTAAAGTGAACTAAATAAGCATGAATTGAATACACGAGTATATCAACTTTCCCACTCAAAGGAAGTAATTAAGATTGGAAATTACGTGTACTCAATGCAAACAAGAAGATGAGTGTATTAATATTACAATAAACTAGAAATTGAAAAACGAATGAAGTCCCAATGCAATTTGCTATTCACTACTGCCTACAACCTGACTCCATGTCACCATGACTTTCCTACAGGACTGCTGTCTTGTTTCCACTAAATCATATAGACAATAAGCAGAAGGCACTTGCTAAAAAATTATTAGCCCCAAATACCAACAAAAAAAAAAAGCACTCTCTATGTGGCCCTTTAAATTTTGAATAAAAAAATAATGTAAAGTCAAAAGATCTACCATGCAATGGCAAAGTATATTTAAAAGGCCATTACCAACCTAGAACAAAATAACGATCTAAGATGAGGATACCTAACAATTCCTATAAGTTACTTCACACAAGCAAATAAATTGATTCAATCCCACCAACACACAATAACAAAGCACAGCGTCTTACTTAACCAATTTTCAATTACCAAAAAAACTTACACAGGAACATGTACGAGGGATTCAAGCTCCATGAACAGAAGAAGATTTAATCACAACAAAACCAATAACCTTAACAGCAGTCAAAGATCACCAGAATTGGCATAGTAGTGCTTACCTCATATATATCATCCTTAAGCAAGGTACAAGACAAATTAACAGCTCCTAGAACAACAACATGCGGCTGGTGATCAGTCATAAATTTCAAAACACGTTGCTGGTCATTTTTCTTACGCTGCTGATCATTAATGTTTTGGGACCTTAAAGTAAGGGACCCAGTGTAAAGCACATCTAGAACCTCCCCTGATGAATCTAACATCACAAAAGTGGTTGCTGGTTTTCCAGGGCCCCAACAGCAAGCCATGACTCTTGGTGCAGCTTCATCATCTGAAGTAACGTCATTATCCTTCCGTTGATATGGTCCCACAGACACTTTATCCCACAAAGCCTTTCCATACTCCATAAGTAACCAGTGTTTAGCTCTACTACTCATCAATGATCTAGCCTCTTTCTCCATCGAAGGCAGAAGAAAACCAAAAAGTGCATCCTGCAGAATCAACTTCCGCTGCTCATTCCATAGTTGGGCAGATTTGCTGACACCATCACTAAGATAATGCTCATTGCAGTCACTTATCAACTTATTCAAGGAATCATCTGGCAATTTAAAAGTGACTTGTAGGAGCTTCTCCTCTTCAGCCTTCTGGATAAGGAGCCACTGTGCATCCTCAAATCTTCTCAGTGGCTTTTCACGTAACCATTTCACCCCTGCAAACTGATGGAAAGAATCTATTGCTACATTTCCTTCAGGTGTTGGAGTTGTTGATACTACAGCATTATCCATGAAGATACTACGCACATATTTCCTGACACATGGCTCACAGCTTATCTCAACTGCAGCCTGAAATGGTCCAACAAATATTGCAAAAACGTCAAAACATGATCTGATAATAAGCATCAGAAACCACAATTCGCAAAGCAAAATTTTATACTCACAAGCATGGCCAACAAGAATACCAAAACATACCATATGCCTAGCCCCTTTAAGCACAGCTTGAGAAGTCTCAAACATAGCACATGTGAAGTTTAAAGCCATCTCCTCAGGAGTTTCCTTAGCATCCTCCAACTCATCACCCTACAAACAGACGAAGAATAATATGCCTTTGTTTAAAATAACAATGAGAGGTAAAGCAAAATGTTAAGATTTTGTTCTACACGAACAAAAACAACAAGAAGTGAAATAAATTTACCATCTTTTCCAAAGACAACTGCAACCCAAGTTGCTCAGAGCTGTAACCAAACTTGCTAGCAACTTCCCACAGACCAGCCTTACTGCAGATACTATATAGTGATTTCCTCTTGGGCCTCTTATATTGCCCTTCATCAACACCAACCTCACCTGGAGGAAAATGCAAGTTAAACTTTGAGTCAACATCATCAACCTCTCTCTCTGATTCTGCTGCTTTGAGCGACTTAAAAATTGAATCAAAAAGCTGTTCATCTAAAGCTCGTCTTTCAGCAGTTTTTTCATATATCAGTTGAGATTCTTCAAAACGCTTTTTATAGTAGGATTCAAGAGCACTCTTCCGCTTTTGAAGTAGCAACCACTTTCTATCTAAATCTTGAATCGCCCAAAGTACCTAAATAGAAATAAAGAAGAAGTTACTCTCTACATTTATTTCTCCTTAATGGATGAACCTTTCTCTACAAGATCAAGTACCGCCACTAATTCTATCATTACAGTACATGCCTGTTTACCTTGTGCCATTTTAATGTACGTGTTTTCTCAAATTCATCCTTGTTTTCATCATCTTCTTCTTGTTGCTGGGGATCCTTTAATAGGCTCAAGCATTCCTCCCTCCGATACATAGCAATAAAAGGAATCTGAAACCGAGTATAAAATGACAGCATGGGTGAGATCAAAGGACCAAAATAAACCAAAGTAAATCATAAAATTCTTACATCTAACTTTTGCACATGCAGCAGGTCCAAAAATCTCATGATGTCATCCCTGTTTATAGAAAGATCTTGCCCTTCTTTAGGTGACCCAGCATCACTTTGACCAAACAAAGGCACTGTACCAGTAAGAAGTTGATTATGTATCCAACTGCTCTCTTCTACAATACTAAATTCATCTGTTGGAGGACTACCAGTGCTTTCCTCAGATATCTACACAAAATAACATTAATAATTAAGAAAATATAACTTGTGTTTATATTAAGACACAAATGCATTGTGGAATCAAGTATTTTCAAAAACATGACAAAACACCTGCATTCTTTCTGGAACATCAGTCACTCGAATGTGGTCATCCTTCTCCGTCATATACTTTTCAGACAGGATGATTGGTTCGAATTCATCTTCAAGTCTCCTTTCCTTCCATTCACTAGAATCGAAGCCTTGTTTGCGAAGCTGCAGGAGTTCATCCACGTCCCCGAATATTTCATGAGCCTCCTGCAAAGCAGATGATGAAACTCCCGGTGCCTGCCTAGATTTCTTTTTCTTGAACTTTTTTCGTCTACACAAGGAGTACTTATTAGAGAGAGAATTCCAACACAGAAAAGACACATACATATTCATGAAAACAATATACCTCACAGGAGCTCCATGCTCATCAACTTCTTCTTCATCCACTATAAAGTCTGCCATTTCATCTTCTTCGCCAATATCTCCATCCTCTTCTTCCTCTTCTACTGGCTCCTCCTCTTCTGCGATATCCTCAAGCGGGGCTCCTACAATGTCACAGTTTAAAATCAGTTACTGTAACAGAAGCATATCATAATAATTTAACAAGGGTTTTAAAAATATATACCGTCGTCTTCATCAAATAAGGAACGCTTAAGTTTCTCCTCGGCAGTTCGTCCACCCTTACCACTTCCATCGAACTCCTCCTCAGAAATCCCAAATTGATCATCTGTATCCCTCTGAGCTTTTTTCAATCGCTTAAACTTTTTGCTCTCCTAAATAAATTTTGACCGAAACTCTCATCATATGAACAAAAATAAGAACTTCAATGAGCCACTACCTAACTACAATGTCAAGGAGGAAAGGGTTGAGACAAACTAACCTTTGGACGGTAATTGATATTATTGTCCCGGAGGAGCTCATAGTCATCTTCATCAAGGACATCCTCAGCTTCCCTAAGAATGTTGAAACAACAGTCATTACACAAGAACTCACCTTTGGTCATTAGCTATGAAAATTGAATGATATAAAAGCAAGCAAGCGCATGTGAGAGAGAGCAAGAGAGAGATTCACCATTTAATGGTTTTGGTTCACAGACATGCACACAGGATAAAAAATTATAAAATAAAATGCGAAAAACTACCAGCTAGCTTAAAAATGTGATTAAGTTGGTATTAGAAAATCTTGAACGAAAACCCTGTCAATCAATCTTTTCACTTCCTAGATTTTCTTAGTATTTCCTCAACTACCATGAGCATTACATCAAAAAGATTGAAAGGTCATGGGAGTAAAATATTTTACTTTTTCTTTCTTTTCTTCTTCTTTTTCTGCCTCTCCTCATCACTATCAGCCCTTTCTTCTTCTTCTTCCTCTTCTTCATCAACATCATCTACAATGAAACCATCCTTCTCATATTCATCCTGCCCTTCTTCTGAAGAAAGAAAAATCAAATTACATATAGACGGTAACAATGAACCAAGATAGAAATCCCATAGTGAACAAACTCACACCCCAAATAAAAATGTATCCAAAAGAACACGTGCCACAACCAGCAACAATTAAAGCACGAAAAAATAACACATCATTACTAAGCAATGTATTGAAGATATAAAACAAAAAACCGATCCATGCCATGCCAAGTTTCAAATATCAAAAATAGGCTGATAAGCATAATAGACATATAGAAGTGACTCAACCAAAGAAAACATAGTCAACAATTCAAACGTAAATCAGACTCAAGCGGCCTTAAGCCAAACATGGTATGAAGCTCTAAACACCATTGAAGCAATAGAAAACCGCAACAAAATGGCAAATTCCAATATGGTTTGACCAAATACTCATTAACATATATTTCACAGTCATACAGAACTTCCAAGAAACCAAAATCAGAAGGTCCCGGTATTATCTATCGAACCTAATCATTCATTTGGTTACCAAGAAAGTTAACAAATACCTAAGAACATTAACATTTGAAATTTTGTCAAATACTTGCAGTATCCACGGACAAAAGAGAAGCCTAACACTGATGCAAACTCCACTTTTTCCAATTCCCAACTTCCTCCTCAACAGACAGAAACCCAGCTCTAAATAAAATTTTAAAAAATTGAAGCATTATTCCTCTAAAGTAACCCCAAAATTTACAGGCTCTGCCTGAATAAAGCAAACCCATTTCATTTTCCTAGCAACCAAACAGCCAATCCCAAAAGGAGAAATATAAAATATTCATTTCAAACACTGCTAATTTCCACCAAAAAATGCACACAAAAAAAAAAAAAAAACCCTAGTTAAGCAAACGACCCACAATCTCCCAAAAATCAAGTAAAAAAAAAAACAAATAAAGCCCAAAGAGTTGCAAAATTGACTAAAATAACACGAAACCCCAAAGTTGACGTACCGTCATCTTCATCATCCTCATCTCGATCGTCAAGATTATTCCCTTGCACGGGCTCGGCCTCCTCATCGCCTCCCTGCTCAAACTCGTCTGCAACATACCCAGCAAAAAAAAAAAAAACCCAAAAGTTAGAATTTTTTTTTTATGGTAATGCAAGCGATTTCGTCGGACAAAAACCATAAAAAGAAGAAGAAAAAAAATTAGGATCTTTTATCAGGGGTCACCTTCTTCATCAGAGACTACGTGCTTGCCCATGTCTTCGAGAGAAAGAGAGAGAGACAACAGATGTTAAGAGAAACACAGAGAGAAGAAAATCTGCGGAAAAACCCAGTGAAGCTCCTCTGATAAGTGAAGAGAGATTTTTTGAGTTAACAAAATATTTTCATATAATAAAAACATAACAATTCCAAGGAAGAGGCGGTTCTTCTACTTGACTCGGGTCGGGTTTTTTTTGGCAGTAGATTGAAAAAGAAAATTCCTATGGGGTGTATTTAGCAATCGGTTTTTTTTTTCAACTTAATAATTAATAGATGTGAATAATAATTAAAATATTCTCTTCTATAATTATCATTTTTATATTAATAAATTTCTAAATTTATTTTTATCAAGTTATTTTTATTTTTAAAAAAATTAATATTTTTATACAGTAATTAAGAGCAAAAAATAAATAAATATGTTATTCAAGTTTTAAATTTTCGATTATTGTTCTGTCTTTAAAAAAATTTAAGTTTATTCAGTGTTCAGATAAAAAACAAACTATCCCTTACTTATTCTCTTTAATATATTATTTGAATTGAGATTTTATTGAAATAAACGACTCCTTATCAATCATACCCTCTCACTATATCACCAGCATAAATTGCATCCAAATCCCTACTCGTACCTCCATCCACATTAAGTTTAATCCATCCATGACGATGCAGGTTCTAAGCTAAGAGTTGAGTCATAATAAGACTCACTTTCTTTGCATCACTATTAGCCTGCCGCTAATATAAACAACTAAAAGAGGCAAGCTAGAACCAAGGCAAGTGGCTCCAGTGGAATCGGAGTGCCTTTGAGGGATGAGGACGTGGCAAAGTGCCAGGTTCGAACCCTACTGGCAACACACCTTGGTCAGGGGGCTGCCTCTACCCCCGAGCCCGGAGTAGTCAGGGCTTAAGTGGTGGGCTTGCACCGAATGATGGGCCGGGCCATTTGGTCACTGGATATCGGGTGGTTAATACCAAAAAAAAAAAAAAGAGACAAGCTAGGCATGACAAAATTATCATTATTTGATTTTTTCTATTAATTTGTTTTAACCACTTTTACAAAGTTTGTTGTTTTTTAACCAACTTTGAAGATGAAAATACTTATTTACCCCTACTATTGTTAGCATTGAATATTATGAAGGGGCACCCTCCTCATCATAGAACACTCGATAGTATGTACAACGAAAAAAAAAAATCCATTATGAAAAACTATTTCGTGATACTATTACGATTCCAAACGAACATAAAAATACAAAATCAACAATGCATGTTCATAAATCACAAACCATGAAATGTGCATTATTACATAAGACTATATTTTAGTGAGAGATTAACAATCTTGAACTTGAGATCAAGATCTATACTTCAAAAATATTGTTAGGTCACCAATTGAATAAATATCACTCAAATCTTGTGGTTTTAAAGGAGTAGATGAGGAATGTTGGATCGAGAAGTTTGTATAGATTTATAGGGGGTCACTCGTCTTAATATCACACGCGGAAATAATTTTGCCTTTAAATGACGATTACCTCACTTTTCGTTAGTTAGTCAACATAAATATTTATCAGTAAAAGAGTATTTTAATATTTAAAAAATATAAAAATGGAAAGATATGGGTGGTGGAAGAGAAAAACTTATATGCATTGGATGTATTGCATTTTATCTCTTCATATCAAGCCACATGAAATAAATAACCAATCAAATTTGATTTATGTGTCATGTAACGTGATATTAGTGGTATGATGCATTGCATCCGAGTTTTTCTCACCGTGGAAATCCATTTAAGTAATTAAACATAAATAAATAAAAGTCAAAAACAAAATCTGATCTCCATGTCGATAGAGATCAATGTTAAAAAAAAAAGAAAAAAAAAATTGGAAGTGAAAATTCAATCTAGATATTCATTATCCATTCATCCATGATGAATATCCCGACAAAAATCTTTATAGAAATAGAGATTCATCTCTAGATCTCCATCCATCCTTTTTTATTTTTTATTTTGATTTTTTAAGATGCGAAGATCCCCACTTTTTATTTCCATTTTCTTAATTTTATTTTTTTAAATTAAGGATATTGTAGTAATTTTTAGGTCAGGAGAATTTTTACCTCTTTAACTTTAACAGTAAACTTGATTAGTTGTTAAATTTAACGAATTTGACTAACGTTAGAAATGATGAGTGTTATTTAAAGGAAAAATTGTTTTCACGTGTCAAATAGCAAGCGTTACGAAGTTACGGCGTTATTTATTTTAAGAAAATTACGTAACTACCCAATTTTAATTACTTTTGCATCCTTGCTCATGCCACCCCACTTAATACGAAAATATACCCCTTTATTGCACAAAAGCACAACCAAAGTCAAGGCTCCAAAACACCCCAATCAAACACCATTCTTCTTGTCTCGATCATTTTTCTCTGTCGTCTAAACTTTATACGTGTGGGGCAAATGCACGTGGAATAGATCTAATTATCAAAATCAAGTATTTTTTGTAGTGAAAAAAATCATTTTTTTTTATAATACCTATTTATTCAATAAAGTTGTGATAGAGCATCGTAATGTTTTCAATTTATGTGATCGACTTAAAAACAATGCTTTTACAATTTGAAAAACATTTGGATGGATTTTTATTTAACTACCCGATGCATAAAAACCCAGAATGGTGTTTAATAAATAGCGAAGGTATTTGGACCCGTTAAAATTATTTATAATATATATTTTTTTAATATATTATTTGCGGTGTTAGCGACTCGAACCTAAAATATTATCAGGCTGAATGAACGTATTTGCCACTGAACCACATTGGATGGTGGTATATAATATTAATACCCTATCAACGATTGTTTTAAAAAATTTAATGTATAATTATAAACCTAGATAATATGAAAAATATCATTGTTTTATTTTCATTCTATTATAATTTTGTAAATAAATTTTACTAAAATATTTTTTTTAAACAAATATTTAATGAGTGTATTTATTAAAAGAATGTATGTACAATTTTAAATGAGTGTACTTTTTTATTTATTTAATTATTTAAAATTTGGAAGAATATAACTCGAACTCACAACCGTAAAATATAAATACGAGAAGTATACTTCAAAAAAATGATTTTGACACAATTCTATAAATACTTATACTTTTATTTTTGTATTATTTATTTTTTTTAACCATCTATTTTTTATTTAATTAATTTTATGGTAGACTGTATAGTAACACGAGTAATAGTAGAATAATAAATGGTGGAAATTTAAAAAATATAAAAGGAGAGAGGAATCTCATAATCTAGGTAGTGGGCTCCTCCTCAATATACGTTATTATCGATGGAGTTCAAATCTTACCACTAATATGTATATGTATATCCGTATACGTGGTGAAGAAGAAGAGATGAGAGAGAAGAGGGAGACTTTCGAGTAGATCACGGGTGGTGGTGGGAGTGTGCGGTGGCGGTGGCGGCCCACTAGACCCCCGTGACAGGCGCGTGGGGCTCATTACTCTTACCATGAACAATTTCTCTCTCTTTCGCTTTCTCATTACAAAACCCTCCCTTGCATTTTTAAATTTACATTTTAAACCAAAAAATTATATTAAATATATAAAAATAATAATATCAGCATTTCGTACAACACAAGTTTACTATTTAATTATAACCCCCCTTTCAAGTTTCAATCTCCGCCGTACGATCCTCGTTTAAATTTATCAATATGACAAATTTGTCCTCTTCCTTAATGGACAGCAGCCTAGCTGGTGCGGTGGTGGTACAGTGCATGGTCACATTCTGGTCAAATGCTTTGATTATTATATATATATTTTTTAAATAAATAACACATAACTCCCTAAAGTTTGATAAATTACACTCGGAATTAAAATTTAGTCCCGTTAAGTTTGATCGTTAAAAATAAATGTTGACCATCTAAAAACCATAAAATAACTAAAATATTCATGATTAAATAAAAATCAAAACATAGAGATGGATGGTAGAGATCTAAAAAAATTTTATTTTCATTTATTTTTTTAATTAGTTATATTTTAGTCTTTTTAATTTTTATCATTTTTTAAGGGCAAATAGATTAAATCAACCTCATTCAAACTTATAATGGGTATGATTGTTATTTAACATATCTAGCACAAGTTAAGGGTCAACAATTAAACTTAACGGAAGAGGAAGTTAGTGTCAATTTATGTAAACTTTGATTTCGAGTGTAATTTATCAAACCTCAGGTAGATTGGGTGTTATTTATTCTATATATTTTCAATTTATTTGGTTAGGTTAGCAGTAAATTTTCAGTGTATTTGGTGCATTAATGAGTGATATATTTGGCGGCCGCTGAAGATATAATATAAGACAACAAATTATAAATTAGTCATTAAAATTGTATACGTAATATGTTATATTTTCAGTTGTCAGGTGCACCACTTATTGATAAATCCGATATGCAGGTTGACATCGTGAATTTTCTTACAAGTTTTGAACTTTACTTATTATGGCTATTTTATTTTATTTTTTGGAATTATTGTACTGAGTGGTACAATAAGTAACTCAATTCCTTTTCTAATTAAAAGACATTAAAATTTGTTCAAAAGTTTAAATCTAAGGTCATACATTATATCATCATTTAATGTTAGAGAGTATGTTTTAAAGACATTTAATTAATTTTTTTTTTTTGTAAAAAAGTTACATTAAATTATATCTATTAATGTTAATTCTGTTATTAAATAGACAATAACAAAAATAATACATTAACCACTAATAGATTCATTTCTTAGAATAAATATCTATACTTTTTTTTTATCTCTTTTTATTTGGATGCATCTAATAAATATATTATTTTAATCTTTATATAAATTCTTTAAGAAGTTTTTTTTTTAATTTAACATCAAATGAGTCATAAATCTGTCGACACCTATCAAAATTAAATATTAAATTAACAGTTCGGGTATCTACTCTCGTGATTAGTATATATTTACTCCCACAACTAGAAATCTGCCAACCCATGCTAATAATTAGGTATGGTGGGATTTGAACCTCAAATCTCAAGTGTAAAATTCATATTTTAAAGAAAAATGCAATCATTTATGTAATTTTTTTTTACAAGACACCTTATGTGGACACTAGATTTTTACAAGACTTTGGATTTTTTGTATTTACCTTTATGGGCAATTCTGATTTTTTTTAAGGTAACTAATTTTTCAATTAAAAAAAAAGAAAAGAAGAAGAAGCTTTTTTAATTAAAAATTTTGTAAGATAAAATTTGCCTTTTATGTACTAATTAATTTCATTCCTTATATAGTTATATGTACCATGAACATTTAAATGATATTGAAAGATCATTGAAGAAGTTACAATTATTATGTAAAAATTACATTAAATTATATTCCATTTTTATATACATTAAAATAAAATTATAAGTATTTATTTATCCTATTAGCAATTTTATTGTCAACATTATTAATTTTTTTTTAAAAAAAGTATAAAAAGAATAAAAGACCCACAACTATTAAATGCATCTAATGGTTAAAACTTGATTATACACATTTTACAAAATATGGAAATAGTGGCTATATTAGGGGTGTCAATCAGTTTGTATTACATTCCAAAACATAGAGGTTACTTATTTTAGGATACATATTTGGATAATTTTCGGATAAGGAAAAACGAAAAAGGTTTTTTTAAAATAAAGGTTCGAATCGGATCTAATTGAACCTATTAAAAATTTTTAAAATCTAATACGATTCAATCTAACAATTGCTATTATCTAATTTAAATTCAAAATTTTATAAACCAGACCGATCCAATCCGATCCGATCCGATTAACACGCTAAGACTAGACAAAGACTATTTATATACTATAAATTCAAGATATTTAGGATAATAACAGTGTTTTAAGATATTTATTTGACTCACAAGTCGCAAAGTTAAAAAAAAAAAAACAAAAAAAGTCATTGTAATAATACAAAGAAAGAGAGCATTATCCAGAATAAACAATTACCTTGATTGATACGACACCGCGTTATCGCCAGTGCGCAGATAATGCTCTCCGTTTACTCAAATTCAACCAACCACAGTCACTTTCTCTCTCTCTCTCTCTAAAATTTAAATAATAATAATATATATATATATATAAAAGAGTAAATAACACCTACCTCCCCTAAGGTTTATTTAATTATAAATTTTCTATTAATTAACTTTTAAATTTATTAATAAAGATCTCCCCTCTCATTAGTCAGCTTTTGAGTTTATTGATAAAGACCTTCCCTTTCGTTAGTCAACTTTTAAGTTTTTTGATAAAAATCTTCTCTGATTAACTGTTATATTTAATCAAAATTTACTAATGTTAGAGAGCTGTTTGTTAATAAACGATAAAGTTAACTCCACTTATAGTTGATAAAACTTTAGGGGAGGTCGATGCAATTAGCTGTGTATAAAAAATACAGATGAAGCAGAACCATCTCTTAACTAAAAGCCCATACTTGTCATTTGCTGATAGTTACTTCAGTCTCTCTCTCTCTCTCTCTCTCTCTCTCTCTCTCTCTGCCTTCTTCTTCAAAGTTTCAAACCCTAAACTATTATTTTAAAATATTCATAAACTAAATTGAACCACCAGACACAGAAGAAGAAGAAACCCATTGTGTTGGTTCATTTTTTTTACTTTTTTTTAAAAAATTTTTTTTTGCTTGATTGTGGAGGGATAAAAAAAATGGGTGCACCAAACGAAGACTATGAGCAGGCAGATCACCACCAAACATGCAGCCAAGGGCGTGGACAAGGTCGACGCTGATCACCCACCACCTAACGTCTTCGTCACATGCTGCATTATCATGGGGAAGTCCGCTGAGGAGGAGCAGAATCTCGCCGCACGTGGTGTCGGCAGTGGGGATTTAGAGGGGAATAATGTGGAGGGTGGCGGTGTGTTTGTGTGTGGATGCAATTACATTTACAGGCTTGTTGGATTCAAGTGTTTCTTAATGCTGTTGTTGTCTATAGCTGTTTTTCTCTCTGCTTTGTTCTGGCTGCCGCCTTTTCTTCAGTTTGCGGATCAGAAGGACATGGATCTTGATTCCAAGTTCAAAGGTCAGGCTTCTTCGTTTTTGATCGGTTTCTCTTTGTGGGTATTTTGTATTTTGAGATGGCCATGGATCTAGATTCTATATTTTTTCCATTTTATTTGTTGTTTTTGGTTTTGTTGGGTGTTTAGCGTTTACTTGATTTCTGATTGTTGAGAGAATGTATAAATGCTATATATTTGAATTTGATGGTGAATTGATTTTTTTTTGTCCCGAGTGATATAACAATTATTTTTGGTGGGTGATTATTGTTGAATTATGAGAAGGGAAGAGATGATTTATTTTTCCTTTTTTATTTTTGTTGGGTGTATTTTGATTCACGAATGGGAATTGAAAATTATTTTCATGAGTTATAATAATTCATTTTTCTAGATTTTTGGGTTACACTGGTTGTATTGTAAATATATATTTTGAATGAAACTTGTAGATTTGGAGGAAGTGAAGCTACATTTCTGCAAAATCAGTTTTGATGCTAAATATAGATTATCTAAAGTCAGTAAGTTGACTGACTGGGATATTTACAGTTTTTTTTTCTATTTTTTTAGTTTTAGTATCTTTTGATATATACATTTGGAAGGGAAAGGTCCATTTTGTCAATGTTACCAATTTTTTTGGTAAAATTTAATGGATTGGATTTCCAATTTTAGATGAGGGTTTACTAGCGTAATATTAGGAAATTTAAATTGATTTCCGGCGTACTAGTCTGTATACAATTTTTTTCATTATTATAAATCTCATTCAAAAATGGCTAAATGGTTGTTTCCTGTTTTCTCATTGTGTTTGAACGCTAGATCGTGTAATAGATTTAAGGGAAGATGCTTGTGTGCGTATCTGTCTATTATTCACTTTTTCAATGAACCTAAAAGAAATGCATGTCAAGAAGTGAAGCTGGACTTACGTAACTGGCACCAACAATTGGGACAAGGGTCTTTCTGGATCCGAGTTTAGTTGCATTAATTGAAGCTAAAGGGTTAGAGATTATTATTGACCAAAGTTTAATGTAACATTTAGTGAGACTGTTATAAAACTTGTTGTCATTTCCAAAATTATTGAGATCTTCATTTATCTAAAGTACTTATATGTTTTCGGGACTGGCTTCTGTTTATTACCCATGTGAGTGAGATGGATGTAGAAGAGTCACATCCTAGGTAAGTCCTTCTGGTCATGCTTCGTGTGACATGGGAATAGGTCTTGCTGGTTAGGACTGGATAGTCCATATTCTGTCCGTTTCGAGAAAAATGGAGAAGGTAGAGGACTGAAATAAGATTCAAGATTTTTTATCATCTCCAAGTCATTTAGATTACTATTTAGCTCCCAAATCTTTATAATTGAGTTCACTGGCTATGAAACTTCTTCTATATATAATGGAGTCTAGATATACGAGACATCATCAAAGTAGACAATATTCAAGATTTAGGTCATGGACATTAATTTTAAATGTGATTATATATATGTTCTTTCTGAATTTTAGAACCTAGAATTATGTTATTATCATATTCCTTTTGAGGTCGATCTTGTATTCTTGGCGCTTTTGATTGTGTTACTATCGTTAAAAACATTGGCTATTCTTTTTTTCCCTCTTGTTATTATCAGTAATCCAGCTCTGTAATTATTGAAAGTTATAAATGAGATAATGATTTTGAATTTTATGGCATTAGAAGATGCCATGGGGGGATGGCATGGGTCTGCTAGGATTGATACTTGTGTTTTGCTATGGCAACATGGGTGTAGTTTTCTACACCGAAGGTCAATCTCTTTATGAATTTATGATCTGGGCTTTGAGGAGCACACAGCATACAATCTGGTGCCTTTGTGCGTATCACTTTACAGTTCTTCTGTTGCAATGCCATAAGAAACTTATTGTAATTACAGTGTTAAGGTCTTAAGGAGTTGGTGGGTGGGGGCAAATAGAAATTGTTTTGGCATTTTTTTTTTCTCTCTCTATTTTGATATTATTGATTTAAATTGTTTTTACTTCTAAGGTGTTTCATTATGTGAATGATGCAGTTTTATCTATTTAGTTACGTTGCATGATAATGATCATAATTTAGAAAACATGGATACTCCAAACCCTTGCATATCTCATTCGTATTCGTATCGGATACGCGTAATTGTTGACTTCAGGGGCTGTTTGACTTTTGGATACGCGAAGGATACGGTCAGGATAATTTGGGGTTCTTTTGTAATTTTTTTTAAAAAAGGGGTCAGTTTGGAATTTTAATAAATTTTGAGGTCAGAAATGAATATTAAAGACTTTGTCTGAATACTTCAATTGATCTAGTGTTTTTTTTTTTTAATTCAAAATCTTTTTTCCAGCTACTTTACCTGTACCGAAAAGAAAAAGAGAGAAGAAGAAGAAGAGGAATTAAAAATATGTTTTATGAGTTTTTGTTTTTCGTTGAAATGATGTTTTATGAATTGACTTGTTTAATTATAAATGAAGTTATTTATGTTTTAAATATAAATATATGTTATTTTAATTGCCGTATCCGTATCCTAGTTTTTGGAGATTTGTTATATCCCATATCGTGTCATATCGTATTCCCGTATCCGAATCCATGCAACATATTCATAATCATGCAGGTCAATTTCATGGTATAACTTTTAGGTGTGAAGTATATTACATTCTTAATGCTAATAGCGTGATTGATAACAAAATTTGTTATATTTCATACCTGCATGGTTGATAATATTTATTAATGCAGATCATGGTATCGTTGCAAGTTTCAATGTTGAGAAGTCAATTTCTTTCCTGGATGACAATATCTTGCAGCTTGAGGATGACATTTTTTACGAGATAGGCGCTCCGACCACCAAAGTATTCTATTAGTTCTCTTCTGATTACATATATTTTTTTCCTTTTTCTCTATCTATGTTTGACTTGATCAACTTTGAATCAGGTGGTTATCTTATCTCTAGAACCTTTAGTTGGATCAAACTCAACAAAGGTAGTTTTTGGGGTTGATCCAGATGCAAAAGATTCAAGAATATCTCTATCTTCTCTAAGTTTGATTAGAGCATCATTTGCATCTCTGGTTACTGACCAATTATCACTTCGCCTGACTACGTCCCTGTTTGGTGACCCGTCATCTTTTGAGGTACTAAAATTCCCTGGAGGAATTACTGTGATTCCTCTACAGAGTGCATTTCTTCTGCAGAAAGTGCAAATTCCTTTCAACTTTACCCTGAACTTCTCTATTTATGAAATACAAGTAAATTTCTATGAACTGACAAGCCAGTTGAAGTCGGGATTACATCTCACACCTTATGAGGTTTGGCAATATTTTATTTTATTTTCATTGGATGTATTATTTTGTTTTTGTATTATTACTTGTAATGTTGCATTCATATCTTTTGATTTTATATATGAGAATAAGCATCTAATGTGGAAGAAACTTCAACCTTCAGTAACTGTATATATTTCATTTCGTGACTATTTGGAGATATGTTTTACTTTTGAGAGAGGGGTTTTCTCCTAGCCCTAACACACATTATGCAAATTTTGATTACTTTCTTACGGGGATTGCAGAATCTGTATATAAGATTGTGGAATTCAAAAGGTTCAACGGTGGCTCCACCCGCAGTTGTGCAGTCCTTCGTTCTTTTGGCAATTGGGAATACTCCCTCAATGCCGAGGTTGAAGCAACTGGCTCAGACCATCTCTGGTTCCCATTCTAAAAACCTTGGACTGAATCACACTGTATTCGGTAGGGTCAAGCAAGTCCGTCTTTCATCCATCTTGCAACATTCCCTCCATGGTGGCGACAGCAGTGTCCCCTCAGGGTCACCTTCCCCTGCTCCTCTACCTCAACCTCACCACCATCACCACCACCACCACCACCATCGCCATCATCATCACCACAATGGCCATCTAGCTCCTGCAATTTCACCTGCACCTGCAACTCAGAAAGGTGCACCTTCAACTCGGACAGGTGCCCCTGCCCCTCAGCATGGTTCACCTGCCCCAAGGAAAAATTATTCTGCACCTCGGGGAAGTTATGAGGCAAAGCCTCCTGGCTGTCAAACGGGCAAGGGTGGGAAGCCATCTCGTTTAGCCCCTGTCTCTGCTCCTAAAATTTCTCCTCATTTTTCTGCTGCCCCGCCACAAGCACACTTGGCACCACCAACACCCATGCCCGCACCTGTCTCCCATGCAAGACCTGCATCTAGTCCTGTACCAAATGTAGTTTTTGCTCATACCCATCCTCCAACAAAGAGTGGTTCAGATGGAGATCATTCTGACACAATGCCATCAGTTTCACCCTCTCCTTCATCATGTGAGTATCTGAAATATTCTTAATGTGGTGTTTTATATGTATTGACTATAGATAAAAGAAAACCCATTTTATGCAATCATCGTTTGAGGAATCTTCGCCGTTGTCATTTTTGTGATGACTGTTCATTTTTGTTCTTCTATCGTTTGCTTCATTTCTTAGAGGTCCTTCTGACTCTGAAGTCATTACATTGGACACTTTGATATTGATCCATGCTTAACAAATGCAATTTTCATTTTTATCAATTGTAAACTTAGGTTTGATCCTAGATTTCACAGTTGAAATTCTTTCAGGTGCTTGTCATCATCAAAATACACTAAATTTTCTGTTTCATAATGAATATTGAATATTAATCTGGTAATGATTTTGTCTCTCTCTTGTTGCAGCTTCTGCAGGTCGTAAATCTGTTCAATTGGCATTTTCACTCTTGTTAGCTATTATATTACATTTAAAATGACAAGAGTGGAAGGACATATTTTCTAGTTAAATTACTTCTCCGGTATTAGAGGGAAGCAATTGTAAGTTTTAAACTTAAATGAAAAGGATAAATGGAGGAGCTTTGTAAGTGAGAGCTATGCAAAGGGCATGCCTCACAATCCGAGTGGACATATGTTGTGCGTGTAAATATTTGATTAAAAGTCGAGCTGGAAATGCATTTTCAGGTCAAAGTCACAGAGGTGGCAGGCCCTTGCTTATGTGCATTACCGCTATTTTGTGTATTTTCTTTTTGCAGAAATGTAAGGGGGCGAAAAGTAACAATTGTATGACTTCTATCTTCTTTTTCAATCTTTATAAGCCAATATGGTGGGAAAATTTTGATCTCAAATTGTCAATCTTCCTTTCTTATTCTCTGCACTCTCTTGAAGTCTCTTGTTTTTGGCTTGCATAAAGAAAAGAAGTAATCTTGAGATAAAGAGAAAGATTTGTAAGGATATGTCACTAGATATATTTATTTTTATCTAGTAATTTTCAAGTGTGGACATTCCAGACCTCTATTAGTGTGGATTGCGCTGCCTGTATGCGTTGTCGTGTGACTTGAACAATGGGTTGCGTTGTCTGGACTATGGTCTGTTGGCTTGCTACATGATCCGTACAGACCAAAAATGGCGCTCTGTCTTCCTTTCTGTCCTTTTACATATATTTTCATCTTTTATTTTTCTTCTGAATTGTGGATTTGGGGAAGGGATATGGTGGTTAGGTGTTGGGTGGATGGGTTTCCATTTGGATTTGATGTATTGATGTCTGCAGGCAGATGAGTGCAACTGTTAAATTATCTTTTGCATTTTTGTTCTCAACCACCAAATTTTGAGATACTTGGTACGGATTTGGTCCAAGCTTTCGAAGTCATTTTGTTTGGTTGGTCTTGATTGATGAATTCTTCTTGGCTTCCAAGGTGAATTGGTCCTACAACATTTCTGCTGTCTGCAAACTTTAATGCTTGTTACATTTTCATACAGTTGAAACAAGCTTAATTTAGAGATTGTAAATTCCTATTTGGAACGTCTTATCTCAGGCGGTGCGTATATCTCATTTTACTTTACGTTTATGGTGGGGGGTTTTGAGTCTCATTATATACAGAATGACTATTAAGCTGACTATTAGGCGTTTTCAAGTGTTTTTCCATTTGATATGAGATTTTGATTCTCATCTAGTCAATCATGTGATAGCTTTGGCATGTTGGGGCTTAACTCCTGGCTTGATGTGTCCTCTTAATTTCAATTGACATCACATCCAAACCCTACCTCTACTCTCAATGGGCTCTTACTTTGAGAGAGAGTGTTTCACACAACATTATTCATTTCAGGTTGGAGATTATGCGTTCGAGTCATGATTATTTTAAATAATAACGTGTCTCGATGATCTTACAATTAGGGTTAAGTGGGTGTTTGAATGCATTTTACAGAAGTGTTTTTAAGTGAGACTTTTCATGAATTTGGGCAACTTGAGATTACAAGTAATGTACTACTACTACATCCAACAACATGGCAACTCAAGCAAATACTTTCCATTGATGAGTGGAGTTATCATTGATTTTTTGAAATGAGAATCATGTGTTTGATTTTGACCTCAAATGCAACATTTTTCTTTAAAAGAGATTCAATTGTTTTCATTCAAGAGAATTGAAGTAAAATGTTGAACCCTAGGGAGAAAAAACAGAAGACAAATTACTCACTAATGATTAGGTTCTTTTCCTTATTTGCCTAATTCATATATAAAACTTGGTTCTAATTATATTTAACCCTAAGGTTGATAAATTCATTCAAGTCCCTCTTCAATTTTCAAAATTTATCAAAAACTTTCTATTAAATTCATCACAATCCCTCTTTTTTTTTTTTTTTTTTTTTTGAAACTAAAACTGCAACTTCACATAAAGGAAGAACAAAAACTTGGTTCACAATCAAAATCACAAAAGATCACAATCCTCCTTTTTTTGAAGGAAGATTTCATTAATTGTAGTTTTTTTTTAAAAATGAAACAGAATTTTCATTAAACGTTAATAATATGTAAACCATAAATGAATATGTAATCAGTTTTTTCGGGAAAATTGTAAAAACTTTTTCAAGTTTTGGTAATATTAGTCTTAAAGGTAATTTTTACTGTAATTATACAAACATCCTTTAAAATCTGTTGACCACAATTAAATTTGATGTTTGACTAATCCTAAACCGAAAAATAACCAAACTACCATTCAGATAGTTATTTAATTATTATTTATTTTTCGGTAAAAATTATTAAATAAGGCAGTTTGTATAATCTTTGAAAAATACTTATTTGAAGGGTAATTTGACCAAATTAAAAAATAATTTAATCTATACTCTTAAATCAGTTAATTAATGAATTTTAGAGGATTATTATACAATTATAATAGAAATTGTCGCTAAGTGTTATATTAACTAAAATCGAAGAAAGTTTTTGTAATTTTTCCCTTTTTTTCTTTATTTGTTGCTAATTCACGTAGAGATTTTGGATATTTGTATATTAATATAATAATATCTACGAAACATGACACGAACATGGAGGAACGGTCCATTATCACCCAACTGTCAAACTCTCATTCTCTCGTGAAACATCAACTAGAAATCCCACTCCCTTTCCATCCATCGCCGCTCAAAATCTCTTTCTTCTATTCTCGCCAGCATTCAATCTCCTGCACCTTTTTTTATTTTATTTGTTATTATAGCTTTTGTTTGCACGAACAAAATATCTGCAGGAGAAAATAATACAAGTTGCAACTCCTCTTTGTTTTCTTTCTCGGGAACCAAACAAAACCCGACTTGCGCATTTCCATTTCCAGGTCCACTCACTTTTTTTTTGCTCTCTACAAATAATCCCACCATTGCTTTGTGGATACGTGGACACTTTTATTGCTACTGTTTCAAGTAAAGGTGACTACTTTGTCTAACTTCATTTCTCTATTGGGGTTCTGAATCTGGGTCATCTTCATTTTCTCTTATGATTGTAAAATTTTTACCTCGAATTCTCTGAATTTATAATCTTTAGTCATCTGGGTATGCGAGTTTTACTCTTTTGAAGTTCGTTTTATTAGAACTTAGTCAATGTGTTGTTACATCCAAATTTTAAATCTCTGACCGGTCCTTCTGTTGCTGAGAAGACGGACTAAGAGAGAAGATAACCAAAATTTGGAGTTCTGATTTCGATTATAACAATACCATTGACCACTCCATCAAAGATTAAAATTTGAGCAAGTTGTAGTATTCTAAGTAACAAAAGCTTATATTTGCAGCTTTATGGAATCTAAATGTGAATCTGGGATATTCTTATTGTAATAGTTCTCTTTATAAAGTTATGTTATGTTCTCGTAGATATTAATAATTTACACTTGGGTTTTGTTAGATTTTGAGAAACTTCATCTGGGCTAGTTCGTTTACGGAAGAAATGGTGAATTTGGGATTGCTTTCCGGAACCAAGTCCGTGAAGTCGATGAGTGTCAGCTTCAGAATACCTTACTACACTCAATGGGGTCAGAGCCTGCTTGTCTGCGGTTCCGAACCTATCCTTGGTTCATGGAATGTGAAGAAGGGCTTGTTACTGAGCGCTGTTCGTCAAGGTGATCAGCTCATATGGACTGGAAGTATTGCAGTACCAAGTGGCTTCTCTTGTGAGTACAGTTATTATGTGGTGGATGATGAGAGAAATGTACTTAGATGGGAGATGGGAAAGAGGCATAAACTCCTATTGCCGGAGGGGATTAAGGATGGAGAAGTAGCTGAGCTTCATGATCTTTGGCAGGTGCTGCTCTTATTTAATTTTCTTACTATGTCATAATGTTTTATGGGTTCGGTTGTTTTGAAGGGCTCTTTTTGCTTTTGTAGTTATGGATAACCATATAAACTAGTATTCTCTTTTCCTGGCATGGAATATGTTCATTGGTGTTTTGCTTTAATTTAAATTATTTTGGTTTTCTAATTTGGAACCTGTAAACTTCTGACTGCATTTTATATGGCCACTTATTGGGAATCTTTGTTATAATTGGTTCTCTTTGTTTTGTGCTCTCTGAGATTGCTTAATAGATAAATAAAAATATAAAGAAGGTTTGGTTAAAAATATTGTTACTTGGAAGTTGCAGATTCTTGTACTTTTCTTCCTTCTTTCTTTTCAGCAGTAGTAGCTTTTGATGACTGAAAAGTCCATTTTTGGGCTTATACTTTATTGTAGTAGTATTTGACTTTTGAGTTCCTAAAGTCTGATACCTGTTGTGTCATTAGTCTGTAAAGTTCCTTGTACCTTATCTGTCATTAGTTAAAATTGATGATCCCTATACTTTTACTGATATATTGCCCTAACTACTAGGTACATTTTATTAACCATATGCTGTACATTGCTGGTTAATCAAAGGGTAGGAATATGTCCTGCAACTAGTATTGCAACTCTAGTATTCAGGATATTACAAAGGTTGTCTTCATTTCTTGTTTTAGTCCCTCTTAGTAACTAAATTGAGTTTTAAAGTCATGTCTGCTGTAATGATGTTGAGTTTTGTCCAAGTAATGGTTGCAGAAATTCTTCTTTTTAGTCATTGGATTCTCCTCTGACATGCATGCCATTAGTTAATCGATGCCCGTTCAACTTGAATGTTATGTTATTTTGAGTCTGTAAATTTTTTCTTACTCGGTTAATGGAAGGCCACAAACCTATTAGACAACTACACAGAAATTTGATTTTAAAATTGAATTATATGGTCCCTTTGGTAGTGCTGGCTATTATTTCACCTTCACGTGAAAGAAAGCTTCTCTATATTGGTTCCTTGTGGGGTCAACCCACCCACTCATATACGGGTGGACATTTTTGGCCCATGCTTGCATTTTTAATCCTTGCCTTGCTTTTACCAGCGAGCTTCACTTTGTAATTTTATTCAAGTAACATGTATTTGGTTCATTGGTTTGAGCTTTATTTATACTTCAGTCCAACAGATTGTGAACTGTTCCTTCTTTTATGTTATTTTTGTGTCGGGAAAACTAAGTTCTTAAGAGGTGCTGTGAATAGATAGCCATCGCATATCATGATCTTACAACTGGTGAATTGCATGTCATTATTAAATGTCGTTATGAGTAAGTACAACTTAAGCTAGAAATGGTCTTATGATGGTTAGCTGATTTTGAGGTAGCTAGAACAAATTGTTCTAAGACAGTGTCTTTTGATGCAATTAATTTCACTTAAATGTATTTCTGTTTACAAATCCAGACTGGTGGTGATGCTCTCCCTTTCAGAAGTGCCTTCAAAGATGTCATCTTTCGCCAAAGTTGGAGATTGAACATAGAGAGGTCTGAGGGACTCATTCAGAATAAGTTAGACGGGGAAGGTAATTATGCTCAAATCTTAATTTTTGACACTTCCTCGTGTTTACAGTTCTAATTGGTAAATGATATCTTGCTTAGTAATGTGTTTTTTATTGACTTCTCTTGTTCAATGTAAAACAGATTCGATTCTTGTCCACTTCAAGATTTGCTGTCCGAATGTAGATGCAGACACATCTGTAGTTACTCTTCTTTTAAATCAGTTTTGACCTTTTTCCTCAAATTATATATGTCTCATTGTTTATTTATGTAGTCTGATTGATGCAGGTATATGTTATTGGTAGCCTTCCAAAATTGGGGCAGTGGAAGGTTCAAGATGGACTCAGACTGAGTTATGCCGGTGAAGCAATCTGGGAAACTGACTGTGTAATGAAGAGAAGTGATTTCCCCATAAAATATCCTTTTGGAAGTCTTAATAATCTTGAGTTGCAATGCATATTACGAATTTAGTCTGCATCTTATGTATCATTGTTCTCTCTCTCTCTCTCTCTCTCTCTCTCTATATATATATATATCTCCTTAACATTCATCCCACATATAGATACTGTAAATATGGCAAGACAGGGAACTTGTCATTGGAAACTGGTTTCAACCGTGAATTGTCTGTTGACTCCTCTAATAATCAACCGAGATACATCTTCCTTTCAGATGGCATGTTGCGGGTAAGCTATTGCAAATCTTATTATTAGCTTATTGCTGTTCTTGTTAATAATAATTTTTCACTCTGTTTGGTTAGGAAATGCCTTGGCGTGGTGCTGGAGTAGCAATACCCATGTTCTCTGTTAGGTCAGAATCTGATCTCGGTGTAGGAGAGTTTCTTGACCTGAAGTTACTTGTTGACTGGGCTGTGGAGTCTGGATTCCATTTAGTGCAGCTTCTACCAATCAATGATACATCTGTCCATGGGATGTGGTGGGATTCATATCCCTACAGGTACCAAAAGAACGTCAATGTTAGATTTCATACATCAAAATCTTTTTTGGTGGCTTTTGTATAGGCTTTTTTGTCTTTTGGAAGCTTTTTCTTCTTTTATTTTTAATGACAGCTCGCTCTCTCCTCTTGTATATCTTTTTGTTCATTACAATTGTTTTTGTTCCAAAAAAAAAAAAAAGGACCTTTTACTATTCTTTGAAGACAAGGGAAAAATGACATGCTTGCATGTTACTTAAACGCGTGGACTGCCATGTTAATTTCATATTCTTATACATTACCTGATTATCGGAAGTAGCCTAAATTCTTAGCTAGTGTCTTGGATTTCATTGCTTCGTTTGTCTTATGTTGCTGGTCGCATGCCAGCATCAGTTTACATTTTCACTTTTTGTTAATAAGTTTCTGCAGTGCTCATGAAGTTTCAAATTTTGTTGCTGTGATACAAATTTAGAAGTGTTCTCACTTCTTCTTGTCATGCAGCTCGCTTTCTGTATTTGCATTACATCCATTATACCTGAGAGTACAGGCACTTTCTGAAAATATGCCAGACGATATCAAGGTAGTCTTCATAGCCTGTTCTTTTGCATCCACATTACTGAAAACATGCTTTCTTTAAGTGATGTGTATTAGTCTCAATTGTATCTGCTCTCTCTCTCGCTGTCTTCTTCTTGAGAATCTTGATGAACTTTTTTTTTTGGCAGAATGAAATTGAGAGAGCAAAAATACAACTGGATGGAAAGGTAGCCCCTTTTATTATTGCTTTTGTGAATTACAACGAATTTCATTTTCCTATTTATTTATCTTTAGTGTCAATGCATGTTATGATCTATTAAGCTTGGAGAAAATGAAAGAGAAAGGAATATAAAAAGATAGAATTTTATTTTATTTGAAGCGAGCCAGCTATTCAGGACTTGACATACCTTTATAAGGTATTCCTTCTAACAGGTTTTGAAAAAACATGAATGAGCAAACTACACCACTCAAAACTTCATGTTTAAATGTAAATCTATCTGTTATAACCTAATATCATTTCTGCTTCCACATAATTCTTTAACTTGCATATCTTTCTCCCTTGCATGCTGCATTATTATATCTTTTGAGTGTTTGTCCAACCACAGTCCTTTTTCCATAAATGTAACCATTTTCATGTCCAATATTTGTCTTTTACGTGAATGTTTAAAAGATGCGAGTAAAATGTTTGAGTATTCGATGGTCAATCATTGGTAGAATTATTTGTATCCATCCATTTATGATTGGAGTTCATATTAATTTATTGTGTTTGGATGAGTACAGGATGTTGATTATGAGGCTACTCTGGCCACTAAACTTTCAATTGCCAAGAAAATGTTTAACCAGGAGAAGGATTTGATACTCAACTCCAGTTCTTTTCAGAAATTTTTCGCTGAGAACGAGGTCTCGTAGTATTTGATTTCATTCTAAAGATGTCATTTTTTATCTTCTTGTGTGTGGGTCTGAACTATACCCTTTAGAAAGCCAATGCTATTCTGATGTTTGTTTTAATTTGTAAAGGATTGGTTAAAACCATATGCGGCTTTCTGTTTCTTACGGGACTTTTTCGAAACATCTGACCGCAGCCAATGGGGTCACTTTTCTCATTATTCTAAGGAAAAGGTAATTAGCCATTTGATCTCATTTTGATTTAGATAAAATATTAAATGTTGGGCCTTTTCAAGTCTATGAAAGTTGAACGAAAACTTGGGTTCTTATCAAGAAGGTACCGTCCCTTGATCTAAATTATAAATCTCCTTTTCTTACAGCTTGACAAACTTGTTTCAAAAGACAGGTTGCACCATGAAATTATTCGCTTCCACTATTATGTACAGTTCCATCTACATTTACAGGTATGACTAACTGATGGCCTACATATTCTACATTTTTTGTATTGTCCTTGGAGCAAAATGGTGTCCTCATATTGCATTGTTTGGTAACATATTGCAATTATAGCTGTCAGAAGCAGCAGAATATGCAAGAAAGAAAGGAGTGATTTTGAAAGGGGACCTACCCATTGGTGTTGACAGAAACAGTGTTGATACCTGGGTCTATCCAAATCTTTTTCGCATGAACACATCCACTGGCGCCCCGCCAGATTATTTTGATAAAAATGGGCAGAACTGGGGATTTCCTACTTACAATTGGGAAGAAATGTCAAAGGACAACTATGCTTGGTGGCGTGCTCGATTAACACAGGTTTGTTCCTCTTTATTATCTATCTGTTTATTTATTTTGTGAGTGTATATTGAGTGGTGCTTGCCATTTTCAAACATAGCATCATTTGACTGGCTTTGTTTATTTGGTAGATCTTCCTTTTCCTTCTGTTTTTTTAACTTCTTGTCTTTTTTTCTCTGTTTCCACTACAGATGGCGAAGTACTTCACAGCTTATAGGATTGATCATATATTGGGTTTCTTTAGGATCTGGGAGCTTCCAGAGCATGCTATGACCGGTCTACTTGGAAAATTTCGGCCATCAATCCCTCTAAGTCAGGTGTGCTTAAACCCTCCTAATTCTTATAACAGTATTCCTGTATGATATACAAGGGCTAGACCTGTATAGCAGCTAAAATAAAGTAATTTTGTTTTGTTTTGCCAATATATGCAAAAATAATACTTATATTGCAGGAAGAACTTGAACGAGAGGGAATATGGGACTTTAATCGCTTGACTCGCCCATATATTCAACTAGAGGTTTTACAGGTGCATTGAATTTTCGTTGGCCATAATTTGGTTTTCTAAGGTCATATCAACTTTTTTATGTTTATTTTTTATTTTGGACAAGAAACAAAGAGAACCTGACTGATTATTTTGGTGCCTAGTAAAATAGTAATTTTCCCTTTATTTTATTTTGGTAATTTATGTCACTAACTTTTTATTTTTGTTTTCCGTTTCAGGAAAAGTTTGGAGTTTCTTGGACTTTAATTGCTGCGAACTTTCTAAATGAGTTTCAGAAGGGTCATTATGAGGTGATAATCATAGTTTGTCACTTTGTTGGATGAAACCCGCTCTTTTTATTTATTTTATTTTTTAATTTTATCATAATTTGATAACTCGTTATTGCTCTGAAGGAAGTTCATAGTTAACCTTGATCTTTGGTTGGGCATGTACATCTAAGGATCAAATGAAGAAAATGTCAATTTCATTGATCAAATTTAATGCAGTCCTTTATTTAGAAGCTGTTTGTCCAAATAATTGCACCTGTGATAGTTTTTATGTTCCAAAATTGTTGGAAAGGGAATTATATTTGGGCGATTTGTTTCCGAATCGGTTTATACTATGAGGATGACGCGTATTTTAGCTGTGTAGATTATTTGATGGAGACACATCTAGCTATACAAAAATTGAACTTTTCTTGCAAACGTTCCTTAGATGATGCTGTATATGGTCCCAAATCAGAACGGCGAAGTATAGTGTAACTTAAACTTAAAGGTCAACATCGGAAAGCACCGTTAAGTATGAATTCTTTATATTATCATTTTCTCAATAGTGTCTGCAAATTCCATGAAGCCTTTGTATATTATTGTTTGACTTCTCTACAAGTCCTTCTAGAGTTGCAATCTTCTATCTTTATACTTGTGATCAATAATTTTTAGATGACCTTTACCATCTCATTTGCAGTAGTTACTTTGTCTAACTGCTCTCAGTAAATATACTCCCAACTCTACTTCACCTTTTCCTTTTCCTTTTGGGGGAGAGAAAAGATTGTACTGCCCCATCAGTTCCCCATCACTTTTAAGGCATCTATATTCTGATCATGAATCATTTTGTGCTATAGTTCAGCTTTCACTATACTATTGCTTCTACTCATATTGGAGACGATGCAATGAGCAAGATCTCAAAATTTTGCTGCTTTGGTGATATACTGTTTAACATTGATTGCACTTCGTCTGCAGATGTTTTTTGTTTCCTTAGCCTTAAGCTATGGTTGTCTCTGAAATATCTCTAAGAAACAGAACTTCCGTGGAGACAATCCATCATAGATAGCTTGTTCTACACTATGAGTCTTAAGTAACAAGTTATATTAACTTTTCTTCTCTCTGAAACGATGTTTTTTCTTGTTGTATACTTTTATATTTCTTAATACCAGGGACATGAGTTGTGAATCCTTCCTGAAAACCATCTAAAGCTGCTTCAGTCTTATGCATGTTACTAATAGATATTTCTATTTTTTCTGCAAAAATAAATTCAAGATCCCAAATTAATTTCTTTTTGTCATTTCCTTAATGTTCTTGTAGTTCAACGAGGACTGCAACACAGAAAAAAAAATTGCTGCCAAGTTGAAGTCATTTGCAGACAAGTCCATGTTGTTGGAAAGTGAAGACAAGATACGTCGTGATCTCTTTGATCTTCTAAAGGTAACAAATAACATAAGAGGGGTTTGTAATATGTAGATCTTGTACCAACAGTCTTCTAATTATTTAATGTGGAGTATGGTGCTTTTTCTCAGGCTTTCAAATAACACACTTGTCCACTACTTGTACCATAGAATTTGATCTGTTCAATTCTTCTTGCAGAATATAGTTCTTATCAGAGATTCAGAAGATGCAAGGAAATTCTATCCTCGTTTCAATCTTGAAGACACTTCAAGTTTTAAGGATTTGGATGATCACAGGTATATTTACTTTAATCAGGTCAATTTCTGATAATTGACTTACTTTACTTTATCTTGAAACAGAATTTCTATTTTGTGTTGCCTTTTCTATTTACTAATTGTGTTGATGTTCCATTCGTGGTGTTATAAGATGCTTACCTTTTGTTGTCCTATTTCTCCGATTCTTCCTATTCACTGCCTATATAAAATCACTTATTCATTGTTTTTGGATACAGCAAAAATGTTCTGAAAAGATTGTACTATGATTACTATTTCCACCGGCAAGAAAATCTGTGGCGGCAAAATGCTTTGAAGACACTGCCTGTTCTTCTGAACTCATCCAATATGATGGCCTGTGGGGAAGATCTGGGACTTATTCCTTCTTGTGTTCATCCTGTATGTTCATTCAACCATCTCAATCTCACCCATCATCCCCGAGCCTACAGACTCTCCCTTTTGCTTTGGTTTCATATTTTAACCATGTATTCTATAGAAATAGATCACGACTGGTTAATTTCATGCAGGTTATGCAAGATCTGGGATTAATAGGCTTACGCATTCAACGTATGCCAAGTGAACCTGAATTGGAGTTTGGGATTCCTTCCCAATACAACTACATGACAGTAAGATCATCTACCATTATTGCTCTGTAAATTAACTTGCCTTTGTTTGGGATGCAGATGTGTCCATTGGGATTTAAGTTGTGCCATAATGCTCTAATTTCATATTGATGGTTTTCCTTAATTTGTCACCATATGAGCAATTTAATCATAACTGCTATCTGGAAAAACTAGATATAAATAATTAATTAACAAATAACAAAATAAAGTATTGCAACAAACAACAGTAAATTACAGTGTTCCAAATGCTGCAGAAAAAAATACAGACTCCTTTTACCTGTTATGTAGGACAAAAATATGATGATTTGTTCCAAAGTTTTTGGGGTTGTCATTTTATCTTTGTAGCATCATGGTGCTCTTACAAAGATGGGGTAGCTTATCAACCGTAGCCTTTACAATTACTGCATGAATGCATTTACATACCTTTTTCCTTTATTTTTTAAAATAATTACTAGTTTGTTAAGCACCATCAACATTGAAAGTACAAATATGAGTAAGACCTTTCAAATTAGTAGTTCTTTTGTTTTTACCATAGAGCACAGACAATGATGGGCTTAAAAATATTCCATTTTCGTTATCATGTTAATAGTAGCTCAACTTGAATTAGAGAGAACCTCGTATTGTTATTAGATGAACTCATATTGGTGGCTGCCTCAATTTAATTCAGGTATGTGCTCCATCTTGCCATGATTGCTCAACCCTACGTGCTTGGTGGGAAGAAGATGAGGAAAGAAGACGTCGGTTCTTCAAAAATGTGGTGGGTTCTAATGCATTGCCGCCTAGTGAATGTATTCCAGAAATTACATATTTCATCCTAAGGCAGCATGTTGAAGCTCCGTCAATGTGGGCAATCTTCCCCCTTCAGGTACTTACGAAACTCAGTAGCTCTGTATACTACCAATACAGAGGTCCTTAGGGAAATACAGCAAACTGTGCCAAGTTATAATGCACTGTAATTCTGCACTTTCCCCTTTTCATGTTGAAGGACTGTTCAGCTTTCTCTACCATGTGTGCAAATTGCATAATAACAATAATTTCTTATTGAAATAGGATTTGTTGGCATTGAAAGAAGAGTACACAACACGCCCTGCAGCAGACGAGACAATCAATGACCCCACAAATCCGAAACACTACTGGAGATACCGTATGTTATGTCAAACTCTGTAATAATTCATTCGGAAAGATGTTGCAATTAAGTAGGTCCTGTGGCTTTGCATTGTTTGAAAGTTTATTTTGTGCCTTTCTACTCAGGTGTACATGTCACATTGGAGTCTATACTCGAGGATGCAGAACTAAAAACAACCATAAAAGATCTTGTTCGTGGGAGTGGAAGATCATATCCTCAAACCGGTCAAGAAACAGCAGCCATTGCTCTGGAGAAGAAGCAGGTTGCCAACGGCCAGGAAAGGAACCCTACAGCTATACCCCTAAATGGAGCTCCAAAAAAGGATCTTTCAGAACAACTAGCAAGTATGTGAAAGATGTCGGTCTTTTTAAGATATAATACTATGGTCTTTTATATGATTATCATGATCACAATAATGTTTAAGCTGGCAAAGGTTATCCAACTTGAATTGGCATACCATATTACCTGTGCAAATCGCTAATAAAATCCTGTAACCAATACATGTATGTATACAATTTTTCTTCTACAAATGCACAATGTTTGGCAGTCCTCAGGATTTTATTGGGAGATCATACTCTACCAGAACATGAGGGCATGGTTTGTTGGTATTAACTGAAAACTTTTTCTTGGCAATCTGATTGCCCTTTTGTTACGTTGTATTTTAAACTTCGTATGTTAGAGAGAGTTTTGCTGCGTCCGGCGTATTGTGCGCTTTTTACTCATATCATGTCATGTGGTATAAGATTATATATAATTAATTACCTATACCATATGATGTGATATGAGTGGAAGGTGTACCATACAACTTGCACAGTAGACCCTTTTTTCTATGATTACGGTGTTTTGAAATACAAGGTCAGTTGATAATTCCAGTCCCTCCTTTTCTCACATCTAGAGAGGTAGGTCTTGGTTTTGCATTTAGGATAGAAAAACATTACACACATATTGTTTTTCTTTTGATATTTTGTTCTCAAGAACAAAAATTTTAATTTTGTATCTTAATTTTTGAAAATTATTATTATTATTTTGGTGAAGGGGAAAACGCCTAGAAAACAAAACAAACTACACAGCAGCATTAACCATCCTAGAGGATGCAATACCTTTACAATCTTTCTGAAATAAACTGAACATACTAGAGGGGGTTCCGCAAAGATAACAGTCCGCATATCTAATAGATGTTCTATCAAAGCAAGGCCATCAGCAACCTTATTATCCTCTCTGGACACGAGTGACAATACATGATTTGGAATTGATGTCTATGACTTGATTATTTTTGATATCTATGACTTGATTATTGATATATGATTTGGAAATTGATTTATGATAATGAATTTACTATATAAAAATGCAATAAGTTGAAGAAATAATAAGTAGTAATTAGTTAAAATTGTAATATCTCTTATTATTATGTAAGAGGTTTTGATGGTATATCAAATTCGGCTTACATGTTACATCATTGTATATGTTAATATTATTTATAATAATAGGAAATTTATGTTTTTATTTTTTCAAAAAAATAAATAAAAATAAACAGTCGAGGTTTGTTGATATTCTACCATTATTACAATAATTTTGTTGCAAAATTTGAAGAACCATATATTTAATTAATGTAGTTAATGTTAAGAGTTCAAACCAACATTGAAGTCTTTGAATTTGAAAGTGTGTGTGTGTATATATACACACACACACACATATATATATATATAGGTATATTTTAAAAGTTTTATATGAAAATATTTTTATGAAGATTCTCCTTGAAAGGATTTTTATAAATAATATTAAGAAAAATACTTTTATTCGTTTAAAAATTGGAACTAAATTCAATTATATTATTTACACGCTGTTATAATTCTATTATAAAATATAATTTAGTTTCATTTAATTTTACGCACTAAATATGGTTAGATATGGTAATTTTTAATATAATTTGTAAAATACGATTCAAATATAAACGCTCTAAAAATGATTAATTAATTAAATGAGTTGTGTTTACGCTCATATAAACAAAATAGTAAGAAGCACATCCACTTGTAGTAAAATGGTTAGTGGTTAATTTTAGCAGGTCCCGACAGTTGTTGATATTATAATTATACCCCTAAAAAAAACAAAATAGTAAGAATAACTTTTTACACAAACCGCAAATATAACAAGAGCACAACACAAGTTAGCAGACTAAATTGGTAGATAAGAGAAGAGGGCAGTTATAAACAGGAGGGCAGTTATAAACGGTTAAAATTATAATTTGCATATTACTCAATTAATATATTAGGTGAAAAATATATATCTACCCGTACAATTATTTTTTTTATAGGTAAGGATGGAAATATATACTTATATGGCTACATAAACACGCATTTAAAGTGTTTTTAAAATTTATTCTATAGTATTTGATTTAAACCACTTTATTCGCATAGCGGAAGATATCTACTCCTATAATAAGGGGAGAAAACTACCTATACATGCTAGTATGTGCATGGTGAAAATTGAACTCAAGGTGGGAGGGAGGTGCACTAGTCACTTTACTACAAGTGGATATGCAGTATATATCTCGTTATTAGTTTAGTTATCTAATTAAATATATATGTTGAGAGAGTTTTTAATGCCATGTACTCATTGTTATATACTTTTATTTGAAATTACACTGATAACCAAAACCCAATAATTCAATAATTCCTAAACCAAAATTATCTAAAATATTAATAATATTTTATAAATTATTTTTTATTCCGATAATAGTAAATAAATTATTATTATTTTTTTAATAATATTTTAGAAAAATATTAAGTTCATATAATTAAAATTTATATCAATAGATGCAAACTCCATTTTGACACAATTAATTAAATAGGTCGGAGACAAGATGAGGTTGGTTCAGTTGATTTGCTCCTCACACATACACCCTTGAGTTTGTGAGTTCGAGTCGTGTCTCTTTCCCGGAATCCAAAATAAATAAATGTGTCCGATTTCCAATTAATACTATAAGAAAACTCAAAGCGGTTACTCCTAAATAAATGGGTGGTAACAGAAGAAGAGGGCAGTTAGAAACGTATTGGGTGGGGACAAAAATAGCGCCAAAATTAGTTAGAGAAAAAAAGGGACCCACAACAGTGGAAGTTGTGAAAAAGTGAGAGAGAAATTTGAATAAAGGGATTGGGAGGAGATGGAAAAAAAAAAATTTAGAAGGGTGAGAAAGTTGGTGAGAGTTTGGTTGCGTGGAGGTCAAGTTGGTGTTGGTCTCCTCCCTCTTTTTCCCTTCAATTCCCTGAATGCCTTAATCAGTGTTCAGGGTAATCATCTTCCATTCATTTCTTTATCGGATTCCGTTTTCCGATTAAAGGATTTCCATCAGAAGATATAAAACGACTTAATTTTCATTCCTTGGTTCCGTCCCAAACGTATGAGATCACAATGTTATTATATGTATATACATCTGGTTTTGAAAATCTTCTGAACAACTTTTATAATCCAGATTTTTCCGTTTTGCAGAAGATTTTCGAGATTTATGAGCGGAGGAGCAAAGGATTATTAATATGTATGTTAGTAAATGTTTGTGGTTTTGGATTGTCTGTACATAGTTTGTGATTTGATTCAATAAAATGGCTAAATTTGGGATGTGTAATTGTATATTGCAGGTAGGTCATGTGCAAATTCAATGACATGAAATGAATCCAGAACTTTTTGCCACCTTAAATGCCAATATTGGGTAAGAAATCCTCTATTTTTTTTTTAATTTAATTTAATTTTTGTTTTGTTCATATAACTCTGGTTATAAAAACATGTAAATAATCTCCTTTTTTTTAAATCTTTTTTTGATGATTTAATTATAATTTGGGTTTTTTTTTTTTTAGAAGTAGGTACATCGACAACGAAATTGAATCTGTGAATGTATCTTAATAATCACTTAATCTGAAAGCTGAATTTATTCTTCATGAACTTTTGAGTTAAGTAATATTACAGGTGTCATCCATTTCTAGTGCTTTTGATGATTGATTTTTAGAATTATTCATCTATAGATGTCCTGTTGTTGTTGAGTTAAAACTAAGTTGAAAAGGTTGGAACTGTAGATATGTGATGGCTGATCTTCCAGGGAAGACTACTAATAATAATAATAATCATCATGGAGTCCTCATAGAAGAAGTGGAATTGGAATGAGCAGCTGCCGTTCTTACTTGCATGAGACTTTTCGAAATGGCGGTAGTCATCGAACAACATCATGGATTCAAGCCGTTTAGACGAGCTCAGAGATGCAGACTCCAGTCCTTCACTCACTTGGACTACAATGTTCTTGAACTCAGCCAAGCTAATTTTGCTCATTCCTTGAAACAAGCATTTAAAGTTGATAATATTCACCGAAGCTACTCCACCCCTTGCCTTCATCTAGCCAGTGATGTGGAAGATGAATTTGAGTCTGGTCAGAGGATTGAGATTGTTGGTGGCAGAGGAGCTCCTAGATTACGCGCTCTTGTTGTTGAGGTTGCCATAGCTTTGGCCTCTGGTGTTGAACCCATTCCAGTGGCAAGCGGGTTAGGTGGTGCTTACTTCTTGCCTGCCAGAAATGGTGACATTATTGCAGTTGCAAAGCCTGTTGATGAAGAGCCTCTAGCCTTCAATAATCCTAAAGGCTTCGGAGGACTGATGATGGGCCAACCTGGCTTGAAACGATCAGTTCGCGTTGGTGAGACTGGAATCCGTGAATTGGCAGCTTACCTTCTTGACCATGGTGGGTTTGCTGGTGTTCCTCCAACAGCTTTAGTCAAAATCACTGATGTTGCGTTTAATGTTAACGATACAGCAGCAATGACTACCACCACACCATTCAAGATCGCCTCCCTTCAACGTTTTGTAGATCATGAATTTGATGCAGGAGAGTTGGGCCCCTCTGGCTTCTCAGTTGCTTCGATTCATAGGATTGGGATATTCGATGTAAGACTACTGAATCTCGATAGGCATGCTGGGAATTTACTAGTTAAGAAACAAGACAGTAATGAAAATTATGCCGTTGGGGCAGCTGAGCTTGTGCCCATAGATCATGGACTTTGCCTCCCCGAGTGGCTTGACGATCCATACTTTGAGTGGCTGCATTGGCCTCAAGCCTCAGTACCGTTTTCAGAGTTTGAAATTGAGTACATATGCAATCTTGATCCATTCAAGGATGCAGAGATTTTACGAACTGAGCTTCCTTCGTTAAGAGAGTCCTCTATCCGGGTCCTCGTGCTATGCACCATTTTCCTGAAACGAGCTGCTGCTGCTGGGCTTTGTCTTGCTGATATAGGTGAAATGATGACGAGGGAGTTTTGTGGTGAAGAAACTCAGAGTGTATTAGAAACTCTATGTGCAACAGCTAAAGCAAGTGTGATGAATAATATATCGGATGATGGTGATGAGGAGGAGAAGGAGGAGGAGGTGGAGAGTAAAAATGATCAAAGCAAAGATAACGAAGAAGAGTATGAAATGTTCCAATTCGACAACAACGAAAGTGAACATCATTCCGTTGAGTTTATGGATCTTCCTCGGCTCTTACAGAACCTTCCTGAGATGTCTAAGCCTCCCAAAATTCCTAAGTTCTCATCTGCAAGATCGATGCCTCGTTTACATGATCATGTATTATCTCCACTGTACGAGGAAAACGAGCCTGAAAACGAAGAAACCAATACAAACACCACCATCGAAAAGACTGGTGATGGTGGCGGTGGTGGTGGCAGTGATGAGAACAAAGTAGCAGTAGGGTGCTTGACAAAGAGCCTGAGTTTCTCAGCACAAAGCTGTAATTATGATCAAAATGTGGGGATTTGTTTGGGAGACATGAGTGAATGTGAATGGGAATTGTTCTTGGAAAGTTTTGAGAAGATGTTGCCTCAAGTGTTTGAAGGCATTATAAGTATGGGCTTGAAGCAAAGATTGGGAAGTTCTTGCGAGTTCTGAGAGGTATGTGTTAGAAGGGAAAACAACCAAGACAAAAACAAAAATAAAAAAAAATTAAAAAAAAATAAAAAAATTAACCCAAAAAAAAGAAAAAAAATATATAATGAAAATGGTGATACGTTGCTTGTAAAGTAAGTAACCATAGTTTTAGAATTGTAGATAAAAATTACTTTAGGGCACCACCCAAGTGGAAAAGTGATTGGCAATAGGCCATCCTTTCCATTACCTTCAATTATCATCATCATCATCATTATTATGTTTTCATTTATTTTATCACTTGTAAATTTATGTATAATTAATTGGTTAGTTTCCTTGAATGAACATGATTTTTTTTTGTAATGATTTTATTTTATGTTTATAATTAGATAAGAATGAGTTTACCTCTCCGCTCAAATCTTATCACGCACATTTATCAATATATGGGAGAAATTTTTCTCCCATTATGTGAGAGTATATACCTTCCGATTATAATAGTAGATATATGATATTAACTTTCAAACGTATAATAAGTTGTGCGTGAGTGACCACCTTTTTGATCATGTTTAAATTATTAAATAACTTTCCCTCATATTAATTTATTAACTTGGGTGTTTGAGGATACACTCTCAGTTGTCACATTCACATAAAACGATAAAAGTTTTTTTCTTTTTTCTTTTCCTTTTTGTTGATAAAAGTAAAAGACAACTTAGTCACGAAGCTTAACATGTTTATCAAAAATTCTTTTTCAATCACTTAAAGAAAACTCAAAATTACTTTAATAACCCTTTGACAACAAACCATTTACTAAAAAAACAACCATAGATCACATAGATGATAATACTCAAACCATTTACTGAATGTATTTCCAAGTGTGACAAAGGAGACTTGTATTCTATTAATGGTCATATTATTCGATGTTATGCAATCAATCAAGTGAGCAACCTAGTGTCTTGTTCTATAAAGAAATAGAGTTGTTATTTCTACATGTTGATATAACTAGAGCTTACTTATGTTTTTCCTGGTGAATACTAGAGTTGTTATTAAGTCAATCAATACCAAAACATGCCTATTTTTTTTCTTTTGAATGAGTAACTGTGTAACATAATTAGTTAACAGATTGTGTCTCTCTTTCTTTTGAAGGCTAAATGCCTCTTCAAAATGTCATTGAATCCATAAAAACTCCACCACAATGGCTCTGTTCTTGTCCTATTTTAGGTTACTAGTGAGCCATCAGAGAATGAAGTTACATTACAGCCAGCCTAGTTCCTAAAATTGCAACAGCTTTTCTATATCTTTGCGCTAGCGATGAATGAATGTCTATTGTCTACCTTCATCTTAATGTACGTAGCAGAGACGCAAACATAAAATTAATTAACTTCCTACGCTATATATTTTACGGGACGTGTCAAGTTTTGATATTACAGGCTTGAACAATAATAAACAGTATTGTCATGTGCAGCAACATATCATAAGAACCTAATAATCCATACTGGTTCATGAGCTTTTTTCCATAAAGCTTTTTCATGTAAGCTTAATTGTCACTATATCTACCCTCTCGACACCATGTCAATTTCTCATCCACCGAAAATATATAAATAGTCTGCAAGTTCCTGTAAAACTTCAAGGTAATTTCAACAAATCACAAATAGAAAACACTCGTCCTAAGGTTTGAAGATCTAGTACTGCATCAATACTTGGTGGCCAATTTAACATTCCCTTGTATATATATATATATATGTATATAAATTGGGAACTTGAGCTGTAATTAAGGTACATCCTTAGTAGTAAGGAAATTGATGAACAACAATAACAAATCCAAACACCCAATTTTGAGCATAAATGTAGATTACACATGCAAAATTCCAACACACAAATTGCTAAACCACAAACCCAGATGGCAATTAAAAGACATATATGATAGTTGTAAGTCTAATTTGATATTTATATGGTCAAATGTAAGTTCGACCCAAACATGCAACAAAGACATAGACAGGTAAATGGTATTCTAATATGAGCAAAACCCCAGGCAGGTGAGATGAGGTGAGGTGAGGTGTGGTGTGGTGTGGTGTCTAATAGCTAGCAGCATTCAAAGTCCTGCCAATCTCAAAGGAAACAAAAGCATCAAGACAAGCATACTGGATTTGAGCAGCATTGAGCCAGCGATGGTCCCACCTACTCATTGTGATAGCCCTCGGCTTCGAAATTTCCAAACCCAAAACCTCCCTCGCCAGACTCTTCAAGCCAGCATTTCTCAAACTCACCATCTCCAAAGCTTCAGCGGCCAGACCCCTCAGATCGACCGTGTTTTCAACACTCAAATTGTAGTCCTCCTCCAGCTTCTCCACGTCCTTGTCGATCCCAACGCCGACGAACGTGTAGCTCTGATGCGACAGAAAGTTGACGAGAGAGCGAGGGATGCCGGGGGCGTGGATGAGCTGGAATATCAGGCATCGGCGTCCCACGCAGAGCTGGAGTAGCGCGACCGGGTTGTCCTGGTTGCGGTTGAAGTTCGGGCGCCACTCGACGTCGAAGCCGACGACGAGGCGATGGAGCCTGCGGCGGTGAATTCTCTCGATGTCCGAGATCCAGGTGTCGACCACGGAAGGAGTGTGGGTGACCACAGTCAGGATCTGGTCATCGTAGAAAGTGACGTCGTAGATGTTGTGGCTGTCGTACGGAAGGTCGTGATCGAAAATGCTGATAGACATTGTTGTCAAGACGACTCGAAGAAGACCAACAGCAACCGCGTCTTTATATATTATACAGTGAATAGTTATTTTTGAAAATTTGCAAATTAAAAAAAAAAAAGTATTTTTGGAAAATAATTTTGGAAGATAAATAGACGGAGATATAATGAGAAAAAATATTATGTCGTATTTATATATGCGATTGGTTATTCACGTTACGTGATATAATAACATAAAATTAGTGGATTAAACGTATTATTATGTTATATTTTTTTTATAACTGATTACTTAGAATCACGTGGTGTGGTGTAATATTAATGGATTGTAGGAATGGAATAAGAGTACAATAAAGGAAACATGTGAGAGTTTGTGTGGACGGGTGTTGAGCGATTTCTTGGTGAGCAAGTTTTCTTACACAAGTAATGTTAAAAGGGATATCGGTATCTACCAGAATTAATAATTACTACAATTATTGTCTAAAATTTACTGTTCAAAACGGATGAGCTCAAGACCGGACCAAAATTTAGTAAATAGGAAATTTGGATTAGGGTCGTGACATGGAAAAAAAAATTAATTGCTCAAAATGTATTAAGTGTGACGAAATTTAATGGCTCATATTTTAATTGTTCTAGGAAGATTACGGTGTGATAATATTTGAATCCTATTATTATTAATAAATAAATAATATATGGGGAGAAAATTACTTTTCAAACTTTCAGACCGTACTTTTAATTTCATTAGATTTCGAAAACTCCTAAACCAACCCTTTTTTGATATTATCACTAGTACAATGAAACTTATATTAGAAGTTTTCTACAGGAAAATGGCACTAACTAGTTTTGATGAGCTAGTGTGAACTGATCTGTAAAGTGTTAAATAGATAAACTTGAATATATCCTACTAGTACTATGTACTATATAGGCTTTAAAAAAAATGTTAAAGTTTAGATGAGGTGACATCTGCTTGTAAATTAAGTTGATTTGAAAAAAGAAAAAAATTTTGGAGTAATCCGCCGTGTATAAAATAATACGCTTTGCACTCATATTATATTTTATATTAATAGGTCCAACCTTCCCCGATTGTCATGGGTAGGTCTCGCTTCCCCCACAATAGGGATGTCTCCCTGTTTTTCTTTCTTGTTCGGCGAACGGAGGAGGTAGGGAGGTTCGGAAAAGGTTCATCCATAAAGAGCTCTCCATAGATAGAGACAGTCTAAATTAAATTTAAATCATTTATTGGATTAGAAAGACGGTTTAAATTTAATTTGGACCTCCTTTTTTTATAATTTTATCAGATATTTTTTTAAAAATTGGCTAGTTTTATTTTTTTAAATAATTGAACACTTATAGTGACAAACAAGAATCATCTTCTGTTTCAACTTGACTTAGTTTATGTCTCGGTACACTAATTACTTATAGTGTTTGATCTCGTAAGTTTACGATAAATTTATAATAAGATCCGCCGGAAAAAAAAAAATAATAATAATAATAATAACACACGAATAGGCTTATATATCGAATTTTTAAACGTTAGAACATTACAAAGAGTTCATTGAAGATCAGAGATCAGGCACCTGATAGAACTTACAAAAAACATGACAGTTGACATATTCAAGACCAAAAGAAAGTAAAAGCCAATATAGCGAGCAAAACCATAAGAAAAAGAGAGCAATACCCAGGTGGCCAAGAAAGTGATGATCCAGCCTTCAATGTCCTAGCAATTTCAAAGGAAACAAAGGCATCAATACAAGCATATTGAACCTGATCAGAGCTGAGCCTGCGATCGTCCCAATTGCTCAACTGAATCTCTTTGATCTTTTCTACCTTCTTCTTCAAAACTCTCTCACTCAAACCTTTCAAGCCGGCTTGTTTCCACACCTTCATGTCCAGTCCAAGCACTTGAGCAGTCAGAGTTCTCAGATCGATTACATTGCCGACACTCAGGTTGTAATCTTTTTCAAGCTTCTCCACGTCCTCCTCGATCTTGACACCCACAAACGAGTAGTTGTCGTTCAAGAGAAAGTCCTCCAGAGCCTGTGGGATGTCCGGGGCGTGAATGATTTGGAAGATGAGGCACCTGTGTCCCACGCACAGCTGGAGGGTGGCAACCGGGTGCTCGTTCTTGAAGTTGAAGTTGGGGTGTTGCTCCGTGTCTAGACCCACGATGAGGTTTTTGAGTCTAGGGCGGTGGATGAGCTCGATCTCTGAGATCCAGGATTCGACCATGGAAGGAGAGTTGGTAACCAGAGTTCGGATGCGGTCACCGTAGAAGTTGACATCATAGATGTTGTGGGTGGAGCAACTAAACTTGTGGTTAAATATGGTGACAGTCGACATTGTGATGAAGAAGAAGAAGAAACAAATAATATTTATTTAGAAAATAATGAGATGTTAAACACAATTAATATAGATACCAAAAGTTGAAACCTATCATGAAAGAATTAAGACGAAAGCATGATGGTGGTGGTCACAACTGTTTTTTTTTTTTTTTTTTTTTAAGAAAGTCACAAGTGTTTTTACTTTGTTGACTTTTATGTTAATGTTACTGTGAAGTATTCTCGCTAGGACCCGTTTGGACTGTGAAATTGGACTGAAATTGGATTATTTCCACTTCAATTCCATGATTGGCTCTTAGATGAGATTTCATCTAAAAAATTTAGTGCTAGTGAGGTGGGACAAATTGTCCCCTCCCCCCCCCCCCCCCCCCCCCTCAAAGTCTTTATTATTATTTTATTTAATATATTATATTTTATTTTGTTTTTTTAATATTAATAAAAATATAAATGTCACAAGAAAAGATTGGACCAGTAGTATACCTCTCACATTTACATTTACACCTCGAGGTAGTGAGTATGAGTACTTACCTCTCACATTTACATTTACACCTCGAGATAGTGAGTATGAGTACTTTCCCCCTCCTTTAAATCCTGAATGAATTGTAATAGTTAAAAAAAATATATAAATATTATTTTTTTTATAAATTAATTATAAATAGTTGTACTTATTTTTTTAAAAAATAGTATAAATATTTTATTTAAAAAAATTAACTAAATTTAATTTTTATTATTGGTTTAAAATAATTTTATTTTACTTTAAAATTGATTTAAGCTAATTTTAAACTAACTAATCTGGCACTGTATAAAATATAAAATATATAATAATTTTTTTTTATCCAATCTCATATTACACCAATTAAGAGACAATACTATTTTTAGTCCAATTTATACTGTACCAAACACATGACAATACTAAATAGTCCAATCCTATCCAATCCATTTCAATCCCATAAAAATAGTCCAATCTAATCCTGTGCACCAAACACACCCTTAATGTAATTATGTATATAATTTATTAACAGTAAATTTTAATTGATAATTAGGTTAAACAGTTAGAGTGATACATAAGACTGAATAAATAAAATTGTCAATGAGTCAAAGTGTAGATTGTCGAGAGGTTCTTCATTGGGGCGAGAGGTCTCTCGAATATCATATAATAGCCTTACTTTGAACTTGATAGATTGACTATGAACATGCAATTAAAGAGAATTTTATTATGATTGCCGGACTATAGTTAGCGTTTATATTATGGCTACCAAGTCAATTAACTGTTTTAGTGAGAAAGAATCAAGAAATGAAAATGACAGAGTTTTGCCTAGTCAATTTACATTATCCTTGCTCTAAGAAATCACTTCTATTTATAAAGGTGAGTGAGTTGCGTAGGTGGAGGAGTTATCCAGCTAGAGCCTGAAGGGCTTATGTCGCCCATCATGTAGTCAGTCGAATATCATCATTGTTCAGCTATTCCCTTCATGTCAAATATTTGCTTTTATCCAATAAACCAAAAATTTTGTAGGAATATGTCATGAATTAGGTGGCTTGAGGAGATCTGTATTTGACGTGATGTGCACTTGACATTTATTGCAATGATATCAACATTAAATGTTTACAGGCGTATTTAATACTGATGAGACAATTTGTCAGGCACTTATCACTTATTTTTTTAAGTGAATACTTGTCAGGTTATACAAACTAGTTGGGAAATTTCTCTTTTCTCACGTCATAGATGAGAATGTGGTCGGGAATTAATTATTATAGTTCTCGAAATAGCCGCCAAGAATTACTTACAACATATATAGTCAGTATAATTTTGTGCGATTTTCCCTACAATAGTTGTCAAGCCGATGAGAATGATTTTGTGAACTAGCATATATTTTTCCAAAGAATAAAAAAGGTATAAACTTAGTTTAAAAAGCATCCAATTACAAAGAAAAAGCTGTAACTTTTCAAGAACTTGATAATTGAGATTGAATGGCAACATTAAAATCACTGCAATAGTTTGTGGTAGCTAAATAAGAACAAATAAAGAAGAGATATATGTACGTGTCTATTCTTAGCTGCAATAGCATGAGATTGATTACTCATATCACATGATGTAATACCGTGAAATTAGTGAATTAAACATATTATTATTTTATATTTATATATGATTGATTATTTAGAGTCTCGTGGTGTGATATTAGTGGACTGTAAGAATATAATAAGAGTACAATAAAGGAAACATGTGAGAGTTTGTGTGGACGAGAGTTGAGCGGTTTCTCGGTGAGCAAGTTTCCTTACCCAAGTAATATTGGTGCTTACCAAAATAATATGTAGGGAGTGAATTATTTTCTAGACTTCCGAATTACACTTTTAATTATTGATTTCGTTAAGTATCGGTAGACCTTTAATCCTACTCTTTTTTATACCATCACTAGTACATTGAAACTTGTATTAGAAGTTTTCTACAGGAAAATGGCACTAACTAGTTTTGATGAGCTAGTGTGAATTGATTTGTTAGTACTATGTACTATAGACTTTAAAAAATGTTGAAGTTTTGCTTGAAAATAAAGTTGATTTGAAAAAAGAAAAAAAAAACTTTGAAGCACAATTAATATATTATATATTATATGTAACATGAAATTAATATTAATATATGATTGTTTACTCGTATTGTACCTTGTACTTCAATAAGTTAAGCTTTAAATCAGAATACACCAACAAGGCAGCAAACAAACCAGAAATGGTAGCCAATTTTTTTGCCTGCAAAAATAATAAAGAAAGAAGCCAAAAACAACACTAAATACTCTTCTGTTTCAACTCGTCTTGCTGGTTTATGTCTTGATTTCTTTTTTATGAGTTGAGTGGAACCAAATATATAACAAGGGAAATTACACGCCCACACTTATATATATATATATATTTAGTGAAAACGTTACAAAGAGTTCACTGAAAAGACATGTGCTAAGATCTGAGATCGGGCACTTGATGGAAATTACAAAATACACGATAGTTGACGTAACTAGGAGCAATAATAGTTATAGCATTCAAGATTTGTAGATAGCAAAAGCCAATGCAGTAAGCGAACCCATCAGTAAAAGACCAGGTGAAAGTGATGATGATGATGATGAGCTCAAAGAGCCAGTCTTCAATGTCCTAGCAATTTCAAAGGAAACAAAGGCATCAAGACAAGCATATTGAACCTGAGCAGAGCTGAGACTGCGATTGTCCCACTTGCTCAACTGAATCTCCTTTGGCTTTTCAATCTTCTTCTCTAAAACTTTCTCACTCAAACTCTTCAAGCCGGCTTGTTTCCACTCCTTCATGTCCTGTCCAAGCACTTGAGCAGTCAGAGTTCTCAGATCGATCGCATTGCTGACACTCAGATTGTAATCATTTTCAAGCTTCTCCACGTCCTCCTCGACCTTGACACCGACAAACGAGTAGTTGTCGTTCAAGAGAAAGTTCTTCAGAGCCTGTGGGATGTACGAGGCGTGAATGATTTGGAAGATGAGGCATCTGTTTCCCACGCACAGCTGGAGGGTGGCCAGCGGGTGCTCGTTCTTGTAGTTGAAGTTGGGGTGCTGCTCCGTGTCTAGACCCACGATGAGGTTTTTGAGTCCAGAGCGGTGGGTGAGCTCGATCTCTGAGATCCAGGATTCGACCACGGAAGGAGAGTTAGTAACCAGAGTTTGGATGCGGTCACCGTGGAAGGTGACATCATAGATGTTGTGGGTGGAGCAACTTGACTTTATGGTGACAGTACTCATTGTGATGAAGAAGAAGATGAAGAAGAAGAAGAAGTAATCAATGAAAATTATGAGATATTAAACACAATTAATATAGACACCAAAAGTTGAAACCTATCATGAAAAAAGTAAGAATAAAGCATGGTGGTGGTCACAAGTGTTTTTACTTTTTTCTTTTTTTTTTTTATAAAAAGAATTAAGCAATGTTGTGATCTAAATTAAAGTGAAAGCTTAAGAGTGGTAACTTTGTTGACGTTTGCGTCAATGTTATTATGAAATATTCTGCCTGGTTTCAGTGTAATTATGTATATATTTTATTGACAGTAATTAATTTTAATTGACAATTAGATTAAGCGGTCAAAGTGATACGTAAGATGAAATAAATAAACTTGTCAACGAGTCAAAGTGCAGATTGTCGATAGGTTCTTCGTTGGGGCAAAGGATCTCCCAAATATTAATAATAGCCTTACTTTTGAACTTAACGGATTAAGAGTGCCAGACTATAGCCAGCGTTTATATTCCGACTACCAAAGAATAAATAAATGAAAATAACAGAGTTTTGGCTAATCGATTTGCTCTTAGAAATCACTTCTATTTATAAAGGTGGGTGGGTTGCATAGTTGGAGGAGTTGTTCAACTAGAGCCTAGAGGGCTTATGTCACGTATCATGTCATCGATCGAATATCATCATTGTTTGGTTATTCCCTCTATGTTAAATTTTTTCTTTTATCCAATAAACTAAAAGACATATATAAGTGTATTAGGGATTAGATGGTTCGAGGAGATCTGTATTTAACGTAATGTGCACTTGACATTTATTACAATGCTATCAACATTAAAGGTTTACACGCGGATTTAATACTGATGGGACAACTTCTCATACACTTATCACTTATTTTTTTTTTTAAAGAAATATCTGTCGGTTATACAAACTAGTTGGGGGGTTTCTCTCTTCTCACATCATAGATAAAAATGTGTTCAGGTATTAATTATCACAGCTCTCAAAATAGCCGCCGAGAACTACTTACAACATATATAGTCATTATAATTTTGTACGATTTTCCCTACTATAGTTGTCAAGCCGATGGACTGATTCTGTAAACTAGCAGATATTGTTTTCAGAGAATAAAAAAGACATAAACTTAGTTTAAAAAGCATCCAGTTACAGAGAAAACTTTTAAAAAAATAGCTTGAAAATCAAACTTCTACAACCCTAGGTTACCCCGGGCTTGCTATTCGTGTATAGACCGAAATTACATTATGGTCTAATTTTATCAAAGTGTTTTTACAAGGGGATATGAAAAAAAAAAATTCTTGGTTTTGGAACAAAAATGAAGTGTCATTTAATTTTCTTAAATGCATTATATATACGAACGGAGTGTGAAAAGAGAAAAACAGATTGTAATTTGTAAATACAAAATTTCTACTAAAAATGTGAAAATCCAATGCAAAAAATTTAATCCAAATATTCATCAATTCAGTTTAATCAATCAATAAACAAACATTCATAGATAAATGTTTTTGTTTTGTTATTTTAATCAAACTAGGTTTTTCTAATTTAAGTCAAACTTGTATAAATCAAGTACTAGTGGCACAACCGTAAATCATATCGAGATTATACGCTATTAGTGTGATTCGAATAGTTACACCCACATAGGAGAGGTCTTCAAGCACTAGCTCTTTTATGTGTCTAATTCAAGTCAAAACATGTCGTTAAATTTGACTAACAGCTGATTAACTGATGAATAAAATTAAACTATATTTTAAGTCATGTTTTTATATAATTGGTTACTTAGAGTCACATAGTGTGCTATTAGTGGAATGTAAGGATGGAATAAGAGTACAATAAGAACAAATAAAGAAGAGATACATGTACATATCGATTCTTAGCTGCAATAGTATGAGATTTTCAAAATAGAATGGACTACCTTTCATAATTTACAATGTCAAAACTTTAAAAAAAAATAGCTTGAAAATCAAACTTCTACCACCCTAGTTTTAACGAGTACGTTTTCCAAATTTTTCCGTTCCTCTATGTAACATTCCATGAGCTACCCCGGGCTTGCTATTCGTGTATAGACCGAAATTCCATTATGGTCTAATTTTTATAAAAAAATGGTAGCCAATTTTTTTCCTGCAAAAACAACACTAAATACTCTTCTGTTGCAACTCGTCTTGCTGGTTTATGTCTTGATTTCTTTTTTATGAGTTGAGTGGAGCCAAATATATAGGGGTATTATCATTCTCCACCCTATAGTTTAGAGTATTCTCCATTTTTCACCCTATAGTTTTATTTTTCTCTCTTTTACACCCTATGTTAACGTCTGTTAGTATTTCAGTTATAAAGACTATTTTGCCCTTATTCTTTAAAATAATAATTAAATATAATAAATAAAAAATAAATTCTCACCTTCCATCAGATCTGATGGACGCTAGGGATCAAACCCAAAATAAAAAATAAATAAATTTTTTTTAAAAAAAATATATATATATCAAGTGGAGATCCAGATTAAATCTCCACCGTCCATCTTCAGCTGATGGACGGTGGGCATCAAACTCAAAATAAAAAAAAAATTTTAAAAAAAATATAAGGGGTGGAGATCCAGATCTCCACCGTCCATTTTGAAGATGGACGGTGGAGATTCAATCTGAATCTCCAGAGTCCAAAAATTCAAAAAAAAAAAAAATTTAAAATAGTGGTGGGATCCAGAACGGATATCTACCGTCCATCTCAAAAATGGACGGTGGAGATCCACTCTGAATCTCCAATCCACAAACCCAAAATAAAAAAGAAAATAACAGTTCAAAAAAAATAAAAATTAACAAACCACACCAATCCACAACCACAACCACCCCTCCACCCCATCAAAACTAAACAACCAGTCAACCACCATAGAACCTTCCCTAAAGCCACCAGTCCAAACCCCCCATTTTCATCATCAAAAAACTAGAAGAGGAAGAGAGAGAGGAGGGTTGAGGAAGAAGGAGAGAGACGATGAGGAGGAAGGAGAGAGATAGAAAAAAGAGAGAGAAAAGAGAAAGAAGGAAAAAGAGAAAAAAAAAAATATGAGAGAGATAAAGAGAAAAGAGGAAAAAGTATGAGAGAGGAGTGGGTGTGGGGCGGTGAGAGAAAATGGTGGGTGGGGTAGGTAAAAGAAATAAAAAAATCTTAATTTTATATTATTTTTTAATTAAGATTTTTTAGTTTAAAATTATTTATTTGTTTTTATTTTGTAAATTACCATTATACCCTTAAAAGTTTAATAGTCAACTGTTAATTTTTTAACGGAATTTAACGGTAGGGTGTTTTTTAGAGATTTTTGTAAAATAAAGGGTGCAAAAGAGAAAAAAATAAAATTATAGGGTGAAAAATGAAGAATACTCTAAACTATAGGGTGGAAAATGTAACAAGGGAAATTACACGCCCACACTTTTATATATATATATATATATATATATATATATATATTTTTAGTGAAAACGTTACAAAGAGTTCACTGAAAAGACATGTGCTAAGATCTGAGATCGGGCACTTGATGGAAATTACAAAATACAAGATAGTTGACGTAACTAGGAGCAATAATAGTTATAGCATTCAAGATTTGTAGATAGCAAAAGCCAATGCAGTAAGCGAACCCATCAGTAAAAGACCAGGTGAAAGTGATGATGACGATGATGAGCTCAAAGAGCCAGTCTTCAATGTCCTCCCAATTTCATAAGAAACAAAGGCATCAAGACAAGCATATTGAACCTGAGCAGAGAAGAGACTGCGATTGTCCCACTCGCTCAACGTAATCTCCTTTGGCTTTTCAATCTTCTTCTTTAAAACTTTCTCACTCAAACTCTTCAAGCCGGCTTGTTTCCACTCCTTCATGTCCTGTCCAAGCACTTGAGCAGTCAGAGTTCTCAGATCGATCACATTGCCGACACTCAGATTGTAATCATTTTCAAGCTTCTCCACGTCCTCCTCGACCTTGACACCGACAAACGAGTAGTTGTCGTTCAAGAGAAAGTTCTGCAGAGCCTGTGGGATGTACGAGGCGTGAATGATTTGGAAGATGAGGCATCTGTTTCCCACGCACAGCTGGAGGGTGGCCAGCGGGTGCTCGTTCTTGCAGTTGTGCTCCGTGTCTAGACCCACGATGAGGTTTTTGAGTCCAGAGCGGTGGGTGAGCTCGATCTCTGAGATCCAGGATTCGACCACGGAAGGAGAGTTAGTAACCAGAGTTTGGATGCGGTCACCGTGGAAGGTGACATCATAGATGTTGTGGGTGGAGCAACTTGACTTTATGTTGACAGTACTCATTGTGATGAAGAAGAAGATGAAGAAGATGAAGAAGAAGAAGAAGTAATCAATGAAAATTATGAGATATTAGACACAATTAATATAGACACCAAAAGTTGAAACCTATCATGAAAAAAGTAAAAATAAAGCATGGTGGTGGTCACAAGTGTTTTTACTTTTTTTTTTTTTTTTTTATAAAAAGAATTAAGCAATGTTGTGATCTAAATTAAAGTGAAAGCTTAAGAGTGGTAACTTTGTTGACGTTTGCGTCAATGTTATTATGAAATATTCTGCCTGGTTTCAGTGTAATTATGTATATATTTTATTGATGGTAATTAATTTTAATTGACAATTAGATTAAACGGTTAAAGTGATACGTAAGATGAAATAAATAAACTTGTCAACGAGTTAAAGTGCAGACTGTCGATAGGGCAAGGGATCTCTCAAATATCAATAATAGCCTTACTTTTGAACTTGATAGATTAAGAGTGCCGGACTATAGCCGGCGTTTATATTCCGACTACCAAAGAATAAATAAATGAAAATAACAGAGTTTTATCTAATCGATTTACCTTATCCTTGCTCTTAGAAATCACTTCTATTTATAAAGGTGGGTGGGTTGCGTAGTTGGAGGAGTTGTCCAGCTGAAGCCTGGAGGGCTTATGTCACGCATCATGTCGTCGGTCGAATATTATCATTGTTTGGTTATTCCCTCTATGTTAATTTTTTTTCTTTTATCCAATAAACCAAAAGATATATATATATGATTGTATCAGGGATTAGATAGTTCAAGGAGATCTGTATTTAACGTGATGTGCACTTGACATTTATTACAATGCTATCAACATTAAATGCTTATAGGCGTATTAAATACTGATGGGACAACTTCTCAGACACTTTTCTTTTTTTTTCTTTTTTCTTTTTCAAAGAAATATATGTCGGTTATACAAACTAGTTGGGGGGTTTCTCTCTTCTCACATTATAGATGAAAATGTGTTCGGGTATTAATTATCACAGCTCTCGAAATAGCCGCCGAGAACTACTTACAACATATATAGTCAGTATAATTTTATGCGATTTTCCCTACTATAGTTGTCAAGCCGATGGACTGATTCTGTAAACTAACAGATATTTTTCAGAGAATAAAAAAGACATAAACTTAGTTTAAAAAGCATCCAGTTACAGAGAAAAAGCAGTAACTTTTCAAGAACTTGATACTTGAGATCGAATATGGAAACATTAAAATAACTGCAATAGTTTGTGGTGGCTAAATAAGAACAAATAAATAAGAGATACATGTACATGTCGATTCTTAGCTGCAATAGTGAGATTTTCAAAATAGAATGGACTACCTTTGATAATTTACAATGTCAAAACTTTTAAAAAAATAGCTTGAAAATCAAACTTTTACAACCCTAGGTTACCTCGGGCTTGCTATTCGTGTATAGACTGAAATTCCATTATGGTCTAATTTTATCAAAGTGTTTTTACAAGGGGATATGAAAAAAAAAATTCATGGTTTTGGAACAAAAATGAAGTGTCATTTAATTTTCTTAAATGCATTATATATAGGAACCGAATGTGAAAAGATAAAAACAGATTGTAATTTGTAAATACAAAATTTCTACTAAAAATGTGAAAATCCAATGCAAAAAATTTAATCCAAATATTCATCATTCAGTTTAATCAATTAATAAACAAACATTCATAGGTAAATGTTTTTGTTTTGTTATTTTAATCAAACTAGGTTTTTCTAATTTAAGTCAAACTTGTATAAATCAAGTACTAGTGGCACGACCGTAAATCATATCGAGATTAAACACTACTGTACTGGTGTGATTCGAATAGTTACACCAACATAGGAGAGTTCTTCAAGCACTAGCTCTTTTATTATTTAATTCAAGTCAAAACATGTCGTTAAATTTGACTAACAGCTGATTAACTGATGAATAAAATTAAACTATATTTTATGTCATGTTTTTATATGATTGGTTACTTAGGCCTCGTTTGTTGCATAGGATATGATTGGATTATTTATATGGGATTGGATAGGATTGGATTGAATGAGATTGGATTGGATAAATTTAAAAGTTATCCCATATTTGGTGTAATTAGGATTGGATTAAAATCACAAGCATGATTCACAAACAATGACCAACAGCATCCATCAAAATCCACCTTTGTTCTTGATCTGCCACCACCGGATCAAATCTTTGCTCACAAAGCTCCCTCAAATCTTTGCAGTAACCCTCTTTAAACCCAGATCAAATCTTTGCTCACAAAATTTGCCAATCTAACTTCACCCACAAGCCTGTGTCACCCTTTCTACTGATAATTAACAAAAAACTCTGCATTTAATAGCAAAACAGAGAAAATCAAATGACTAATACATGTACTCCATCTAATAATAACAACGAAAAAGAACAAAAACAAAAAAGCTAAAATTTATAAGCATAAAACCAGACTTCAAAAACACAAAAACGAGCAATAGAATCCAAATGACCCTAAACCAAAGTTTTTGACAAACCCAACAAGATGCAGCAAAAAAGGATGTAACTCGCAACACTCAAAAAAAAAAAGAAAAAAAAAAGATAAAAGTTGAAAAAGTGAAAAAAAAAAACAATTATATATCTTGCTAAGAAAGCGAAGAGACCCCAGATCCGACTTCTTCTTCTTCGTTTTCGACAGCAACGATTTGAAGATGAGAGGAGGAAAAACCGAAGATGGAGAGAGAGAGAGAGACCAAGAACATGTGAGAGAGTGAGAGAGAGAGAGACGGCTTAATTTTAACCCATTAAAATGATGGGTTTGAGTTCTCCCATTCTAATGGGTTAAAAACATGTGATGGATTAACTTTTTCCAAACCCATTAGTGGCACCAAACATGGGTTTGGAAAAAAAATTACCCAAACCCAGTTCAAACCCAGCTAACAAACAGGCCCTTAGTGTCACATAGCGTGCTATTAGTGGAATGTAAGGATAGAATAAGAGTACAATAAAGGAAACATGTGAGAGTTTGTGTGGACGAGAGCGATTTCTTAGTGAGCAAGTTTCCTTGCTCAAGTAAGATGAAAGGAATATCGGTGTCTACTAAAATTAGCAATTACTACAATTATTGTCTAGATAAAAATTCCTACAATACAGAAAAGAGGCCTCTTGTAAATAGATAGATAATTCATTTTTCTAAAATTTATTGTTCGAAATGGATTTAAAGAGTAAATATAAAAGTCTGTTAAAACTATAATTGGAGCATACCTATGTAGCATTATCAACAGATGAGTTCAAGATCGGACCAAAATTTAGTAAATAGGAAATTTGGATTAGGGGTCATGACATGGAAAAAAAAATTATTGAATTTCAAAAGAGAATTTTCAAATGTAATTCTTAAAATGTATTAGGTGTGACGAAATTTGATGTCTCATATTTGATTGTAGTAGAAAAATTATGCTTAGCGCATTTCCACTTCAGGTACATGATAATTGTTTGAATCCTACCATTATTAATAAAAACAATGTGTGATGAGAGAATTTCTTTTGGAGCTTCCAAATCATATTTATAATAGTTGATTTTTTTAGGTCTCGGCAGATACCTAACCCAACCTAATCCTTTCTTAATCCAACCTAATCCTTTCTTAATATCATCACTAGTATATTGAAACTTGTATTAGAAGTTTTCTACAGGAAAATGGCATTAACTAGTTTTGATTAGTGTGAATTGATCTGTAAAGTTGAATATATCCTACTAGTACCATAAACTTTAAAGAATGTTAAAGTTTAGATGCGGTGACATGTGCTTATAAATTAAGTTGATTTGAAAAAAAAAAACTTTCGAGAATCCCAAAATTAATATTAGTATATGATTGTTTACTCATATTGTACAATGCGGTTGTATATATATACTTGTATTGAACTTCAATAAGTTAATTAAAAACCAGAAACTTAAAATCAGAATTCACCAACAAGGCAACAAACAAACCAGATAAAAATGAAGAAAAATCACATACAAACAAGAATCCTCTTCTGTTTCAAGTACTTTTTCTTGGTTTATATCTTGATTTCCTTTGTATATATTAGTTTAGTGGAGCCAAATTATCACAAGGGAAATTACACTACTTATATAGTGTTTGATCTCGTAAGTTTATGATAAGACCGTTGTCAGATTTCGAAAAAGTTAGAACAGTACAAAGAGTTAAAAAAAGTAATCTTTTACCGTGGAGAAAATATACTATAATTCACGGTAAAAGGTACTGCAAATACTGTCATGGGAAAAATATTTGCTACGGGTGATAATTGTTATAAAGGCCTTTTTATCGCGGAACATGCACGGCAAAAGACTTCAAATCTATGGTAAAAAATTCAAAATTTTTAATATTTGCCGCGGATTACCATCCGCGGCAAATATAACATTTTTTTTTTGTAGTGCTTGCTGGTGGAGCCTTATAAGCTCATTCAAGAAATGAAGATTCTAATCATAGTATGTATATATTATTTCACCATTGCGCATAAAGCGCAATTAGTATGTATAGACCTCTATCATATTGCGACTTCCGTTATGAAAGTAGATGTTCAGGCTGTATTAGTAAGGGTTTATAAATTCCGGTTGATCCAAAATAAAAGTTTACAGAAACTCACACTGAACTCCCATGGCGTTAAGTTTGACCGTTGAAGATAAACTCGAACCTCCCATGATTTACGATCCATGGTAGATCTATGGTGGATCCACCATTGACCTCTTGCTTCATTTTCAACTTTTTCTTTTTTTTAGCGGTCAATTCTAATTTTTAATTGTTAAACTCATAATTAAAGGAGTTCAGCGTGTATTTATGTAAACTTAATTGCAAGTGTAATTTAACAAATCTCATGTAGATGTTATATTATTTATTCATATATATATATATATATATATATATATTAATATATAAAAGACTTCATCCATGAATTTTATCTTGTTTTTTGATTTAAAAAGAAACAAAAATAATTGAAAAAAAAAACTTCACTAAGAGGCAATTACACTCGAATCTAGGGGTGGACACTATTCGGTTATATTTGGTTATACCTATAACTTAACCTAACCAAATTTTTGTTCGATTATTAATTGGGCTAACCAAACCTAGTGGGTTTTATATGAATAACCTAAAATAACCAAACCTTAAAAAGTCGGTTAAATTCGGTTCGATTAAGTTCAGTTATTTCGGTTTGGGCTTTATTGGGCTTAAATTGTACATATGAGCTTAATTAGGCCTTTTGGGCCAAAAACCAATTTTTTTTTTTAATGTTTTATCCAATTGTTTGTATATTTTTAAAATATTAGATCCATATGCATTAAGTTTAGGTCAATATCAAACTTGGGTCTCTTATGAGTTATATAATAATTTGATATATATTTTTTTCCATAAAAACCTATTGCCAACTCATTGTATTGGAAAACATACAATCTTCTTTCAATAATCTTTCAATAAACTTCGATAACACCTGTATTATACTTGTCAACAACCTACAATAAAGGATACCATCAGAGATTTAAACTATAAAAAATTTAAACAGTCCAGTCGTCCACTATAATAATTAATAAAAACGTCGACAACAAAACCATCCAAAAAACAGTCCATAATTAAATCGTACCATAATAAAAACAATCCGAATTACATAAAAAAAAGACAAATATAAAAGTATAAAAAAGTTAAAACATCTTCATTGCGCGTCTCAAAATTTCTTCAAAACAAAAAATAATACTATACTCATTAAAATATAAACAATGTTATACTTTTAACAATTTAATTATAGAAAACAAACTGAAAATTTCTAAAGTGAAGAACTGAAAAATGTAAAGTGAAAGTGGAAACTCGAACCCTATTTTTTTAATTTATTATTATTTTTTTAATTTATATAAGTTCGGTTATTTACGGTTTTGCCACTCATAACCTAACTATAACCAATTTTTATTCGGTTATCAAAGTGACTAAACAAACATCCACGAGTCATGATCTATAACCGAAAATAACCTCATTTTTTTCGGTTATTTTCAGTCTGATTAATGTACTCAGCCCCTACTCGAATCTAAAGAAGAGATAGCCAGACGTGCAACTGACCAAAACTTGGAACCCAGCTGACAACTCCACCAATCAAACTAAAAAAAACCTCATCTGATAAAAAGTACTTATAACACGTAATAGGTCCGCTCATAGTTTAAATGTTTAATATCACTCTCAGTTTCTCGTAATAATAAAATTTAATTTTAGTAATATTTATTAGTATAAATAAATAATTTTATTCTTTTAACGTGAGAGTAAATATATATATTATATTAGTAATTAATCTCTAAAGATATGAATATATTTATATTTTATAATTATACAAATAAAAAACACATACACAGATAAAGTCACTAAACATACTACTCAATAAATCACAGATGAACGAGAATACTCTTCTGTTTCAAGTACTTGGCTTGGTTTATTTCTTGATTTCCTTTGTATATATGAGTTGAGTGGAGCCAAATAACAAGGGAAATTACACTACTTACAGTGTTTGATCTCGGAAGTTCATTATAAATTTATAATAAAGACCGTTATCATCAGATTTTGGAAAAAAATAATAAAGAAAGAAGTCAAAAACAACACTAGATGCCCAACAGCTCCAGATAAAAATGAAGAAAAATCACAGACAAACAAGATTCTTCTTCTGTTTCAACTTGTCTTGGTTTATGTCTTGATTTCCTTTGTATGAGTTGAGACGAGTCCAAATAACAAGGGAAATTACAATACTTATAGTGCTTGATATCGTAAGTTTATGGTAAGACCGTTGTCATCAGATTTTAGAAAAAAAAAATAATAATAATAATAGTAATACACACGTGCACGTACACTTATAAATCTTTAGTGAAATCTTAAACGTTAGAACGGTACAAAGAGTTCATTGAAGACATATATGCTAAGATCTGAGATCAGGCACCTGATAGAACTTACAAAATACATGAAAGTTGACGTATTCAAGACCGGAAGAAAGTAAAAGCCAATATAGTAAGCAAAACCATCAGAAAAAGAGAGCAATACCCAGGTGGCCGAGAAGGTGATGATGATGATGATCTCGAAGAGCCAGCCTTCAATGTCCTAGCAATTTCAAAGGAAACAAAGGCATCAATACAAGCATATTGAACCTGAGCGGAGCTGAGCCTGCGATCGTCCCAATTGCTCCTCTGAATCTCATTTATCTTTTCTACCTTCTTCTTCAAAACTGTCTCACTCAATCCCTTCAAGCCGGCTTGTTTCCACACCTTCATGTCCAGTCCAAGCACTTGAGCAGTCAGAGTTCTCAGATCGATCACATAGCCGACACTCAGGTTGTAATCTTTTTCAAGCTTCTCCACGTCCTCCTCGATCTTGACACCCACAAACGAGTAGTTGTCGTTCAAGAGAAAGTCCTCCAGAGCCTGTGGGATGTCCGGGGCGTGAACCATTTGGAAGATGAGGCATCTGTGTCCCACGCACAGCTGGAGGGTGGCCACCGGGTGCTCGTTCTTGAAGTTGGAGTTGGGGTGCTGCTCCGTGTCTAGACCCACGATGAGGTTTTTGAGTCTAGGGCGGTGGATGAGCTCGATCTCTGAGATCCAGGATTCGACCATGGAAGGAGAGTTGGTAACCAGAGTTCTGATGCGGTCACCGTAGAAGTAGACATCATAGATGTTGTGGGTGGAGCAACTTAACTTGTGGTCAGATATGGTGACAGTCGACATTGTGATGAAGAAGAAGAAACAAATAATATTTATTTAGAAAATAATAAGATGTTAAACACAATTAATATAGATACCAAAAGTTGAAACTTATCATGAAAGAATTAAAAAGAAAGCATGGTGGTGGTCACAAGTGTTTTTACTTTGTTAACTTTTATGTTAATGTTATTATGAAATTTGATTATTTCCAGTTGAATTCCATGATTGGCTTTTAGATTCTAAAAATTTAGTGCTGGTGAGGCGGGACAATTTTTCCCACCTCAAAGTTTTATTATTTTTTTATTTAAAATATTATTAATAAAATATATTTTTTAATATTAATAAGAATATAAATATGACAAAATAAGATTGAACTAATAGTATACACCTTACACTTACACCTCGAGGTTATGAGTACGAGTACTTTTCCCCTTCTTTAAATCCCGAATGAATTGTAATAGTTAAAATATATATATAAATATTATTTTTTTAAATTAATTATAAATAGTTGTACTTATTTTTAAAAAAAATAGTATAAATATTTTATTTTTAAAAATTAACTAAATTTAATTTAATTTAATTTTTATTATTGGTTTAAAATAATTTTATTTTACTTTAAAATTGATTTAATCTAATTTTAAACTAACTAATCTGACACTGTATAAAATATAAAATATAATATATTTTTTTTATTCAATCTCATACTACACCAAACAAGAGACAATACTATTTTTAGTCCAATCTATACTATACCAAACACATGACAGTACTAATTAGTCCAATCCTATCCAATCCAATCCAATCCCATAAAAATAGTACAATATAACGTTTATATTCTGGCTACTAAGTCAGTTAACAGTTTTAATGAGAAAGAATCAAGAAATAAAAATGACAGAGTTTTGCCTAGTCAATTTACCTTATCCTTGCTCTAAGAAATAACTTCTATTTATAAAGGTGGGTGAGTTGCTTAGGTGGAGAGTTATCCAGCTAGAGCCTGAAGGGCTTATGTCACCCATCAGTAGTCGATCGAATATCATCATTGCTCGGCTATTCTCTCCATGTCAAATATTTGCTTTTATCCAATAAACCAAAAATTTTGTAGGAATATGCCATGGATTAGATGGCTTGAGGAGATCTGTATTTGACGTGATGTGCACTTGACATTTATTACAATAATATCAACATTAAATGCTTACAGGCGTATTTAATACTGATGAGACAACTTTTCAGGCACTTATCACTTATTTTTTTAAGGGAATAGTTGTCAGGTTATACAAACTAGTTAGGGGATTTCTCTCTTCTCAAGTCATGGATGAGAATGTGGTCAGGAATCAATTATTATAGTTCTCGAAATAGCCGCCGAGAACTACTTACAACATATATAGTCAGTATAAATTTGTGCGATTTTCCCTACGATAGTTGTCAAGTCGATGAGAATGATTCTATGAACTAGTAGATATTTTTCCAAGGAATAAAAAAGGCATAAGTTTAGTTTAAATAAGAACAAATAAAGAAAAGATATATGTATATGTCTATTCTTAGCTGTAGTAGCATGAGATTGATTACTCATATCACATGATATAATACCGTGAAATTAGTGAATTGAACGTATTATTATTTATGTTTTTATATGATTGGTTATTTAGAGTCTCATGAAATTAGTGTTTTTATAAATATGGGTAGACCTTTAATCCTACTCTTTTTTGATATCATCACTAATACATTGAAACTTGTATTAGAAGTTTTCTACAAGAAAATGGCACTAACTAGTTTTGATGAGCTGGTGTGAATTGATTTATTAGTACTATGTACTATAGACTTTAAAAAATGTTAGTACTATGAATTGATTTGATAAGTATCTGCTTGAAAATAAAGTTTATTTGAAAAAAGAAAAAAAAACGCCATATGCTTTCCACTCATATTATATTACGTTACAGTAAGTCAGAATTCACCAAGAAGGCAACAAAGAAACCAGAAATTACAAAGAGTTCACTGAAAAGACACATGCGCTAAGATCTGAGATAGAAATTACAAAATACACGATAGTTGACTTAACTAGGAGCAATAATAGTTATAGCATTCAAGATTTGAAGAAAGCAAAAGCCAATGCAGTAAGCGAACCCATCAGTAAAAGACCAGGTGAAAGTGATGATGGTGATGGTGATGAGCTCAAAGAGTCAGTCTTCAATGTCCTCCCAATTTCAAAAGAAACAAAGCTCCATTAAAATCTGTTCAGCAAAAACACAACAAAAAAGCTGCCATGTCAGCTGAAAGGTGCTAGTCTAACAGATTATTTGTGTATAAAAATGTAAATCAATTACTGTAAACATTCATTCAAGAAATACAGAAAATAGCTAGGATTCAAATTGAATCCAGCAAATATACCTTGTGCATTTCACTCTGGTTTTCGTCTTGCTTTTGTATTCTTCTTTTGTACCTGAGAAAACAGATTGCCTTCGTATGAGTTGAGTGGAGCCAAATATATAACAAGGCACAAAAAGCCAATGCAGTTACAAAGAGTTCACTGCAAAGACATATGTGCGAAGATCTGAGATAAGGCACTTGATAGAAATTACAAAATACACGATGGTTCACGTAACAAGGAGCAGTAATAGTTATAGCATTCAAGACCTGTAGAAACCAAAAGCCAATGCAGTAACCAAACCCATCAGTAAAAGACCAGGTGAAAGTGATGATGATGATGATGAGCTCAAAGAGTCAGTCTTCAATGTCCTCCCAATTTCAAAAGAAACAAAGGCATCAACACAAGCATATTGAACCTGAGCAGAGCTGAGACTGCGATTGTCCCATTTGCTCAGCTGAATCTCCTTTGGCTTTTCAATCTTCTTCTGCAAAACTTTCTCACTCAAACCCTTCAAGCCGACTTGTTTCCACTCCTTCATGTGCTCTCCACGCACTTGAGCAGCCAGAGTTCTCAGATCGATCACATTGCCGAAATTCAGATTGTAATCTTTTTCAAGCTTCTCCACGTCCTCCTCGACCTTGACACCGACAAACGAGTAGTTGGCGTTCAAGAGAAAGTCCTGCAGAGCCTGTGGGATGTACGAGGCGTGAATGATTTGGAAGATGAGGCATCTGTGTCCCACGCACAGCTGGAGGGTGGCCAGCGGGTGCTCGTTCTTGTAGTTGAAGTTGGGGTGTTGCTCCGTGTGTAGACCCACGATGAGGTTTTTGAGTCGAGGGCGGTGGATGAGCTGGATCACTGAGATCCAGGATCCGACCACGGAAGGAGAGTTAGTAACCACAGTTTGGATGCAGTCACCGTAGAAGGTGACATCATAGATGTTGTGGGTGGACCAACTTTCCTTTATGGTGACAGTCATTGTGATGAAGAAGAAGAAGTAATCAATGAAAATAATACGATATATACAAATGTTTATGGTGACACAATTAATATAGACACCAAAAGTTGAAACCTATCATGAAAAAAGTAAGAATAAAGCATGGTGGTGATCACATGTGTTTATGGTCACAAGTGTTTTTACTTTTTTTTTTTTTTATAAAAAGAATTAAGCAATGTAGATCTAATTTAAAGTGAAAGCTTAAGAGTGGTAACTTTAATTGTTATTATGAAATATTCTGGCTGGTTTCAGTGTAATTATGAATATATTGTATAGACGGTAATTAATTTTAATTTACAATTAGGTTAAGCGGTCAAAGTTATATTTAAGATGAAATAAATAAACTTGTCAACGAGTCAAAGTGCAGACTGTCGATAGGTTCTTCATTGGGGTGAGGGATCTCTCAAATATCAATAATAGCCTTACTTTTGAACTTGATGGATTAAGAGTACCGGACTATAGTCGGTGTTTATATTCCAATTACCAAAGAATAAATAAATGAAAATATCAAAGTTTTGGCTAATCGATTGACCTTACCCTTGCTCTTAGAAATCACTTCTATTTACGAAGGTGGGTGGGTTGCGTAGTTGGAGGAGTTGTCCAGCTGGAGCCTGGAGGGCTTATGTCACGCATCATGTCGTCGGTCGAATATCATCATTGCTTGGTTATTCCCTTTATGTTAAATTTTTTCTTTTATCCAATAAACCAAAAGATATATATATATATATATATATATATATATATATATATATATATATATATATATATATAAGTGTATCAGGGATTAGATAGTTCGAGAAGATTTGTATTCAATGTGATGTGCACTTGACATTTATTACAATGCTATCAACATTAAATGCTTACAGGCATATTTAATACTGATGGGACAACTTCTCAGACACTTGTCACTTATTATTTTTCTTCAAAGAAATACCTGTCGATTATACAAACTAGTTGGGGGGGGGGGGGGGGGGGGGGGGGGGGGGGTTTCTCTCTTCTCACATCATGGATGAAAATGTGTTCGGGTATTAATTATCACAGCTCTCGAAATAGCCGCCGAGAACTACTTACAATATATATAGTCAGTATAATTTTGTGCGATTTTCCCTACTATAGTTGTCAAGGCGATGGACTGATTCTGTAAACTAGCAAATATTTTTTTTTCAGAGAATAAAAAATACATAAACTTAGTTTAAAAAGCATCCAGTTACAGAGAAAAAGCAGTAACTTTTCAAGAACTTGATACTTGAGATCGAATATGGCAACATGAAAATAACTGCAATAGTTTGTGGTAGCTAAATAAGAACAAATAAAGAAGAGATACATGTACATGTCGATTCTTAGCTGCAATAGTATGAAATTTTCAAAATAGAATGGCCTATGTACCTTTGATTATTTAGAATGTTAATCATATTAAAAAAGAACTTGAAATTAAATCAAACTTCTACAACCCTAGTTTATGCCGCGCCTGGGGGGCTTTACCGGGATTAACAAGTACGTTTTTTCCACAATATTTCCCGTTGCTCTATGTCTATGAGGTTATCCGGGCTTGCTATTCGTGTATAGACCGAAATTCCGTTATGGTCTAATTCTACTAAAATGTTTTTACAAGCGGGTGTGAAAAAATAAAATTCGTGGTTTTGGAACAAAATGAAGTGTCATTTAATTTCTTAAATGCATTATATATAGAAACGGAGTGTGAAAAAACAGATTGTAAATACAAAATTTCTACTAAAAATGTGAAAATCCAATGCAAAAAATTTAATCCAAATATTCATCAATTCAGTTTAATCAATTAATAAACAAACATTCGTAGATAAATATTTTTGTTTTGTTATTTTAATCAAATTAGGTTTTTCTAATTTAAATCAAACTTGTCTAAATCAAGTACTAGTGGCACGACCGTAAATCATATCGAGATTAAACGCTACTAGTGTGGTTCAAATAGTTACACCCACATAGGAGAGGTCTTCAAGCACTAGCTCTTTTATGTGTCTAATTCAACTCAAAATATGTCGTTAAATTTGACTAACAGCTGATTAATTGATGAATAAAATTAAACTATATTTTATGTCATGTTTTTATATGATTGGTTACTTAGAATCACATAGTGTGCTATTAGTAGACTGTAAGGATGGAATAAGAGTACAATAAAATAAACATGTGAGAGTTTGTGTGGACAAGAGCAATTTCTTGGTGAGCAAGTTTCCTTACGCAAGTAAGATGAAAGGAATATCGGTGTCTACTAAAATTAGCAATTACTACAATTATTGTCTAGATAAAAATTCCTACAATATAGAAAAGAGGCCTCCTGCAAGTGGATAGATAATTCGATTTTCTAAAATTTACTGATCGAAATGGATATAAAGAGTGAATGTAAAAGTCCGTTAAAACTGTGATTGGAGCATACCTATGTAGCATTAGATCGAATATAATCCAAATTGATCAACATACGAGTTCAAGATCGGACCAAAATTTAGTAAATAGGAAATTTGGATTAGGGGTCATGACATGGAAATTTTTTTTATTGAATTTCAAAAGAGAATTTTCAAATGTAATACTTAAAATGTATTAGATGTGACGAAATTTGTTGACTCATATTTGATTGTAGGAAAATTATGCTTAGTGCACTTCCACTTTAGATACATGATAATTGTTTGAATCCCATCATTATTAATAAACAAACAATGTTTAAAGAGGGAATTACTTTTGGAACTTCCGGACTATACTTATAATAATGGTTGATTTTTTAGATCCCCGCCGGCGCCTAACCCACCCTAACCCTTTCTTGATATCATCACTAGTACATTGAAACTTGTATCATAAGTTTTCTACACGAAAATGGCATTAACTAGTTTTGATTAGTGTGAATTGATCTGTAAAGTTGAATATATCCTACTAATACTATGTACCATACATAAACTTTAAAGAATGTTAAAGTTTAGATGAGGTGACATGTGCTTATAAATTAAGTTGATTTGGAAAAAAAAAAAAAAAATTTCGAGAATCCCAAAATTAATATTAGTATATGATTGTTTACTCATTGTACAATGCGGTTGTATATATACTTGTATTGAACTTCAAGGCAACAAACAAACCAGATAAAAATGAAGAAAAATCATATACAAACAAGAATCCTCTTCTATTTCAAGTACTTTTCCTTGGTTTATATCTTGATTTCCTTTGTATATATGAGTTGAGTGGAGCCAAATTATAACAAGGGAAATTACAATGCTTATATAGTGTTTGATATCGTAAGTTTATGATAAGACCGTTGTCAGATTTCGGAAAGTTAGAACAGTACAAAGAATTAAAAAAAGTGATATTTTACCGTGGAGAAAATATAATATAATTCGCGGTAAAAGATACTACAAATACTGCCGTGGGAAAAAAATTTGCCGCGGGTGATAGCTGTTACAAAAACCTTTTTGTCGTGGAACATGCACGACAAAAGACTTAAAATCTATGGTAAAAGATTCAAAATTTTTAATATTTGCCACGGATTAGCATCCGCGGCAAAAAAATCGCAGCAAATATAACATTTTTTTTTTGTAGTTCTTGCTGGTGGAGCCTTATAAGCTCATTCAAGATATCAAGATTCTAACCATAGTATATACATATTATTCCACCATTACACATAAAGTGCAATTAGTATGTATTGATCTCTCTCATGTTGCGAATTCCGCTATGCAAGTAGATGTTCAGGCTGTATTAGTAGGGGTTTATAAATTCCGGTTGATCCGAAATTAAAGTTTACAGAAACTCACACTGAACACCCATGGTGTTAAGTTTGATCGTTAAAGATAAACTCGAACCTCTCTTGATTTGCGATCCATGGTAGATCTATGGTGGACCGACCATGGACCTCTTACTTCATTTTTAACTCTTTTTTTTTTTAACGGTCAATTCTAATTTTTAATTGTTAAACTCAAAATTAAAAGAGTTTAATGTGTATTTTTATAAATTTTAATTGTGAGTATAATTTAACAAATTATATGCAGGTATAATATTATTTGTTCATATATATATATATATATATATATATATATATATATATATATAAAAGACTTCATCCATAATTTTATCTTTTTTTTTTTAATTTCAAAAGAAACAAAAATAATTAAAAAAACATACTTCACTAAGGCAGTTACACTCGAATCTAAAGAAGAGATAGCCACACGTGCAACCGACCAAAACTTGGAACCCAACTGACAACTCCACTGATCAAACTGAAAAAAAAAAAAAAAAAAAAAAAACCTCATGAATGAAATTAAACTATATTTTATGTCATATTTTTATATGATTGGTTACTTAGAGTCGCATGCTGTTAGTGGACTGTAAGGATGGAATAAGAGTACAATAAAGGAAACATTTGAGAGTTTATGTGGACGAGAGCGATTTCTTAGTGAGCAAGTTTACTTACGCAAGTAATATGAAAGGAATATCGGTGTCTACTAAAATTAGCAATTACTATAATTATTGTCTAGATAAAAATTCCTACAATACAGAAAAGAGGTCTTTTGTAAGTGGATAGATAATTCGTTTTTGTAAAATTTACTGTTTGAAATGTATTTAAAGAGTAAATGTAAAAGCCCGTTAAAGCAATGATTGGAGCATACCTATGTAGTATTAGGTCGAATATAATCCATACTGATCAACAGACGAGTTCAAGATCGGACCAAAATTTAGTAAATAGACATTGAAAAAAAAACTTATTGAATTTCAAAAGAGAATTTTCAAATGTAATTCTTAAAATGTATTAGGTGTGACAAAATTTGATGGCTCATATTTGATTGTAGTTGTAAAATTATGCTTAGCGCACTTCCACATCAGTTACATGATAATTGTTTGAATCCCACCATTATTAATAAATAAACAATTTGCGGTGAGAGAATTATTTTGGAGCTTCCAAACCATACTTATAATGATTGATTTTTTAGGTCCCGGCAGATACTTAACCCAAACCCTTTCTTGATATCATTACTAGTGCATTGAAACTTGTATCAGAAGTTTTCTACAGGAAAATGGCATTAACTAGTTTTGATTAGTGTGACTTGATCTGTAAAGTTGAATATATCCTAGTACCATAAACTTTAAAGAATGTTAAAGTTTAGATGTGGTGACATGTGCTTATAAATTAAGTTGATTTGGATAAAAAAAAAAAAAAACTTTCGAGAATCCCAAAATTAATATTAGTATATGATTGCTTACTCATATTGCACTATGCGATTGTATATATACTTGTATTGAACTTCAATAAGTTAATTAAAAACCAGAAGCTTAAAATCAGAATTCACCAACAAGGCAACAAACAAACCAGATAAAAATGAAGAAAAATCACATACAAACAAGAATCCTCTTCAGTTTCAAGTACTTTTTCTTGGTTTATATCTTGATTCCCTTTGTATATATGAGTTGAGTGGAGCCAAATTATAACAAGGGAAATTACAATTTATGATAAAGACTGATATTATCAGATTTCGAAAAAAAATAATAAAGAAAGAAGCCAAAAACAACACTAGATGCCCATCTTGATTTCCTTTGTATGAGTTGAGACGAGTCCAAATAACAAAAAAATTACAATACTTATAGTGTTTGATCTCGTAAGTTCATGATAAATTTATGGTAAGACCGTTGTTATCAGATTTCAGAAAAAAATAATAATAATAATACACCCGTACACTTATATATCTTTAGTGAAATCTTAAACGTTTGAAGAGTTCAAAGAGTTCATTGAAGACATATATGCTAAGATCTGAGATCAGGCACCTGATAGAACTTATAAAATACATGAAAGTTGACGTATTCAAGACCGGAAGAAAGTAAAAGCCAATATAGTAAGCAAAACCATCAGAAAAAGAGAGCAATACCCAGGTGGCCGAGAAGGTGATGATGATGATGATCTCGAAGAGCCAGCCTTCAATGTCCTAGCAATTTCAAAGGAAACAAAGGCATCAATACAAGCATATTGAACCTGAGCAGAGCTGAGCCTGCGATCGTCCCAATTGCTCAACTGAATCTCTTTGATCTTTTCTACCTTCTTCTTCAAAACTCTCTCACTCAAACCTTTCAAGCCGGCTTGTTTCCACACCTTCATGTCCAGTCCAAGCACTTGAGCAGTCAGAGTTCTCAGATCGATCACATTGCCGACACTCAGATTGTAATCTTTTTCAAGCTTCTCCACGTCCTCCTCGATCTTGACGCCCACAAACGAGTAGTTGTCATTCAAGAGAAAGTCCTCCAGAGCCTGTGGGATGTCCGGGGCGTGAATGATTTGGAAGATGAGGCATCTGTGTCCCACGCACAGCTGGAGGGTGGCCACCGGGTGCTTGTTCTTGAAGTTGGAGTTGGGGTGCTGCTCCGTGTCTAGACCCACGATGAGGTTTTTGAGTCTGGGGCGGTGGATGAGCTCCATCTCTGAGATCCAGGATTCGACCACAGAAGGAGAGTTGGTAACCAGAGACCGGATGCGGTCACCGTGGAAGGTGACATCATAGATGTTGTGGGTGGAGCAACTTAACTTGTGGTCAAATATGGTGACAGTCGACATTGTGATGATGATGATGAAGAAGAAGAAGATGAAGAAGAAGAAGGAAGAAACAATATTTATTTAGAAAATAATAAGATATTAAACACAATTAATATACATACCCAATAGTTGAAACCTATTATCAAAGAATTAAGAATAAAGCATGGTGGTGGTCACAAGTGTTTTTTTTTTTTTTTAACCTCTCTTTTTAAAGAGAGGCAATGTTGTGATCTAAATTAAAGTGAGAGCAAGTGTGGTAACTTTGTTGACGTTTATGTTAATGTTATTATGAAATTCTTGTTGGTTTTAGTGTAATTATGTATGTAGTTTATTGATGGTAAATTTTAAATTGATAATTAGGTTAAACGGTTATATGTAAGATAGAATAAATAAAATTGTCAATGAGTCAAAGTGCATATTGTCGAGAGGTTCTTCGTTGGGGCGAGGGGTCTCTTGGATATCATATAATAGCCTTACTTTGAACTTGATGGATTGACTATGAATATGTAATCAAAGAGAATTTTATTAGGATTGCGGACTGTAGCTGGCGTTTATACTCTGACTACCAAGCTAGTTAACTATTTTAGTGAGAAAGAATCAAGAAATGAAAATGACAAAGTTTTGGCTAATCGATTTACCTCATCCTTGCTCTTAGAAATCACTTCTATTTATAAAGATGAGTGGGTTGCGTAGTTGGAGGAGTTGTCCAGCTGAAGCCTAGAGGGCTTATGTCACCCATCATGTAGTTGGCCGAATATCATCATTGCTCGCTATTCGATCCCTCAATGCTAAATTTTTGCTTTTATCCAATAAACTAAAAGATTTGTAAGAGTGTGTCAGGAATTAGGTGACTCGAGGAGATCTGTATTTAATGTGATATGCACTTGGCATTTATTGCAATGGTATCAAAATTAAATGTTTATAGGCATATTTAATACTGATAAGATAATTTCTGAGGCACCTATCACTTATTTTTTTTTTTTTAAGGGAATACCTATCGGTTTGGGGAATTTCTCTCTTCTCGCGTCATGGATGAGAATGTGGTCGAGGATTAATTATCATAGTTCTCAAAATAGCCGCCAAGAACTACTTACAACATATATAGTTAGTATAAGTTTGTGCTTCTCTACGATAGTTGTCAAGCCGATGGAAATAATTCTGTGAACTAGAAGATATTTTTCCAAAGAATAAAAAAGGCATAAACTTAGTTTAAAAAACATCCAATTATAGAGAAAAAGGTGTAACTTTTCAAGAACTTGATACTTGAGATCGAATATGGCAACATTAAAATCACTGCATGCAAGATAAATCTAATAATTAAAGATAAAATAATGACTTCAGTTGTCACTAAATTATTCGAGTTAAATAAAAGGAATATCAAGTTTTTAGGCAAATCAATTAGTTTGTGGTAGCCAAATAAGAACAAATAAAGAAGAAATATATGTACAGGTTTATTCTCGGCTGCAATAGTATGAGATTTTCACAATATCCTTTTTGTTTTTTTATACTAATACTAGATTAAAAATTTGTCTAAATCAAGTACCAGTAGCATAACTGCAAAATCATATCGAGATTAAACGCTACTAGTGTGGCTCGAATAGTTACACCCATATAGGAGAGCTCTTCAAACACTAGCTCTTTTATGTGTCTAATTCAAGTCAAAATATGTTATACTATTAAATTTGACTAACAGCTGATTAGCTGATGAACCAAATTAAACTTCTTTTTATAATTTAGAAATTCCTCGAGCGTAAAATAAAAGGACTAAGTAAAAAAATTATCTTTTACTAAACAGTTAGGGACTAGATTGAAAATTTTCCTAATAAATTTATCCATATTACATAATACCTTCATTTTTTTTAGGAGATGCAAGGCCATAAGCCCATAGGCTTAAAATTTGGAGAACCATCTTCTTTACAAGCATAAAATATTTCTTGTGACACTTCCAAGTTGAAGATTCTGTATTTTAGATTTTGCATTCATGTAGATAAGAAGAAGAAGATCCAAATTCTTTTATATCATATTGTTAATATCAAAGTAGACAACAAAAGTTACCAATTGCTATGTATTTTAATATCATTTGAACCTGTTTTAATTATAATAAAATATTCAAATTAGTGATATTGACACCTCTTTATATAATTAATAATTATTATGTATGAAATTGTATGTTTTTCATATATTAATTCTAATTTATACCGTTACAAATTAAATATAAAATAATTTGTACTGAGCAATAGGGGTGGGTAAAATTCGGTTTGGTTCGATTTTATCCATAACCGAACCAAACCAAATTTTTTTTCGATTATCCATATCCGAACTAAACCAAATTTTTTTTTCGATTATCAATTGGGTCAACCAAATATGGTGGGTTTTATGTGAATAACCAAAAATAACCAAATCGTAAAAGTTCGATTTGGTTCGGTTCGGTTTGGTTATCTCAGTTTGAGCCTTCTTGGACCTGAATTGTGTGTATGGACTTAAATAAAAGTTTTGGGCCAAAAATCAATTTTTTTTAAAACAAATTGTTTGTATATTTATAAGTTAATAGATTCATATATTTTGGGCCAATATTAAATTTGGGCCTTTTTTGAGTTATATTATAATTTTGGGTTACTTGTAATAAAGTACCCTGACGTTTGACTATATTGCAATAAAATCATGAGTTTAACTTTTATTACACATTAGTACCTTTGACTAACTGGTTGACCGTTAGAGTTAATGGTCAACGAATAGTCAAAGGGTATTTTGGTTATTTTAACTTTAATTTATTTTAAAAATAAAAAAATATTATAAATTATAAAAAAAAAGTTAAATGAATCTTCACCGTCCATCAAATTGATGGGCGGTGGAGATTATATTGATAAGAAAAATTAAAATTAAAATAAAAAAAAAAATTTATATTTTAGTGTTCTTGGTGGTGGATCTCCACCGTTCATCAACATTGATGGACGGTGGAGATCCAATATGAATTTCCACTAAGAACTCCAAGAACATAAAAAAAAAAAAAAAAAAATTTGTTGAACTAGATTTGCTCTATCAACGGGAGCAAATCTGGTTCAAAAATATATATATATATATATATATATGTGTGTGTGTGTGTGTGTGTGTGTGTTTTGGGTTGTGTTCTTGGTGGAGATCCAACCACCACGAACACCAAAATTTTTTTTAATATAAAATATATTTTTTTAACTTTTTTCAATTGTATGATTTTAAATTATTTTTTTTCAAAATATATTTCCACTTTCCATCAAGATTGATGGATGGTGGAGATCTATATTTTTAAATTTTTTTTAAAATTTTTATTTTTTTTAAACTAAGGGAAATTATGTCATTTTACACAAAAGTCAAAGTCAAACCGTTATATTTGACTGGGTCAACTGACGGTAGGGTACTAACATGCAATTAAGACTAAGCTCACGATTTCATTGCAATATAGCCAAACGTCATGATACTTTATTGCAATTAGCCTAATAATTGATACTTATACCCAATACTAAATGGGTAGGGTTTTTTTTTTTTTTTTTGTTTATATATTTCAGTTATGGGTCGGTTACGGTTTTGGCTAACCATAATCGATCCATAACCAATTTTTATTCGGATATCAAACGGAATAACCAAACACCCAAGACCCATGACCCATAATCGAAAATAATACCATCTAGTCGGTTCGATTTGGTTTGGTTAGGGTCGGTTTGGTTAATGTGCCCACTCCTACTTAGCAATATTAAAAATTTTGTATAAAAAACGTAGGAGATCCCTTATATGAAATCTATATATACATAGGAGATCACAATACGAGAGAGATCTATACACACACTAACAGTCACTTACTTTAATAGTAGAGCGTCACAAACTTCTTTAAGATATTAAAATACTAACCATAATATATATATATATATATATTATTTTATTATTACATATAAAAATATAAATAATATATATAGACCTTTTTCGTATTATAAATAGATAATTTTCATTATAAAAATAGATGCCCGATATGAAAATAGACGTTGGATCTGTATTAACATGAATTTAATTTATGTTAATGTCGATAACTTTTTTTACCATAATGTAAAATACTTTACGAGGAGGCAGTTACACTCGAATCTACAGAAGAGATAGCCACACGTGCAACTGAGCAAAACTTGGGACCCAGCTGACAGCTCCACCCAACTGAGTTGCCATTAGGGAAAAAAAAAAAAAAAAATCACCCTATGAAAAGCTAGTGCAAAATATATCTAATCACTATATTTTAATACAATTCAAGTCTAATAATATTTATTAATCTGTTATATTAATAATAATCTCCAGATATATTTATATTTTATAATTATACAAATAAAAAATACATACACAGATGAAGTCACTAAAAAGAGAAATTCCCTTCTTGTTTGGCTTTTGAGTATTTTTGATCCCAATACATGAATCACAGTAGTTTTCAGTGCCAAATCAATCATACAAAAACCAAAATCACATTAAAAAAAAAAAAACTAACCCTAATCTTCATCTCTGTGTTGATCTTCTTCTTTACCTTCAAAGTTGTTTAAAAGCTGATGATTGTTGTTGTTCTTCACTTGGTTTGAGACCACATGATGATGATGATGATGATGATTGAATGATCCAAATTTGGGTGTGAAGTGATCCGGTGCGCAGCTGGTGAGTTTGGTGTCAAAAGTGAAAGAGGAGGAGTTGCCATTTGAGAGTGAGATTTGTTGGATTTTGTCAAGGGCAGTTGGGCAAGTTTTTCTCTTTTTGGACTCTGCAGTTGTTTCTGGTTCTGGGTCTTCTTCTTTCTTCACTTTTTTTGAGGATAAACTGGGTGCTGCTTCTGGGTTCTTTGTGGCTTCTGAGCTTGAAATTGAGGACTGATCTCTGCTGCTGCTGCTGCTGCTGTTGCTGTTGTTGTTGTTGTCTCCCATTTTTTTTGGTTGAAGGGTGTGTATGATGAGAGTCGTAGGAAAGAGAGAGTTTCATTAATTGGGCAGCTATCTAATGTGCTCATTGTGAAATTACCAAACAAGTCCTTTTATTTTTTATTATTTTAAATAATCAATAATGTGATGTGAGATGTGTCTACTTGAGACTTGAGACTTGAGACTTTGCATTTCTTAATTGTTGTGAATCATCTTCACTTTCTTTATGCTGTTCATAGGTTGTACGTCTCCCATTCCACTTTTACAGTGTGAATTATCTCTTTTACCAACTTCCACTACTTACATTATATAAGAATGTATGATGAATTTTTCTTCTTAATATTGTAAAAGTAGATATCTTCTGATTTTAGAAAAAGATAACAGATCGCGTATATAGTGATTGATATCGATAAGTATTGATAAACCCTTAACCCATTTGCATTCGATTTTTTTTTTCCTTTTAAATGACTTCCTTTCTACTTGTGAATCATCTTTAAAGAAAATTATATGGCTACAATATATGTCAATTGTATTGGTTTTAATGAATTTCTAAAACCTATTATAAACTACGCAAATTTATGAGCGGTGTATCACTATATGTGCAGCCTAGGTGGTGCATGACCCTACCCATACTCCTATAACCGGAAGACATATATAGGAAGAAATTCTCCATACATACGGGTAAATAGGTATGGTGAGACTTGAACCTCCACTACTAAAGTGGATGATGAGATGCACTAACCACTTGAGTTATAAATGAAAGTACTAAGCAATCTATCTTTTAAAAGTCCCATTCAATTCAACTATTTAATTTAATTAATTTGTAACAAGTGAGAAAAATTATAATTAACTGTGTATATGCTTTTAAGTTGAATTTAAATATCTTATTAAGAATTGTGATATAAATTGAGGATATCTAATATTATTGTATGAAAAATCTTTGAGAAGATGAATGAAATTTAGGTTACCAAAAAACAACTTGATGCAGCTACATATGCCGCTTGCTGCTTCACCAAAGTGTACCAAAATCACGCCCTAAATAATTTGACGTAAGACATAAGAGTAAAACGTAAATACGTTTGCGAACATTAGTCCTAGCTTCGATTAGATATCCAAACCGTATATGTAGTGATTAATCTTGACAGGTACAATTCCTCTGACCCGTTTAGTGTCCGCTTTAAAAAAAAAAAAAATGTAAATAGGTATACATTTGGCCCCCATGACTTGAATCTCAATAGGTTTAGTTCAAATATATATATATATATATATATATATATATATATATATATATATATATAGAAAAAAGCATATCACACTCTTGCCTGACTGGTTGTACATTTCCCCACATACGTGAAAATAATTCGAATATAAAATTATAATGGAGAGATTTTATAAAAAAAATAAAAATATCAATAGTTATGTTCACATTTTCTTTGTTTTATGAAACCTAAATATAAGTGTTAAGATTTTCACATTTTACATTTATTCCCTTTTATTATCATATGTAAATTAAAGTTTACTTTGTTATTAATAATAATCTATTATATTAATCATTATATTTAAGTTTACTAGATACAATAATAAGTCCAATCTCGAATTTAAAATTTTAAAATAAATTTAACTTTGCAAAACAGAATTATAAAGATTTTTGTTATTAAAAAACTTGTTTATTTATGAATCTTGTATAATAAAAGTTTTCTTAAACAATAAATGAAGGATGAAGGAGGCATGGAGAAAATTAGAGGGCTAGAATGTTAGTTTAATGACCATTATCATTCTAATTTGTTATTTTTATACAAAACAAATTTTCTCTAAATACAATCCAAACCCACCGCTTTAATGATACAGATTTAAAGAGCGCACGATTAGATCAACCTCATCTTGCCCCAAACTTTTATTCTTTGCTCGTGATGCATAGTGTCATACAAGTGGGTGTGCAGAAGCATTTTATCTAAGTGGGAGAATAAGTGTATGGTCCAATTTATCGAGCAATAATTTAGGAATCAACAAGCTCAAAAGTCAATGACTTAAAAGAAACTATGTACTTCCACTTGCACTCAATTCTTATAAATTGGTTTATACCATTTTCTCTTTAACATAATTCTGGATCAATTTAATTACGAGACTTTAATCTACAAGCAACAATGTCAACAAGTCTATATAAATTTGTCAACTTCAGAGAGAGAGAGAGAGAAAGAATTTACAGCTACAGATTGATCCTAGAGAACTCCGAAAATCTTTTGTTGGACTGCATCAAATGAGGTAGAAACTGAAACTGAAACTGATCAAGCACTTACACGATTCTCCCATGTACCGAACCTAGAACTGAAGCATTCTCCTCCGACTTGCTGAGCAAACTCCCGAAAAACTGCACGAGCACAAACATCCCAAGTCTTTGCCATCTCCGAAAGAGACATGGGCACAGAAAGCTGGCGAAGAGATCCGTTGAACCTCAACCTTGTCTTTGCCGTTAGGTCTGCTGACTCTTTGCTCTCACTGCTGAAGATAAGAGCAGAATTTTTGAATAAGACAATCATTCAATAAGTTGACACAAAAACTATAATTATTCAATGAGGGTCAAAGATTAGTGTATATAAATGGCTGTAAAGATTGAACACCAAGCAATTTAGAATGTGCACATGCGTTTCAAAGTGAATCCCAACTTATCAAATTAATTAAGATATATATCAAACAGAATAAACAAAACGAAACAAAACAAATTTATCAAGATTAAGTCAGTTTCCCATCTCTAACCTCCAGCCAACATTCAACCCATCCAGGATTATAGGAGAAGAATTTGGATAATCAGCACGAACAAGCAACCGCAAGGAAAGTACTGGCAACTGTAAGCAGAGGACAACATTTATCAATCTTAAAACATCAATGGATAAATATATGTCACATTGTGGCAAGTGAATCTACAAACTCACCATCTTCGATGCATAGTGCATTCTAAGATTTTCATTGAAAGCCACAGCACGGTAAGTGCATCTTACTGTTGTTCCTTCACCAGCATCACCTGTCGTAGTATCTTCAGTTGGATCCAAATCAATTACAGTTTCTACCATCAGCTGGTTTATGCATCTGATTTCATCCAATAAAGCGTTGACAGGCTGCAAACAATCAATACATATTAGTACCTTGAGTAGAAAGTAAATGACAGAAAGCAGACAGGTGAGACATACACGCTAACACAAATAAATGAAACTAGAAGTAAAGAGCAAACACACTAAAGAAAGTTAGCTGCGTTTGTCACTTCATCTACAACAGAAAAGTGATAATCCAAGTTTGAAGCTCCTCAAGTGACAAGGGTAAGACCAAATAAGAACGCAGATCACAAAAACATAATAACAGTCTTATCTTTAGGTAATAGTTGAATCTCTGTAGTTAAACACCTTTGTTCATTTCCTAAACCGCGTAGTCATGCTCTTTCAAATTTATAAACCGTAGTAATAGATATCAAACCTCAATCCTTTGCCGCTTGATCCTATATGTTGCAGTTGATTCCAATAAGTCAAAGATCTGATCAGTTGACTGATTGGGATAATTGGTTTTACAAAGTGAAGTCCCTGCTTGTAAACGACACCTTGGTTCAGACGTCAAATCCTCACCAACAGCAGCTCTAGAGTAATCACAAGCTGTTCCAGCCAGCATGTCAATGAGGTTCATAACCGAGCCAATTTCACTAACAGAGTCACTTAATGATTTTGGTGATAATGATTCAACCTGGAACAAATATTAACACAATCTCAGAATCCATCACATAATACTAATTTGTAAAGGAAAAAAATAGTGCAACTTTAAGAACAGCATCTCCGGTAATTATTATGTTGCTATGTTGTATCTATTTCCATAAGCTATGGTCAAATAATGACAAAAACAGGCATAATAACCCGGCATAGAACCGCCATCTCAGAAAATAACAAAAAAAAAAAAATTTACGTCCTTAAAGGGGAAAGGGAGAAAATATACATACTGCATTGAGTAAGCGCTTCAGTGGCTGCTTTGTAGATGATTGCTGACTGCCATCTGGATTGGTAGACTTTATATGCAAACAGGATTTTGATATCCCAGATGAAGCAGCGGCAACTGATTGATTAAGAATACCATTTTGCGTATCAACTGTCAACTGTTGCATTTTCTGCTGTGTTTGTTGTGGTTGCGTCATTTGATGTTTCACTTGTTGCTTCTGTTGCTGGTATGGGCTGTTAGTAGAACTCTGCTGAGGAGAATTTATGTCAGAATCAACTCCATTCACACTGGTATTACAAAACAAATTTTCCTGTTGTGCATCCACAATATTTTGGCCTACAGATCTTGCAGCATGCTGCAATGAACTAGTTATATTTCTCTGTTCCAGCGCCATATGAAGATCAGGTGAAGTAAACTCACCATTTGTGGTTGAGAACTTAGGATCCCTTGTTGCATTGATGATAAAGAAAACGAATCACCGGGCGTGCTTGTCAAGGTTGAGTCTGCCGAAGCGCACTGGAGTTTTCTGTTGCCCAGCTCCTGCAGCTGGAATACCTGGGACTGTCCATCAGATGGCTGACAAAGTTGTGCATGTTTCCGAACACAAGCTGACTTCTCCTGCTGAAAAACCTTAACAGACTTGAGGATCATCTCCTGATAGTATTCAAACGTTTTCTTGGGTAACCGAACTATATCATTTTGGTGCATGGATAAAAATTTGATCAGTTTATCTACTGCCATCATTTTTTTCTTGTAGTTTTCAGCCATTTCCAGTCCTTGTGCCTGCGAAACAATTATACATAAAAATCAGATGAACAGAAAACAATGTTGCCAAGATAAGTCAGGCAGGCACAGATCAAGAGCAAGTCAATTAGGTGGACTTGGCAATACTACAAAATTGAGATGAAACATCAGAATAGCTTATAACCTTTTGACGCTGCACATCCAACATTTTGCAAAAATTCTTCAACTGAGGCAAGCACTCTTCCCTCATGGACTGAAGCTGCAAAATGAATGTAAACATCATTAACTAGTAAGAAACAATCTCATTGTTTGATACTGAACTATAAACTTACATAAAATGTCAGTCTTTAGTGAAACTGAGCTTATTGTTAATAAAGGAGTTCTGTTCCAGGAGAATAACTGGTGGCGTGTAACAAAGAGAAACAAGTGAAAAAGGATGAGATAGGCTTTCTAGAGTTTGAAATAACTAATTGACTATATTGTTAGCAGGTATCTCTATTCCACTAAACCTTATGCAAATGGAATTGCCATTAAAATCAGTATAAATAATTATTGATAAGGTATGGTTTTTGAGAGAGAGGCTCTGAAGGCAAGTTCCACTTTTTCTTGAAGTAGAACAAGCATACAAATAAAGAAATTATTATGTATGTTTAGTTCTACAAACAGTTAAGAGAAATAAAACAGAAGTCACAGCAATTTCAAGATGAATGAAGTGAAATACTACTTAACATTCAGCACACAAAATAATTCTATAAATGCAGAAAGAACAACAATCGCACAATAATATTATACAACTGGAATCTACCATCCTACAAAGTAGCATGATATTTTCAACATAATCCACAAAAAACTAAAAGGCTAATGGAAAATTACCTTTTGATACGCCTGATCATGACATTCAGCTGTGTTTGCCAGTTTACTTGTAGCTGCAGATTCAACTGATTCTACAGTAGCAAAGCCAGTAAATTGGTAATTAAATAGAACCAAGAATAAAAGGTGAAGTATTGACAAAAGAAGTTATTCTGGGCATAGTTATCAGACAAAATAAGCTGTATTCTAAACATTACTAATGGTAGCTGCAAGTCAAAAACATTACTTTGTAAGCCGACAGGCTGCTGCATCGAATTTGGCATTTTCTTCCAGCACGAGGACAGTTGCTGCTGCTCTACAGTATTTTCCTGGCCAAGAAGCTGATTCAGCTGATAAACAGTAGCATTTGACTGCTCCATGGATAGTGATTTCTGTGACTCTGTCGGTAATTGACTTGGCTGTGATATAATATGCTGCTGTTGTTGATGGTGACTATTGTTAAGGATGTCACGCTCGATGGGTGAACTACAGATATTTGATTGGTGGACCTTGTGCTTCAAAAGCTGATGTTGCAGCTCCTGTTGTTGGTGTTGCTGATAAACCACCTTCTGTGGTGACTGAATTCCAGGAATCTCCCTCCTGCTAGAAGCAGATATACCTGATTGTATTCCTTGTCTAACTGGATTACCTGCAAAATCACATGAAACCTCGCAGACATTCTGCAACCTGGAGTTTTGATCAGCATCAACCACCATACTGGTCTGTGTCAGATCTGTAACAGATGGAGAAAATTATGTTAAACTTGATATAGCTCTAGCACATTCCCATGGTTGACGAGGTGCAAACTGTCAATTCTTTCTATTTCTAGTAAATGTAAGATATTGAATAAATGTTTAGGGTAAAAAGGAAAAAGGGAAACACAACTACAGGATGATAATCAGATCAATGTACATATACAATATACAGATCAATTTGTGCAGATAGCACTATTTTCACACTATAATCAAATAAAATATTACCTGAGAAATGTGTTAAGATGTGTCAACATTAGATTGAACACTACTTAACTGTGCAACGAAGCACTCACACAACATCTTTAGCAATCTCCCATTGCAGTTTTTATTATAATTAAATATCATCAATGCTTGAAGACACAGGATATTCCAAACGATTCCTACATGCGAGTATCACACTAGTAACCATGTCCAGAAACTAGAAGTTCTTAATCATATGTACTTACATAGGATTTAATAATGACAACCAATGAAATTTCAACTGATATAAACCATGTACTGGACAGTTTTTAATTAGGGAAATAACTCTCTGGGCATGCTATTTATAAAAAGCATGGCAGGCTCTCTTCTGAAGAACTTAAAAGCAACACCTACAGGTATAACAGGAACCAGAAAAACCTAGTTACCTGGATTGGAGGAGGAGGCCGCAACAATATGATGGCGTGACTTTTGGATTAACCTCATTATCTCCCCAGTTATGGTGTGTATATAATCATCCTGAGCAAAAGAAAACACATGAGTAGGCAATTAACATTCAACTAAACTTTATGAACTGTAGAAGGTAAAATAACAAAACAGAGTTTCTATTGGCATCCTTTCCTTAGATTTTGTGTTTATAAAATAAATCTGAGCAACAAAGATCACAAACAATCTAACTAACACTCATGAAAGTACCTTCAAATTGTTTATATCTATTTTGTGTCTCTGGATTGAAATTAAATTTAGACACTAATTTGTTAAACAATTTATATCTCTTTGATTTTTTACTTCTAAACGATTATCTAAACTAACACAAATAAAAATTGAAACACTTGGAGAAAAATTTAGAATTGTAACAGATGGACCTTTGATGTTGCATCATGGAATGCTTTTTCCTCCAAATTCTGAGAATATCTGACCATGCGGTATGAAGTATTGGGATTAGAAGAGGACACTCCTTTCTTCAATGTATCCAGTCTTCATTGTTAATGTTAAAACACAAAATAATAAGAGATTGTTCATGTATAATAACATCACAAAGTTATACCATATTACTAATGAAATAACATATATCTCATAAAAAGTAAAAATCAAGAAATGCTAAAATAACAGAAGAATAGGAAGGGTAATATATAACAGAACCAAATAAATATGACATGTTTAGATTTTCTTTCCAAAAGTTTCCTGTTTCTTGTAGATCAAAAGAATGACTCATTTTACATGTAAACAACTGGGAGGCAGAAGAAATATGCCTAATGTTATAAATAAAGAGAAGCAACAAGCCACATAGAAGTGAAAGATTCAAAGCATTTCAATTACATGCCAGCAATAAACTGATTCCAAGAAGACAAACCACAGGTTACAAATCAAACATGTACATATATGGTCGAATACCTCCCACTGCAAACTAAGGGACGGCAGTGTACTCTTAGGGTGTAGGAGCTCAATTCTTTCACGAGATACACAAAATTGTTTACCACCCTTTCAAAAGTTGTTATGAAGAATCTTTTACCTCCTTCTTTAAGTAATCACAGTCCACTACTTGCCCCACTTCATCCCAAGACAAATAGAATAAAAGGAGAACAAAGAAAGAAAAAGGAGACTAAATCAAGAGGGAAAAATAAATAGGGATGCAATCACTTCCTAGAAAATGACACAGTTCAAACACCATACAAAAGCTTCCTTTATGATTCATATTCTTCACATACTTTTTCCTTAAAAGCTTAACTTTCAGTAACACAGGCTTGTCAAGACATTTTAATATGTAATTTACATTTTTGTGTCGTTAAGCAATTAAAATAAGTATATCTTTTTGTCTACAAAATTATTAGTTCCCTTTTCTTTCTTTTTTTTCCAAATTTATTATTATTATTTCTGAATTGAAATTTCTTCCAATATATAACATTCTGCTCCTGGAGTGAAACCCATTGTCTTTCAATACCTCCCACTTAGAGTTTGAACAAGGCATTAAGCCTAGTCCCTTGTTCAAGACCATAATCTTATGAAACATAGGCTATTTCAGTCCGTAGCTCTAGCTAGAGTTCAGTACATCACAAAATAATGAAGAAAATCCAAAACAGTGGTGCTATTGGCATGAAATTTCCAAATTTTTAATAGAAAAAAGTGATTTTTCACTATAAAACCACCTCTTAACGAACAAGAATATTAACAATCCTCCCCATGCATCATCTCTACGAGTGCCAAAACAAAAATTACAAATGGTATTAACCACAATACCTAAAAGATTAAGCTAATAAGTAAGGGCAAAACTATAGTATACCAAGGTTAATGGGATCCATGATACATTAACACACCTCTCACGTGTAACGTGGAGACAGGTGGCAAATGCCAGACATACAGTTTGACGTCTCCTGCATTGGAACGTGTATATGAACAAGAAATCAAGAGAAAGAGGAGAGAGAATTTGAACCTGAGACTCCTAACTATGATACTATGTAATCAACCACTAGAAATAAAAGTTTAAGGTAATAGGTAAGGGACAACTATAATATATAAGAAATAGGTTGATGAGATTTACTATGCATTAACAAACAAACAAACTATAACTACAAGTACAAAAACAAAACACCACATATATATAAAAAAATGGAATGGGAAAGTAGCATATGAAATAAAAATTACATCTTTTCCAAGTATTTCCGTCTAACATGTGGTGTGAATTCAGCTCTCCAGTCACTAGTCTCCGATTTCGGTTCATTAGTCTTCGCAGTTTCACAGTTATTGTCGTCCATGCTGATTCCACAACAAAAGAAACACTTCAAATAACTGAAAACGAAAACGAAAACTAGAAACTGTCTTCTAAGCAGAAACTTCAAAAGTAGCAAACGCAAAATCCAATTCAAATAGGTAAAAAAAAAAAAAAAAATCCAAGAAGGATATGTTACCTGAAAACACAGTGTTTCTTTCTATGATTCTAAATACAGAGTTTGAGAGAGAGGGTGGTTTTTCATTTTTGGGAGTCTGCGTAAAGCGTAAGTTTGTATATGACTAATAAAGTCTCGGCTCTCGCTACTATATATATAGATACACGTTGGATTGCGATTACCAACTCCGCCACCAATATCTTTATATTATTATTTATTACCCCCTCACGTTTTAGAATCCCCATTTTCCACCCCCGCCGTTACAATCCCGTTAAAAAAGAAGTGCAATTCTGACACCAGCAGAAGCTGAAATGACTTAAATACCCCTACTTGTTTACTATAAAAAGGGTGAAGATAAAATTGCCCTTTATTTAGGACCCCTTCCACGTGTGTTGCATGCTAAAAACAAACACTCACTTAAAAAAAACCGCCTTCTCCCATGGTTTCTCTCATCCAATGATCCAACCGACCCCTTTCTCACTACTCACTTCTCTGCATGCAATTGGTGGAGCCATTGAAGATTGTGTTCCATAAATACTGCAATTAAAGGCTTGCTAGCTAAAGAAACCAATTAATTACCTTTTTACCAATCATGCAACAATCAAATACGTGTGCAATTACAGTTTCATGAGTTAAATCTCAAAAGCCCCAAATTTTTGTTAAGAACCCTAGGTCACAAATAGCAGAGAAACCAGTACATTTATCAACAAAAAAAAAAAAAAATCAAAATAAATACAAAGGTTGTAGTCCAACTAACCCGTCTACAGCAAAACGAAACACCTTTCCACTGTTGGACACGTTCTTGCCTTTCTGGAACCCTTCAACAGAGGAAAAACCCTCACCTGAACTCTCTTCTATGGCACACTCAGTGTTTGCTTATCTCTGTAAGTGAAGGTGTAGATTTTGGCGCGAAGACGATGAGGATGGAGAGGAAGCTGTGGAACCAAAGTTGGGACCACGTACAGTTTGATGAAATGTGAGAGAAAAGAAGAAATGGTTTTTTTTTTTTTTTTCTTTTTTTCTTTTTGTAAGTGAATCTGGTCATGCAATCTGATATGGCTTGATCTAGACCGTGCATTTATACAATTACAAAATTACCCTTTTTTTTTATTTATTTCTCATTTAATATGTTAGTGTGTTTGTACACTACCCTTTCTATGTAACCATCCAGCGCACTTTTTTTTTTTAAAATTAGTAATAAGTTTAATCCGGCCCAAGTATTGAAAAGGTTTGGGCCTTTAATAAGAGAGTTTGGGCCCGTTCTCGTGCTTTGGGTCCGACACATTATGGATGTATATATTAATTATACAAAAAAATCTCATTAAAATATATTAAATTTTATAAAATTTAATTAGTTGTCCATAAAATCCTTTTAATTTTTTATTTTATTATTATTATGAGCTTGAAATTAAAGAGTTCTAAAAAAGAGAAAAAATTAAAATAAAATAAACTATCATCATTGCACAAGAATCAAATTAAGAAAATCAAAATACAATCATGTGGTTTCGAAATTAAATAAAATAAATAATCCTCATTGTATGTCAAAAACACTTTTGACAGGAGGGTTTTCATGGATAATCAATTGCAAGAAATAAAAATTAAACCTCAAATTAGAGATTGAGTGACAAATTAGGCCCTGTAGTAGGTTCAGGTGGTTGATTTTGAGATCCCATTAACCGCAGTTGCTCTGCAATCCTGCTGCTGCTGCTACTACTACTAGTAGTTGCAGCTCCTGAATTTCCAAGCAGTGGAGGCTTTCGATTGAAGCCGACATTTTCCATCATTGGTGGTGGAAATGGAAACCCACCACCACCATTTGTGCCCCAAAACTCATTAGACCGATGATGATGCTGCATTTGCATACCAAATTGTTGTGGCGGCGGCCCATTAATTCTGGGTTGTCTGGACCACCCTTCGAAAGAGAACCCAGTCCCAAGACGATGATGATACGGTTTGTGAACCATGGAGTTCATGTTGACACCTAGAGGCCTGTGAAAAGGCCCATTAGAGAATCCCACCATGGGCATATTGGAGGATGGATATTGTGGTGGGTAGAATTGATGAGGAGGATGATCAAAAGATGGCAACTCAAGCCCCTGCTTGTCTTTTCTCAAATATGCTCGCTCTCTCTTGTGTGCATTTTGGTGGCCACCAAGCGCTTGTGAGTTGGAGAACTTCTTGTCACAGTACTTGCAAACGAATTGCCTATTCTCTTCTGCCTTATTTGCCTCTGCTGCTTGCACTTGCACATTGTTGTTAGTAGTAGTAGTAGTATTATTATTAGAAGAATGCATCTCCAACACCTTTGGAGAGGAAGAAGAACCCGATTCGAGACGCTCCAACAAGTTCAGTAATTCTAGCTTGCTGGATGATCCTTCACCATTGGAAAGCCTTAAATCTAACACAGGTAATTCCTCTCCTTCAACGCTTCCTTTCGTCATTGTTTTCGATCTCTTCGAATTTTGTGATGATGAGAAAATAGAAGGCAGTCCATGGTACTTATATATACACAACACCAAATATCACAAATAAATATTGCATCTTCAAAATATGGAAAGATATCCAATATGGTCATGTTGCATATGCTTGAAGATGGTAAGTTAATGAAAGAAAAAACCAAGTTTGATCATGTTTAGAGTGCCCTCAAGAGGAATATCCAAATGACAATTCTACAAATACATATCAACTTACACAACCTTCAAAGATTAGTTTCCATATAGAGGATTATGGTGACTAATAATCTAGTCAAACTTGCCTTACAAAGGTGATAATAAATTATAAGTTTAGAGATTTAGTCAAACTTGCATCTTATTATGTATCAGGATTTATATAATAATTCTAATCTTCTCGAAGTTTACATTACTCTAACAACATATGCTATATTAGGGTAGTTTTAATCTTCTCGAAGTTTACATCACTCTAACATCATATGATTTATATAGTATTTCATTTGAGTATTACGGCCCCTTAAAATACAAAATACTAATTTCGTCCCTAAAAATGACCCTAATGTTCCGCGGTAACCCAAACACTACACACCTATTCTAGATGTTGGATGTCGCCCTCATGTCATATGATAGCTTGACAAAGTAGTAGAGAAAATAACTTTACATAGTGGCTGAGCTATAACTTCACAAAGTGGTAGATGATACAACTTGACAGGGTGGCCGATTAAACAAATTTGACAGATTGGCCGATGAAACGGCTTGACAGAGTGGCCGATGAAATGGCTTAATAGAGTGACTGATAAAATAATTTGACAGTGTAACCGATAAAACCGAATAATAAGAGGTTTTTTTTTGTCACACTTCACATAGAATACGATAACAATATCATCCAGTACTGGAAAAGTAAAAAGAGAAAAAGAAAAGAACACAATATTTTTCTACACCAACCACAACGCAAATGTGAAAGAGGCATTACCATGTGTGATGAAAGCAAGACCCAAAGAAAAACAGCCTAAGAAAAACAAGTACATTAAATTTGCAGTGCAATCACATCGATATTGTCAGAGTGAGGAAAGGACACTGAAAACGGCACTATTTTTAAGTATTGTCTCCTGATTGTAGGTGATAAATGATGGCCAGAGAATCACGGGAGAGTCGCTTTTTGATAACGATTGGCAGTTCACCAGTAGGGATTGAGGCCATATCGCCAAAGTTTGGTAGTATGGTAGAGGATAGTGACAGATGGTTGAAGTGAATTAGGGTATGGATTTATTTGGACTGGGTGTATGGAGATAGTATATGTTACAAAACACTGATTTTTTCTTTTTGTAAGAGTGAAAATACTGAAATTATGAATAGAGAAGGGGCACTAGGTGTGTGTCTGTGTCGCCGTCTACTACTACAAATGGCGGCACATATGAATATTTCTAAGGGTTTATGATATGAGAAGGATTAAAGCTCTGATACTATGTTAAAAGAGATCAAACCATAGTATTAAATACTGTAGCGAATCACTTTGTTTGTTCAATAAGCAAAATATTTATTCTTTTTTGAAGTGGTCAATTTAGAATCATCAATAGATTATCTATAAGATTAAGATTCATGGAGTTTTATTTAATATTTAGTTCTTACATGGATATAGAAAACATGCCTAGCTGTGTTACAATGTTTCATATATAAAACATAAAATCTGACCACAATTTTGCATTGTAATAACCAACACATAAAAGTCTGTAGGAAGAACTCAAGCCCTGTGCTTAAAGTTTGAGTGACAAGTCTAGCTCTGTATTGTTGTCACCTTGTTGATGATATTTCTCCAAACCGTTACTTCCTTGACGATGAGTCTCACCATTAACCATCATACGCATAGTTTCAAATGCACCCTCTCGGCCACTCATTGAACGCTTAGCTTGAACTGCTGCACCCTTTCGGCCACTCATGTTCCGTGGCTGAACCTTGAATTGGTTGCGTTGCTGCCCTACAGGGTTGTAGGGCTTACCAACGGGAAGACTTGGCATTGAGTTTACGCGTTTGTGAACAGGAATGGCGTTTACAATATCATGTTGTTTCTCTAGCTTGGCTTTGGCTCGCTCGAGCTTGTGGGCATTTTGATGACCTCCTAATGCTTGTAAAGTGCTAAACAATTTGTCGCAATATAGGCAATGGAAGACCCCCTTCACCGACTTTCTAACGTTGCGCGGACGTTGAGATGATTCGAATGCCTCGGAAGAATTTCCCTCCAGGCACTCCAACAAATTGAGTAGTTTGTACTCAGAGGGACGATTCGATTCGTTACTAAAGGCATTTTCAGCTCTTTGTGAATCCATTGGATACACTTTTGAATATCTCTAAACAAATGCAATACATCCTATTTATTTACTGAGAAATGCATCCATGGCAGCAAAATCTTTCATGTAGATACTGCAAAATACTGAATTGGGTAAAGATCTAATGGAAAAGCTATACTTGAAACTATGATCCCCTCATTCCTACCATTTTCATTATTATTTACACAAAGTAGGCCTCTTTTAGCTTTTGGCTAGATAGATTTGAAATTTATTAAAAAAATCAATTTGGATTTTTAACTAAATCCGAAAAAATTCTATACCGGACTAGCCACAAGGATGGTAAAATTATCTGTGGATACGAATATCTGTAGGAATATGCTCCATTAGGGATGGGGATGGATACAATTATATTGGGTTCGGGGCGGGATGGATACAACTCTAAACACTCTATATAAAATAAGCTCCAAAAAGCCGCCCAAGCCCACTTGGGATAGAGCTTATGGGCTGGATAGGGCCTAATGATAAACTTTAAATCTCGGCAGGAAGCCCTGTTTGGCCTAAAACTTATCGGCCAGCTTGACCGATCTTTTTGACACCTCTAGTTTGAAGTAACTCAAAATTGAGAAACTGACAACTTCAGATGACATTGACCCAAAGCTAAAACCTTCGGTGTATGATATAACTGATATCAATATTCATACATAGAATACAAATGTCTTCAAGTTTTGAAATTTGAAGCATATTCACTCATAGATCAAGTGGTTAGTGCACCTTCCTTCCGCCTCGGCAGTGAGGGTTCAATTCTCACCGTGCACATTTTACCAGTATGTATAGATAATTTTTTCCTCTTATTGTGGAAGTAGATGTCTCCCGTTATAAGAATAGATATCCGGACCGCGCGTTTAGTGATTTGTCACTATAGGTCCCGACAGACTTTGTTATTAATCTTGTAATTATACTCTTCAAAAAACTTGCCGAATGAAGAAATATAACCCTTTTATGACCAAGTATTGAGAATGCAAATTAATACAATTGAAGTTCTCTCTCCCTCAATAGTAAAAAAATGATGATACAAGCAATATATTATAAGTAAATAAGCTGAGAAGAAAAATATACTTACACTTCCATCCATCTGATTAATGTTTGCAACAGAGATTCGGAGAAGAATACGCAAGAGCTTGACCTAGTATATTCTCTCGGCTGTAGATACTGGCCTCAGGAATACAACGATGACTGTGATGTTATCTTTGCTGCCACGTTCTGCAGCTTCTGTCGCCAATCTCTTGGAGCACATTCCTGGCTCTTTGACAGTGTCCCTGATTATGTTCACAGCCTCTTCGTTGCTCACAACGTCCCAGAGTCCGTCACTGGCCATTATCTGACAATTAACATCTTATTACTTCACACATCATTTTGGAATTGACAATAAAACCCGGCTCTGGAATGCAGTTTCAGTATTTAACATTAAACGTCAACATGAAATTACAACAATGAAATCTATAAGAATTGAATAAAGTAGTAATATGGAAAATGAAAATTCACCACATTTTCACTATTTCATTCCCTTGAGCATTTGAAAATTTTGAATAGTTCTTGCACAAATTAATGAAATCTCAGTCAAATTATTTATTACTATAGCTACAATAAGCTGACATGCAGAGAACAATTCCCTCATATGTTACAGAATTTATCAACTTATCAAAGACTCAATTTTCTAATTAGATGTCTTAGGTTAGAAAATAATGGTCCTTACCAGAAATTCATCCTCCGATGATAATACAGTTTCAGTTATCTCAGGTTCAGCAGTCACTGCAGGCTTCAGATCATCATCACCAATGGAGCGAGTGACCTGTTAAGAGAAACAAAAACCACTAATATTAATTCTCAATAATTGCTCATGCAAGTTCTCACATTTGTGAAGATCAAAACCTCCACAAACTAGAATAGGAAGGGAAAGAGTTGAATTATTTTTATAGAGACCTAGGTGCCTCCATATCAAATCTGTAGTCATCTTTGTTAAAACATTTCACTCCACCTATCATAAGTGACATTGTCCTCAAATATATTAAGGACCTTCAATTTACATTTACTTCACATCAGCAAAATGTTTTTAAATGTTACCGATAAATAATTATCCAATTCTTAAATGAAAAATTATAACACTTATCATGCTACCCTTGGAGATATCTCTAAGCAAATTGACCATAACTGAAATAAGCATAGGGAATCATGAGAACATAACATTTTCAAAGCCATTAAAGGAGCTAAAGTTGTTTATAATAGCTAGAAATTACTTCATTATCTTGGTGTCAAATAAACATTCTTGAACGTATTTTAGATTTATTTTCGCATTTAAGAATATATGTGAATTAATGAATAATTTTAGGAAATAATAATATTTTAATGCGAATAAATATGCACTTATTGTTTTTATTCAAGCTAAAAAACTTATTTTGTGTTTCTTCTCATTTAGGAAACAACTTGACATTTTAAACAAGGAAAAGGAGAAGCAAAATGAATTCGCAGGATTTTCTAATCGAACACAGTTTCAGTATTTTCACCATATCTTGTGAACCCCTTATCAGATTGGTGCTATTCTTGGTTCGTTGGGAAGAGTATTCCGAGATCTACAACTTTTAAGTGTCACAAGGATTCCTAAATTCGATTGTTTCCTCGTCAAAAAAAGCTGGAAGTTGACCACTTTAGGAAACTAGATGGTTACTTATGTTCCTACTTGTATTAGCTTTTTTTTTTTAAATTATAAAAAGGAAGCAATTATCTCATCTTCCTCTTCTTTGAAGGTTTGTCCTAGTTTTCTTTGTTATGTCTTTCTAAACTCCTATCAAAGGCTAGAGGCGGAACTTGTAATGAAGTTATAGTTATATTCTTTAATCCTCATATGTTTTCATTGCTAAATTCTTTTGATTGATTGATTTGTATTTTTGAGAAAAGTTTTTTTCTTTATGATTTTTTGATTCATTGTTAACTCTAGGTACAATGAATGCTTATAATTCCCTAAGAATGAAAAACTTGTTTTTACAAAGTGATTATCAACCAATTTTGAGATTAGTTTTTTATGCACTCATTGCTCTATTTTCCAATTAAGATAACTTCTGGTTGATTCTCGATCGAGTTATAAAATTGAATCACAAATAATTACTTCAAATTCCTTAAAAGTAGATCCCAACATATTAGTATTCATCATCACTGTTTTCAAATTTGAATTTTGTACTGCATTCTTTTACTACAACCACTCAAATTAAATTATAGCAATATAACTTTCTTTTCTTTTACTTTAATTCTTTTTCTACCAATCCCTATGGCTCGACACTCAAAACACTTGAGATTATATTACTTCGAGACCTACGCTTAAATTAGCAATATTAAAGTTGTAGCAATTTTGTCTAAATGTTCCTGCTTTTCAGTGCAAAATTCCTGATCTTTCCATTTTCTTTCTTTTTGTTTTTTATTTTCTGTCAAATTCAAGTTCTTTTCATTTTGATAATTTCGTTTTTATTTGCTGTCGAGTAAAACAAATTTTTGTAAACCTGATAATCTATTATCATGTAAATCCTACAGTTTTCCTTTCTATAGCATATCTCCAAGTATGGTTTCCGAAAACTGTGATATGAGATTTTCAACGGAGAAAATTTTGAAATACAAATTTGCTTAAAAGAACATTTATCATTTATGACAACACCAAACAAAAATTTTAAAGGATAAAGAGGATAACCTGGAGTGCAGCAGGACCAACCCTCCATGTATCAACTTGCCATTTTACTTGTCCTCCTGCATTAACAACACGCTCCCTCTCCTCAGGGCAGCTTGCAACATGATCCTATCATGTCAAAGTCATTTAGTTTTTGAGTGCCGTGTAACACCTTATAATAGCCACAGAACCAAGTATAATACAGTAAACAACTCACCCGACTTAGAGCATAAGGATGGCCACCCCGACATACAATCACCCTACAATCACCGGCATTAGCAACAAAAAGCCTGTTCCTAATTATTAGAGCAGCAACAGCTGTGCAACCAGGATGCCAGTCTTTCTGAATCACTCTTTTAGATTTACGATAAGAATCCAGTTCATTTCTAAACACAGCATCTGTCCTAACAAATGCTTCCAACAATGCATCGACAGGACTGCACTGATACATAGCTTTATCAATTATTGAAGGAATTCATAAATAGAAGTATTGAAAGGGGGTGAAGGGTCAGAGGAAACAACCTGCTTGTGGAACTTAAATTTTGCAAAAATCCTGGCAACGCTCGAGCTGCAAACTCAGCAGCTGCTGAGCCTGCACAGAAACATGCAGACACATTATAATGCATCAAAGCATTAAATTAGGCACACTTGGAAGAGAAAATTAATATGCAAAATGAAAATAAAGGAAACATAACATAAATAAAATAATTATCTTCGAAGTTAATGGATTTACTTTTCCCCAAAAAAGGGAAGTTGACGTTTTTTTTTTTTTAAAATCTTTTCCTTTACCTCTGGAAATCACTTCAGATGAGATAAGAGAGCATGGTCTCAACAGATAAAGCTTACTAGTGATGATTGGAATCAATATCCTCAATAAATTTGGTCCCAAGGCAGCTGTAATATTAAAAGTCAACATAGCATACCTCTGTGACCATCAAAGATGCCAAAAACATGGATATCCTTTTCATTGCACATACGGGGCATGAGAAAGTGTGTATCCTCCATAGTCTCCCTTCTGCCACGTGTAGCAAATGAACCCCAAGAAACTACTGGATAGTAAGTCGAAGCATCATTTCTAGATGCACTCCAAATTTTAGCATCAGAATCAGCTTCATTAGAAGTGCTCTTGGAGAAACGTTCTCCCTTTGTGGACCAGTTAATCTTCTCCTGATAGCTTTGCACATTGTTGACCCCATTTATGATCTTATCATCATGAAGAATAGAAGCTTTAGGAAGCAGAACTTCTTCTTTCAAATGCTTTCTATTTTCCAACTCTTGATCAAGTTCTGAAACTATATCAGAAAAAGAAGGCCTGTTTTGAGGGTTTGCATCCCAACACCTCTGTATCAATGACAATATACTTGCTCGTACACCTGACTCAAGATCAGCAAGAGCAGGTCGCAGTCCACTAGAAACTACAGCAGCAGTAAGTTGCTGCTCTGTATAGTTCATCTCCAGAACAGTGTGGGCCTGCCAGCAGTATACATGTAATACATCAATAAGTGACAGCTGATAAGGCCTTAGTTTTGAAAGCCAACACAAGGCCAATCTCACAAATAGAATACTAACCCATATTCAATTTTTTTCTACTGTGTACATACTCAATAAATGGTTTGCAAAAAGATCAACTATACCATGACAATCAAGCAACAGTCAACTTAACAGGACTCACATTGGATGTTAAAATGAATCACTACACTATGAAACTGTGATAGAATATCAGAAATGGCTTGAAGAATGGACGAGATGGGAGAAACTGACTGATACTTTTCAATGGAATAGTAGAGAGAATCAAATCAAAACAATTAAAAGGAACTCCCAAAATTAAATGGCAAGAAAGGGAGAAAAAGAACTGCCATTACCAAGATATTCAAAAATCAGAATTAGCTTGATTAAAACTCCAGCAAATTATTTGGAGCGGCACACGTAAATCTAGTAAAACCCTCACAATGGACCAAAACACGCTTGCCAACTCAAGGAAAATAGGAGGCAAAGGGGTAAGTGCAGGAATTGTGGAGGTATTAGAGGTGGCTAGAGATAGGTGATTTGTCCTTATATTTATACAAATATGTTAAATAAACCCTGAGTTTGGCGTCTGCATTAATTTGGTCTCTTCAAATATTTCCAGTGAGTTGTTCTCTCTGCCCAATAACATTGTTTATCCTACTTTTATTTATTTTAAAAAAAAAAAAATCTTCCACGTCACCCTATAAAATAGCCAACTATTCTCACAGTTAACAAATCATTCACCCTTAAGAATGGGCCATCCAACGACTTTATTTTTATTATTACTATTTTTTTTATAATTCAGAAATCTCTCGAACCTGCTTAGCGGGCCCGAGTTAAAAACTGGAGCCCCTGCCAAACCCTACAATCTTTTGGAAGTAGGAAACTATAGCCTTTAGCCATGTAGGTACCTATGAGAGGTTTCAAACCTTGTGGAAGCAAACCACGGACCTGACCATTCTCCTAACGCCTTATGGGAAATTGGCCTTAGAAGGACTTATAAAGCTTATTAAGTTGGCCATATAAGGACTTCTACTAATCCACAGGGGATAATGACCACTTTATTAAAATAAGGTTTACTAAGTTGGCCATATATTTTGTTACCAAAAATTGTAAACATAACAATCTAGTTAGTCTTTTCCCTCCAACTTTTCCACCATACAGAGAATGTAAGAAATTAAACCTGCAGCTTGAATATGACCCTCTCCAAAAGCAAATTGAAAGTTCAAAGTAAGATTTAGCCTGTTTTGTGGTTAAGGAAAATCTAAGTCCCGTCGCATTAATGATCAAGATAGTTCTCCTAGCTAAGTGATTACTATCAAATATGTCAACATTAAGTGGCATATTCCCCTTTGAAACTATATGGAAGGTCGGAGGTTGAATCTGCTTACTTGGATGCAAAATGAAGTTTTATCCCTTCGTATAAACTAAGGGGGGAAATGTTATCAATATAAAAGTATATTACTATCAAGTACATAAATTCACCTAGACGGTTCTTGCCCTTCCAAGGGAGGGTGAAACTGTTTAACCTTGAATTATATTTCAGAATAACAAAATTAACAAGACATGAAAATGCTCCAATTCAATAACCTGCAACTGCATGATGCATTGCACACCAGGCAAATTGATTATCTAACATTTTTTGGCCATAGAGAATCATGATTATACATAACACAATCCAATTACAAAATAAATTGTACTAAAGTACCTCTCATAAATTCAACAAAGGAAGCTGGATGTGAATTAGAAACACTAACCTGAGTTTCTGCACGGAGATCAGTATATGGTACAACACCAGTAAGAAGCTCACTGCAGCAGAAATGGAACATTTCATATTTTAAAAGGCAGCATCAATTTCTTATTGAAAAATTGCTAAGCAATCGTCCAACATTAATGGTCAAAATGTGAAAAAGCAACGTCAAACTACCAGTGACTAGTATTATTATTTAAAAATCCTAGAGTGTTCCATTCTGGTTGATCAATTACATAACAGCGACTGCTAACGGCAAAAACGGATGCTTTTGTAGACTTATATATGTTTCTGAAATAACTTAGAGGTGTGATATGTCCCAGAATAATGCAGTTGTCTTGTCCTCATTCCAAAGCATCCACTCACAACTTGGTTATGTGATGACCATAATCACAGATATGGGAGCAATCAAGTTCCCTTTGCAAGGCATGGCAAGGAGGTGCCTATTACGTAAATCGAAATATGGCCTAAACCATAAAAAATTGAAAATAAATACAAGTATGTTCTGTTTCGTGTTATCGGGAACAAGAATAAATCGAACACCTGTCTCAAATCCTTACTTGAATGATATTCCAAAGCTGTAGACATCTGATTTTTCAGAATGAATCTCTTTATTCAAAATTTCAGGAGCCATATAAATAAGTGTGCCAACCATGTTCTTTTTATGGAAACCACCAGTTGGCTTGCCAGATGATCTCCAATTCTGAAAAGAAACTTCTTTAAGATTTGTCTTGTGTTCTGCCAAACCAAAGTCTGCTAGGTGTGGATAAAGGTTTCTGTCAAGCTGCATAACATGTATTTAATTACATTTCTAGAAGCTTATCTCTTCTCACTTCAAATCAATTACTCATGGTTTGCAATGAAGAAGAGAAAATTATAGATCAACTCAGATATCAGGAGCTTATGGGGGAAAGATTACTAGAACATTTGCTGGTTTCACATCCCTATGTACAATCCCGAGATTATGCAGATATTGCAAAGCCTTTGCTGTAAGAGGAAAACAGCGGAAAGGGCAAACAATATAACATCATCCGACAAAATTATAAACAAACATTTAATTAACATACAAATGAATATCCGATAAGCAACAACAAACTTGTAGGGCCAATCAAATTGACAACAAAACTATGAACGGTAAAACTATCATCCATTTACAAAAACTGACCCCCTGAACTATTAGGAGATCTGCACACTTTAAGCAAAAATCCTACTTTGCTGACTCCAATTTGAAATAAAAATAACAGAGCAAGCAAATTACGACAGCCCATGGCTATGCCTAATTGTCATTTTGGTCATTCTAGTTCACGTGTTATCCTCATTTTCCATATATAAAGTATTTCAAATCTGGTCGCATCATCAAATAAAGAATCTTTCTCATTTGCTAATAATTCATCAAAACAATCTACAATTTTGTACCATCATGAGGCAATATGTTAAAGGCATTAACAGCCTTACTTACGGCGGCTTTATGTACCAAAGAATTATTAGCTTGTTAAGATGCTGCAATGGTAGCTTTGGGTTCTCAAGTATGCTACTATGAATTAATTGCCAAGTCAAATGTTACCAAATAATTATCATATTCTAACTTTTTCAATTAAAAGATAAGCATATTGAAAGAAGAAAAATGTAATGGTTAGTCACATACTCTAACAGAAAGGTACTTTTAAGTTTCAAGTTACAGAGGTTCATGTCTATAAGTTCAGGGTACAAGCCTTTGATACCAAGAAATTAAAGCCCATTACATAAATATAACTGTTTAAAATCATATTTGACTCACACCAGCTGTACACAATCATCAAATGATGTCCAGAAATAAATTTATGAGAAATTGAGCATCATGAACTATTCAGCACTATAAGAGAGAAACCAAAAACCGACAGAGACGCTGTGCAGAGGTCAGTTTGCAAGATTATAAAAATCTTAAATGAAACCTTATATAGAACTTCAGGAAAACTAAGTATCTAATGAAGCAATCTATTAAAAGCCAGTCTCTACATTACACGAACACGGTAAGTGTCACAATTGTTTCACGTTGTAGATAGAACAATCCCTTTCAGTTAACATATCAAAACAACTTCATTTGTTTCTTAAAAAATGATTGTCCGGAATTCAGATTTTCTAAAGCATTAATCAACAAAAGTAACAAATTCTCATGCTAAATTAATGCTCTAGTAGAGCAATCTATAAAAGCCAATCTTTACATTCCACATTCAGGTTTAAGCGTCACAATTGTTTCACATTCTACATACATAGAATAATCTCTTTTAGTTAACATATGAAAACAACTTCATTCATTTCCTCAAATATGATTGTCCTGAATCCAGATTTTCTAAAGCATCAGTCAACAAAAGTAACAAATTCTCATGCTAAGTTAATGCTCTTGATTCAAACCTGCCGGATGATTAGGTTTTCGTTTTCAGAATCTTAACACATATTGTCATTTCCTCATAATACAGTAACTTTGAGCTATGCTGTTAAAAATGGATCAAACATGAAAAAATGTTGAAACTTAAGAGAGAGTTAGGGTTGTTACCTAACTGGACAGCAATGATGAGCACCTGATCGATTCTCGGACTCCATTCTTCCACGTGTAACTTCTCAGCAAGATTTGGAGACTCGAAGAATTCAAAGAAGAACATGTAATTGGGAGGCTTGGCATGCGCCGCCAATAGTTTTGCCAATCCCGGATGATCCAGCTGGCTAATTTAAACAAACCATCAAACCATTAGACCATTAAAACAGTTCAAAACAAATATACACACAAAGAGATATATAGATATAGATATATATATATATATATATATATATATACACACAGAGAGAGAGAGAGAGAGAGAGAACCATAAAAGCTGCAATTGTTGATGGAACTTGTCCAAATCATGTGAAGTGGACAAGATTGGTTTCTTGACAGCAACTCTTTTTCCATCCAAAATGGCTTCATAAACAACACTCTCAGCACCTAAAACACACACCCAATGGACTCAAAACAACAAGACGAAATGAAATGAAAAGGGAAATAGTTGCATTTGATTTTGGAAAACGTTACCTCTAGCAATTGGGGAGAGGAGAGTGTAAGAAGAAGGAGGCAAGTGAAGAGGGATTGAAGAGCTGGTGCAGCACCCTCGAATGCATGTGTTTGGCTCCAAAATCTCCAAACCCATCTCTTTCTCTTTCTCTCTCTCTCTCTCTCTCAGAAGTCAGAAAATATTTTGAAAACAGAATTTTGAGGCTACATAGACAGACAGCTGAGACACAGGGAAGTTTCCTCAACGCTTTCGTTTTGGTTTGCACGGTTGGGAATCCTGAAAATTTATCTGTCATATTAGTTTGCTCCTCGTCATTTTTGTTTTATAATAAGGGTTAATTGCATTAACAACCCTGAGTTTTCTCCCTTTTTGTCTTTTCATTTTAACAATTTCAAAATAACACAAAACCTCCTTTGATATTAGGGTGTGATGACTGATGGTGTACTCTAGTCAATAATCCTTTATGCTACATCGAATACTTGTTATGACATGTCATTGTTAGTTTGTTAGATGAGTAATACTAGACATTTCGCTTTTATATCTTAATTTACATCCTAATTTATGGTATGACAATTGGATCTATATCATGTGGCAAGTAAGATAAATTATTATACACACACACATATATATATATATATATATATATATATATTAATTGTCACATTATATATTGAGATTCAAATTGAAATATAAAGTTGATATATGTCTAGTATTACTCTTGTAAAAAAGATTTTTTCAAAAATTCTATATAAATTTTAGACGAAACATAGATAGGTACCTTGTAGAAAATTCTAATGATAGTGGAAATGCTTAAATGTAATTCTTCAGATGGTGGAGAAAATATAAAATGAAAGCTTATCATTAATTTAGTTAAAAGTCAATTTTGAAACTCATACTCATGAAATTAACCTTTTTCAATTAGGATAATGATTGATCTATGAGAAATATCATTAATATAGTTGATTAAAAAAACGGGGATGCCAAAAGAATTGATTATCGAGCCTGAGACGGGAAACTCTTAGGTATGGTTTTAAGAAAAGGAATTGACTTACCTATTCTGATTGGGGAGAATAGACCAATTGAAGGGAGATTCCGAAATTGTAAATTCGTATTACTTAAAAGACATTTATTAAATCAAGAATTCAAATAAGGCGAAAGGAATCTAGTTATTAACCTTCTTCAATAAATTTAAGTATTTACTTTTAGTTTTAGAAATTTAGTTACGCGAGCTCTTATTGCAAATCATAAGTTGTTTGTTTACAAGTAACTTAATTTTCCACCCTCTCATACTTGTGAATAAGTTCTAAGGTAAATTGTCATCCATTGCCCTAAGATTTTATATAAAGACGCAAATAATATCAGTCATGCATTGATGATATAAAAATATCTTTGACCGAGTTGACCACATTTAAAAAATGATTAGCCGTGTTTACTTTGTAAAATATCCATATTATCTCTTATTTAATTCTTTCATCAAATATTATAATATTATTTTTTCAAATACTAACAATAAATAAAATAAAAAATAATATTTTTTTATAAAAAAAATTCAACTTGGATCTCCTCCATTAATGGAGGAAATCTAACTTGGAGGAGTATCTAATTTGGATCTTTTCCAAAAATGGAGGTTATCCAAAATGGGAGAAGATCCAAGTTGGACCTCTTGGATATCCTATTGGATGGATCTCCTCCATTTAAAGGAGATGATTTTATTTTTCAAATGTTTTTTTAAATTTTTAAGTAACGTGTCAAATTTTAATTGGACGCAATAAATTTTTTTAACTCACTGATCTATTTTTTGCATTAAAGGACCATTCGTTAAGTTTGCCATTTAGTTACTATTAATTTAATAGTAATTAACTCGGTTAAAGGTACTTTTAGTATTATTATAATAAAAAACTGACATTATTCGTATTTTTATGGTAAACCTTAGGGGTACTAAATTGCAAGGTTTTACATAAAGACATGAACAATACCAGTTTTACTATAATAACACAAAAGTACATTTGACTGAATTAACCGCCATTAATTTTCCTTATCGATCTATCTCCTCCACACATATAACGAGGTCTATACAAATTTTTTTAGTTGAGATACGTGGGAGGCAATCGTCTCCTACAATTATGGAAGGATATTGTTCTTGTAAATCTAAAAAAGATAGGTTCTCGAATAGTATTGTGCAAGGAACTTTATTTTTCATATTTTATTATATATTTTAACATAAATTAAGGGTATTTTTATTTTTTTGAACGTTAAGAGTCATGAATCACGGTATCTAGGGGTGGGCATGGTTCGGTTTGGTTCTATTTTGGGTAAAACAGACATAAACTGAACCGTAAACGGTTTTAAAAAAATGAGCCGAACCAAGAACCGAGATTATAGTGAACCGAACAGAATTCAGTTTGATTGATTTATGGGCCTATTGGGCCATAAAAAAATAATGGGCTTTTAATTTTTTTACATCCAAATATGATTAATTTTTATTCTAAACAATACAAATTCAATCCAATAATCAATCCAAAATACAAAATCAATTATGTTAAAATGTAAAATAAATCAAACATTAGTAATATATCAAACACCATCTTCAATTTTTTAAATCAAAATATAATTTTAAAAAATGCACAAATCCAAAACCTGAACAGTTCAAAAATACATTATAATAATCGGAATAAAGTTCTAGAAATAAATCAATAATAGTTGACAAACAAGTCCAAATATATATATATATATATATTTTGAAAGCAGTCCAAATATAATTAATAGTCCAAAAATAATACATAAAATAAAATAACATAGTATAAATAACAATTAAAACTAAAAGTCTTCAGTACTTGACTGCTCAAGTGCTCAGTATGATATCCCTTCTTCATCCACCGTTGTTAATAATGATATTGATACTGACAACTTTGTAAGATCTAAGTAAAAAAAAGATTCAAATTGAATCTAGCAACATACGGACCTATCTCTTTTGTTGTTTTCTTTTTCTTCTTGCTTCCGCACCTGAAAGCACACAAAAGGAAGTGAAACAAAACGTATTGTTGAAACATTCGAACGGTTGAACAAAAAATTTGAAATGGCCAGTTGAAATAGAACGTACAGTTGAAGTGGAAGATCCGTTGAAACAAATGAAGAGTTGTTATGCGATGAAAAAGCTCCGTAGAGGTGGACGATGGGCGGTGCAATTGGAGGACGGTGCAACGGCGATGCGTGCGATTGCGAGGCGTGCGAGGAGCGGTGTTTTGCGTGGATGCGTGCAAACTGCGAAGTGAAGGAAATGAAAAAAATTGGTTTTCAATTTCTTAGGGTAAATGAGTGACGAGTGCAAATGAAATATTAAAATGAGTGCTTTTAAAAAAAAAATATTGAAATAAGTGTGTTACCCACTTACCCTGTCCGGCTGTCCTTACCACGGAGTTCGTTTGACTGGTTTTCAATTTTTAAATTTTTTTTTATATGTTGGTTTGTTGGTTTGATTCACGATTTGGGGCTCCAAACCGTGAACCGAACCAAATTACTTGGTTCCACAAAAAGTAAACCGAACCGAATCAATGGACCATGCCAAACCGAACCAAAACTGTATGGTTCGGTTTGGTTCACCGGTTTTGCGGTTCGGTTCAGTTTGGTGCCCACCCCTAATGGTACCGCAAAGCTTGTATTATTGTGTTACTTTGAATAAAAATTAACGATGCTTGTAATTATGTCTAAATTGAGGCCAAGTTAGTAAACTGGATCGGGTACGGTCGACACGAACCCATGGCATGCCCAAGCCCAAGCCCAATATGTCCGTGTTCATCGGATGATAAAATTACTTGGCCGTTAAGCAGACGCCAACTACCATTCAAAAGCACTTACAAAACCACCATTCAAAAGCACTTATAAATCAGTTTTCTGCGGTTGGAAACGCTGTAGAAAATCGAATCGAATCGAATCTTTCGTGTGAAGATGAAGCGGTCTTTTATAGTATTGAGTGTTGTTGTGGTTGTGGTTTGTGGTTGGTTCAGTGAATTGGTTCTCTGCAGTGAAGATAATCTCATCAAGATGAAACTCGGAGGCGTTCATGATTGCAAGGGTTCACAAAACAGCGCCGAGATCGAGAGCCTTGCTCGATTCGCTGTTCAAGAACACAACAAGAAACAGGTCTCTTTTCATTTCTCGGTTCTATCAGTTTAGTTTTGTCTTCAGAACGTCAATTAGGGTTTTCTATTTCTTCTCGTACTATTTTGTTGCGATCTGATGCACTTTTCGTTATTTCGCTGTTTCATGTTCATGTTTGTATGTTTGTGATTGTGGGGTTTGATTTTGATTTCTTTTATTCATTTTTGTTCGATAGTTTGTAATTTTCTTGTTGCAGAGTTGCATTTTTTTCCGTTATTATTTTTTTGGAGCTCTCTAATTTTATATATTTTTTTTCAAGTTCTAAAATTCTTTGTTCAGTTTTGTTCAGTTTATATGGGTCATGTTACTACATAGGATGTGTAATCATACAGGGTGCTTTGATATGGATTGGATTGTTCGCCATACTTGGTGGTTTGATATGGGTTAGATAGATCATACATGGTGCTTTTTGGTTGGATAGATCATACATGATGGTTTGATATTCTTTAGATGTCAATCCAATGGATCAAATAAATGAGATGTTTGAAATGGAAAAAAATTGCGAAAATTGGAAATAGACCATGAGTTTCCTATCAGGCTATAACTACCTTGTATACTTACAGTTGCTGTATTTATATATTTTGGCTTTCAATATGATATTTTCTGTAACCAAGTAAGTTTTGACTGGTACAGAATGCGCTGCTTGAGTATGCGAGAGTGTTGAAGGCGAAGGAACAGGTTGTTGCCGGCACGTTGTACCACCTTACTCTGGAAGCTGTTGATGCTGGTAAGAAGAAGATATATGAAGCCAAAGTGTGGGTGAAGCCATGGATGAACTTCAAGCAGTTGCAGGAGTTCAAGCATGCTGAGGATGGCCCTTCCTTCACTTCTTCGGACCTCGGTGTCAAACGAGGTAATGAGCTATTTTCGTTATTTGTTTATCTTTATGTGCTAGAAAAAATGCTTAAAGAATGTGTTGCCTTTTCCAATTGTTGGATTGGTTCATTGAGTTGATGGGTTAAATTTGTTATTTGTCCCTCTTATGTTCTGAATATTATGTTTCAATTTTGTTTATAGTTTGGTACATCTATAGGAACGGGTAATCACTTTAAACACTATTGTAGGAAGAATTGTCATTTAGCTGGTTTTATGGGAAAGGAACGAAATAATTCACATCCAGGACCTAATTGTTGTTGGTTTTGTTTCTTTTGGCTTAAAAGATCCTATTTAAGTTTTGTTTCTTGTTCATTGAGGCTTTCCCTCTTTTTCAATGTTCTCTTGAATTTCTTTTATGGTTGAAAGAGGCTCAATTAGATCTTTTTCCGATTTTATTAGATGCAGTGGAAGGATTTTACTGGCATGTGGCTTCAGAGTGTCTTTCGTGGAGATCTATCTGGCTTCATTGACCTTAGTTGATACTATTTTCTTTTTTCTTACAGAAAAAAAAATACATAAAATAAGAGCTTAATCAGAGAATTGCAAGGACTAAAAGTTCAATTCTTATAACGAGAGAAACCATTGCAATTGTGTGCAAATAAACTTCACTTCGGTCCAAACTTGGTGTAATGGTAACAGTATTATATGTCTGTATAAAATTTATATGATTTAAGTGCTAATAGTTTTGAGTTCTGTGATAAAGTCAATGATGGTGGAATGATATTTAGTTGGTTGTTGTTCATTGAAAACATAATTTAGATGGACCCCTTGCCCGTAGAGCTAACTGTAATTTTAACAAAGACATGTTGCACTTCTATAAGGATTTTACTATGACGTGACATCTGGATCCTTTTTCTCCCACTTATGTTATTGCCAGAGAATTATATTGAGTGTTAATTAATTTGGTCATTAGACAAAGAAAATGAACAAGTGAAGAGAGGTTTAGTAAATATTGTATCATTTGTAAATCAGATGGATTTGGACTAGAATGGCGAGCAGTGCCAACAAATGATCTAGAGATTCTAAGGGCAGCAAATCATGCTGTTAAGTCCATCCAGCAGAAGTCCAACTCATTGTTTCCTTATGAACTTTTAGAGATCCTTCAAGCGAAGGCCAAGGTTGGCATTTTATGTGAATTGCAATAACTGTATCTCTGAATTGTATTCTTCATAAGCTTTTTGCTTCTTAATCTCATTCTCTCTCTCTCTCTCTATATATATATATATTGATTTTACACTGTTTTACTAAAACAACATTAATGCAGGTCCTTGAAGATTATGCCAAATTCGTCTTGCATCTTAAGTTGAAGCGGGGAAGTAAAGAAGAGAAGTTCTGGGTCGAACTTATTAAGAATAGTGAAGGAAAGTTTATTCTGAATTAATGGAAAACTAATACTCCTGAATTTAGCAATTATGTGAATATGATAAGTGTGTGGATTGTGACTACTGTCTAATACAATATGATCAGTACAATAAGACCCCCAACTCAACAACTACGCTTTTATGGTGTATATATGTGTTAACAATGTTTACTTCTAATATATGTATTGATATAGATTGAACCACGGCTGCCTCCATATATTGTTGTTTGTATATATAGAAGTTCTAGATTGCATCTTCTTCCTCCCACATATCATCCGTGTTACTGTGTATCTGAATTCCACCTTCATTTCTGAATCGAGTATCATGGAATTTCTCTGATTGTAAGATATTTGCTTTAGTCATTTAGATCAATAGATGCAAAACTTGGGTCGCCCAACTATGCTTGTCATCGTGTGATTATATTTTCATGTGTTATTGAGTAGGCACAGAGATTAACACACATCGCATCTAAGTTTTTCTCCTTATTTAGATTACTATACATAATTAACATCATGTAGATGTTTTTTTTTTTACCCATTAAGCCTTCGAGCCTCCTCACAATAAGCTTAATATTTCTACTTCTCTTGCCCTTCCATTGTTTTCTTGTAAACAGCTTTTTCAATTGTTCAAAAACCACACAATGCCCATGTATTGCCTTGGAGGCAACAAAATAGACAAGCGGTTCATAAATTCAATTCCAAATAACAAACAAAACTCTATACCACTTGGGCACAAAATGATAGCGATTTTATTTGGACAACTTTTGGTCCAATATATCTTTAAAAAACATATCATCATCTCATTCAAATTCAAAAGTACTAAAACTCTATGGAGAAGATAGAAGTAAGCAACAAAGACCAAAGGGAAAAATTTACATATCAGCAGCCACGCGTTTGTACAAGTGTGAAGGCAGCCTGGGAGTGGCCACGGCCTGTAATGGGGTCCGCATGTAAGTGACCAATCCCGGATTTTCCGACATGTCGATTTCCTCCGGCTTCACACCCTCCACTGGTGTCCAAGTAAAATGGTGCAACAAGTGACCCAACATAGATGTGACCAAATTTATACCTAGTTGTGCACCAGGGCACACCCTTCTTCCAGCCCCAAATGGCAGTAGGCGAAAATCGTGACCCTTCATATCGACGTCCTCTTCAAAGTATCGCTCTGGACGGAACTCAAGCGGATCCTTCCAGACTGCCGGATCACGAGCTATGGCCCACACATTGACATGGACATTTGAACCCTTGGGAATGTCATATCCGCCTATTTTGACATTAGCGTTGGCTCGGTGAGGAAGCATTAGAGGAGTTGGGGGGTGCAACCTCATACCTTCCTTGGCAACAGATTGCAAGTATGGGAGGTTTGAAAAATCAGATTCTGTCAATACACGTTCGAACCCAATCACACGGTCTAGCTCCTCTTGTGCCTTCTGTTGCACCCTCGGGTTCTTGATCAGCTCTGCCATTGTCCACTCTACTGTTATTGCAGTTGTGTCCATGCCTGCAGTGATCATGTCCTGTAAACATCATCAAACACTACGATTAGCCTCCCCGATCTTGACAAAAGAATTTTTAGCGAGGTATATTATAACTCAATGAAAGAAAGCGAATTTAGAATTTAACGTACCCAAAGAAGTCCAATAATAGTGTCTTCACTGAGGTCATACTTTTCTTGCAACGTAAGCAAAGCATCAACAAAATGTTGTTTGGCGCCACCGCTCTTCTGGCGAGCAAGCGTGTGTTCTTCCATGATAGCTCTGGTGAGACGGTCTCTTCGGGCACCATGCTTGGCGAAAGCCTCTTCCTCTAACGGGAACATCCAGCGAAGCCAAGGGATGTGCTCTGCCATGGCCAGTGATGCACCGAGCTTGAGCCCATTAGACACAATTGCCTTGAATTCCAACCCCTGCTCGTCCATTACACCCTGCTCGTTCACGAACCTCTTCCCAAATGCTAGCCTTGTTATGTTGTTGAATGCCACTGCTCCCAAATACTTCTTCACCAGCACACTCTTCCCAGTACTTTCTGTACAAACAAGGTGTATACACAAATCAATTACAATAACAACTCCCCAATACAAACACAATTATATGGCTTCATTTCCAATTACCACTACCAAGTACCACTTATGTGTTACCATTGATTGTTAACGTAACAAATCTCATGCCTTAAATACTATCATTGGGATCATACATAACTTTTTCTTTTTAAAAAAATTTAACACCTTACGGGTTACAAAACTGTCGGAACCTACCAGAATCGGACCTTACTTACGCAGTCCGAATATCTATCCAAATTATCAGGTTTAACAGGATTTTAACAATCCTAAAAGTAATAGATATAAATGCATCATCCTAATAACTCAAATTTGTTAGGCATATAATTGCTGACAGTTAAGAATTATTAAAAGTAAAAGATGTATTAAATTTCTTGTTTGAACTTCAAATTTCTTAAATCTGCCATAATTTTGTGTGGTCTATCATCTATGTCATTTAATACCACAATTGTAACAAAAATTTAATTTATAAATACTGTATTGAGCATCAAATAATTAATCTAAATCAAGTGATTTGTTTTAATTGTTCAAATAATTATTTTTTTTAATAAAAAAAACCACCCCATACAATTCTATCAAATAGAGCAAGTAATAGCTTAGAATTAGTCACATCTCATGTTTTTAATTATATTGAAAGTGAAATAAATGCACAGATTATGTAGTTACACATGGGACCAAATATGAGTTAGCAATTTAATTGCCTACTTTCTAATTAACTGTTTTTTCAACTTTTTCCATTAATGATATTTTTAATTTTTTTTTATACTATTAAATTGAATCTAATGAAAGGGAAAACAAAAATTAAAAAGGTGTGGTGTTTGGGAAAAGACAAAAAATAAAACAAAAGATGATCAAGTCATGAAAGGAGGCTTGAAATTTATTTATTTTTAAATAGAACAGTGTTCACCAACCCAATTCAGCCGACTTCATACAAAAGCCTATCACTCCACGTGTACATACTCAATATCATTAACAATCAATTAACTTATAATTTATACTTAATTATTAATTTAATATTATAATACATAAATGTAGCTATCTATTTTTGACCACACTCCTTAACACTAAAACCAATAAATATATATATATATATTTTTTGTGAATTTGGTCTTCTATTTCCATTAAGTTTTCTATTTGATACGCTATACCCAGAATGGAGAAGGAGATTCTCACCATACTTGGATGCACATGGTGATTTAGTGATCAAATTTGAACAAAATTAGTAGGTTGTTAATTCACCATGCATGCAATATATAGTTACTGTACATAGTTGGCAAGTTAGGTTGACTGTTCATGTGATATTTTCGTAAGAACTGTCACATCTCAACTGTTTGATTATTTGTCGGTTGAATAAACGATGCGCTTTTAAAAGGATAGTATTGAAGTAGAGAAGAAAAGGAAGACTTACGAGGATCAGTGCAATCGTTGAAAATGGATTCAACCATGGCGGTAACTTCATCTTCTCTAATGGGTCTGAGAGACTCCAGTCTCTTGGGAGTGAAAAGCTCAAGCGTGCAAACTTTTCTAACCTTGACATAGTGCGGCCCATAATCGGCCCATATAAGATCCTTCCCGTCTCTACTAAACTTGGCGGCCGATCTGCTCCGGTGCCGATCAGCCAACTGTTGATCATTTTCTTTCAGAACTTCTTTTGCCAGTTCCGTGTTGGACACGATAACGTTGAGAGTCGAACCGAACCAAACCGAAATGATCGGGCCGTATTCCTGGGCCCATTCGAAGAAGCAGCGGAACCTCACCGGCTTGATGTCGTAGAGGTTTCCGACGACTGGCCACGGGCGCGGACCGGGTGGCAGCTTGAATCTGAGCCGTTGATAGAGTTTGTATGCAAGGAAGATGAAGATGATTGATGCAAGAGCAACACCGACTAGAGGGAGAGCCATTTTTGTTGTTGTCAAAAGAAGTGGGTAGTGGTGGAGTTGATATATATATGAGGTATGGAGTTGGTGAGCAATTTGTTTTACGTGCGTTTTCAACGACCATTGAAAACGATCCACCTCTTGCCCATGGTTTTGGAGTATTTGCATTTAAGTTAAATCCATTCAAATTATATTATTACATAATATAATTATCCAATCAACATGATATAAGTGTCCTTACTACAGTACCAAACCGTTAACTTCTCCGTTAATTAACGGTTTGATCAATAAAATTCAAAAAATATTTATACAATAAAAATAAAGATTACTAACGAATATAAAAAATAATATTTAAAGGATGTTAGTGTAATTTGTCCTTATTAAAATCGATTGTAAATTAAATTACGTGAATTTTATAGTATATTGAGGTGCGTGTGGTTAGAAATGCGCGTGGGAAATGTTTTTAAGGAGGGGATATTTGGGGTTGGTGAAGTGGGACAGTTTTGATAAGAAAGTGGAGGAATCAAAGGTTGGTGAGGTGGTGACCCATCCATTTCTTGGCCCATAGATAATAATCATGATTTATAAATAATAATAATAATAATAATAATAATATTGAGATTTAACTTTAGAGATGATTTTAGTATTTTAATTATTATTTCTCACCAACCATGTCTGTGACATGTGCATAGCAATAAACCGATAAGGCATGGTTGCTGATTTACTGTTGGATGGTTGCTTGATGATTTAAAAAATAAATAAAAAAGTGCACTTTTTATTTATATTATATTATGTGATATAAATAATGAGTAATTTTTAAGAAAAAATTAATTTAATTAATTTTTTCTAAAATAAAATTTTTTTAAAAAATAATGACCTAATCCACCAGCAGAGTCAATTACTTTATATTTGTTTAAATAGTTGATTTATTTAGCGATTGCATTAAAAATTTAATAGATTTAATTAGGTTGTATAATAGATTTACAGTATGGTCAATTTTGGGGAGCTATGGCTGTATTGTATAGAGAGAGAATCTCCGCTGCGCTTGGTGTGTCAACGTTTTAGTGGTCGGATATGTCAATCAGTATGTATACATCTGGTGGTGCCGCTGCATTTAAGATTTCCTGGAATATTTGGGTGAATTTGGTGGGAGTGGAGGTGGAGGTGGAGGTGAAGGGTCAAACAATCGAGTAAGGAGGGCCCATCTGTGGTTGGTGGTGGGTTGGTGGGACGTAAGATAAAGAAACTTTGTGCTTTAAAATGATGTTACCAATAACTAAAGCAATTTTGGCCTGCCCAGATGACCAAATATATAGGGGATAATCTCACTGTATTGATAGTATACTATTTTGTGTTGGCCGGTTCGAACCGAACTACTAGTTTTGAACTGGAACTAAATTGGATAACCGGAACTGGGACCCATAAGCTGGGTTTTGATTTTTTTATTTTTAGGAATCGAAACGGCCGGTTCAAACCAGCAGGGACCGGAACTGGTTCCTTTTTTTTAAAAAAAAAATTGAAATTTTTTTTTCTGTGTTGGGAGTAAAAAAAAAAAAAATTGATTCCTGAATCAGAACTGGCTTAGAACCGCTGGTTTCTACACTGACGATTCCTAACGGTTTCAGAATCGGTACCCTACAATTCCGGTTTCGGTTCCCTTCCTTAGGAAACTGGAACTGTTGGTTTCGAAACCGCGATCATCCCTAATACTATTCAATTATATTAGTAAAGTAAAATTTATCATATTTTAATATAAATAATGTGAAATCACTCAACATAATTAAACGATTTCACTATTAATGCAGTAAAACGTCTCACACAACTTTCTGCTAACACACAACGGTTCTGTTTGATAAAACTTTTACTTTAAACTTTTGACTATTTAAAAGCACTTCCAACATTAAAAGTCATATATTTTTATTTTATCTAAAAAAAATTTTAAAACTTAAAAGCTATTCTCTGATACGCTTACAAAATAATTTTTTGGACACAAAAGACCAAAATCAGGCTTCCATAAACCTCCAAACAAACCCAACACCACTTAGGTTCACCTAACATCGCCTACCATTTTTTAATGACGATACCCTGACCAAATCCAATCCATCACCCAATTTTGTTGAATATCTACACCTCCACTCGCTTCATTTCATATGTGCAATCCACTCGCCTAAACAATTTCATACCCCTTTTTAGTGTGTTTTTCACTTGTAAACCCCAAATTTCCCCACCTCCTCCCTCCAAAAGTTTTGGTATTAACAATATTTTCTTATTCCGTACTGTACTAGTAGAGGTTTAATTTTAATTTTAATCAATCTTTCATCTGTAAAGTGTCAGATAAAAAAAAATATAGTCTTATCAGAATTATTATAAGACATGACATACTAATTTCATTACATTCACGTATCATTAAAGAGTAGAATAGATAAAATAATGGCAGTCAATTCTTTTTCACACTAACAAAACAAGCAGAAGCTTGTTGCCCATAAGAATTTAAATCACTGGTTTTTTTAATTAATTGAAAATCAACCCATCTTTGAAAGCATAGTACTGAAAATCCCAGCTTGGTATTTAGCATATTGTCTTTGCTTTTCTTTTAGCTCCTTGTACTCAACTTTCACTTCTCTGTCAATTCAAATCAAATTAAAAATTAATGAAAATTGAACAATTTTTTGTTAAAAAAAAAATGAAGAAAATCATTGGTGTACCTGTTATTGGGGTCAATGGTTAGTGCTCTCTTGATATCAGCCTCAGCCTTTTCTAGCTCATTTGTTTTCAAGTATGCTTGGGACCTCCTAAACAGAGCTTTCACATTTGATGGATCAACTTCTAAGACCTGTCACACACTCAACTTTGTATGCATAAAGGGACTGATGTGTCTGCATATTTGCATCAATTTAAACAAGCATTTTTGTAGTCCAATATTTAATTGTGCGTTAGAGAGCACTTTATTAGAATGCGGTTTCTGTAAAATACTTACCTTTGTGCAGAGTTTTGATGCATGGGAGTACTCCTCAAGTTTGAGTTTACAAGCTGCATTGTTCAGATTACACGATATCATCAAGCCCTTTGCTAGACACTTCTCATCTTCGGAGAAAGAATGGTCGAATTCTATAAATTTCACGGCCTGCAATTCTTTGTTTAAGTGAATGCTTCAGTTTAAAAACAACCAACAACAACTCAACATTGCAATTAGTAATCGTTGATGTCTTGCCTTCTCATATTTCTTGGAGGCGCGCCAAAATTTCCCATCTTTGAACAGCAAATTTCCATCATGTTTCTTCCTTTGACAAGCTTCGATTTTCTCTTGCGTGTCCATCTTCCAAAATGGTTTCTCCTGCATATAAGACGGTGAGTACCGAAGTGAGATAACCAAAAACAGTTTTTGACTTTCTAATTGACACAAGTTCTTGTCATGGTATGGAAGTAGGAGACCTTAGTGAAGTCAAGCAACTTGACTTCATAGTGAAGCATTGCATTCGTGGAGACCATTTTCGAAACTTCATGGCTACTCAAGTACTCCGCGCTGATAGTTACTATGGCTTGTTCATCTTTTTTCATAGTCATGATCGCTCTATCCAAGCCCTCATTTATATTTTCTATGGACAATTAAATGCCAATGTCATGCAAGATGGGAACATTGTAGTTCACTTCAATGAATTCACAAGGGGAATAGAGACTACCATCCAGAGTTATGAACTCGAAAGGTTCCTCATCAGATCCTTTCCTCTCAAAAACTGTTCCATCTTCAAGTCTGCCAATGTATATCACTAAGGTAACGGAATCATCTTTTTGTTCAATTCAAGTTTTTAGAAGTTATTGAATATATGGATGGATTTGTCTATGAGGTATCACCTTTCACCAAGGATCCTTCATTTGGGTGGTCAAAACCTTCACCGGTTTTTGTTATCTTTTTAAGGACTTTCTGATCTCCAGTGACATCAATGATACTTTTCCATGATAACAGCTCAAGTTGGATGGTCAAATTAGATTCGGATGAAATGCCACCAGCAATGTTAGTTTTACCATATCCATCATCTTGAACGCCGTCTAAAAAACACATGAACTGTGAATCTTAATTGTCTCACCAAATACTGAATTGATACAAAAAAGGAACAACTAACAGCAGCAACTTACAAGAGAACTTCACTGCCAGCTCTGCTTTCTCACCCCTTCTCATTGTCTTCACTGCTTTACTTATAGCAGGACACAGATGACCTGATCACACAAACAATTCAATACAAATTGAACATTCCCGTGATATCAAATTATGGTAAAATTTCGTATGCAAGATCAACTGACCATCACGTATGCAGAATTCCACACCTTCGTCGGATTTGGAAACAAGTGTTCCATTCTCTAGCCTAGCCTCATACTTGACTACAACATGAAAATGTCACCATTATCATAATATACCATCAAAATAGTTTCAAAGAAATGATCAAGTATCACAATTGGTATTTACCTAAAACTTCATCATTGCCTCTGGGAGTGGCCCATCCCTCACCTTCCCTTATTATTTTCTTTAAAACTCCTCCATCGCCAGTTACATCCCTTATGGTGCTCCAAGATAGCATTTCAATGTCGAAAACTAGACTCGAATTGGGTGGTATCAGCGGAGGAGAACCAGCATCTCCATAGGCCAAGCCTGATGGTATATGGAATATTGCTCTCTCGCCCTTCTTCATTGTTGCAACCCCTTCATCCCATCCCTTGATAACTTCACCTGAAACTCAACCCAAATTTGTCATATAAATTTAAAATCTTACAAGCATTAATGAAACTAGGGTGGGCAAAATTCGGTTTAGTACGTTTTTACCTATAATTGAACCAAACCAATTTTTTTTCGGTTATTAATTTGGTCAACTAAATTTAGTGGGTTTTATATAAATAATCGAAAATAATCAAATCATAAAAGTTCAGTTCGGTTCGGTTATTTTGGTTTAGATCTTCTTAGGCCTAAGTTGTGTGTATGGACTTAAATAGACTTTTGGGCCATAAATTATTTTTTTTTAATTTTTTATTTAATTATTTGTATATTTTTAAAATATTGGATCCAGATACATTAAGTTTGGCCCAATATCAAATTTGGGCCTATTTGGGCTAGGGTTTTTTTATTTTTATTTACGTAGTTTAGTTATGGATCGGTTATGATCTTGGCCACCCATAACCGATCTATAATCGATTTTTATTCAGTTATCGAAGGGAATAACCAAACCCCCACAACTCATGACCCATAACCGAAAATAATCCCCTTCAGTCAGTTCAATTTGATTAGGGTCGGTTTGGTTAATGTGTCCACCGCTAAATAAAACCATCCCAATTAAAGGTACGTTTTTCAGGCATCATTTAAAAAAAAAATAAGCTATCTGGGAAAAAAATATATCTCTATATGGTATTCGTTTAGAAGAAATACAATAATTGCATTTTCATTATGGTCTTATAGTGTGCCATTACTAGAAAAATAACCTGCCATACTCTGCAAGTGCTTTTCAATCCTAAAATATGATTTTAACATTTTCAGTCTAAAACTATAAATAAACTCAGAAACTCCATCAAACACACTATATAACCTCTTGAATTCCATTAAAAAAAGGAACACACACAAGAAGAATAAAATAGATTGAGAAAAACATGAAAAGTAAACAGAATTACCTTGGCCTAATTTGAAACAAAAGGGAGTTCCTTTATCAAGACTTGAATCTAAACATGCCCCGCCTTCAATGTGACCACTGAAATGAACTGATATATATATAATTTCCCCATCAGAATTCAAAATGAAAGTAGACTGTAAAACAGAGGAAAACAAAAGAAGATGAAATCTGTGTTTATCATCAGTAGTACCTTGGACTTCGTCTCCTGGAAATGGAGTTTGCCATGAAGTTCCTCTTCTGAGAATCTGTTTCCTCAGGCCTTGGTTTCCAATTTCGGTCACGAGTGATTCTGCAGTTTTAGTTTCGGTTTCGAAATGGGAATTCATGGAAGAGACTGCCATTGAAATTGTATGGAGAGAAAGATAAGAGAGGAGAGAAAGAGAGTTTTCAGTTGAAGATAAGCCGTTGTTTATTTCCCTCCTTTTGTTACTTTCAGTTAAGATTTTTCTGTTGGGTCAAGTATCACATTGATTTGCCCCATTCCGAAATCCATTAGATAACGGGTCAGGTTATATATCATCGAACTTTGAACTAATGTCCCTAAATTTTGGGAAATTATTAATTTTTTAAGCAGTTTTGTTTATTGGTATTTTTTGACCCTAAATTTCTGAAAATGTATCAATTTAGTCTTTATATGAGTCAACAGTTAGTCAAACTTAACTGTTTATTTTTATCTTTCAACCTACCCCTAATTAAAAATTTAAATAAATAAAAAAATAAAAAAATAAAATAAAAATCACCACCGTCCATCAAAATTGATGAACGGTGAAGATTATATTGAATTTTTTTAAAAAAAATAAAAATTGTAAAATTAATTTTTTTTCAATTTAATTTTTTTTTGCTGTTCATAACAAAAATTGAAACTTGATGTTCTTGGTGGAGATGTAGATTGGATAATAATGGACGGTAAAAATCCAATTTGGATCTCCACAAAGAACAACTAAAAAAAAAATTGAGGTTGAGGATCTGAGTTTGTTGAAGATGAACCCATCTGTCTTTAACAAGCCAAGTTTTTGGGTTTGTTCTTCAACCTCAATTTTTTTTTTGGCTGTTTTGAATCTCCACTAAGAACATCAAGTTTTCATTTTTTTTTTATGAATAGTAAAAAACAATTTAAAAATTGATTTTTTTTCTTGGATCTCCATTAAAAATTTCAGTATGATCTGTAACATCTATCAATATGATATGCACCGTCCATTAATTTTGCTGGACGGTAAAGATCCATTTTAAATTTTTTTTAAGGGGCATTTAAAAATGTTTTAAAATTTTAAATTAAAAATTAATAAAAAAAAATAATCATACTACCCTTCTAATTATTAATAATCTTTTTTAAAATAAGGTTAAAATTGTAATTTTAACTTATTTAAATGGAGGTAAGGGCAAATTAGTCTTTTTATCAATTCTGTGAGGTTTGACTAATAAAAAATTAGTCAAAGGAACTAAATTGATATATTTTCATAAAGTTATGACCTAAGAATATTAATAAACGAAATTGTTTTAAAAAATTAATAATTCTCCAAAAGTTAGGAACCAAATTGCGTTTTTATTGGAGCAAATTGTATTTTTGGTGTTATAAGAAGCAACCAAAAATTGCTCCATCTAGTACAGAAGCAAAGTATCATTCTATGGTTTTTACCGTTGCAGAATTAACATGGATCACATATTTACTTTAGGCCTCCTTAATTTTTTTATGATAATGTTAGTGCCCTTCATGTGACTATTAATCCTATGTTTCATATACATTCAAAATATATCGAGTTTAATTACCATTTCATTAGGAAAAAAGTTTCCATGGGGAATCTTGTCACCAGTTATGTCCCAACACAATCTCAACTGGCTGATCACATTTCGATACAAATTGGCGGTTCATTTTTATTAGCTTGAGGAGGCATGGTAAGGACATAATTTGAGGAACCTAACTTTCAAGAATTTATATGTCTTTTATATAACAATGTTAAAATAAATTCAAATAAATAGTAAAAGGATGTTAAAAATAAGACAAATAATAAAAATAAATTAAATTAAGATAAATATTTTAAAAATTAATATAAATAAAAATAAATATTGAAATATTAATTTAAAATTTAAAAAACACTATTAAAAAAATAAAGTTAGGAGACCACCTCCATTTTTGCCCTATTTTTATTTCTGAATTTTTAATTATTTTTTACTTTAGATATTGATTGTGCATTCAGTCTTCCTTTCGAGGCCAATAAGACTGTGCTACGTGGAGCAAAACCCGAAGAATTCTTGACTATTTTTTGACCGCTAGACCAAAGCATCCGAAGCATCATGGTCGGAGGCATAGCAGCGGGTGAACACTAATTAATCAAGCTAATCAATCAATCAATCAAATTAGTGAGTTAGAAATAGTACAGCTACAGTGTCTTTCCCCACTGTATAAGAAACCATGAGGGTAGATCCAAGTAAGTTTTTTCTTCTCTTCTTCAAGACTTTTATTTTGCTTTGAGTTATGGAGTTTGATATAATCATTTTTTCTCTATTTGACTTTTGATCGTAGGAGAATGGCTACTGACAAATTATAGATATCTCTTTTAACAGTTTCTTTTTTGCAGTTACCGTACGATAAGTTGACCATTCTAAAGTATCAACAGATATGAAATTAAATTTAAAGTGTATTGTTTATCGTTTCAGAAGTCACAAACACTCAAAAACTAATGTTTAGTAAATGGATAGTATTAGTAGTATCAACAAAACGCTTCTTCGGTTGTTTCTTCTTCTTAAAACTTTAATTGACCAACATGCATATAAATTTCAGTAATGGATCTACATATATAGTTTGGGCTCAGAGTTTTGTTTGAGGTCCACAAGTTTTTAAACCATGTCCAATGCATCCATCACTGTAGCTTGTAAAGGTTCTTGCTAGAGAGTTAAAGCTATGCCTTTTATTGTTAAAAAAAAAAAAATAACAATAATAGAAAAACCAGTAACATCAAACTTATACATTTTGACATGCATTATATATTGTGGTACGTACATCTACAGTTCATGGGTCGCTAACTTTAATCATTCATCTCAGCTACCAACACCGACATGAAAATAAGTAGCACAGAGGATACAAATACCACTGATATTTTGCAAAGTTTGTTTTTCCTATATTATCTAGGACATTGTTTTGCTGGTTTTCCTTGGTCTGCATTGTACTTTTTATGGATCAAACTAGGTCAGATTTCATAGATTTGTAATTCCCAGATACATACAGGCCCTACCTAGTAAGTGGCGGGCAAGTGTACAATGCACTGAATCATATATGGATGTCGATCGATGTTATTTCTGGTCTAGTTCTTCTAATTATCTCTTCGGATAATGCAGCAAGTGGGAGAGCTATTAGCTTGTTCGATGTGCCAAATTGCAGCATGCATTTCCACACCCATCACCAAGCTGGAAGCATGTAAATTTTGTCTTCCACTATGTGAGATTTTATGTCGAGTCTAGCAAATAGTGTATGTGGTGGTGGTATATATTGGGTACACCTCTAGTAGTCAGCCTATTTTTCTCTTTATTTTTCGCTAATTTCCATTAAGATATGCTTTGCTTCTTCTCTGAAATGGTCTTATATATAAGATTATTGTCTTTTGATGGAATCATCATTTGGTGTTGCGAGTGCTTTTAGTACAATTACTGTATTTGACATTGTAGTTTCCAATTTCATACCCATGATAGCAATGTAGAATTTGTGTGGCTTAAATATTTCCTTACCTTAAAAATATTGATTAATTACGTATCCAACATCTTCTTTTTTAGCATTCAAAATTGAAAATTAAACCCCACAAAACTTTGTCTCCTCTATTTTCAACCACATGAAACAACATGCTTTATCAGATTTTTATCTCATCAATATATGTGTTGAATTAGTTCGATTAGTAAAGTAATATATATAGAAACAATGATATGATCATCAACAATATTTATATTGGCCCCTGTTGGGTAGTGTTGTGTAATGATGCAAGCAACTTTTACAAGGGCATGCATGATTTTAGAAAGTACTTGTCTGATGACATATACCATATATGCTGATATATATAACTGTTCTAAAGATTATTCAAGCATATATTAATCAAAATACAATTCTATGATTCTCTCATGCGCACATATTACATATACATGATCCTATATGCGCATGTACAAACATGATATTACCAGAAATCAGTGTCTGAAAACTGTTTTAGAATCACCAAATACTGACTAAAAATTCAGATCTGGCCCCCAGAAAATAGAAGGGGCATGGAGGTGGGGTGGGGTTTGGTCCTCACAGTAGTGCAAGATATTGTCATTGAATTATATATTATAATAATTATTGTACAAAAGAATAGAGTGGTAATATAAGTTATGATTATAATATTTGATATTGGGGTGTGTGTCTGCTGGCAATAAGACAAGGGATCTTAAAGACTAGTGTTTTAGAAACGAAACAAAATGGCAGATATATATATATATATATATATATATATATATATATATATATATATATCTGTGTGTGTGTGTGAAAAAGAGTAATGTCATGTGGAGAATCGACATTGCTGCTTAATTTTTTTTTTACAACACTAGTGCTATCCATGCAACAAAACACTAAATTATATATCCAATGTCAAACTTGCTTGCTCTTGTTACCAGCTGATCAGGCATTGAATTATATATATATATATATATACTTTTAATTACTTAATGAGATCAATTATTAGTTATATGCATATCCACTCATAGTTCAAATGGTTAGTACATTTTCCTCTTACCTCAGTGGTGAAAGTTTAATTCTCACTATGCATATTTAACAGTATGTGTGGGTAGTTTTCTCCTCTTATTGTGGCAATATGTGTCTCCTGTTATGAGAGTAGATATCTGAACTGTATATTTAGTGATTGATCTCAGCAGGTCCCGATAGTTATTAATCTTGTAATTGTATCCCCTTAAAAAAAAAAAATTATATTGATTACATAATGCATTTGTGGGATTCAAATTAACCTTTGAGATTATTTTTTAATCCATAACATTGGCATGATTCATATATCCACTTGTAGTCTTTTATGGTAATATGGTATGCATTTTGGGACCATTCTCTTTTATATATCTTAATCATACACATCTACAAGACTCAATTCAGTTAAGGAGTTTCTGGAAAATCAGCATGCACTAATCTTCCATTAACTTTTTTCTTAACAACATTATAACTATATATTTTATTTCTTCACAGTCCTCTCTCCACTACTTGTTTATTTGTTTGACATTTTCTTTTTGTTGTATAAAAGCAAACCCCTTTTCTCAATTCAATCAATTTCATGAATTTTGATATGATTTTTTCTTTTTGGTGATAAGTTCAAGGAAATACATTTGTGAAAAAAAAAAAAAAATTAAAAGTTGGTTTAGCACTAGAACTATATTTTTCCAATTTATAGAATACGAAGCATTGAAGAAAAGAGACGAAAAATACATACACTCATATATAGTTTAAGTAGTTAGTGCACCTTCCTTTTATCTCAATGCGTATTTATCAGCATGTGTGAGTAGTTTTCTTCCATTATTTTAAAGTTAACGTAAAAAATCCTTCAAGTAAAAATAAGTGTGCATATAATATATTTGAGGAGAGTGAGAACAGGAGAATAAGAATATAAGAAGGTAAATAGTAAAGAAAAATATGTGATTGAAGCAGAGAATTGTTAGGTGAAGTTGGATGATGATGACAAATTGGCCACATAAATCAAAGTATATAGGAATCAGAACTAAATTTAGTGTTGTGTCTGCTTCCAGAATGCAAAGACATATGTGGTGGTGCATGCTTTGTTCTCTGGATTGCTACACTAATGCCACATCATATATATATATATATATATATATATATATATATATATATATATATATTGTAGAATAATTCTTTAATGCTCTAGTTTACATATATCCAAATCGAGATAATCTTAAATGAATATATTTTTTTTTATTATATGTTTGGAAATATTATCTTCTTTGAACTATTAAATTTCAGTTTAATAATAGAAGTATCACTAGAACTATATATATATATAGTAACATGTCCTATAATTATTAAGTTAATCATCAAATGACATTAACTTTCTATGATCTGTCTACTTAACACTAATTAAGTATTTTATTTTATAATTTATTAATTTGGAATTAAAAAAGAAGAAGAAAAGTTTTCGAATAAATCTAACATATCGTATCCAATTTAAGAATACTATATCGTATAACATGAATATCTAATTATATATAATTTTTATACCATACTACATGATTTCAGTAACTTTGATGTACTGCATTTCGTGTAAACTACATGACCTCTCATATATTACTAAAGTTTTATCATGTTGGATTTGTTGAAAGACATTCACAGGCGGTTCTCTTTTTAATTAACCAAAGAAAAAAAAAGAGAGAAGAGAATCAAATACTTGTGTAGTTTATTCGATGCCTATCATCCACATGAAACTCGATGATTCTCCAAAATTTAATTCAATAAGAAATGGGAAGAAATAAAAGGTTCAACCACTAACTATATTAGTGGAATCTGCATCAGACGTCAGCAATTCTGCCATGTATGCAACTAAAATATATCTTTTCTTTTTAAGATTGGGCACGATTCTAAAAATAACTACCACATTTCACATTTCATTACATATTATTTATTTATGGATAATATATATCACGTATTATTTATTTATTAATAATAAAATATTTTAATTAATGAGTGGAGAAACGAGTAACATCGTATACAAGTAAAATTGAAAAGAAGGATTCACCATTTATCTCTCATTTCATTTACATTAACAGATAATTAGCATACATGAAACTTAACATGACCCAAAATTATATTAAAATACAAAAAAAAAAAAAAAAAAAGAGAGAAAATATTATGAGATAGAAGGTACAAAAAAGACCCTCTCAGGTTCTCATTCACTTACTTTCCTTAATTTCCTACCATGACCATACACTTCTGTTATTTCTATTTCTTTGATATCTCTCTCTCTCTCTAATAAACTAACTGATCAAACTTTTGGTGCATCAATGGCTTTCATGGTTCCTAGGTTGTTTGTTTGGGTAACATTCTTTTGCATTTCGATATCGTCGGGGAGGTGATCCATGGTTGTAGTTCCAGAGTCTCTGATGGGTTCAGGAACAATGTTCTCCTCTGCTTCTTTTTCTTGGTATTCTTTGTACTTGCCCCACAGCACCGAGTAGAGTCCCATTACTATTAGTACAGCCCCAAGAATACTGAAACCACAGCAAATTAAAAGCATGAGTTAGTGCTTCCAAAAACCAAAAGAAAAAGTCCGTATGATATTGGTATAGAAAAGAGAAATTACCCTCCAAGATAGATCTTCTCGGCGAGAATGAAGGAGCCCATGATAGCAACAATGATCATCATGAGAGGACTGAAAGCAGTTACAAACACAGGTCCTCTTTTCTGCATCACCAGCCCTTGAACATAGTATGCAATGCTTGACGACACTATACCCTGTACATGTTTTTACACGTTCAAGTTTTAAGACAAAAGTGAACTGGTGTGAGACACAAGAAACAGAGAAAAAGAGAGAGAGACTGACAGCATAAGCAGCAGCTAGTAGATTCATGTCCCAGCCGATTGTCCAAACAGAAGCTCTGTGTTCCATCACAAAGGTGACAACTATTGATTGTAATGTTCCCAGAAAGCACACAATGGCTGTCAGTGAGAGGTGAGCTGTGTATTTCTTCATTGTCACTGCCTGAAAATTACAAACTCATCAATTACTAAATAAAATCTAGAAACAGCACAACTCATAATTTTTTTATTTGCAAGATTATTTTTTTACCTGAAGAATGAAGAAGGCAGCCCAAGCAAGTGTAGCCAAGATCAAGAGAATGGAACCCTTGAGCCAGTCTTTGTCAGAAGAACCAGCTGCTTCAGAAACAGAGGATGTCTGAGAGTTGATGTGAGACCAAACCAAGTTGATGACACGACCCTTGTATAATGTCATCAGCATGGCTCCAGCCACTGTCACCACAGTTCCTATCACCTTTGCTTGGCATCTGAGCTTCTTGATGTCCACTATCTCCATTCTAAAACATTTCAAACAAATCTGCTTTAGCTCATATAATTACAAGAGAAAAAAATATTGAGACATGTCAAGGTGATTATAGGCTATAAGTTACCTGCAGAGAACCGCCATGACAAATGTCATTGCAGGTAGCATATTGCTCATGGCGCAAGAGAAGGTCGGAGACGTAAACTTCAACCCAGCGTAATAAAAGTTCTGGTCAATTACAGGCCTATAACAAACCGATAAATTATGTCAAGACTAACTTTCTTCACAGAACTAGATCATGATCATTCATGACATGACATGAAGCGCATATGGTGTATTGAGGACAAAAAGACTAACCCAAGAAGACCAAGCACGAAAAGTTGTATGAAAATGCGGAACGTAATTTTAGGCCTCACTTTCCTGTAAATAGACAGACAAAAAGATCAAGTTATGACCTTGGCGATAATTAATCCGCACCTGATAATTACTATACAGAATTATGCATACCTCTCAAGAACGAGAGCAAAAGGAGCGATGGCAGCAGTGGCGAAGGCATGTCGGTAGACGACAAGAACGTAATGGGACATCCCTCTGTTGAGGGAAACCTTGGTGATGATATTCATTCCAGCATAGCCAAATTGCAGGGATATCATAGCAATATAAGGCTTACACCTTTGGAAGAAATCACCATAACTTCTTTTTCCCTCCATTTTTTGTTTTTGTTTCTAAGCTTATATAAAGTTGTATATAAGTGATCAAAGGAAGCGAAGGATACTAGCTAGAAGAAGAGTATTGATGAGGAAGAACACTTGAGAATTTGCTTGTGTCTCCTAATTCCATATTGGTTACAAGCTCACATATTTATAGTGAGTTTTCAAGTCTCTAATGACTCTTCATCTATCCGAAATAGTAAATCCTACATGCGTATGTACGTGCGAAAATTGGAAAAAAAAAATAAAAATAAAAAATGAAAATATTGAGTCTCAGTCTATATATCTCACATCACACATGAATAGTGTTGCACTAATAACCCTTGGGATCTATTTGAATATTCTGGTAATTAATTAAGCATCGTATGCGAATTCATGTAATGTAGAGATTATGATATGGGTTCCACTGAGAATCAAATTAAATGGGATCCACTTGTTTCAATCTCAGTGGCAAATGATTTGAGAGCTAGCTCCCAAAACAAAAGTTACTTTGGTGCTTGCTGATGCCATTCATGGGGCCTAATTATCATGTGGTGGTGGTTAGGGATGGCCATTGGAACTGAACTGAAGGTTCCAATTTTATTTTTTCTTCAATCGGAATTGGGACCAGAGAGGTCTCGGTCCCGGTCTCGGTTCCGGTTTTGAACCGGCGGTTCTTCGCTGGTTCGGTTTGTCAACCGGTTCTTGGAACCGACGTGGAACCACCAGTTCCGGAACCGGCGGTTCCTTCTTTTTTTTATTTTTACCTTCAAGTCACAATTTTTTTTTTTCAAATTTTTTTTTAAAAAAAAGGAACCGGAACCGGCGAAACCGGCGGTTCCGGTTCCCCGCCGGTTTTGAACTGGCGGTTCCGGTTCTAAAAAATAAAAAATCGGAACCGGTTTTTAAATGGAACCTTCAATTCCGATTAAAAACCGCCTGTTCGAACCAAACCGGAGCCATTCCTAGTGGTGGCTCGCCTAGCATCCACTGCCTTCAGCTGATCAACGCGGCGTTCCGACATGGAATTCGGGAACTTTAATTGAAGCCGACTACGCATGCATCACTGCGTAAAATATTCCGACCATCACCCATATATCATCATCATGATTCTCTAATCATAAGTTTCTTGTGCTTAATTAATTAAAATATTGTTAAAATATTCTATAACATCCTGGATAGATAGTATATATGTTGGTGTAAATTCTTTATAATCAAAGCATCATATATAGTATTGATATATATGATATCTAGATAGAATAAAGGTGCTTTTGAGCCTATATAACACTTATGCTACACAAAATAATATATATATATATACATACATATATGTATATATATTTTTTTTAAGGGTACAATTACAATATTAATAACCAGTCTGCTGGGATTAGTCTCGATCGATTACTAAATACGCAGTTCGGATATTTACTACCATATCAGGAGACATCCATATATATGTGCTTGGATGATTACCATATATTCGAGATCGATGTTATTACCTAACCATAATAATTTAATTAGAAAGATTGATCAATTATTCATCTCTATTATTTTCTTTTTCTTATTGCAATTAAGTTCTCTGGAATTTCTGTTCAGACTCCATTATCATGTAAAATGTTGGAGATTGGTCACTTTATAAAGTAGGAACTTTGCGTTTCACATTCGGTAGCAGAATGGAAAAGTGAGTATTCCATCTTCTTTATATATATAAATTTAGTTTATTTCTATTGATATCTACATGTGCAGTAGTTGTCATATAATTTTATAATTAAACTGAAAAAGAATGTATGCATTTGACTTTTCGAGATTTGAAGTATTTTGTAATTAGGAATCTCTGTGACTTCATCTTCTTCCATTCGAATGTTTGTCATGTGCATGCTAGTGGGAATTTTTTTTTTTAAAAAAATAAATAATCTATAGGGTGATTATATTCATGATCTAAAAATAATTTTATAAAAACTATAATTTATTTTGATTTAAACACAAGTATTATTTTTTTTTATAAGAATATAACCCATGTACAACAATTTTATTTCTGTTTTTTTGAAATAAAATTCTCCTCTTGTCTTGGAAAATGAAATTTATTTATCCTTGTTTATGCATTATCTTCACAGCTGAAGTCATTTTCTTTCTTTTAATTAATCTTTTTTTTTCTTTCTAATTAGGTTTCCTTTTTGAGACATAAATAAAGTGAATATAAATACATAAATGACAGAGAATTAGTTCCTTATAGGACAAGTTATATGAGGTAACTAGTAGAAGAAGACTTTCTTTTTCTTTTTTTTTTTTTAATGAAAAAAAATATATGCCCTATCAATTTCTGATATGATATGATCTTGTTAGCTGTGATGTGAATTTGATCAAATTTATATATGCAATAGTGATAGGTAGGAATATTATTAGCAAGGAGATTCCAATTAGGATGACATTATTCTTGAATACATGAAAACTCATTTTTACTTTTTTTTGATATTAGAAGCACATTCTCTTATGGTATATGTTCAGTCATTTTATATAATCAATAAGGCATCAAGTAGATTTGCCATATTTCTTACATATATTGATCTACTTTTCTTTTTCATTTTGCTCATCTTAACTGTGTTTCAAGACTACATAAATTCTTTGCTACAACCCTACAACAATTGGATAGATTCTATTTTTTTTTTGCAGCAAATGCTAATTCGTGACAAATATTAAAAATTTTAAATCTTTTGCTACAGATTTTAAATATTTTACCTTGTTCTGTGATAAAAAAGTTTTTACAACAGTTATCACCTACGGTAAAACTTTTTGTCACAACAGTATTTACAACATCTTTTACCACGGATTACAGTAAATTTTCTCTGACAAAATGTCACTATTTTTGTAGTGATTCATGTAGGCATTTGATAAATGACAATTATTAGTTAGGTCCCTATATACTTTTTTTTTGAGGAAATTTATCAGTTTTTTAAACATGTTTGTATTTTTAGAACCCGTGATCTTTTTTTTTTATAAGTACATCAATTAAGTACATTAGTTAATCATTAACCGTCAATTAAACCTAACGGTACTAGAGGTATATCCATCTTTAAATAAGAATCATGTCACGTGTCAATGAAAAAAAAATAGAATTTTAAAAATATAAAAAAAAAATTGATAAATCGAAAAATTATAGAGACCAAGTTGGTAATCGCCTTTTAATATATAGGTAGTAAATACAATGTAAATTAAATTATTGTAAGTAAGTTCTAGTCCATATTAATTTTGCATTATTATGATGCATTCTAAACTTTTTTTATTAGAGCATTATAAGGTAAGTCACACTCGATACCAATTTGACACGGCTTTACCTTATTTATCTTGGTCTTTAAACTAAAAAAGTATCCAATAATATGTCTTCATTTTGTCAAAAGATTAATAGTGATCGTGATCGTCATCTGCTGATAAGGCAAAGATGTTAAGTGCAGGAAAATAGGTTGATTGGAGAGATGATCACTTGCAAATGTCTCAATGATCAATACATATATATGGCGTACGTAGCATCAGAAATCTGGTATTTCAAAAGCATGAATTCGATAAGGCTAGCAAGGACCGTCTGTTTGCTGCAATCCATAAGACTTGAAATCAAAAAATCTATTCTCACAAATCATCAACAATTTCAACTGTGCATGCTTTTACTATAGAAAAACAAAATTTCTTAATAATTTTCTGTTATATATATTTCAAGTAAACAATATTATGAAATAGGTAAGGAAAACCTCTTTTTTTTTATATATATATATATAATTATCTCAAAGCTAAAGATGTTTTGACAATGACAAAAGTACTTTCAATTGCCATTAAGGATTAGTATAACATTTCAATTATTTTACTTACTTTTTTATATTAAATTTGTCTCTACATATATTTTGATTTAAATCAATGTTTTTTTTATGCGTAAACTGACCCGAAATACTACCTGATCCTAATACCAAAAAAATAAAAAAAATAATAATACCATTGCGGGGTTGCACTACTCTTTTAATTGGTAAAAATTTGTCCTTTGTCTTGCAAGACATTAATATATTCATAGCATATGGAAACCAAGAAAATATTCAATTCTTGAGACAGTAATTTGATAACCTGAAACTCTAAGCATCAAAGGAGCTTTTGTGTATAGTCTAGATTTCTTGTTCACTTTGTTAATTGTATGTATTATTGCAAGGACTCGTTGAAAATAAAGCAATTAATACTTCAAAGACCACCATTGTTGGAAGGCGACGCTTCATTCCACAATAGCATAAAAATTAACGACAGCAACATCACAAACTTTTTTGAGTGACCCCAACTGCAACAATGGCACAGCTTTATTAATGAAAATGACCAAAATATATTTATGTCACTTCTAACATCATAAATTTGATCAAACAGTCCAGTGAAATAGGTTCGAGCATGAGCTTGATAAATAAACAAGTGGAGCATGCACCTAACAACAAGAAAATGGGCATCTAATCACCTCCCAATCATCGCGACAATGTCACGTCCATGGTGCAACGTAGGACCGACAACTGGGTGCTACAAATTGCAGCGTGACCAACTAAGAATAGTCTTATCATTTTCCCCCTAACAGTGAAATAATTATAGAAAACAATATTGTTCATGGGGACATGATGAGTTGTGTTTTCAATATAGGGCAAAGTGCTTGCCCTACAATATTGTACTGAAATGGAATAATGGGACGTTAACTGTTGGGACACTTGAGGCAGTTCCAAGAGGCAGGAACAGGTGACCTTTCTTTATTGTTTTTCTTTTTAATTTCTTTTTCTGATATGAACAAGTTTTTTGAGAGCTGGGTGGTGCTTGATTGGGTGTAGGGTGGTGCTTGATTGGGTGTATGTGTGAGATTCCACTATAAAAAAAAAGTATGGCATTTTGTGTTTAATAAATGGTTTTTGTTTTGTCATTTTCTCAGGTGAAGTTGGGTTAGGTTAGGCGATCGTGAGTGTGGAGCATGGCATTGGCAGCAAGTTGCGCCGTGGGCGGTGGCACACATACATTTCTCTCTATCTCTCTCTCTCTCTCCCTCTTTGATTTTTTTATTAATGATACAGGCCCTGTTTATAGACTCTGAGAAATTAATCAGACACATGAATTACACTAAAAATGATAATACTACATACTGTTTTTCCAATCAATAAATTTGGGAATTTGAGATTTTTAAAGCTTTTGACTTTGTAGCTATAAATCCCAAAGCATCTCTAGTAGTAGTTGTACCATTGAAGATATATATATATATATATATATATATATAATTGAAATTGGACTCTACTGACAACTTGATTGAATTACTAAAAACTAAACACTTTCCACTCACTTGAAAAGAAATAAAAAGAAGAAGAAAACAAATTGATTGATAAACCAAGATGCTACATGCATGCATGCATGCCCCATATCTGCACTCGTACGTGCAACAAAACTCTTCTTTCTTTATAAGCTTTACATCAACTACTTTGTCGACATATATGTTTGTAACCTATCGATCGACTTCTTCTCCTTCACGATGTTATTTCAAGAAAAGCAGACAGTACCCTTCTTTTTCAATTTTTTTTTTCTTTTTTGATTTTAATATTACGTATATATATATTAATTGTTTTGTTTTATTACAAAAGTATAATACACTTTTGGTCCTTTGACAGAATGTCCCAATTCAAAGAGAAATCAACAATACAAAACCTTAGGTGTCAGTTTCTCTCATTGAAAACACCTCATTTTTAAATTAATAAGGTTATCTTTTATTTTGCAAAAGTTTTGTATAATTGCAGTCCTTGGTCAAAGATTCATTTCTATAATTGGAATCTTTACGTCCAATTTTATACCAATCAAAGCTGTTGTTGCTTTGCAACTTGCAACCCTTTTTTCTTATTATTTCGAGTTACATATTAAAATATTAGCTGCTTTTGCTTTTATTTGAAGGACAAGTTTTCAATCGAGTAAGGAACGACTCATATGTGTTATTGAATCCCGCAAAAATGGCTAATCAATTGCCTACGTACAAAGGCGGGCGTTAAAGTAGAGACAGTGATCGCAAAATAAATTAGAAACGACGCAGAGTGAAAAGTGATGTTCATTTGATCGTCTTGATGAAGAAGTCAGCTTTATTACAAATAAAGTTTTGTTCATGGAGTTATCGGTTTATTGTTTTATTGATGATGACATTGTCTTTTTTTTCTTTTCTTTTTTTTCCTTTTATATGTGCTTGCTACACGAATGGTTTCTTTCTTGTTCTTTTTCCTGGAAAGTTACAAGAAAGGAAAAGCTTAATTAGATTAGTTGGACCAAAATAGTGTTGGTGTTCTACGAAATTCACATCTCAATTGATCTTTATGTCATAATTCGAACCCTATAAAATGAGATGGAACATAGAAAGTAGTTGAAGTTATATTCTTCAACAATCAATGTCTAGTTAGAAGAACTTTAGTTTTGTAGAGAAAAAGAAAAGGTTAATAATGGAACAATCTTTTAGCCAATTTATGGTCCCCATATTTTAAAATACGGATCATGTCTTGCAGCAAACAATTATTCACGTCACGTTGTACATTATCTAGATTGTAATGCGTCTATCATCCAAATTCAATTGTTCGTTATCCAGATTTCATTATACAATATCAAGATGGTCATGCATTAAGAGAAAAGAAGTAATTAGGTGGTACTGACTATTGAAGCAGGACTGATCGAGTATAATTGATGAGAATAAAACGTGTATATATATATATGTATATATATTTACGTACTTGGGTTGCAAATGAAGTAACCTACATGTACGGGAGAAGAGGATCGGAGATGATGTGTTTCTTATTTTTTGTGAGAAGAAAACCAGTAATTTCCACTTCTCCACCAACAACTATTAATGGAGTGCTTTGCAGTACGAAAGCTTGATGAGTTGTATAATGTTGACTGAGCAATTTGCCATTGCTTTTCACAGACAAGAGTTTATGTCTTTTGGGGCATGTAAAGCCAACTTGTAAATCATCATTTTGAGCTTTAGAAGATGTAAAGCAACAGGAACCAGTAAAATAAAAGACATTTCTTTCTTTAAATCGGATAAGTTTGTATAAGCAATCATGTATGATATATATATATATATATATATATATATATGTATATATATATGTATATTTTTTTAAAAGAGAATATATTAAATAAGGAAAACAGAACTACAAAAGTCATCCTTAATTAGTTTAAGTAACCAGTTGGGGAAGGAGCAAAACCAAACAGAGTTCGAAGAACTTCGTAAAGCCCTTTTGGCAAGACAATGAGCCACATTGTTACAGTCTCTGGAAACAAAAGCCAAAGACTCAGTAAAACAACCAAAATGAAATAAAATATCATGTATAACTGTGTTTTTTTGTTGACAAACTCTCTTATATGATAGGTTTCTATCAATTTCTCCAAAACTTTTTTTTCAAATAAAATTTACAATTTATAATTACTTATATTTAATTCACTTTAATTTACTTGCTTGCAATCAAATTATATTTTAAAAAAACTCAATTTTTTTGAATTAATTTTCATGTGCTATTATTGACAATCATATTCATATAATTATTATATTTGTCATTCCATTTCTACCTCTTTTTTTTTTTTTGGTCTAAGATCTTAAAATAGATATAAATTTAACTTATGTCAAAATAAGTCTTTATTTATTAATCTTGATAACAAGTTTGTTTGTTTAACTATAATCTTAATCAAAATTGTTATGTGGATTTGTACAATATCTTATGAACTTGGATTGGTATTGGAACTAAAATAGTATTGATATAATATTTTATGTTTTTTATAATTTTATTTAAACTAATTAAATTAATAAATATAAATAAAGTTTATAAAATTTAAAAGTTGTGAAGAAAACTTCTCATACATATATTTAAATGAGCATAATAGGATTTGAATCCATACCACTAAAATAGATAGGGAGGTGCACTAACTACTTATATTTATAAATGGATGGACTTTTTCTCTTTCATTTTGGTTAATGCAACTTGTATTTTTGCATATAGCCTTTAATTTCTTGTGAAAACCAAACAACCATTTGATTGATCAAGTCCATATTAGTCATTGGATCACTTAAAGAGAATATTGAATTGGTTATAATAAAAAGATTGACGAATAATAATTAATTTTTTTTTTGTTTGATATTTCTTAAATCTCTTCATCACGAGTAATGTTATTTGTTCAAAATCATGTCTAAATGACGTGGCAGATTAGTTATAACTAATACATCATCCACCGTATCATCTTATAATTTATATGGTGGTTACAACTCACATGTCATATCTTTTAGATCTTATATCGATAAATAATTTGGACAAATTAGTATTTACCTCACATGCTTTAATTTCAAGAGACAAATGTACCGTGGATGAAGATTCAATATGGGTACAACAAATGAAATTTTATTAGAGTTCCAATTCTAATGTGTGTGTCTATATTGGGTTGTCTAGCATTATTCAAATTATGGGGTACATGATTTTTTTTTTTTTGACATACCACTTGCGGTGTTAGCGACTCGAACCTGGGACATTGTCAGGTTGAATCAGCGTTTTTGCCACCAAACCACATTGAGCGATGGTTGGTATATGACTTTTAACTAACACATCATCTACCACAATTTCTTATGGTGACTAAAAGTCACACGCCACATCATTTTATCATGATTTTGTCCAATACATTATGACAATTTAACATTACTCTATAATATGATCATAAGAGGAAAATGTGATATATATATATATATATATATATATATATATATATATATATATATATGAGAGAGAGATTGACTTCATTGTCAATGCATTATATATATTTTTTTCGTGATGCATTTACTTTTGTTAATCGTCGGCTGTTTTTATATGCAGCATTTTGTTTTGTCAAGGCATTGACAGACAAGATAGTGCCCCGAGTTATCAAAATGGATTGTGTTTGGTCTGGCTCTTTTACACACCACATGTGTATAATATGTTTTTACTAAGGAAATTAATGGATATCCAGGTCATGTTAAAAGGATGGATGTTAGTGGATATGCAGTTAATTTTGCCCAATTACAGAGGTTGATGAAAGTCGCAGGTTTCCTTCAAGGTCTCACTTTCAATTCGATCATCTTTCAATTCTTCACGTAATTACATAGCGTACGTGTGGCTTGTGTGTGCCTCTCAAATCTACATCGTCAATTCTTTCCAAGAAAGACGCAACAAAATATATGGCTTCAGTATTTTCACAATATATATATATATATATATATATATATATATATATATATATATGGCTAAGTGGAAATCCACACAATTACCATACAATCGATTCACTATAAGCCTTAAAGTTTTAACAAATCAATATATACAACATTTCTTAGTGGTATTAGATTATTAGTCATCACTTTTGTTGTAAAATATGTATTTTTTACTGATGCAGGATACTTCTGGAAACCACAGAAAGGGCTAAAATCAAATGATCTCAGTTTTATCCCAGGCTCCACAGCCCTTATTTCAAATTTGGTCGTCTAATCTTTCATTTGTTAGTTTTTTCCGTTTTAGACAGTAATTTCAGATTCTAATAACTTTTAGTATGAATTTTTATTTTCAATACGGTCTGTTTTGTTGGTTTCGTTTAGAAAAATTTTGTTAGAATTAGTTAATAACTCAAAATTATCTCAACTTAGGAATCTTAGTCCCTTTTAGAATAGGTTTATTTTTCTATTTAAGCTTGGATTCGACTGTATTATTGTCATCTTTGTTTATCGATTAATATAACATTCATTTAGAGTAAATTTATCGTAAGTTTATCGTGAATTCAACTGTTTATCTAGTTTTTACTTAGTCATATTACTAGTGTAATTTTTGGTTCGTCTAGATTTTAACAAAATTTAATTTCATCTTGATTGCCTATATGAAAGTTTCTTTTCATCGAAGTGTTTAAAGTATTAGAAAGTTTTGAAATTTGATCAAGACTTTTATATATGTGTAGGATTAAAATAAAATTGATTTTAAAATCACAATGTTCTTGACTTGTTAGTTAGTGCACCTAAAAAATGATATATTTAGACATGGAAAAGCAAGCTATTTACCTTTTGTTAAGCTTTTGAGGACAAAGACTAATGCCTAAAAATTTTGTGGACCTAAACAAATCCCAATGCGGTTCTTTTTTTCTCGTTCATGTATATGATCACAAAACAATCTTCTTGTTTTCAACCACCACCACCACCACAATGCGCGGCTGCGTTTTTCTGCATGCACCACTTATGGATTTTTCAAGACCAAACCCCACTATCATGATATTAAAATCAATAATCGTGTTTAATTTTTCTTATTCGTGTTATCTCAACATGAAGATAATTTTTTATTGAAGTCTACATTACTATAATTTAGGGTTAATTTGGAGGAAAGAAAAGTGATATCAAAGCTGCTGACTTGGGCATGTTCAAAGTTTCTACTTTTATTTTTTCAGTCTGTGAAACAATAGCACCTATACATTGACATATTACATTTAAAAAAAAAATTAATTTTATTTAAAATAGACATCGAGAGGGATATGGTTGTAGCTTGTGACAATCACTTATTTAATAAGTTGTAAAAAAAAAAAATAGAGAAAAGTTTGGAAAATATCTTAATATTGCTTATTGCATAATTTGTTTATCTTATTATCTCTTCTTGAGTTTTCTAATCTAATTTTGAGAGAAGAAATTCAATTACTTCTGAAATGTTTATAATGACTTTTATAAATATTATTATTATTAAAAGACAATTACTGTTGTACATTTATAATAGTTTTTTGTTTTTGGTTAACAAAAGTTGACGTAGCTTATTAGTAAACACCTCATACTGACATATTAAGGTTGTGGGGTTCAAGTCATATTCTCCTTCCTTAACTGATATGACAAATTTATTGCATTAACGTGTTGGGTTTTGGTTCATATTCCTGAAATGTGCAACCGGTATTCAACTTATGCGAAAGTATAGCAAACGGTGACCTATTGAGATGATTGAAAAATCGGTGGAAATAATTGATTCAGATGAAGACAACGGCAAAAGCAACGTCGAAAATGGAGGCCGGACACGCTCGGATGCACCATCGGAACTCCTATTCCTAGTAGATTTTATGATTTGGTTGGTTTAGAAAGTGTCTTGTTTCGAAATTTTCTATTTCTAGTAGGTTTCTGAATCACCTCAATCGGACATCGTTTGCTATACTTTTACATTAGTTGAATACGGATTGCCCATTTCAGAAATACGAGCTAAAACCCAACATAACGTATGATACTACGATGACAATTTATTGCATTGACATATAAATACAAGGTAATTATGTTATGAAAATAAGGGCACATGAGTTAAAACTTAATTATGTTAATTATGGGTATAAGACAATTTTGGCTTCTTTTATGTACGTGAATTATTTTCAAGTTTTTTTTTTATTTACTTTGAATTTATTTTTCAAGTTATTCCATCACTATTAATACTTATGTGTTAAATTAATGTAACATAATTCAGTTAATTTTTTATTTAAGAAAATATAATAATATTTATATAAGTAATTAAACTAAGTATCATTAATCATAACACTAAATTCAGGGTGTGAGGACTGAGAAGTGAGGGAATTGGAAGAGACAGTGATGAAGGGTCGGAATTTGGGCAAAAAGAAAAACAAAGCTTAATTGAGTTTTAATTAAATGTTTTTTATGGAACGATTAATTAATAAGTTCTTTTTTTTTTCTTTTAAAGTATATAATTAGGTTGGGTTATTCGGTTTGATAAACCACAATCTACGAACCAACCTAAACCAATCTAGTTGCTATTGAGCAACCAAATGAGTAACGTACATTTAAAAAAATCAAACTAAATCCAAACCGATTTAAGTGGATTAGTTTGATTTGAGCGATTTGATCCATTTAACTATTTAGGTGCCCACCTCTAAGTATAACCATGATAAATGATTGAATTTAAGATATTATAATGGTAAGCTTCCCCGTCCCACATTAATTATATCGCAGGCTTGAACCTCCCTAACTTTCAAATTTATAATAGAAAAATAGATAAATTAACCTATTCAAAATATATATATATATATATGGATAAATTAATAACCATATGATAAATAATAATACAAAGATCTCCAACCCAATAGAGGAAACTACTATCTCGGCCCATTTTACAGAACAAGAATTGGACCTCAAATAACTGTATTTTTTTTTTAAGTTATTACAATTAATTTAAAATTTGGGGGAGAAAGGTACGATTCAAACTCACAAACTTAGAGCATCTCCAATACAAATGTATATTTTTAAGTATCTAAATAGTATCACGTCAGCATTTCTAAATAATATGGATCTAGCTTGTTAAAACAATTATAAAAATGCATATTTACTTCTTCAATGTAAGTATCTAAATAGTAATTTCGAATCAATCATTACAACCCATTTGTCACATTCTCTCTCCAATTTAATGTGACAATTAAATGTATTGAGAAAATGTTAAAATTATTTTGGTGGAAAAAGTTAGAAATCCTAGTCAGCATATCAAAAAGATATCTACAATTAGAAACTCTACTTGATATTCTCTATTTTTTTTTGCCACATCATATTAATATTGAAGTTAGATAATTACATTTGAGATAATTTTTTTAATTTTTTCAATATAGATCCTATGTGGCACTCAATTTTCTCCAAATACATAATAGCATTGGAGATGCTCTTAATGTGTAAGTGTGATAGGCACACCACTGTGCTGAACTTATATTGTCTCAAATAACTGAAGTTGATATTACTATTTTAGCCCCTTTTATCTTCAGTTATATATATATGCCTATTTTTGTGTATTAAATATATTACACATTATATAGAAAATGAATGTATTTATATATACAATTAAACTTATTCTTAATGCCTATTTTTGTGTGCTGATTTTTTGACTTAACCTAACAGAAGTGGTGATATTTGTAATTAATGGCTGAGATTTATTTTTTTTCATTTTTATTATTTTTAAATAAAAGCTATTACCTTTAACTCTTTGAAGTCAGGACAAAAATTAGCACATAAGATTATCTGAATCCCTTATAATTAAATCCACAATTTGTAGCTCACTGAAGTACGTCTACTACCAGAAAACGACTCTGGTCGATCTCCTTATTTGGAAATTAGCAAGAGAAAAAAAGCTTATTATTACAATAAACTCTAAACCAAATTCATCTCCACTGCACTGTAATGTGATCGAAATTAGAATTATAGACTTGTTTTAAAGAAATTAAGTTTAAGGCATAAAACGTATCAAAGTGAAACACAACCTGTACTTAAACGATGTTATAACCGTTGGCTCCATTTCTTGATTAAAAATGAGCCTCCATCTTTACCTATCTCTATCTACTTTTGTTCCATTCCCTGATAATTTCAGTTGTTTTTAATGTTTTTATTGAGTGTGTAGGTTTAGAGACCAAAGTGAAGATTTTATATATTTTTATGGCAAACATGTAATTGCAGTAACTTGGTGTAAGAGTCTAGTTGAAAGCATCTCGGAAAGGCAGGGAAAAAGTGAAAATTCAGACAATTGGTTTAATGACCCTTCCTATATGACGCGGTTTGATAAAAGAAAAGAAAGTAATTAAATAAATAAAAACATTAAGTGAAACGGTGCGTTTTGCACCGTTTCACTTTTAAAAAAAATGAAGTCGCGACTTGCGCCCAAGCAACCAGTTGCTTTAAAAAGCTCGCGAAACAGCATAATATGATGGGCAATTTATTAAAAATGAAACATTTTATTAAAAATAATTTCATAAAAAAAATCTTAATTTTTCCAATAAACCAAATGAAATATTTAGAATCAAAAGTATTTAAAACATTAAAATTCAGATTCCTGGGGATTTTAATCAAAATACGATAACATAACTATCTAAACATAATTTGAACATTAACTTTATTAACTAAACGTTGATGATAGGTTTAAGGACAATGTTAATTTTGAGTGCAATGAAATGTCAAAATCCTTACTCCTATAAGAATTTTAATATTCATTTTAATTACTTGCCTGCTATTTGGTTTCTTTTAAGCTAGGTTTTCATTTATTTCAAGTAAATAGAGCCATATAAATTTTAACACTAATGGATGTTAGAAGCGATAAATGAATAAAAATATAATCTTTTGACAAATTGGAGAAATGTCCCCTCGAAGAGATCAAACTCTTAATTTTTATTTTCTTTGTTTGTATTATTAGCATGTATTACAAATAGATTACACGGAAAATATAGCAATGAATAACTAGGCTGAAGGTAGTGAGTCATGATGGATGGGATCGGGTCCTCCTGGTGATTGTCTCTTGATTGTCATTTTAAAGTGATGAAACAGATTTGGTCCCTGAGAGGCTACACTGCCTGGTGGCGAATCATGATGGATGGGGTCGGGCCCACCTGGTGATTGTCTTTTGATTGTCATTTTAAGGTGATGAAAAGGATTTGATCCCTGAGAGGTTACACTGTTTGGTGATGAGTCATGATGGATGGGATCGGGCCCTCCTGGTGATTGTCTCTTGATTGTCATTTTAAAGTGATGAAACAGATTTGGTCCCTGAGAGGCTACACTGCCTGGTGGCGAATCATGATGGATGGGGTCGGGCCCACCTGGTGATTGTCTTTTGATTGTCATTTTAAGGTGATGAAAAGGATTTGATCCCTGAGAGGTTACACTGTTTGGTGATGAGTCATGATGGATGGGATCGGGCCCTCCTGGTGATTGTCTCTTGATTGTCATTTTAAAGTGATGAAACAGATTTGGTCCCTGAGAGGCTACACTGCCTGGTGGCGAATCATGATGGATGGGGTCGGGCCCACCTGGTGATTGTCTTTTGATTGTCATTTTAAGGTGATGAAAAGGATTTGGTCCTCGGAAGGCTACACTATCTGGTGGAGAGTTATGATGGATGGGGTTGGATCCTCCTGGTGATAGTCTCTTGATTGTCATTTTAAGGTGATGAAAAGGATTTAGTCCCCGAGAGGCTACACTGTCTGGTGGTGAGTCGTGATGGATGGGGTCGGACCCACCTGGTGATAGTCTCTGCAAACCTTGAAGCCCATCAAAGCTTCTTGCCTCAAAATACATAAATTGCATTAAAACGACGATGATGAATAAGAATATTGGTGAAACCTTATGAGCCATGATTTCAAACTTAAGATTTGAGTTACCCACAAAGTACGGCAAATACATAATAAGATACAAACCACGATATTCTATTTATAACAACTAGAAAGTTTGAAAATATTGGTCCATCTAAGGCAATAGTAGATTTACATGCTAATATTGGATGTTCCTAGATATCTTTCTTTTTTTAGTTGAATCTATATGATATCTTCTTATTTATTATTAAGATATTTAAGATCTTCATGTAAATAGTAATGTAAATAGATGAGGATTCTCTTCTAGCCTAAGATTTTCCTAAATTTTTACATATTTAAAGACATGTGCATTTAATGGTTAGGATTTTATGCTATATTATCTTTCTTTTTAAAAAGTTTTCACACATCTAATGACACGTGATGCATAATCAATTTAATGGTTAGGATTTTATATAAAAATTTAAAAAAAGTTTAAATTAGAAGAGAATCCTAATTCAATGTAGATTATCTTCATGCTATCATTAATCTCAATTAGATTATTTAATTATTTTAAGAATTGAATTGATATTTGAATAAAGTTTTCCTTTGTAGATTAGCTCTATTAAACTTCAAAGTTAGTATTATTAAAATAAAAGTAGATTCAAAATGCATATTCCTTTTAAATTGTAGTGCTTATCCACGTCACATCACTTCAAAGGATAATTAAATTTTATTGTTTGGATTATGTTTGTCCAACAGAAAGCTAAGTCTTTGTCCTCTGGTAACAATTTTGATCATTAAACTCATTTTGAATTATTCTCTCACATTTACTTTTATTTTTATTTTGGATAGAAAGATGAAACATGATTAATTTTTAAAGTAATTACTAATAAAAATTCAAGATATTAGCCATTCTCTTCTTTAAATAAAGTGGATAATTGAAAATAACCTAAAATGATTAGGTAAATGTCAACTCGATCTTCTTGTTCAGAAAATCAACTAAGAGAAAAAAAAAAACACTTATTATTAATTCATTACAATAAATTATCTACACTTTATCGTAAAATGACCGTAACTAGTATTATAAACATATCGTACAACAATAAGAGACGTTATTAGCTAGTTTATTATCTATTACACATAATATTATTTATTAGTGACAAGACAATAAGAATAAAACAATTAAATTCATTTTTAAATAAGAAAGGAATGGCAAAAAATTCGATTAAGGGGCACATATGAAAACTAAATTAAAAAGAAATGATATTTGCTTTTTCGATAAATATTAGTACACAATTTCTCCTGCCTTAAAAACGTGAAATATAAATATCTTAATTATATTTGAAATCCTTAACTAACTAACTAACGATGAAGATTTATGTAATTTCTCATACGAGGGAGATGAATTTCATACTTCTTCAAAATACTTTATATAATTAAATAAATAAATTTTGAGGGACATGAAATTTGATGGTTTGCATGGCGTTTGAGTTTGCTTTCGTTATACCAATTGAAAGTCTTGTTGGTTTCCGTTGGACAACTACCAAAACGGTCTTTATGTGTTTGCTCTATACCATTGTTTTCTTATCACTTTTACATATTTTGTCAAAGTAGTCCATGTGATTTTGTAATTGTTAATTGCCCACCAAACTTTAAAAAATATCCATAAACGTCCATTTTGATTAACGTGCATTTCCAACAAATTAGTTTTATTTTGTTTTGTTAAATTTATAGGTTTATGCTAAGACACAATTTAAAAGCGGTGAATAGAATGTTTACATTTTTTTAAAGGAAATAAGTACAAACCCATAAAACGTATCAACGTGAAACACAACCTTCGCATAACTGTCGACATTGAAATAATATTAGAGTTATAATATAAATATAATTGAAAGATGTTATAATTCATATAATATTTAATACATTAACTGATTCAAAGTACACCAACCACTACCAATACCTAGATTTATAAACCAATGCTCAAATACTCAAATAAAATTCATATTTAACAGTGGAAAAAAAAAACATAAATAGCATAGAAGATGGAGTTGAGAGACAAGTTTTTTGGTTCGACAACCGATACGATGATATTTAATATGGTAATAAAAATATAATCTAGTTTATTTTGAGAAAAATCAGAACCTCCAAAATATTAGATTAAACTAACATATAAACTTATAGGAAATAAACTAATATATTTATTGATATATAGCAAGTTATTATTTATATAGAAATTTCAAGAATAACAAAATCTGAGAATTCAAATAAGAGGTTAAATTCTATCTAATATCTAATTTTATTTTAAATCAAAACATATCAACTTAATTTAAATTTAAAACTAAATATAATTTTATCTTTTTTTTTTAATTAAAATCACAGCATGATCATAATATTCCACCACGCTTCCAAGCCAACATCCACGTTGGTCAACATATCGATATTGACCCGGCAGTAGCCATTTCCTCTACGGCGGATTCACTTAACTTTTAATATTCGATTTGATAATATTATGCCTATACACAACACTATCAAATCTTAATCTAGCCTATTACGTACACGATTTCTTTACTTGAACGTGTGAGATGGTAATATGACATGAGACTTGCGGAAGAGCTCCATAATCGGCTCTAATACCAAATGATACATCAAATTTAATATAATAATAAAAATAAATTCTGGTTTACTTCGATCAAGACCCAGCTGATGGGGTCTCCATCGCACCTCTATCGATGAAGATCCAGTCTCCATTGATTTAGTGAACTGGAGACCCAGTTCGATGATGTAGCCATGGAGACTTAGGGATAGGTCTCCATTTTTCTTTGTCTTTTTGTTTTTGTTTTTATTTTTCTGTCCTTTTATTTTTATATTTTTTTAGGTTGATTAGATTACTTTTATTTAATTTCTATTATATTAATTTTTTTTAATTTAGGGATAGGTCTCCATTTTTCTTTGTCTTTTTGTTTTTGTTTTTATTTTTCTGTCCTTTTATTTTTATATTTTTTTAGGTTGATTAGATTACTTTTATTTAATTTCTATTATATTAATTTTTTTAAAAAATTTTTTTTGAGTGTTTACATGCGGAGAGTTCTGGTTTAAAGATAAAAATACTCCTGTAACTATTCAGTATGATTAACGGTTGACTCATAGGACTTATTTGATACATTTTTGAAAACTTAGGGACCACATGTACTAATAAAGTAAATGAGTTAAAAATTAATAATTCATCAAATTTTAGGAACTAAATTGATAATTGCCCAATAAACTAATATATAATTCCTAGGAAATAAAATCATAATAGCTATTATGACATGTTTGACAGAGTTTTTATTTTGCACTTTTAATTTCTTAAAAGCTTTTTCTATTAAAGTCATATATTTTTATTTTGTCTATTTTTCATTCTCAAAGAATTTGGTGGTTGCCATGACTACTTGTGAAGCTTTATCTAGATATCATTTTATATGCTTGTGATTAAGTTATCAAGAACATTTTCTGAATGCGTAGCCAATTAAATAAGTTTTGATGTTATCGATTACTTGTCTATCTAAGAAGACAATTTAGACAATAGGAAGAGTATAACAAGACACAATAAGATCACCATAAATCTGCAATACGGAATGAACACCTTCTCTTTGTTAAAGCGCCCTACATAGTCAGGTAAGCGCTCTCCTCGTCTCTAGCTGATAGTGTAGAGGTCGTCTGATTACTTTCTCCAACTTTCTACTACTGGCGAATTGTTCTTCTTCCCCATATTTCCTTGCCTTGGCTTTCGCGCTTGCTGTTGCTATTCTGGTAATTGATGGTGAGGTCGCTTGCGAGCCGGCTCTAGAACCTGTTCGTCATATTCAATTTCTTCATTCTCCGAGCTCGAAGTCTGAATGCCAGCCCCACTGGCCATCCCCCTAATGAGTTGCTTTGTCTTGTTGGGAGGGGAAATGTAAGAACACAGAGGACTTGAGGATCCCTTAGAGAGATTGCACGGCCAGCCCCAGGATTAGGGCGAATTAAAGCCGTCCACGACTTGCGCAAGTCGCGGCAGCCTCAGCCTGATTATGAAAATATAACATCGCGACTTGCACAACTCACGGCCTAAGTCCTAAACCATAAATCTCTTAACATTAAAACCTAAACCCTAAAAACACTAAATCCTAAACTGTATAAATACTAAACCCTAAACCCTAAACATATACCTCTAAACCCTAAAACTCTGAACCCCTAAACCCTAAAACACTAAAATTTAAAACCCGAAAAACCCTAAAAGGCCTAAGCCTTAAACCCTAAACACCCTAAACCTCAAACCCAATCATTATTTATAATAAAAATTCATAATTTAAATAATTCAAATAAGGGGCTAGATAGAATAAAAATTCTATCTAATATCTAACCTTATTTTAAATCAATATCTATCAATTTAATTTAAATTTAAATTTCGAAATAGTTTTTTTAATTAAAATAAAGGCGTGATTGTAACAACTAACAACATAAACAAAAACAGAGTATTGAATTTCGTGTGAAGCAGAGCAAGTGTTGTTGTTGAACTTTTCTTTTTTCCATTTTAAGAAGCCGAAGAACTTGTCTTCTTCTTCCAAGTTAAGTTAAACATCTCCAATACTTCATATTACCGAGTCAGATTACAATAATCCACGGCTACGATCAAAATCAAATACTTCAACAATTAAACATCAATAAATTATTTGACTACTATTTCGACTGTATTTTTGCTCTATAGATTAAAGTAGACATTTTCACACAAATTTTTGTCATTCTTGAAATAAATCATTAACCTCTGCCAAAAAGCTCCACATGAACACAGCCATGGAGTTGCAACTATTCTCTCTTCCATCTTTTCTCTTCGTATCTCTACTCTCTCTTTCCTTGTACTTGTACTTGTACTCTACCTACAAAAAGCCCAGAAAGGGAGGCTTCAAATTCTACCCTTTAGTCGGAGCCTTGCCGGGATTCGTCAAAAACCGGCACCGGTTTCTTGAGTGGACAACCGAAGCACTTAAAGATTGCCCTACACACTCCGCCGTCTTCCACCGTCCTGGCAAAGTGCACGGCGTCATCACGGCGAACCCGTTAAACGTCGAGCATATTCTGAAGACCAACTTCGAGAACTACCCGAAAGGCGAGCGCTTCATCAGGCATCTTGAAGATTTCCTCGGCCAAGGAATCTTCAACTCCGACGGCGAGTTGTGGAAAGTGCAGCGAAAGACTGCTAGCTACGAGTTCAATACCAGGTCTCTGCGGAGTTTCGTTATGGAGAACGTTAGTTTTGAGATTTCGAACAGATTGGTTCCGACTCTAACAAAGGCAATTAAGACTGAGCAACTGTTGGATTTACAAGATGTTCTTGAGCGATTTGCGTTTGATAACATATGTAAAGTGGCTTTTAACGTCGACCCGGGTTGTCTCAGCGGAGATGGAACCGCCGGTTCTGACTTTATGCTTGCGTTTGAAGAAGCAGCCACACTCAGTTCCGGGAGATTCAGGTACGTAGTTGCATATCTCTGGAGGATCAAGAAGTTCTTCAATTTCGGGTCGGAGCGAAAACTGAAAAAATCAATTCAAATTGTTCATGACTTTGCAAATGATATAATCCGATCAAGACTGGAAGCCAAAGCAGCGAAATTGGATGAAGATTTACTGTCTCGGTTTATAGGAAACTACGAGAACTCACCCGAATTTCTCCGAGATATCATCATAAGCTTCATTCTTGCTGGCCGAGACACCACATCTTCGGCTTTGAGTTGGTTCTTTTGGCTGTTATCATTCCATCCAGACGTTGAGCGAAATATATTGAAGGAACTCGAGACGATTCGGAAACGAAACGAGAAAAACATCGGCGATACTTATAGTTTCGACGAGCTACGAGACATGCACTACTTGCATGCAGCGATATCCGAGTCCATGAGATTGTACCCACCGGTAGCGATCGATACAAAAGCTTGCCTGAAAGACGAGATACTGCCGGACGGTACATTTATCGGTGAAGGGTGGTTTATTACGTATCACGTTTACGCGATGGGGCGGACGGAGGCGATATGGGGCGAGAATTGCAACGAGTTTGTGCCAGAAAGGTGGCTTGAAAATGGGATATATCGGCAAGAGAATCCGTTTCGGTATCCGGTTTTTCAAGCCGGGCCGAGAATTTGCCTCGGAAAGGATATGGCGTATATTCAGATGAAGTCGATTGCAGCGTCTGTGATAGAGAGGTTCGTGATAGACGTACAAGATAAGGACAAGTGTCCGGATAAGGTGCTGTCCTTGACTCTGAGAATGAAAGATGGGTTACCTGTGAAAGTGAAGGAAAGACATGTGGATGTCATTTGGTAGTTAAAAAATCTCAAGAAAGATAAAATGACGTTTGTCGTTTTGATTTTTTTATTACCAGTCGTTAGTGCGTGTGTAATTGGGATGGGGCCGTGATTGAAGTTTTTATGTTTACAAAGTAGATTACTCATCATTTTTTTTTTTACATCAATTTCCACAAATATATTTGTACAATTTAACATTAATATTATATTATCATTAAATATTTATTTTAGTGGAAAATCTATCCTTAAATTGCTACATAATTAGGAAAGCAATTTGGGATGCAACCGATACGAACTTGGTTAAAAATTAAGAAATATAAATTTGATTGAAGAGATTATCAACTTCATTGTCAAGCACTAGGAGGTTGATGGATTAAGTGGATCAATTATCATTAAGAAATGGAGTAGGCTTGTATAATTAATTGTAAAATAAGGGGCTGCAAGTAATGTCGTGTTGAAATGAATGGCTTACCTTTCAGGGAAATTAGATTAAAATATACAATCTTATTACAATTAGATTGATGTGGGGTTTGAAGGTTATCTATTAAAGGAAAAGCTATCTATTAAAAGCATGCATATTTTATAATAATGGCTTTAGTGTCACTTATCTTCTTCAGTACCCTAACTTTCTTCAGAAAGACCTAATAACTTCACGATGACCTTGACATCCTAGGCCTGACTTGCTCTTCTTTGCTCATATTCTTTTTTGCTATTAACTATATAGGTGATATGCCATTAAAGATGATTAATAAATAGGGAAAGAGTTGGGTGAATTACTATACATCAATCATTATTATTATTATTATTTGATAAGTCATGGAATCTATGGGCTGATAACCTTACAAATTACAGTTGATGCTTTTACAACAAAGACGACAACTAAATAAGTACATTGCATTCTAGGTCACTTGGAAAAAAAAAAAAAGCATCTCTTCTGGTCTTAAATTGGTCTATTCGAGACGAGAAGGCTTCACACGGCAGATTAAACTGTGTTTACACCCAGCACGATCAGCTAATATTCCTATCAAACAAATTTATAAAATAACAATAAGCCATTGATTGGAAATCTTCATAGTTGTACGATGAAGAGAATTTAGCGCAAAAATGACATCCAGCTTAATTGAAAAGAAGACCATCATGCCTACCATTACGTAGGAGTTTAAATACAATCCATACATTTAAGCACTGTCTAATGCAACAAACCTACCAAGTAGAACAATGCAATTATTCTGGATACACAAGCAACACTATCCAAGTTTATGCATTCATTCTTCATCCAGAAACCTAGACTGTTCTTATTAGAAAGGATGAATAATGAATTCTAATGAAATGATAGCTAGTTCATTGGTCAGATCACTCAGTAACTTGAGTTTGAACTTTAAGACAGTCCAAGTTCACCTTTCTCCAACCAAGAAGAAGATAAAAAAATAAATAAATAAAAATATAGAAAGATAGCAAATGGTTAATTTATGAAGCAATTCGCTTAGTTCTGGAGTTTAAAGTGATCACTATCTGCAGTCAAAATTTCCTGTTTGTAACAGCTGATCAATAAGTTTCTTATCTGGATTGATACCTTTCCTGTTATGTATCTTTTTTGTTATATATTTGTAAATAAGGACCTAACATGGGTGAGAATATACTCTTTTTCTACCACACTTTCAAAATTTCACATTGTACATTAATTAATGGCATATGTTCAACTAACAACTAACAAGTGTATTCAGGCTTCTTGTTTCAAGAAAAGAAGAAAAAAAGAAAGAAAGAGAAAAAACAGAGGCTATGCTATGCTTGTAAAAGTTTCAACCAAACAATAAAAACATATAGTTTGCACATACACACCTGGGTGTTGTTACTTTTGGTTAGATGATACATTAGTCTTTTCGAGCTTAATGCTACTAGGAAATGTTCTCATGACCTGCACCAGACTGCTGCACATTGCTATTTGAGGCATCCCGTTTCACCCTCCTGTAAAAGAGGACATATGCAGCAGCTGACTTTACGTCTTCTTCATTTATGGGTGATATATGACTGTCATCAAAGTTGTACCACCGGTTCTCATCCAGAAGCTGCAAATTGTAGAAATGATGCACATCAGGGTGATTTATATACACATTAAGGTAGGATAGTCCATTAGAAACTGAAGTCCTAATTGGTAAAACAAACCATATCTACTAGCTGCAACTAGAAACAATAATGGTCATCTGCTATTGACTTCCAAGAGTAGTTATCGCTATTAATGCAGAGACGCAACAAGAATGATTGGTAAATCTGGACCCCACAATTATTGAGTCTGGAGCAAAATTCCAACTGTTCAATAATAACAAATTACATAGACCACACTTCCGTGACCATGTACCAATGACGCGCAACTGAAAGATTTTTCTATTTCGAGAAAAGATACCAAGGTTTCAACTTACCTTGATATGTGCAGTGTAGTGCCCGCTACCCATGCCACCATAATGGTTGGTTAAGGCATAGAGTTCATAGAGTTGACGTTGGGAGCTGTTTTTGATGGCTACATAATTTGTCAAGTCAAAGTCATGAATGGGAAAGTTCACAAATGTTTCCAGTTTATGCTTCATTGACCTGCTGTATGAGAATCTCTTCATATGAATGACTAAAACCTCAGGCAGCCTCCATAGATCAAGCTTTTTACTTGCTTGCCTTCGTTCTTTACATTTTGGACAGTACCTTCATCACACAAATAGTTAATAACTCATGTTATTGTTTAAATGCAACCTGTTCCTTTTCTAAATGCATGTGAACTGCACAGGTTTCTTAAAGGTCAAGCACAGCCAGGATTGTCTGTGATCACATGACAGTTGGACTACAGAACACTACAGTAGCAAGTGGAAAGTTTTAAAATTCACTCGTTAGTCAGATTGACTCGTTATTCAGATTGTCAGTGAAAAGAGTTAAAATTCAAGAAATTCTTTGTATCAATTCTTTTTATAATTTTTATAAATCAAGTTTATATATTTCTTTTTTCTTTTTCCTTTTTATTAAAAAAGTAGAAGGCAAGGCATGAACCAACTTATTTAGAAGTTGAGGATCTGCAATAATGTATAAGGTGAAGATAAAATCAATGAATACTAACTACTTAAGCTGTTAAGCGACAGAAAAAGTGAACTGCACGCTATTTAAATGAAGCAGCAACATATCGGTATGCAAATTTACATTGTGCTTGCGGTCTGCCCTTAATAAAATATTGACTAACTAATTTACCACCATCTCAATATCACCTGCAAGCCTGCTGTTCAAAGGTAATTCATCCTTGACTTCCACTGTTCTAAACTAATTTTTTTGTTAAGCGATTAGGTTGTCCAATAGTAGACAACTGCTGTCCCCATAGTTTGGAACACAAGAAATCCAATCTGAATCATCATGATGCAGAGTAGACAAAAATTTATCTACATGTCCAATATGTATGATTATGTACATGCATGCAAAGAGATTGAGAGAAATAATACACTAACCACATATCTTCAGGTACTAGAGGCTCCTCTCGCAGAAAAGCTTCCAGACAGGTATACAAGGATAGAGGTTCAGAACGAGCTTTCTTGGTTACAGGCCCATATTTGAACACTTCTGGCAAGTTCTCCAGGAGATGGGTATTATAAGTCTCTAAAAGTTTCTGTGACCAATCAACATATACAACTATCGACGTGGATGACGAAGAAATTCTAATGGATTTCTCTTCTCCCACAGAAAGATCAATGCAAGCACCACTTTCATCAACCAATTGAAGAGGCAATTTTGGTGATGCCCCTGCTTTAGAATTACTAACATCCTTATTTATTGTTTTTGATGAAGAGTCAGTACATGTTTCACTGGAACTAATGGCACAAGATGGATCTACTGCTGCCACCGAGGTGCTAAGACTCTCTCCTTTTAGCAAAGGAGAAAGCATTGTTTGAGTTATTTTCTGTATATTGCCTCTTGTAATTGCTTCATCACGTGAGATTGCAGATACAAGAGGTGTTGCATAAGGTTTCCATCGTGAAGCAGTTTGAGCATTGCCAGTTTCTCTAAGTAACATTCAGAAAACACAAAAGGGAATTAGAATCATGCTAAGATGAGATTTTACAACAGCACAAATCAACTCTACTTAACATTGAGATTCTAATTGTTGTAGTATCTCACCTGATTTGAAAATAGTAATAATAATATTAATAACCAGAGAAGCAAAAAGAAAACAATGCTTCTACTTCTGTAGATTGCTTATAAGAACAGTACGCTAAAAAATAAGTTACTGAAATGGCCAACCCAGGCAAAACTTTTGGGCCACGCTGACTGCAAAAACAGCCACTTTGTAGTTGACTACTATTCATTGTCATGTACAAATATAGCAAACTAGACGTACTTTTCTTGCCGGCGGTGTATCAACTGGAGGAATACTGCATTCTTCACTGACTTTGGAATCTTGTAAGCAGCAAGGTGATCATCATCTTTGATTGTGGATAATGATATCAAAGGGTCTTCTAAAAACCTATGAATCAAATGGTTTTGTACCTGCAGACAATGTTAAAATAACTTAATCCACTAAAACACATGTATGGCCTTATGAACATACGAGTTAAACTGTTTCACACTACAAACCTCTGCAAGTTTAAGTTCCTCATTTTGGTTTAAGGAACAAACGTTGCTAAGCGCTTGTATCAAGTCTCTGCAACGTCCCTGCTTTGGAACAGTAACAGTGCAAGTAGACGGCAGTGCACTTCCATCAGAAGTGAAAACTGTTATTGTCATAGCACGAGTGGTGGTAGCTTGAAGTGGCAAGGAGAGATACATGAAAGGATCAAATGTCACTGAAACTTTATTACATACAGGACAAACCAAAGTTGACTTGTACTGGCCCTGTCAGATAGGAATTTCAGATACATGAAACCAAAAAATGAGTTAAGAAATATTATCAATGATAGTAAGCAGGTATACCAATTGCTAATAATAGAACAGCAACAATACCAGTCAGCAAGGACATTTTTGTTAACACTAAAGAGATGGGAGGAAAAGAGAATTGCGTTGTGTATTATTTTATAGTACTAGACTAGAGAAGAAAAAGGAAGTAGCATCAATTAATAATAAATACTTGATCAATCATCTAAATGAATCAATCAATACCAAATTGATGGCCTAATTGAATCAACCTATAGCTAATTGACAGCTAGCTTAACACTCCCTCTCAAGCTGAAGTACAGATATTTTCAATGCTCCAACTTGTAACATTGATAAAGAAAAAACTTAAATGGGAATTAAACTGAAAGTTAAACATGGAAATATTTAATAATTCATTCCGAAATTCTTTAACATCCCCACAAACTTAAGATGGGGAGATGAAGCAGTTTGAGTTTGCAGAGTTCTGATGACATGGTAGTGAGTCCTTTGGTTGACGAACTGAGTTGATAGAGGTGTCAATCAAATGACTTGACAAAGTGCCGACAAAACAGCTTGACATTGTACCAATGAAACGATTTGAGAGAGTGGCCAAGTAAACAACTTGAGAGAGTGGCCGAGGAAACAAATTGACAGAGGGGCCGTGGAAACAACTTGACAGAGAGGCCGAGGAAACAACTTGACAATTTTCATATGAAAAAATTAGACTTCTGCTGAAGATACTGCACCAGATTCTAACATTACAAGAATGGACAATCTGGTAAACTTAAGATTTACACTACATTTCTTCACTAAATTGATGCAGGAATATCACAAAAGGATCAGGGTTATGCACTTGATCTTAGTGAACAATTTGATAATATCACCAATATGAAAACCTGAAAAAGTAATTCAAAAGATACATCATCAATACGAAATTCAGCAGAATAGAAGAAAGGAGTCTATCCCTTAGAACAAAATCCGTATAGGCTTTTGCTTACTGGGTTTGCCAAAGGACCAGTCTGATTCCCATGTGCTCTCTATGCATCAAAGTAATATTCAAAAGCATATTCAACTGCAAAGGCAGTCTCGTCTTCACAAATTTCAAAGCTTTGAGCAATAGAGAAAGATTGAATGAATAAATACATATTAATGGTATTGCAAAATATGCTGTTGACAGAAACTCAATGACAAAAAGTCAATTTTTTCACAAAGAACTACTATTTATAGGGAACTTCTAATGGAACTATGTAAGACATTTGAAGACATGACACCTGCATCCATCTGTATCTGACATTCATGAGCACAATTATCCACTTCCTTTGTCAGAAAACTTTCACGTACTTGAAAAATTATTCAAGTTTGTATGATTATTTTACAAAGTAACAAATAACAATACATTTTAGTTTGGCAGATCTGCTTAATATTCATAGATGTGCCTAGATTTATTTTAGTTGTGTACAACACCCCAAGTAAATATTGAACATGACACTTGTCTTTGTCTTCCTACAGATCAGAGATAATAATTTGACTATACCATTCCTTTGAAATTTCTAGATGCAAAATTGTTAGGGGAAATATTATTGAGTTTCTGAACAAAACTGTAGTTGCCTTAGGATTTTGTGAACACCTCTAATTTTCAATTTGTAATTTATAAAGATGCCCAAAAAACTTAAGCAAAGGTTACGAAAATGGGAAATAAATTTGGTGACAATCTTTAGATTCTTATGAACAATCCTCTGTAGAGGTTTAGGGAATTTCAGTCTTCATGCAGCTTAGATGCAACAAAAACAACATACGAAAAAGTCAACAGAATCATGTCCCGGTTATTCTAGAATATAAAATTAGAACATGGTTTCAAATACCAGTGATCCCAGGACATATTGTTATAGAAGACAGCACTTAAAATTTTAGGTACTCCAGCAGCAGTTAAAGATTTCTATTTTGTACTGAAACAAGTCCGATATTATCAACAAGTCCGATATTATCAACCTTGTCAAACTTAACATTAATTTATCATCAAAATAATACTCACTTGACAGACATCGACAATTATAGAATCATTGCGTGCAATGTGATTCGCCCAATATTCATCAGCAACTTCTTCATCTGGTCGGCCATCTGCATCTCTAGACTTTATATAGGGTTTTTGTTTGACGCGATTGAGATCTTCATGAAGACCATCCAGCAGAAATGCTAGAAGTTCCTGAAATAATATAAACAGTTTAAGTGATGCACGGAATGGAATCTATGGGAACAGTTAAAGTATTGTCAACCTGAGAATCATGCTGATTGTATCCACTAAATTGAGGTGCAAAGCGAGCAAGCTTTGTTTTAAATGGTCGTGGAGCAACTGGTGTTCGTCCTGGTGCCCATAGCCTCCGCAGTAAATCACCAAATGCTACAGCTAATTCACCCTTATAAAGAGAACTTGAAATCAGTAGAATAATAACATCAATATTAATTTAAAACTTATGTCTTGTTATTGTTATGCATCTCATATCCATTTAGTACTTGGTACAGTTACTTATATTAGTTTGGCCTCTCCACCTAATAGCCTAACTTTTGATGTTGTTTAAGCTTAAACAAATTCAGGTTCACCTGATTCATATAGTTTCTAGGTCAGAAATGGTCATTTGCTTTTCTTCTATCAAGCCTACACATGAAGAGAGCGTTAGAATATTCCACATCAGTTTAGGATTTGATATTGCTAACTTAAGCTATTAAGCTGGATTCTTTTACATAATATAAAAACTAATTCTTTTTTTAGGTTTGGTTACCCCATCTGGTTTAGTTTCTGCACTCAGATCTGATATGGCAAATTTACTAATTTGGCATCTTTACCTAATACCTAAGCTTGTAGCATTAGATGTACAATCACTTATGATGGCATGCATTGACAAAGAGAGGACCAGACACAGACATGTTAAACCCAAGGTAGATTGTTAGCTTATTCCTTTGGCCTTATTCTTGACCATACTAGTCAAATTTACACTTATGATCTTTGAGAGAGAAACATATGTTTTGAGTGGCTATCTCAAACATTATAGAGTAATAGTATAGCCACGATAACAAACACTCCCTAAAGCAGGCTCAAAGAAACAACTCAGCCATCACCAAGAATGATTTGATTCAACTAAAACGAAAACAAAAATATATATATATAAAACAAACAGGGAATATATATATATATATATAAAACAAACAGGGATATATATATATTCAACAGTTATTATGGTGTTGGATACTTACAACCATGCCCAACGGATTTTGCAAATTAATTTCACGGTGATAATCTTCCCGGAAATATCTAGCAAACTCCGGTGTGTGAACAAGGCACTGTATGGCACTATTCATGAAACAAGTATTCCCTAGGTTCAGCAACCCAGTCAGACCAACAGTAGCTCCCCTAGTGCTAACGCCACTGACCCCATATGTACTGTCCGACTCTCTAGCAGATGGCACGTTAGAACTTTGTGATATCTCTGTAATCTGGCTTCTGGAAGAACCCTTGCTGGCAGACCAACCTCCTGCAATTGATAAGCTTGACTTAGAAGGCTCTACAAGAACAGAAGTAGCTTTCTTCTCAGCAAATCCATTGTCCTGACTAGAACTCATTGAACGAACCAATGCAGTACCATTGACATTGTTAAGGATCTCCACCAGAATCTGTTTAAATGATTGAGGAAAAGAAAAGTTATGTTAGGACATGAAAACTTATCAGGTAATAATCACTATGACAAGAACCAAACCACAAATAACAGAGAGGCAAAAAGAACACACAAAATCTAGCAACAGGACTAGACAATATCTTTGTTACTGTGCACAACATGTCCTCTGCATATTTATGTGCCTACCATGATCGTCCTTCCATCTTTTCCCCTACCTCTCATATGCATATAAGTTTGCACATGTTCAAGCTAAATTAAAGCATGTCTGGTAGGCGGAACGTTGTGCAGCAAGGTCAACCAAACAAGTGTGTCATCTAGTAGAAGACACTTCATAAAAGACACAGCAAAAAAATTATAGCAGTGTGTCCTCTTCACACGGCTAACAAAAAAATTTAACAACTTAACATACAGTCTGTTAGTAATGTAAAGCTTCCAAAGTACTGAAGACTCAAAATATCAGTGACCTTGTAAATACGAGACTAAATCATGTAAAGATGCTAGTCTCTTGGAGATTCCATAATCTAGAATAAGGTGGTAACTCTGAAAACTCGTAGAATATGTATTCCTAAAACAAGTTTTAGTTTACTCTATATAAGTCCCGATTTCATATTTAATTTAGATTACTCAAATAATACACAACTTTGAAAGTAAAATACATATGCAGGTAATCATCACTGAATGGAATTATGTTAAATTCAAAAACCTGATTAGAGATACTTCACAAATAGCTTTATAACAAGGATATTATTCATAAACCCATATATAAGCAGTACAGCATAAAGAAACCCACATCCTGATCCATCTGTATGTTGGCATCATCAAGTGTTTTATCCATGTCATTCATCAAAGCATGTTTCCGTTGGCCATAGTAATCCCAAATGCATACCTGCAAATGAGAAAAATATTATCACTAACGAACTAGCAACAGAAGATCTCTGATGAAAAAGAAGTTTGAAAGAAGTCAAGGAAATTAAAGAATAGGTTTCTACTTGTTCTAAGTTGAGATCAAAAATGTCACACGCTTTTCGATGAAGCTCTCCAATGGTTTCCTGCTCAAAATTGTTTGATCGTCTGAGAAGCAAACTTTCAACTAATAATATCTTTAAATGAGAAGGAGCAATATTGAGGCTGAAGAAATTGCTACATCACGACCTACTTTCAAATCATACCTTCTTGCTAATTCTTATGGTGGAGCGGTCACCTTTCGGCATCATAAGTAGTTGAAGGCGCAGAGGATACACCTCCACAGCCAACTCTGTCTGAGAAAGCCCTGAACCGATTACTTTCCTAGCCAATGTTGGACCACCTCCATACCTAGTCACAATGAAGACCATCATGATTCCCTGGTACTTATAATCAGAAAATGAATGGACAAAAGAATTGCCTCAAAATTATCCACTTGTAGCAGTATCTTCCAATCATGTCCAGATAAATAAGAAAACAAAGTTAAAAAGAAAAACTAGCAGATAAAACCCAAGTGAAGGAAACATAACATCACAGAACCAAATGAATTAATTTGTGAAGATATAGAGTCATCCAAACCATTATGTCTAGTAATAAAATGATAATAAATCAATCAAGAATCATCATGTCATTGCAACTTCTTGCAAAATCTTTAAGCAAGGCTTCTGCAAGGCCCTGGACTTATTGGATCTCTATTCTTTATCTACCACAAAGATATACTCTTTTTTTATTTTATTTCATTTTTTTTGTTTCAAGAAGTAGCCTAAACACAAATTCCAGATTTTTCTGAGATGCAAATTCCACTTTAAGATGTTTATACAGATTAGAATATCTACCATCATTCTTTTCTCCAAACATATATATATGCACTTATAGCAGGACTCTAGTCTTCACATTGGTATGCCTATGATCAAATAGGTGAATTCCACTGTAAGATGTCTGTACGAATTAGAATATATAAACATTATTTCTTTTACAAAACACACACGCACATGCATTTTAATACATACACGTGCACCGATATGACATATCATCTAGTGGTTCAAGTTCATACAGCAAGAATTAGTCCTTGTACCAGAGCATGCCTTTCATTTAACACATATACGCAAAACAATAAACTGCAAATTTTTTGTGCTTCGAAGTAAGATCAGTCCCTTAAAAAGACAAAACGACACTTGCTTCAGCAACTACATACATTGTAAGGAAGGATACAATTGGATTTCAAGAACGTGATAAGTTTAATATGATTCGCAGTCTATCGTCTTGAATAGATCACAAAATGCAGTCTGGTGAAACAAACTTCTCATTCTAGTCCTTGTGCTGGACCCATCATAGAATGGCATGCTGTTAGATCAAGGATCTTTTTGCAACCCATGACACAAAATAGAAAAAATATATATTAAAATATAGATTACTCATCTGCTCGTAATGACAACAAGTTGTAACTTGTAAGTAACATCCAGCACAAAAGTACAAATAAAAAGTTTACAGCTGCTTAACTTCGTGCTGATACGATTTACAGAAACAAAAAACAAAATCAATTAAAGAAAATTGAAAGCCATTCTCACAATCAGTATCATTAACATTTCCGCCCATAATAATAACTCACCATGAATACAACCGGTTCCAAACTTCTTGCGGAAGCAAAACATAATCCCGTCCTTCAAGTAAAGTATCATGAATTTCAGGGCTTGCACTAGAGCCCTCTGATGCCCCATCATATATCAAATCAGAATTATCGATACCAGTAGGCCTGTTCAATGTACCTGAACCAGCAGAATTTCCGTGTTCCAAGGAAGAGGGCCCATCATACATATTATTCAGCTGATCATGGTTTACATAATCAATCCAATGTTGCCACCATCTATGACAAACAAATCAGAGAAGCATTAAAAGCCAATTACGCAAATGTAGACCACATTTTAAGTCCTTGAATTGACAAACTATTTCACGGCTTCAACTAATATCACCATTATGATATCATTGTAACAGAAAATCAAATGAATTGATCCGAAGAGTACAACTTTAAGACCGAACTAATTTCAACCAAACATACAAACTAAATTAGAATAGCAAATTAAGTTTCTTGTATGAGTATGCAACAACAAGCTAAATAAGAATGGCAAACTATCCAAACGATTTTCTACAGTCAAAGCTCTTAAGATTAACACGATTAAGCTCATCAATACTAAGAAATTCTACTTCACCAAGTGAATTCAAGCTAAAACTCTATTAAATATAAAAAGTTAAAAACAAAGAAAATGAAAAGAGAGATAGAAAGAAGATATAAGCCTTTGAGTGATGAGATAAAAGGTGTCGCCTTCTTTGCTGTTAGCTTCAGCGGAAATCGCAATGTCTCTAATCAAAACCCTCTCTTCTTCCGGCGAAAGCTCCCCGCTACCGCCGCCACCGCCAAACGTTGTCACTTCCGTCATCTCTGTCGTCGTCGCCGATCTAAATTTTACGGTGAAATTTTGGAGGGTTTGAGATTTTAAATTTTGTTCTCTCTTTCTACTGATTTTCTGGGGAGGGGAACGGAGTGCTCAGCGAAAAGAAAATATAGAATACAGAGGTTAATTACACAAACATCCTTACAGTTTGACATAATAGCAGTCATATGTAACTTTTTCTTTAATTAAAGGAACAACCCTAACATTAGTTGACTTGTGTTGACACGATCAAATAACTAACTTAAAAATGTGAATAGTCATAATTATCCTTACTAAAATTGTTGAGAAGAGAGAGATGGATATTAAAAGATATACAGTCCTGATCTAGTACAATAAAATGAACGATCTATATTTAAATTAATAAATAATTAAGTAAAAGCCACCTATAGTGTCCTCATTCAGGTCTCGTTGGATTCTCTCATTGTAGTTCTCCTCCTAGTCGTGTACTCGAATGCAATTACTAGATCACTTATATGACTTTCCAAATTCGTCATAGCTATCATAGAATTATCGGGAATTGATGGAAATTAGTCATAGAACCTCATTACTTGAATTGTGCTTAAATCGGATTTCAATTACCTCTTAATAAACGTACAAAAGCAACAAAAAGTAATTTTGTTCTTCACGATTGATTTCACTCTCTTGATGCTTTGACTACCCAAAGTCTTCCTCATGATTTTCACTTTGTGTTTAGCATATAAGAGTTTGTGGTCATTCTACTAGTCTTCTTCATGATTGATTTTACTATCTGATGCTCAATTCAGCTAAATTTGAGCAAATGATATGTAGAATGTGTAGAGTTTAAAACAAACAGTAAGTCGACGTGGGATGTTGAGTGTAGGATGCAGGACCTAGGTTTGTCGACGTAGATCAAAGAATGAAGACATCTCAAAGGGTGGTATAGCGATGGAGCGTGGCTAGTGGAATTAATGATGAGATGTGAGTTGATGGAGGTTGATGATAAGTTTCGTTTGACGAGTGGGTTGGTAGGACTAGTTTTCCCATGAGTCAAATAGTAAGAGTATGAGAGAGTCAGAGAGTTTTAGTGTCAAAATATGAGAGGGTTAAATTTGGGTTCAAGACTATTATTTATTAAAGGAGACGTGAGCCCATTGGCGTGCTCCCTAGGATCTCAGGTCGGGATCACGGACTAATCCGTAATTCTTAGGATAAAGATGACGTGATTTGGTTAATGATGCGTTTGACTTGATCCAAGTTGGTCTTAAACAATCTTCGAATGATATTTGGGCTCAAGACGGGCTTTGAAGGCCTGTTTTATTGTTTAAATACCATTAAATGGTCAAATGAGCTTTAGGACTATTTTTTACTTCTACATATATGCACATTGTTGAGGTAATTTGTATTTTCCCGTTTAGAGCATCATTGTTTTTTCCTTTATCTTTTTAGAAATAAATATTTTCTCCACTATTGTTATCAATCCATTTAAAAAGTTGGCTAGCCGTTAAAATGTAAGGGCAGTTTGGTAATTGAGCCCGTTAAGAAAATAAATAATTTAATAAATAACAATAGAAACATATTTATTCTCTCTCCAACTTATTATCTCTTTCTCTCTCCAACTCCCCCTCTCTTTTTCTTTCACTTTCTTCAACTCACTCTCTCTCTCTCTCTCTCTCTCTCTCTATATCTCTCTATATCTATCTATCTATCTATCTATCTATCTCTTATTGTTTGGGTGGTGGTTTGGGGTGGGCGCTTGGACCGATGCCGATCTCCTCCCAACATAGGGGATCAAGCAGTGGTGGTTGGGTGGTAATTTGGGTTGTGTTTTAGTAGTTAATGTTATATATATCCGGTATGGGTTTGGTTAGGTGGCGTTTGGGTGTTATTTTTTTTTTGAAAGGAGTACAAGTACAATATTAATAAATGTCGGGACCTGCGGAGATTAATCACTAAATGCACGCCCTGAATATCTACTCTCATAACAGGAGACATCTACTCTCACAATAAGGGGAGAAAACTACCCACACATGCTGGTATGTACATGGTGGGAATTAAACCCCTCATTACTAAGGTGGGAGGGAGGTGCACTAACCACTTTACTACAAGTGGATGTGCGTGTTTGGGTGTTAGTTGAGTGGTGGAATTTGGATTGTCTTTGAGTGCTTCATGAGAAAAAAAAATTAAAAGAAAAAATTGGACAGATGGATAGGGTTTGGCAGTAGAGATGGATGGTGTTGATGATGATGATGATGGAGAAGAGAGAGAATATTTTATAATTTTTATTATTTTAGTTTAAATATTTGATTAAATAATTTTTAATATTAAATTTTTAGTCATTTATGTATATATATATCCCACATTTCATTTTTCATTTAAATACTTTAAGGGCAAATATATATTTTCTTTTTCCCAATAATGATACAAAGGTATTTTGGTCTTTTAGACCATCTATTAAAAGCTAAGTTTTTAAATGGTAGTGGGGAAAATGTCTATAGAGGGATAATGACGATGTGCGTCGGGGAGAAAATTACAAATTACTCTTCTGATTATTATTTTTTTATTTTTACCTTGGCAGAAGAGAATTCGAACTCACAATCTCAACTTTATTGAGAGGTGTGGTTACCATCAGGTTATGCCTACAATCACAATTACTCTTCTCCTTATTATGCAAAATATTGGCTTAAATATATGCGTGACTACTCTTGATAAACTTAGAGACATTATTACTCATGTTATATTGATTTTATGTTAGCTATATGTTGATATTGAAATTGCAGTTTATGATTACTGTTTACATAAATTATACATTAACCACAATAATTTCCTAACTACAAAATGAAATTCTACAATGTTTATACAAGTGTGTGAAATCAGTAAAAGTAATAAATGTAAATGAGTAAGGGTAAAGAGAAGTGCAAACTCAAAATTTATAGTAGTTCGACCACAACAAGCGTCTATCTCAAGCTTGAGCCTTCACCATCTCAAGACCCAAAGTTTGCAAATTACAATGGTTTATGTCTCTCACGAAAACTTTTCCACCAAGTAATTCCTCATACTAGAATTTGCAAACACTTAAGGGTTTCCCTAACATTTAAATATAAGTAAAGTTGATGAAATTACAAGAGTTTTCTCTCAATAAAACTCTAGCTTAACTCAAAAGATTAGAAAATAGTGTTTTTGGCTAAGCAAAGTGAAATCTATAAAAATAAATATCAATGGAAGTTAAGAGCACAAATTTAGGATTGTAAAAAGTGTGAAAATAATCTTGAAAGTTCAAATTTACAGTCAAAAATCAATTTAGTTGTTTTTATGGCTGCTAGAAAGTGTAATGAATATATGAGACCCCAAAACCGATAAACCTGATTGGAAAAATCGGTAAACCAATTTTGTTCAGCCCAGACCTAGAATATATTTTTTTGTTGACATAAAATTATTTGATTTTAACTTTTATGTGTGTGAGTGAGAGAGAAAAATTCAATTATATGACATAACATAACGGGATACGGGATACTCATGGTTACGTTGGGTTTTGCTTATCCCATAATAGTTGAACAAAAGGTGGTTTGAGGTTCGAGGCATAGGAAATGACTTAAATCTATAACTTCATTGATATATGTGGGTATGAGGGGATACCATTAGACTAAAATACTATCGTGAAAATGAAAACATTTAATCCCATAAAAACAGCAAGTATGAGATCAATAACTCAATGTTATTATCTCCATGTTTTATCCAGTCCCATGATTTAGACGATGCACCTAACAGAAAATGTTAAGTGTGTATTCACCTATCACACAATGTTAAATATGTATCACATATTCAATTGTTGAATTTATTTACTGAATTAACCATAATATAATTTATTTTGAACATTAATATGAAACAATTCTAAACCTTCTGATCATTCCTTACAAGCTCTACATCTCGACACCCATTTTCAACATTCACTATCTTGCAGGGGATATCATGATCGGCATCTTCTTCTTCCTTAGAAATTGCCTCTTCCAAGGGCTTGTACGTATAAAACCAAGCACATAACACATAATATATAAGATTTATGACTTGAATTCCACTAACAAGCCAATAATAATATTCCAATCTCCCCCTATTCAAGTTCCTATCAGGCAACCAATTATGTTCCTTTCCAGTATACTTATGCACAAGCGTTACCATCAATGTCCCTATATAATTCCCGATCGAAATCGATATCCAGAACAGCGCAGCAGCCGTGCTTCTCATGCTTTCCGGTGATTGATCGTAAAGAAATTCTAAGTGTCCAACAGACATGAAAACTTCCGCTATTCCATGAAGACAAAACTGTGGAACCAACCAGAAAATACTTATGGGTATAACAGCTTTAGGATCATCCAAAAGGTTGTGATGGGCCGCCACGGCTTTTCTTTTGATCTCAATGAATGATGAAACAAGGGTGGCTAAAATGTTGATCATGAACCCTATTCCCATTCTCTGTAGGCAGGTGATGCCGGAGGGGTTTCGGGTGAATCGGCGAGCCAACGGGACAAAAATGCGTTCGTATAGGACGATTCCAGTGAGCATGGTTATGGTGCCGAAGATGGATAAGCTGGCAGGTGGGATTTGGAAGGAATGGGACAAGTGACGGTTCATGGTACGAGCTTGTTGGATGGTGAAGCTGTGTTGGTGGGAAGATGCAGTGACTAATAAAATGCCTGCAGACCAAATTGGCAACATTCTGCATATGGATTTTAGTTCCTCAACTCTATGGACGGTGGCTAGTCTCCATAGGTTTGGTGGGTTGGAATTTGTTGCCTCCCCTTCTCTTATTATTGCTGCCTTATCTAACCATCTGTAAATTAACTTACCTATTAGTAAATTAATCAAACATGACTTGCCAATAACCAAGTAATTTTTTTTAGTGTGCCCACAACAAATCATTGAATATAACTAAATAGCTCTTAATTTTTAAAATTCATTTTCATCCTTCAAAAGAATTATATAGTGAGTAAAAATTGCTTACTTGAAGTGATCAGTGTGCAAAAGTGTTCCTTGCAGAGAAATAGCAGCATCAAGCTCCTTGTTTTGATACAAAATCTTGGAATCCTCCGGCACTGGTTCTTTCCTCTTCTTGACAGCCGCAACAATCACTTGAGCTAATCTAGTCAAAGGGCTCCCTCCCGGTTTCAGTTTGACATAGAGTGCGGAACCGAAAACGAAAGCGAAAATGGAGAGAGCCATGGCTATGGTTGGGATTCCAAAACCCCAGCCCCAACCCTCATTGTCTTGTATATAAACCACAACAGTTGAGGCAGTCAGCGTGGCCATTCCCATGCAGAAATAATACCAATTGAAGAAATTCCATTTTCGGGATGCGACGGTGGACTTTGACATGTCGAATTGGTCGGCAGCGAAGGTGACAACACAAGGCCGAATGCCCCCGGAGCCGAGAGATGAGAGGAGAAGGGAGATGTAGAGAACCCATAGTTGTGTAGCTGAGGCTTCTTGACAATTCTCTTGTGTTGGGCATGGTGGAGGCCTAAGCGATGGCAGGACTGCCGATAATGTGATACTAACCAATCCCTGTCACAAATGAACAACAATTAATTATATATGTGCATGGTTTTACTATTACTAGAGAAGCTGAAAACAATTAATTATTCGGGTCAGTCAGTGAGTACTGCTTTTTCGTATTCTTGTATTAAGATATATATATATATATATTATTTAATTTTTTTCAAGGGACGTTTTCGTATTTCTTGCATTCAATTTTTTTTAATAATATTTTATAGTGGGATTTTTATTTTTACTATTTTATAATACCTATAGGTTAATTCTCCAACACGTAAATTAATTATTTATCAAATGAAGTACTACTACTAGATACAGAATTAACCTCAAGTTGTTTGTTGAATTTTATACTACATATAAGAGAGAGCAAAGGAGAGTAAGAGAGACCAGTTCATATATAATGGAACCGACGGTGATGGTCCAGAACCTGCCGGCAAAGGAGTCGGCCATGAAAGCACCGATGAGAGGAGTCAAGCTGGCAGTTCCACTGAAGTTACTCAGAGTGTTGGAAGCCGTTACCAGTGGCATGTTTAGCTCTTGTGTTAGGTACGTTATCATGTTGGCATGAAAACCAGTTGTTGCAAATCTGTCACATATTTCATTCGCTGAAATCACAAATCAAATAAGAAACAACCATTACTTCTTCCTGCTCTCCACAGTTCAAGAGGGAGTTTGCTGCATTTTTATTTCTAATTTTAACTAGTTATAATATTTTACCTTGATTGGTTAAAATGGGATCTCACTAACTAGTTATAATATTGTTCTAAGTACACTTAAAATCTCGAAGGACATTTTGTAATGTCGAGGTCAAAATAGTTAAAAATATAGATTTCTAGATAGTTCATCATATTATCATACAAGTATGTATTTGATCGAGATAAGTACAAAACTTTCCGATATAGTAGCCGACGTTCAAAGGATTCGCGAGACAAAGAACAATTGGAGATTAAAGTGAATTTCTGGGACCACTCCTGTACTTTTCAATTCACTATACTACACCTTTAGTTCATTGCTTTGTGGATCTTGACAACTTTATTAGTAATAAAATAAAATAAGAATATTCGTATTAAAACACTTGAAGAAAACAATGTATATTATATGTGTATAGCTAAGCTACGGGAGCAACTTCCAAAACTCAATAGTTAATATACAATAAAAAGTAGGCAACATCAAATTTCTCACACGTAATTTTTAATTTTTGTACATTAAAATAATAGCATAAATTTAAACGTAAAGATATATAGCTTTGTAGTTCTTCGAACTGCATTTCTGATCAGTAATCTCTCAACTTGTGTTTTAAAGAGTAGAAAACAATGAACAGAGAGTAAGGTTTGGATATGAGTAAGAGTTGATTAGAAAAGAACAAAATGTTAAATATTGAATCTTTTGATCAGCAGATGAGAAAAGTGAAAGCAAACTGACCAAGAATGAATGGCATTGTTCTGATTCCTCCAAGTTTCTTTGTGCTCTTGTGATGATCATCATGATCCTCTTCCTTCTCTTGTTTGGTATCCTCATCAGTAGTCTTGTTCTCGTTGCCCAACTCCATTATTTGTGCGGTTTATGTTTTCAAGACCACAGTCAAGAGATTTATATATACTGGATATTTATATGGTCATGAAGAGAGTCTGGACAAAAGGCTTGTGAGTTGTGATCATGAAGATCTAAATTATATATAGCATGGCAGCGTCGGGACCACATGATTTAACTTCATTTGCCTGTGATGCGTTATCTTATGTCATGTTTTTTGACCCTTACTGATCTACGTTCATTTGTTGGTCCTCCCTAGGAAACTGGCAATTCATCAACAGCAAACTATATTGTTGCATATCCTTTAATTATATTACATTGGAAATTATTATGTCAAACTTTTAAAATTTAACAAAATTTAAATCTTAAATTCTTAATTATTGGTTGAACAACTGTTTCATTATTATATGAAGATAATGAATTAGGATAGAAAATACTAGGAAAAATTGTACAAATTTCCTTCGTGTTTAGATAATATTACACATAAGTAATAACTTTTACTGTAATTGTATAAATATCCTCTAAAATTCGTTAAATACCGAGTGAATTAACTGTTGACAAACTGATTTAAGATTAAAAATATCTTTTATATAATTTGTTTTTGTTTAAGGAGATTTTTTACACAAGTTTTAAATCTATTAAATAAGACTTAATATTAAAAAAAAAAGACTTGAATTCTTTAAAAAAAAAAAAATTAATCCCATTAACATCAGCATCTAGGGGTGGGCAAAAGTCGGGTCGGTTCGATTTTGTACAAAACCAAACCGAACCGACTGTTCATCGATTTTCATCTGTGAAAACCGAACATCTTGTTTTTTTTTTTTTTGAAAATTGATCAAAATCGAACTGCATAGGTTCAGTTCAGTTCGGTCGATTTTAGGCCAAAAATCAATTCTTGTAGTCTTGTTTTCCATATGAAGTTGAGAGAAACTTCACATAGCTGCAAAATCAAGATCAAGATAAAATCATTTGCACACTAAAATCAAATATCCAACTAAAATCTATTAAATTCAAACAATTGAAAAATAATACCCTAACAAAGCACTGGCCAAGAACAACCAAAATTAATAATTTACAAAAACAGGAACAATTAAATTGGAACACAAAAAACCAAAGATCCAAATGAATTCAATCAGGTTATATAGATGAGGGGAAAGGGAGAGGGAGGGAGGGAGGGAGGGAGGAGAGAGAGAGAGTAACTGACTAGGGAGAGAGAGAGAGAGTAACTGACTAAGATGAGATCAAAGAGGATGGCCGAGATGGCAACGAGATCAGACGGCGACACGAGAAAGAAGAGACGAGCATGCGACAGTGCAAGAGAGTAGAAACGACGACGATCTCACGACGGCGACGACCTCACTGCGGTGACGAGCTCACGATAGCAGCGAGCTCACAGCAACGAGTGGGGTGTCGGGTAGGTTTTTTTTGTTTGTTTTATAAATGATATCGGTTTTGGTTCAGTTTTGGGTTTACCCACCCAAAACCGATTCTCCTCGATTTTTCAAATGCTAAAACCAAACATAGACCTGCCCTTACATAAAACCTATCAGAACCGACATTTTTCGGGTCGCTTTAGGTCGGTCTGGTTATTCTGTCCACCCCTAGTAGCATCAATGAATATTTTTTATTTTTATTTTTACAGTGTGAAACGTTAAATTTAATTGTGGTCAATAAGTTTTAGAGGATTTTTATGTAATTATAGTAAAAGTTGCCGTCGTGTATAATATTACTTAAATTTAAGGGAAGTTTATACAATTTTCCTAAAGTACTATCCCTTAAAACAACTGAAGTTATATATTCATGTGTGTGTGTTAATAATAGGAGAGCCTTGTTATATATATATATATATTATAATAATAAAAAAAAGGGATATGCTCGATTTTTCCTTTTTTTGTACATAAAATAAAAGAGGAATCGTCAGAAAATTAAAAGAGTGTAAAAAGACAAGAGCATGAGTGTCGATGAAATCCAAAGTTTTGATAAAAGATGGCAGGTTGCATATGCATGTAGATTGGGGCGGTCCAAGTGGAACTTTGTGCCAGAATGTGGAGATGGGATTTACTCAGCTGTGAACAATCACAATAATTCGTCAATTGACATGCTACTGTACTCTTTAATAATGTAATGATATTTGTACAGTACTTGTAATCTGACCACCACTTTCTTTTTGGTCCTAACATGATAACGAAATCTCTGTCCACGTATCTCTCCCCACTCAATATTTCTCATTTTCCCTTTCAGTGCTTGCCCAGCCCAGTATTCTTATACTAATTACAAAAACATTACTCTATAAATTATGCAGTTAATTAAATAAGAAAAAATTGCATTAAGATACTCTAAGTTTTGCCACCAGAGTATAGCCAACCTTTTTCCTGAAATTACGGACTATAACCTTGACTATGGTGATGTTAACTATCGGTTGAAAAGTGCTAAAATACATTTCTTCTAATAATTTATTAAAAATAGTATAGATAATTTAAAGATAATTTAAAAATAATTTAGAAAATTAAAAAAAAAAAATAATATGGCACCTCACCATTGGAGATCTGGTACCATATCTCATATGAACATTTATACGAAAAAAGAGGATTCTCTGCCGAAGACCATGAGATGACCGAATATACATACCCACTAGGTGTCCCAGTTAAATAAAAGAAAAGGAAACCGAAGACAAGCAATTTACAATCTTATGAATCCAAACATAGGAGAAATATTCTATCATATCCAGTCTTGCTAAATATATGGATTATCCTCGTCCACAATAAAACCTTTAAAAATGGCATGGAACCATGTGGTTTGTTTTTGTAGTTTTACATCTTTCACTTTTTTAAATAAATAAATTATAGAAAAACAACATAACTACCTATATAAAAATATGCTAGGGATATAAAAGATTTCCTGGACTAGATAAAGATTTTCCAGGAAAATTATGACAAAAATTATTTTCTCGAAAAATCTTTCTAAAATTTTTTTTTTTAAAAAAAAAATCACAATTATATATTTTTCAGATTTTGAACTAAGTTTAAATATTTATAAAAAATAAATAAATAATTTTAAGATAATAATCCAATCGAATCATTTTGCCTCTTGATTAAACAATCAATCAATCAATCTATCAAATGATTTTAATGACGCACTCTCTTACGTAAAATAAATATACAACAAATTAAACTACGTTCACATGTCTTCAAGATTTACTAAATACAGAAAATGCCAACTTCCTTGTCAAGTCCGTGATTTTTTTTTTTATAGCAGGATCTCAAATTATAGAATGCAAACAGTTGGGACCATTTTTGGTGTGAACATCGTGATCATCATATCACGCAGAGCAATATGAGCAATGATAATGTACTGTAGACTTCCCAAACGAAACACATCTATTGCTTCAATAACTCATCAATGAAGTTGTAATGAGAGATGTGATTGTAGAATACCTTGATCATCAGTTATCAGTAAATTTAACTTACTAATTCAAATACTGATGAGTTCACTTTGCCGAAATTGTCCAATCAAGAATCAATAGAAGTTGTTCTATTATGAGGGATGGACGTACCTAGTAGGATAAGGAGACCGTTTGGTACAGGAGTCTTGACTTCGAATTATTGAACAATGCTTTAGGATGTACTTGACAAGCTTACCGTAAAATAATAAATCTAATGTATTTCAACACAACTAAATTAAAACAAACTTAAAGCAAATAATTTATCAAACACTTCAACTTATGTGTGTGTGTTCAGGGAAGAAATGCAGTAATTAAATTCGACTGTAATGAACATATAAGTGATATTTTTAATCTTGATTTTTCCAGTGCTTCCTTTTCAGAAGACGCGCCAGTACCTCGTGTACGCTTTTGCCTATTAAGGAGTCATACCATGCAAGAGGCATCTTACAGTAGATGTCAAGAAACTACCTCCAGCACCTGCAGATTTCACTGTTCCATTCTACACGAAAAATGAAGGATTTGAAACAAAGTCCAGGAATACCTCAGCAGATTATATGGCAATCAAATGTAACGAATGCAACAATACAAATGTGAAGAATAAATAAATTTGGCACCAAAATCTACACTTTTATCAATAAAGAAAAAGTAGCCATTTTTTTTTTTCTTGGTCATGCAGGTAAGAATTGTGTCAGATTGAGCTGGCAAGGCAAACCAAACCAAACTTGAGAGATTGTAGATGCAGCAGGGCACAAGTCCCTCACAAGTGCTTTCCAGAACAATATTGGAACTGATTACTAACAAAAGCAAACATAGAATCAACATGGCTTTATGAGGAAAGGATACAAAAACTAATTGCAAAGCCTAAGGAAACTCTAGAAACTTTAGTATAAGAATTTACTCAGCATGAAAATTAAAGAATTGGTTTCATTATAAACATTGAAAAAAGAAAATTAGGTAGAATTTTTTTTTTTTTTTTTTTATGCAACGAGACTACTACTTCTAATGCAGACTTTTCAACCTTGCTTAGTTGAAGTCCTTCAATCTTTTCTTCAGCATGTCCAGTGATTTCTTTCGAGCATTTTGCTTTGTATTTCTGTTCGATAGACTTCCAAAGATCCCATCAGCAGCATCCTTGAATTTTTCGCAAATAGTGGCCACTTTCTTATAATCCAAAGCATTGTAGTTCCTCGCCCTTATCACAGGATTCATGAAATTCTCTGGCTGACTGCTCAACAGAAGGTTAATTAATTGTCGTGCTTCTAACAAACATCTCCTAAAACTACCTTCTTTGTATATCTCAATCAAACCAGTGCTGTGAAACTTGTCATCAGCAAAATTCTCCAACATCTTCAAATCATTGTTGATAGCCATCACAGCATTAGCATTAAACCTCTTGACACTATCACTAAGAAATGCTGAAATAATAGAATTGGAAATATGCTCAAGCGCCCCAACTCCGACTTTGTACATAGCATCCAACGATAAAATTTGCTGCGCCGTTGACATAAGACTGTCGAGGTAAAAGATAACCTCATTTATATACTCATTTCCAGTCTGTGGAGTCTCCTCTGAAGTCCAATTGATATTTTCTGTGAGGGCCATAAACTCATCTAACTTGGCGTTCACCAAATTCAGAAGTGCAATATAAGCTTCATCTCTTGAAGTTTTAAAAACCACCTTGGCTGTCAAATTTGCTTGAGGCCTCTCAACTGATCGAACTGGGATCCCGCATAATTGGGCTGCATGTCGAATGAAAAAATCACAAGCTCTTTCAAGAAAAGCTATGTTTGCAGCAATTTGCATGGCTTGAGATACACCAGTGGCACCACTATGAATTGTATTAAGCACAACTTCGTTTAACACATCAATCAAGAGCTTGTCCAAATACTTTCTTAGCACATCATAATAATTAGTATGCATCCCATAGGACAAGTAATCAACAGACCCTTTAATGAATGACCTGACAATGCGGCAAGCATCAGGTACCATGGAGGAGAATGGTGCAATATATGGGAAAGCTGGCATTATATCAGAGGTCTGGAGATGAAACATGAGAACATTGCTCTCGTAATCTGTATCCTTTTTCATTACCATCTGCTCATAAGTGTCATTGGAAAGCGCGGTAACAATTTGCTGCCGGCACTCTTCCAAAAGAAGGTCATGGTATTTGTCTCGACTATTGTCCAGAGCCTCAAGAACAGGACCCACATCATAACCATACTGTCTAATAGTCGCCCCAAGAAGAGTGACATAATCCTTTACCAATAGCAGATGTGTTGCAGACTCCATGTGAGAAAATTGTTCATCCAACACTGATGTCACTTTAGCTACAGCGGTTTCCCACATTGTCTCAACCTGATCAGGTAACAAAAGCGCCCCAGCAGTCCTCAGAACTCGATCCTCCACAATAAAGTATCCAGCGATCTGGGCTAAATAAGTTTGATATGATTCAACAAATGGCTGTACTGAAGAAATTTGCAAGTCTGAATTGAGCTGCAATAAGCGGTTCCTATAGTAATAGTCACGAAACTGCTCTTGGAGACCAATGCAAGTGTGAATGTGGTATGCGCGATAAAGCGGAGTGAAATCAAATTTTAAGATTGAATCTTCATCAATCTCCTCAACTTCTAAAGTAAATGCAAAATCTCCAAACCCTGAAAGATTCTGTTCCTCGGCTTTCCTCTGGCGATCCAGCATTTCCTCATCTCTCTGGCGAACTGTTGCAGCATGACCTATTGCTGTTTGACCAATATCCTTTGCAGAACTCCGTACCTCAACTAGCCATTCATTAAACTGACTACAGACTTTCTTCTCAATATGCGACATTATTACAGGGATTGTCTTCTCTATTATCCGTTTCAGTACCTTTACAGGAATTTTCTGCAAGTAATTTCTCTCAATCAAATCAATGGTTTTCAGTGCAGGGTAAAACTGGCCTTCAGAAATGTGATTATTACACTTAACACAAAGCTCCAACACTTGTACACAAATCTTCGACATTTTAAGAGCTTCAGTTACATTCTTTCTAATTGAATAAGATTCAACAAGCTCCTCAAGTTGTATCAACAGCGCACTCCCGACCTCTTGCAACCTAAAATTATCACTTGAGAGATCACTTTTCAGCTCTTCGGCGTCAACCAAAACACCTCGGAGCTCATCAACCGCACGAATAAATTCCTCATAGTGAGTCTTACAAAGCTCCTCTATTTCAACTTCCTTCTTCTTCACAACACTTTTCAGTTGTTGTAGGAGCCCTTCTGGCCGTCCAGTCTCAAATACATGCCTAACAATAGGTCCCAAATCGTCCCCATTGCCAATCATAGTTGCAAGAACCAAGTCCTCCGCCATATCTCCATTCTCCGTAGCGATTCTCCTTTTGGGTTTTGCATCCATTCTTTGCTGTCAAATCCTACAAAATCCAAAACCAAAACAGACGAAATCAACATCACCCACAAAGTTGATACACTTGCCTGTCTCTCTAAACACTAAAAACAGAAAGCGTATACAACAAAAATATCACCTTCACATCCAAATTGAGATTTCTTCAAGCACTTACAAACATTTAAACATCTCCACGATCGAGTTAATATGGAAAAAACATAAATGCACAGTAAGTAAAAAATGCAAATAAAAGCACATTTTTACAAATGGGTTCTCATTAATAAATCAATCAATCAGATTAATACAACAAACATACTGAAAATGAGATATGAATCCATGTTTTAGCTCAACCAAAATCAACAAAAAGAAAATAGAAATCAGCTACACCCAGATGAAGAAAACAATCAAATTAAAAAGTGCAAAAAAACCAGCATCGAAATCAAATCAATAAACAAGATTTGATTGTGACAAGGACTTACAGGTAGATAGAGAGAGAAAGAGGGAGCTGTTACCAAAATCTCTCTTAACTTTATTGTTTCATTTCCATTTTTTTTCTGCTTTTTCTCTCTGCTTTTTTGCTCTGTTAAACGTTTATTTTCTCCAGGGGCTGTATTACTATTTCCACAACACTCTTTCCTTCTTCCACGTAGTTAAATGCAACATGTTGGATCTGGTGTTTGTTATCCATGTTAATATTATGCACCCTCGCTTACATTGGCAGTTTATGGCATACAACCGGCAACTATTTTGGTTATTTCGAAATCAAATTCATTGAAATCGGGAATTTGATGGTTTATTTCATCTAATTCAAACTGATAACGTTGATCCGTTCAGTAACATATAATCTGGTGATTCCAATATTATCCAAATTTATTTAGAAAATTATAAGAAAATTAAATACTAAAATTTATGAAATTAAATTTTATAATTTTTGAATGAGCGTCATTACCACCGAACCATATTAAACGATAATAATTAAATTTATTCTTATAAATATTGAATTTTATTAATGGAATTGTGCCGGCCAGTCAACATAACAAAGTGGGGACATATAAATCAAGAAATAACAGGACGGAGGAGGACAGTCCAATATTGTAATTTCGATGATCATTAAGAGACAAGTAGTATTAATTATAAAGCGGCTTCAACGAGGATGTTTTGATTCTGTTGAGTTAGGTGTCATTATTAAACCTCTAATTAACTAATATTTGCTTCGAAGCAAATCAAAGTATTCAAACGGCCACCAAACATTCCTTTTTAAACCATTTAAAAAAATTAATATAATTCTCCTCTTTATTCATGGTTGTTTCTTCTTACAACCTACTATAACAAATTCTTCTTAGCTCGTGCAATTAATTTAAATTTTTTTTTTAAAAAATACAATTTAAACTAATAATCTTAAAATATGAGTGTGAAGGATGTATAACTCATATTATCATAATATGTCCATTTAGTTAGATAAATATATTATAGCGGTGACAGCTCGAGGTTTAGAAATCAATTAACCAATAGATGAAGATTTATTGAGATTTGTGCTATATTATGAGATTAAATGGGTTTAATGCGCTAAAGCCAAAAAATAAAGAAAAAATCAAAAAGATTTTGGAGACTCTTGTTGCTCGTACAAGTGCTACTGGTTTGAGCATTGTTTGGGTAGTTAGCGAATTATGTGTTTAGTTTATGGGATTAGATGAAATTAATTTATGTGAATATAATTATATTGAATTAAATTAAAATAATTATGTGTTTAATTAAATATGAAATTGAACTAAAATAATTATATTTTACGTTATTATTTGTTTTGAAAAGTACTCAAGGTTTTAGACATATGAAACAACTTCCTTAAAAAATGAAACTTACCTTCCTAATGGTTAATTGACTGTTAAAAGCTAACGAAGGGAAGGGTAGTTTGGTCCTTCAATCCCTATTTTAATGTTTTATTATAATAAATAACTCTAAACTTATTTGAGCTTTGATAAATTATACTCAAAATAAAAGTTTGTAAAAACTTATACTGACCTCCTTCAGTATTAAGTTTAACCGTTAAAAATTAGAGTTGATCATCTAAAATTAATGAAAAGACAAAAATGCCATCAATTAAAAAAATAAATAAATTTATAATAATAAAAAAATTATCTTTAGATTTCTAAAACCTATCTGCCATCTTTACAGATGGATGGTAGATATTAATTCATAAATAAATAAATTTTGAAATAAAATAAAATATAAAAAAATATTGGATCTTAACTGTCTATCTAGATTTTTTTTTTTAAAAAAAAATAACTAACTTTTTTTTAAAACAATTCACCATAACTGTAGATATCAAAAAAAAAAAAAAAAATTTTTAAAAAATGGGGTGGACATTCAACGGCTATGAAGGCTCGAGCAATCTCCTCCGCAGTTGAGATCCACCTGCCATGGATGGATATTGAAAATCCATCCATGGCAAATGAGGTTGATGGGGTGAAGATCCACCATATCTTTTTTTTTTATTCTTTTTGGATTTTTTTTCTTAATTTTTTTGTTTATCAATAGTGATTGGGATTTTTTAAATAATTTTTTATATATTTTTTAAAAAACAATCTCTGCACTCCATTTAAAAAGATGGATAGTTAAGATAAAATATATTATTTTATTCTAAAATATATAATTTTTTTGTGAATTAATCTCCATCGTCCATCTGCCACCTTTTCAGATGGACGATGAAGATCTAAATCTAGTTATTTATTTATTTATTTTTAATTGTGGACATTTTTACTTTTTATTAATCCAAAAAAAAAAAAAAAAATCAGTGAGTGGATATTCATTTTTGTATCGATTTAAAAGTTCAAACTTATGACTCTAGATTTCACTCATGGATATAATAGAGTATTTTTAGCAGTGCTATAACAAGGTTTTGCGTCAAACCCCATTTTCCATTGAAATATACAATTTTTCTAATTTTATTCAGATTTCCTGTACTAACCATTATAAAAATTATTGATTTTTTTACTCTATCGGAATAACAGCAAGTTTCGTTCGGAATGACCCTAGATTTCACTCATGGATATAATAGAGTATTTCTAGAAGTTTCATAACAAGGTTTTCCGTCAAATCGCATTTTTCATAGAAATATACGACTTTTCTAATTTTGCACAAATTTTCCTTACTAACCCCTATAAAAATTGTTGATTTTTTAACTGTATCATTATAACTGCAAATTTCAATCGGAATGACTTTAGATTTCACTTATGGATATAATAAAGTATTTCTAGCAGCTCCACAACAAGATTTTTATTCAAATCGCATTTTCCACAGAAATATATGACTTTTCTATTTTACTCAAATTTCCCTTACTAACCCCCTATAAAAATTGTTGATTTTTTTACTGTCTCGTAATGAATGCAAGTTTCGCTAGGAATAACCTCAAATTTCACACATGGATAGAATTGAGTATTTTTAGCAATTCTACAATAAGATTTTGAAAATCGCGTTATGCATTGAAATATACAAATTTTCCAATTTTGCTCAAAATTCTCTTACTAACCACTTTAAAAATTATTGACTTTTTAATTGTATCGGAATGACTGCAAATTTCACTAACCCTAGATTTCACTAATGGATATAGCAGAGTATTTCTAGCAGATCCATAACAAGGTTTTTTTGGTCAAATCGCGTTTTTCATTGAAATATACAACTTTTCAAATTCTGCTCAAATTTCTCATACTAACCACTATAAAAATTGTTGATTTTTTTACTTTCTCGGAATGATTGTAAGTTTTGCTCGGAATGACCCTAGATTTCACTCATAGATATAATAGAGTATTTCTAGCAGTGTCATAATAAGGATTTCCGTCAAATCACATTTTTCATTGAAATATACGACTTTTCTAATTTTGCTCAAATTTCCTTTTACTGTCTTGGAATGACTACAAGTTTCACTCGGAATGACCATAGATTTCACACATAGATATAATATAATATTTTTAACAGTTCCATAACAAGATTTTCCGTCAAATCGCGTTTTCCATTGAAATATACGACTTTTCTAATTTTACTCAAATTTCCCTTATTAACACCTGTAAAAATTATAGGTTATTTAACTCTATCGGAATGACTGCAAATTTCACTCGGAATATCCCCCAATTCACATATGGATAGAATAGAGTATTTTCAGCAATTTTATAATAAGATTTTGCATCAAATTGCGTTATGCATTGAAATATACAAGTTTTTCAAATTTGCTCAAATTTCCCTTATTAGAGTATTTCTAACAGTTCCATAACAAGGTTTTTAGTCAGATCGCGTTTCTGCGTGTAATATCAACTTTTCTAATTTTGCTAAAATTTCCCTTACTAACCCCTATGAAAATTATTGATTTTTTTAATGTCTCGAAATGAATGCAAGTTGCGATCGGAATGACCATAGATTTCGCTCACGGATATAATAGAGTATTTCTAGCAGTTCCATAGCAAGGTTTTCAGTCAGATAGCGTTTCTGAGTGTAATATACGACTTTTCTAATTTTGTTCAAATTTTCCTTACTAACCCCTATGAAAATTGTTGATTTTTTTATTGTCCTCGAAATGACTGCAAGTTGCGATCAGAATGATAATAGATTTCGCTCACGGATATAATAGAGTATTTGTAGCAGTTCAATAACAAGGTTTTCAGTCAGATCGCGTTTATGAGTGTAATATGCGACTTTTTTAATTTTGCTAAAATTTCCTTACTAACACCGATTAAAATTGTTGATTTTTTTATTAGCTCGGAATAACGGCAGGTTGCAATCGGACTGACCATAGATTTTGCTCACGGATATAATAGAGTATTTCTAGCAGTTCCATAGCAAGGTTTTCAGTCATAACGCGTTTCTGAGTGTAATATATGACTTTTCTAATTTTACTCAAAGTTCTCTTACTAACACCTATGAAAATTGTTAATTTTTTTATGGTCTCAGAATGACTGCAAGTTGAGATCGGAATGACCATAGACTTCACTCACGGATATAATAGAGTATTTCTAGCAGTTCCATGACAAGATTTTCTGTCAGATTATATTTCTGAGTGTAATATACGACTTTTCTAATTTTGCTCAAATTTTCCTTACCAATCCTTATGAAAATTGTTGATTTTTTTTATTGTCTCGGAATGACTGCAAGTTGCGATCGTAATGACCATAGATTTCGCTCACGGATATAATATAGTATTTTTAGCAGTTCCATAACAAGATTTTCAGTCAGATCTCGTTTCTGAGTGTAATATACGACTTTTCTAATTTTGCTCAAATTTCCCTTATTAACCCCTTTGAAAATTGTTGATTTTTTAATTGTCTCGGAATGACTGCTAGTTGCACTCGGAATGACCACAGACTTCACTCACGGATATAAGAGAGTATTTCTAGCAGTTCCATAATAAGGTTTTCAGTCAGATCGCGTTTCAGAGGGTATTATACAACTTTTCTAATTTTGCTCAAATTTCCCTTACTAATCCCTATGAAAATTGTTGATTCTTTTAGTGTCTCGGAATGACTGCAAGGTGCACTCGGAATGACCCTAGATTTCACTCACGGATATAACAGAGTATTTCTAGCAGTTCCATAACAAGGTTTTCAGTCAAATCGCGTTTCTGAGTTTAATATATGACTTTTCTAATTTTGTTCAAATTTCCCTTGCTATCCCCTATGAAAATTGTTGATTTTTTTACTGTCTCGGAATAAATGCAAGTTGTGCTCGGAATGACCTTAGATTTAATTCACGGATATAATAGAGTATTTCTAGCAGTTCCATAATAAGGTTTTCAGTCAGATCGTGTTTCTAAGTGTAATATATGACTTTTCTAATTTTGCTTAAATTTCCCTTACTAATCCCTATGAAAATTGTTGATTTTTTTATTTTGTGGGAATGACCGCAAGTTGCGCACGGAATGACAATAGATTTCACTCACGGATATAATATAGTATTTATAGCTGTTCCAGAACAAGGTTTTCAGTCAGATCGCATTTTTGAGTGTAGTATAAGACATTTCTAATTTTGATCAAATTTCCCTTACTAACCCCTCTGAAAATTGTTGATTTTTTTATTGTATTGGAATGACCGCAAGTTGCACACGGAATGACCATAGATTTCACTCACGGATATAATATAGTATTTCTAGCTTTTCCATAAAAAGGTTTTCAGTTAGATCGCATTTCTGAGTGCAATATACGACTTTTTTAATTTTGCTCAAATTTCCCTTACTAACCCCTATAAAAATTGTTGATTTTTTTATTGTCTTGGAACGACTGCAAGTTGAACTCGGAATGACCATAGACTTCACTCACGAATATAATAGAGTATTTGTAGCAGTTCAATAACAAGGTTTTCAGTCAGATCGCGTTTCTGAGTGTAATATATGACTTTTTTAATTTTGCTAAAATTTCCTTACTAACACCGATGAAAATTGTTGATTTTTTTATTGTCTCGGAATAACTACAAGTTGCGATCGGAATGACCATAGATTTCGCTCACGGATATAATAGAGTATTTCTAGCAGTTCCATAGCAAGGTTTTTAGTCAGAACGCGTTTTTGAGTGTAATATATGACTTTTCTAATTTTGCTCAAAGTTCTCTTACTAACACCTATGAAAATTGTTGATTTTTTTATTGTCTGAGAATGACTGCAAGTTGCGATCGAAATGACCATAGACTTCACTCACATATATAAGAGAGTATTTCTAGCAGTTCCATGACAAGTTTTTCTGTCAGATCACATTTCTGAGTGCAATATACGACTTTTTTAATTTTGCTCAAATTTCCCTTACTAATTCCTATGAAAATTGTTGATTTTTTTATTGTCTCGGAATGGCTGCAAGTTGCGATCGTAATGACCTTAGATTTCGCTCACGGATATAATATAGTATTTCTAGCTGTTCCATAACAAGGTTTTCAGTCAGATCTCGTTTCTGAGTGTAATATACGACTTTTCTAATTTTGCTCAAATTTCCCTTACTAACCCCTTTGAAAATTGTTGATTTTTTAATTGTCTCGGAATGACAGCTAGTTGCACTCGGAATGACCATAGACTTCACTCACCGATATAAGAGAGTATTTCTAGCAGTTCCATAACAAGGTTTTCAGTCAGATCGCATTTCTGAAGGTAATAGACGACTTTTCTAATTTTGCTCAAATTTCCCTTACTAATCCCTATGAAAATTGTTGATTTTTTTAGTGTCTCGGAATGACTGCAAGGTGCGCTCGGAATGACCCTAGATTTCACTCACAGATATAACAGAGTATTTCGAGCAGTTCCATAGCAAGGTTTTCAGTCAGATAATATATGAATTTTCTAATTTTGCTCAAATTTCTATTACTAACCCCTATGAAAATTGTTGATTTTTTTATTGTCCTTGGAATGACTACAAGTTGCAATTGGAATAATAATAGATTTCGCTCACGGACATAATAGAGTATTTCTAGTAGTTACATAACAAGGTTTTCAGTCAGATCGCGTTTCTAAAGGTAATAGACGACTTTTCTAATTTTGCTCAAATTTCCCTTACAAACCCCTATGAAAATTGTTGATTTTTTTAGTGTCTCGGAATGACTGCAAGGTGCGCTCGGAATGACCCTAGATTTCACTCACGGATATAACAGAGTATTTCGAGTAGTTCCATAACAAGGTTTTCAGTCAGATCTCATTTCTGAGTGCAATATACGACTTTTCTAATTTTGCTCAAATTTCCCTTACTAACCCCTTTGAAAATTGTTGATTTTTTAATTGTCTCGGAATGACAGCTAGTTGCACTCGGAATGACCATAGACTTCACTCACGGATATAAGAGAGTATTTCTAGCAGTTCCATAACAAGGTTTTCAGTCAGATCGCGTTTCTGAAGGTAATAGACGACTTTTCTAATTTTGCTCAAATTTCCCTTACAAACCCCTATGAAAATTGTTGATTTTTTTATTTTCTCGGACTTACTGAAGGTGCGCTCGGAATGACCATAGACTTCCCTCACGGATATAATATAGTATATCTAGCCTTTCCATAACAAGGTTTTCAATCAGATCGCGTTTCTGAGTGTAATATAAGACTTTTCAAATTTTACTCAAATTTCCGTTACTAACCCCTATGAAAATTGTTGATTTTTTTATTGTGTCGGAATGACCACAAGTTGCACACGGAATGACCATAGATTTCACTCACGGATATAATATAGTATTTCTAGCTTTCCCATAACAAAGTTTTCTGTCAGATCGCATTTCTGAGTGTAATATACGACTTTCCTAAATTTGCTCAAATTTCCCTTACTAACCCCTATGAAAATTTTTGATTTTTTTATTGTCTCGAAATGACTGCAAGTTGCACTCAGAATGACCACAGACTTCACTCACGAATATAATAGAGTATTTGTAGCAGTTAAATAATAAGGTTTTCAGTCAGATCGCGTTTCTGAGTGTAATATACGACTTTTCTAATTTTGCTCAAATTTCCCTTACTAACCCCCATGAAAATTTTTGATTTTTTTATTGTCTTGAAATGACTTTAAGTTGCACTCGGAATGACCATAGACTTCACTCACGAATATAATAGGGTATTTTTAGCAGTTCAATAACAAGGTTTTCAGTCAGATCGCGTTTTTGAGTGTAATATACGACTTTTTTAATTTTGTTATAATTTCCCTTACTAACCCTTATGAAAATTGTTGACTTTTTTATTGTTTCGGAATGGCCATAGATTTCGTTCACCGATATGATAGAGTATTTATAGCAGTTCCATAATAAGGTTTTCAGTCATATTGCGTTTCTGAGTTTAATATACGGCTTTTCTAATTTTCCTCAAATTTCCCTTACTAACACCTATGAAAATTGTTGATTTTTTTATTGTCTCGGAATGACTGGAAGTTGCGATTAGAACGACCATAGATTTCACTCATAGATATATTATAGTATTTCTAGCTTTTCTATAGCAAGGTTTTCTGTCAGATCGCATTTCTGAGTGTAATATACGACTTTTCTAATTTTGCTTAAATTTCCCTTACTAACCCCTATGAAAATTTTTAATTTTTTTATTGTCTCGAGATGACTGCAAGTTGGACTTGGAATGACATAGACTTCACTCACGAATATAATAGAGTATTTGTAGCAGTTCAATAACAAGGTTTTCAGTCAGATCGCGTTTCTGAGTGTAATATACGACTTTTCTAATTTTGCTGAAATTTCCCTTACCAACCCCTATGAAAATTTTTAATTTTTTTATTGTCTCGAAATGACTTTAAGTTGCGCTCGGAATGACCATAGACTTCACTCACAAATATAATAGGGTATTTGTAGCAGTTCAATAACAAGGTTTTCAGTCAGATTGCGTTTCTGAGTGTAATATACGACTTTTTTAATTTTGCTAAAATTTCCCTTATTAACCTCTATGAAAATTGTTGACTTTTTTACTGTCTCGGAATGACCATAGATTTCGTTCACGGATATAATAGAGTATTTATAGCAGTTCCATAACAAGGTTTTCAGTCATATCGCGTTTCTGAGTTTAATATACGACTTTTCTAATTTTCCTCAAATTTCTCTTACTAACACCTATGGAAATTGTTGATTTTTTTATTATTTCGGAAAGACTGCAAGTTGCGATCAGAATGACCATAGATTTTGCTCACGGATATAATATAGTATTTCTAGTAGTTTCATAACAAGGTTTTCAGTTAGATCTCGTTTCTGAGTGTAATATACGAATTTTCTAATTTTGCTCAAATTTCCCTTACTAACCCCTTTGAAAATTGTTAATTTTTTAATTGTCTCGGAATAACTGCTAGTTGCACTCGGAATGACCATAGACTTCACTCATGGATATAAGAGAGTATTTCTAGCAGTTCGATAACAAGGTTTTCAGTCAGATCGCGTTTCTGAGGGTAATATACAACTTTTCTAATTTTGATCAAATTTCCTTTACTAATTCCTATGAAAATTGTTGATTTTTTTAGTGTCTCGGAATGACTCCAAGGTGCACTCGGAATGACCTTAGATTTCACTCACAGATATAACAGAGTATTTCTAGCAGATCCATAGCAAGATTTTCAGTCAGATCGCGTTTCTGAGTGTAATATACGACTCTTCTAATTTTGCTCAAATTTCCGCTCGGAATGAGCCTATATTTCACTCATGGATATAATAGAATATTTCTAGCAGTTCTATGACACAGTTTTTAGTCAAATCGCGTTTTTCATTGAAATATGCGACTTTTCTAATTTTGCTCCGAATTCCCTCACTAATCCCTTTGAAAATTGTTGATTTTTTGTTATGTATGGGAATGACTGGAAGTTCCGCTCGGAATGAGCCTATATTTCACTCATGGATATAATAGGGTATTTCTAGCAGTTCCATGACACAGTTTTCAGTCAAATCGCGTTTATCATTGAACTATGCGACTTTTCTAATTTTGCTCCGAATTCCCTTACTAAAACCTTTTAAAATTGTTGATTTTTTGTTCAGTCTGGGAATGACTTGAAGTTCTGCTCGGAATGAGCCTATATTTCACTCAAGGATATAATAGGGTATTTCTAGATGTTCCATGACACAATTTTAAGTCAAATCACGTTTTTTATTGAAATATGCGACTTTTCTAATTTTGCTACGGATTCCCTTACAAATCCCTTTGAAAATTGTTGATTTTTTGTTCAGTCTAGGAATGACTGGAAGTTCCACTTGGAATGAGCATATATTTCACTCATGGATATAATAGGGTATTTCTAGCAGTTCTATGACACGATTTTCATTCAAATCGCGTTTTTCATTGAAATATGCGACTTTTCTAATTTAGCTCCGAATTCCCTAACCATCCCATTTGAAAATTATTGATTTTTTGTTCAGTCTGGGAATGTCTGGAAGTTCCGCTCGGAATGAGCCTATATTTCACTCATGGATATATTAGGGTATTTCTAGCAGTTCCATGATACGGTTTTCAGCCAAATCGTATTTTTCATTGAAATATGAGACTTTTCTAATTTTGCTTCGAATTCCCTCACTAAAACGTTTTAAAATTGTTGATTTTTTGTTCAGTCTGTGAATGACTGGAAGTTCCGCTCGGAATGAGCCTATATTTCACTCATGGATATAATAGGATATTTCTAGAAGTTCCATGACACAGTTTTCAGTCAAATTGCATTTTTCATTGAAATATGCTACTTTTCTAGTTTTGCTCTGGATTCCCTTACTAACCCCATTAAAAATTGTTGATTTTTTGTTCAGTCTGGGAATGACTGGAAGTTTCGTTTGAAATGAGCCTATATTTCACTCATGGATATAATAGGGTATTTCTAGTAGTTCCATGACAAGGTTTTTAGTCAAATCGCGTTTTTTATTAAAATATGCGACTTTTCGAATTTTGTTCCGGATTCCCTTACTAACCCCTTTGAAAATTGTTGATTTTTTGTTCAGTCTAGGAATAACAGGATGGTTAGCTCGGAATGAGCCTATATTTCACTCTTGGATATAATAGGATATTTCTAGCAGTTATATGACACAGTTTTCAGTCAAATTGGGTGTTTCATTAACATATGCGACTTTTCTAATTTTGCTCCAAATTCCTTGACTAATCCCTTTGAAAATTGTCGATTTTTTGTTCCAGTGTGGGAATTATTGGAAGTTCCGCTCGAAATGAGCCTATATTTCACTCATGGATATAATCGGGTATTTCTAACAGTTCCAAGACACAGTTTTCAGTCAAATCGCGTTTTTCATTGAAATATGCGACTTTTCTAATTTTGCTCCGAATTCCCTTACTAAAACCTTTTAAAGTTGTTGATTTTTTGTTCAGTCTGGGAATGACTTGAAGTTCCGCTCGGAATGAGCCTATATTTCACTCAAAGATATAATAGGGTATTTCTAGAGGTTCCATGACACGACCTTCAGTCAAATCACGTTTTTCATTGAAATATGCGACTTTTCTAATTTTGCTACGGATTTCTTTACAAAACCCTTTGAAAATTGTTGATTTTTTGTTCAGTCTGGGAATGAGTGGAAGTTCCGCTTGAAATGAGCCTATATTTCCCTCATGGATATAATAGGATATTCTAACAGTTTCATGACACGGTTTTCAGTCAAATCGCGTTTTTCATTGAAATATGCGACTTTTCTAATTTTGCTCCGAATTCCCTTACTAAAACCCTTTAAAGTTGTTGATTTTTTGTTCAGTCTGGGAATGACTTGAAGTTTCGCTCGGAATGAGCCTATATTTCACTCAAAGATATAATAGGGTATTTCTAGAAGTTCCATGACACGACTTTCAGTCAAATCACGTTTTTCATTGAAATATGCGACTTTTCTAATTTTGCTCCGGATTCACTTACTAACCCCTTTGAAAGTTATTGATTTTTTGTTCAGTCTTGGAATCAGTGGAAGTTCCGGTCGGAATGAGCCTATATTTCACTCATGGATATAATGGGATATTTCTAGCAGTTCTGTGACATGGTTTTCTATCAAATCGCATTTTTCCATTGAAATATAAGACTTTTCTAATTTTATTCCGAATTCTCTTACTAACCCCTTTGAAAATTGTTGAGTTTCTATTCAGTCTAGGAATTATAGGAAGTTCCGCTCGAAATGAGCCTATATTTCACTCATAGATATAATAGGGTATTTCTAACAGTTCCATCACATGGTTTTTAGTCAAATAGCGTTTTTCATTAAAATATACGACTTTTCTAATTTTGCTCCGAATTCCCTTGCTAATCATTTTGAAAATTTTTGATTTTTAATTCAGTACGGGAATGACTGGAAGTTCTGCTAGGAATGAGCCTACATTTCACTCATGGATATAATAGTGTATTTCTAGCAGTTCGATGACACGGTTTTCTGTCAAATCGCATTTTTCATTGAAATATGCGACTTTTCTAATTTTGCTCCCAATTCCCATACTAAAACCTTTTAAAATTGCTGATTTTTTGTTCAGTCTGGGATTGACTTGAAGTTCCGCTCGGAATGAGCCTATATTTCACTCAAGTACATAATAGGGTATTTCTAGAAGTTTTATGTCACGATTTTAAGTCAAATCACATTTTTCATTGAAATATGTGACTTTTCTAATTTTGCTACGGATTCCCTTACAAACCTCTTTGAAAATTGTTGATTTTTTGTTAAGTCTAGGAATGACTGGAAGTCCCGCTTGGAATGAGCCTATATTTCACTCATGGATATAATAGGGTATTTATAGCATTTCTATGACACAGTTTTCAGTCAAATCTCGATTTTCATTGAAATATGCGACTTTTCTAATTTAGCTTCGAATACCCTAACCAACCCCTTTGAAAATTGTTGATTTTTTGTTCAGTTTGGGAATGACAGGAAGTTCCGCTCGGAATGAGCCTATATTTCACTCATGGATATATTAGGGTATTTCTAGCAGTTCCATGACACGGTTTTCAGTCAAATCGTGTTTTTCATTGAAATATGGGACTTTTCTAATTTTGCTCCGAATTCCTTCACTAAAACGTTTTAAAATTGTTGATTTTTTGTTCAGTCTGGGAATGACTGGAAGTTCAGCTCAGATTGAGCCTATATTTCAATCATGGATATAATAGGATATTTCTAGAAGTTCCATGACACGGTTTTATGTCAAATCGCATTTTTCATAGAAATATGCGACTTTTCTAGTTTTGCTCCGAATTCCCTGACTAACCCCTTTAAAAATTGTTGATTTTTTGTTCAGCCTGGGAATGACTGGAAGTTCAGCTTGAAATGAGCCTATATTTCACTTATGGATATAATGGGGTATTTCTAACTGTTCCATGACAAGGTTTTCAGTCAACTCGCGTTTTTCATTGAAATATACGACTTTTCGAATTTTGCTCCGGATTCCCTTACTAACCCCTTTGAAAATTGTTGATTTTTAGTTCAGTCTGGGAATAACAGGAAGGTTCGCTCGGAATGAGCCTATATTTCACTCTTGGATATAATAGGATATTTATAGCAGTTATATGACACAGTTTTCAGTCAAATCGCGTTTTTCATTAAAATATACGACTTTTCTAATTTTGCTCCGAATTCCCTGACTAATCCCTTTGAAAATTGTCGATTTTTTGTTCAGTATGGGAATTACTGGAAGTTCCGCTCGGAATGAGCCTATATTTCACTCATGGATAAAATAGGGTATTTCTAGCAGTTCCATGACACGGTTTTCAGTCAAATCGCATTTGTCATTGAAATATGCGACTTTTCTAATTTTGCTCCTAATTCCCTTACTAAAACTTTTAAAATTGTTGATTTTTTGTTCAGTCTGGGAATGACTTGAAGTTCTACTCGGAATGAGCCTATATTTCACTCAAGAATATAATAGGGTATTTCTAGATGTTCCATGACACGATTTTCAGTCAAATCACGTTTTTCATTGGAATATGCGACTTTTCTAATTTTGCTTCGGATTCCCTTAGAAAACCCTTTGAAAATTGTTGATTTTTTGTTCAGTCTGGGAATGACTGGAAGTTCCGCTCGGAATGAGCCAATATTTCGCTCATGAATATAATAGGGTATTTCTAGAAGTTCCATGACACGGTTTTCATTCAAATCGCATTTTTCATTGAAATATACAACTTTTCTAATTTTGCTTCGGATTCACTTACTAACCCCTTTGAAAATTATTGATTTTTTGTTCAGTCCGGGAATTAGTAGAAGTTCCGCTCGGAATGAGCCTATATTTCACTCATGGATATAATGGGATATTTCTAGCAGTTCTGTGACACGGGTTTCAGCCAAATCGCATTTTTCATTTAAATATAAGACTTTTCTAATTTTGTTCCGAATTTCCTTACTAACCCCTTTGAAAATTGTTGAGTTTCTGTTCAGTCTGGGAATGATAGAAAGTTCCGCTCGAAATGAGCCTATATTTCACTCATAGATATAAAAGGGTATTTCTAGCAGTTCCATCACATGGGTTTTAGTCAAATAGCGTTTTTCATTAAAATATGCGACTTTTCTAATTTTGCTCCGAATTCCCATACTAAAACCTTTTAAAAGTGTTTATTTTTTGTTTAGTCTGGGAATGACTTGAAGTTTCGCTGGGAATGAGCCTATATTTCACTCAAGGATATAATAGGGTATGTCTAGAAGTTCCATGACACGATTTTCAGACAAATCACGTTTTTCATTGAAATATGCGACTCTTCTAATTTTGCTACGGATTCCCTTACAAACCCCTTTGAAAATTGTTGATTTTTTGTTTAGTTTGAGAATGACTGGAAGTTAAGCTTGGAATGAGCCTATATTTCACTCATGGATATAATAGGGTATTTTTAGTAGTTCTATGACACGGTTTTCAGTCAAATCGCCTTTTTCATTGAAATATGCGACTTTTCTAATTTATCTCCGAATTCGCTAACCAACCTCTTTGGAAATTGTTGATTTTTTGTTCAGTCTTGGAATGATTGGATGTTCAGCTCGGAATGAGTCTAGATTTCACTCATGGATATATTAGGGTATTTCTAGCAGTTCTATGACACGGTTTTCAGTGAAATCGTGTTTTTTTTTATTGAAATATACGACTTTTCTAATTTAGTTCCGAATTCCCTAACCAACCCCTTTGAAAATTGTTGATTGTTTGTTCAGTCTGGGAATGATTGGAAGTTCCGCTCGGAATGAGCCGATATTTCACTCATGGATATATTAGGGTATTTCTAGCAGTTCCATGACACGGTTTTCAGTCAAATCGCGTTTTTCATTGAAATATGCAATTTTTCTAATTTTGCTCCGAATTCCTTACTAACCACTTTGAAAATTGCTGATTTTTTGTTCAGTATGGGAATGAGTGGAAGTTCCGCTTAGATTGATTCTATATTTCACTCATGGATATAATAGGTATTTATAACAGTTTCATGTCACGGTTTTCAGTCAAATCGCGTTTTTCATTGAAATATGAGACTTTTCTAATTATGCTCCGAATTCCCTCACTAAAACGTTTTAAAATTGTTGATTTTTTGTTTAGTCTGGGAATAACTGGAAGTTACGCTCGGAATGAGCCTATATTTCACTCATGGATATAATAGGATATTTCTAGAAGTTCCATGACACGGTTTTCAGTCAAATCGCATTTTTCATTGAAATATGCGACTTTTCTAGTTTTGCTCCGGATTCCCTTATTAACCCCTTTAAGAATTATTGATTTTTTTTATAGTCCGGGAATGACTGGAAGTTCCGCTTGAAATGAGCCTATATTTCACTCATGGATATAGTAGGGTATTTCTAGCAGTTCCATGACACGATTTTCAGTCAAATCGCGTTTTTCATTGAGATATGCGACTTTTCTAATTTTGCTCCAGATTCCCTTATTAACCCCCTTTAAAATCGTTGATTTTTTGTTCAGTCTGGGAATAACAGGAAGTTTCGCTCGGAATGAGCCTATATTTCACTCTTGGATATAATTGGATATTTCTAGCAGTTCTATGACACGGTTTTAAGTCAAATCGCGTTTTTCATTGAAATATGCGACTTTCTAATTTTGCTCCGAATTCTCTAACTAATCCTTTTGAAAATTGTTGATTTTTTGTTCAGTGTGGGAATTACTGAAAGTTTCGCTCGGAATAAGCCTATATTTCGCTAATGGATATAATAGGGTATTTCTAGTAGTTTCCTGACACGGTTTTCAATTAAATCGCATTTTTCATTGAAATATGCGACTTTTCTAATTTTGCTCCGAATTACTTTACTACACTCTTTGAAAATTGTTGATTTTTTGTTCAGTCTGGGAATGATTTGATGTTCCGCTCGGAACGAGCCTATATTTCACTTATGGATGTAATAGGGTATTTCTAGCTGTTTCATGACATATTTTTCAGTCAAACCGCGTTATTCGTTGAAATATGCGACTTTTCTAATTTTGCTCCGAATTCCCTTACTAACCCCTTTGAAAATTGTTGATTTTTTGTTCTGTATGGGAATGACTGGAAGTTTCGCTTGGAATGAGCCTATATTTCGCTTATGAATATAATAGGGTATTTCCAGAAGTTCCAGGACACGGTTTACAGTCAAATCTCATTTTTCATTGAAATATGCGATTTTTCTAATTTTGCTCCGGATTCCTTTACTAACTCCTTTGAATTGTTGATTTTTTGTTCAGTCTGGGAATCAGTGGGAGTTCCGCTCGGAATGAGCCTATATTTCACTCATGGATGTAATAAGATATTTCTAGCAGTTCTATGAAACGATTTTCAATCAAATCGCATTTTTCATTGAAATATGCGACTTTTCTAATTTTGCTCCAAATTTCCTTACTAACCCCTTTCAAAATTGTTGATTTTTTGTTCAGTCTGGGTATGACTGGAACTTCCCCTCGGAATGAGCGTATGTTTCACTCATGGATATAATAGGATATTTCTAGCAGTTCCATGACACGGTTTTAAGTCAAATCGCGTTTTTCATTGAAATATGCGACTTTTCTAATTTTGCTCCAAATTCCCTTACTAACCCCTTTCAAAATTGTTGATTTTTTGTTCAGTCTGGGAATGACTAGAAGTTCCGCTCGGAATGAGCCTATATTTCACTCATGGATATAATAGGATATTTCTAACAGTTCCATGACACGGTTTTCAGTCAAATCGCGTTTTTCATTGAAATATGCGACTTTTCTAATTTTGCTCCAAATTCCCTTACTAACCCCTTTCAAAAATATTGATTTTTTGTTCAGTCTGCGAATGACTGGAACTTCCCCTCTGAATGAGCCTACATTTCACTCATGGATATAATAGGGTATTTCTTGCAATTCCATGACACGGGTTTCAGTCAATTCGTGTTTTTCATTGAAATATGCGACTTTTCGAATTTTGCTCCAAATTCCCTTACTAACACCTTTCAAAATTGTTGATTTTTTGTTCAGTCTGGGAATGACTAGAAGTTCCGCTCGGAATGAGCCTATATTTCACTCATGGATATAATAGGATATTTCTAGCAATTCCATGACACGGTTTTCAGTCAAATCGCGTTTTTCATTGAAATATGCGACTTTTCTAATTTTGCTCCAAATTCCCTTACTAACCCCTTTAAAAAATGTTGATTTTTTGCTCAGTCTGCGAATGACTGGAACTTCCGCTCTGAATGAGCCTACATTTCACTCATGGATATAATAGGGTATTTCTTGCAATTCCATGACACGGGTTTCAGTCAATTCGTGTTTTTCATTGAAATATGCGACTTTTCGAATTTTGCTCCGAATTCCCTTACTAACCCCTTTAATAATTGTTGATTTTTTATTCAGTCTGGGAATGACTGGAAGTTCCGCTGGAAATGATCCTATATTTCACTCACGGATATAATAGGGTATTTCTAGCAGTTACATGACACGATTTTCTGTAAAATCGCATTTTTCATTGAAATATGCGACTTTTCTATTTTTGCTCCGAATTCCCTTACTAACCCCTTTGAAAATTGTTGATTTTTTGTTCTGTCTGGGAATGACTGGAAGTTTCGCTCGGAATGAGCCTATATTTCGCTTATGAATATAATAGGGTATTTCTAGAAGTTCCAGGATACGGTTTACAGTCAAATCTCATTTTTCATTGAAATATGCAACTTTTCTAATTTTGCTCCGTATTCCTTTATTAACTCCTTTGAAAATTGTTGATTTTTTGTTCAGTCTGGGAATCAGTGGGAGTTCCGCTTGGAATGAGCCTGTATTTCACTCATGGATGTAATAAGATATTTCTAGCTATTCTATGAAACGGTTTTCAGTCAAATCGCGTTTTTTATTGAAATATGCGACTTTTCTAATTTTGCTCCAAATTCCCTTACTAACCCCTTTCAAAATTGTTGATTTTTTGTTCAGTCTGGGTATGACTGGAACTTCCCCTAGGAATGAGCGTATGTTTCACTCATGGATATAATAGGATATTTCTAGCAGTTCCATGACACGGTTTTCAGTCAAATCGCGTTTTTCATTGAAATATGCGACTTTTCTAATTTTGCTCCGGATTCCCTTACCAACCCATTTGAAAATTGTTGATTTTTTGTTCAGTCTGGGAATGACTAGAACTTCCGCTCGGAATGAGCCTACATTTCACTCATGGATATAATATGGTATTTCTTACAATTCCATGACACGGGTTTCAGTCAAATCGCGTTTTTCATTGAAATATGCGACTTTTCTAATTTTGCTCCAAATTCCCTTACTAACCCCTTTCAAAATTGTTGATTTTTTGTTCAGTCTGGGTATGACTGGAACTTCCCCTCGGAATGAGCGTATGTTTCACTCATGGATAGAATAGGGTATTTCTAGCAGTTCCATGACACGGTTTTCTGTCAAATCGCATTTTTTATTGAAATATGCGACTTTTCTAATTTGCTCCTTATTCGCTTACTAACCACTTTGAAAATTGTTGATTTTTTGTTCAGTCTGGGAATGACTGGACGTTCCCCTCGGAATGAGCCTATATTTCACTCATGTTTTGAATAGGGTATTTCTAGTAGTTCCGTGACACGATTTTCAGGCAAATACCATTTTCAATGAAATACGCGACTTTTCTAATTTTGTTCCGAATTCCATTACTAACCCCTTTGAAAATTGTTGATTTTTTGTTCACTCTGTTGAAAATAGGAAGTTCCGCTCGGAATTAGCCTATATTTCACTCATGGATATAATAGGGTATTTCTAGCAGTTCAATGACACGATTTTAAGTCAAATCGCATTTTTCATTGAAATATGCGACTTTTCTAATTTTGCTCCGAATTCCTTTACTAACCCCTTTGAAAATTGTTGAGTTTCTGTTCAGTCTGGGAATGACACGAAGTTCCGCTCGAAATGAGCCTATATTTCACTCATGGATATAATAGGGTATTTCTAGCTGTTCCATCACACGGTTTTTAGTCAAATGGCGTTTTTCATTAAAATATGTGACTTTTCTAATTTTTCTCTGAATTCCCTTGCTAATCCCTTTGAAAATTGTTGATTTTTTGTTCAGTATGGGAATGACTGGAAGTTCCCCTCGGAATGAGCCTATATTTCACTCATACATAGAATAGCTTATTTCTAGCAGTTCCGTGGCACGGTTTTCATTCAAATTGCGTTTTTCATTGAAATATGCGACTTTTCTAATTTTGCTCCAAATTCCCTTACTAACCCCTTTCAAAATTGTTGATTTTTTGTTCAGTCTGGGTATGACAGGAACTTCCCCTCGGAATAAGCTTATATTTCACTCATGGATAGAATAGGGTATTTCTAGCAGTTCCATGATACGGTTTTCAGTCAAATCGCGTTTTTCATTGAAATATGCGACTTTCTAATTTTGCTCCGAATTCCCTTACTAGCTCTTTTGAAAATTGTTGATTTTTTGCTTAATCTGGGAATGACTGGAAGTTCCACTCGGTATGAGCCTATATTTCACTCATGGATATAATAGGGTAGTTCTAGCAGTTCCATGACACAGTTTACAGTCAAATCGCGTTTGTCATTGAAATATACGAATTTTCTAATTTTTCTCCGAATTCCCTTACTAACCCCTTTGAAAATTGTTGGGCTTCTATTCAGTCTGGGATTGACATGAAGTTCCACTCGAAATGAGCCTATATTTCACTCATGGATTTAATAGGGTATTTCTAGCAGTTCCATCACGCGGTTTTTAGTCAAATAGCGTTTTTCATTAAAATATACGACTTTTCTAATTTTGCTCCGAATTCCCTTGCTAATCCCTTTGAAAATTATTGATTTTTTGTTGAGTATGGGAATGACAGGAAGTTCGCTACGGAATGAGCCTATATTTCACTCGTGGATATAATAAGGTATTTCTAGCAGTTTCATGACACGGTTTTCTGTCAAATCATGTTGTTCACTGAAATATGCGACTTTCCTAATTTTGCTCCGAATTCCCTTACTAACCCCTATGAAAATTGTTGATTTTTTGTTCAGTCTGGGAATGATTGGAAGTTTCCCTCGGAATGAGCCTATATTTCACTGATGGATAGAATAGCTTATTTCTAGCAGTTCCATGACACGGTTTTCAGTCAAATCGTGTTTTTCATTGAAATATGCGACTTTTCTAATTTTGCTCCAAATTCCTTTACTAACCCCTTTCAAAATTGTTGATTTTTTGTTCAGTCTGGGTATGACTGGAACTTCCCCTCGGAATGAGCCTATATTTCACTCATGGATAGAATAGGGTATTTCTAGCAGTTCCATGACACGATTTTTAGTCAAATCGCATTTTTCATTAAAATATGCGACTTTTCTAATTTTGCTCCGAATTCACTTACTAGTCCCTTTGAAAATTGTTGAGTTTTTGTTCAGTTTGGGAATGACTGAAAGTTCCACTCGAAAGAAGCCAATATTTCGTTCATGGATATAATGAGGTATTTCTAGCAGGTCAATGACACGGTTTTCAGTCAAATCGCGTTTATCATTGAAATATGCGACCTTTCTAATTTTTCTCCGAATTGCTTTACTAAGCCCATTGAAAATTGTTAATTTTTTGTTCAGTTTGCGAATGACTGGAAGTTCCCCTCGGAATGAGCCTAAATTTCACTCATGGATAGAATAGGGTATTTATAACAGTTCTATGACACGGTTTTCATTCAAATCGCGTTTTTCATTGAATTATACGATTTTTCTAATTTTGCTCCGAATTCCCTTACTAACCCCTTTGAAAATTGTTGATTTTTTGTTCAATCTGAGAATTACTGGAAGTTCCGCTCGGAATGAGCCTATATTTCACTCATGGATATAATAGGATATTTCTAGCAAATCCATGACACAGTTTTCAGTCAATTAGTGTTTTTCATTGAAATATGCTACTTTTCTAATTTTGCTCCGAATTCCCTTACTAACCCCTTTAAAAATTGTTGATTTTTTGTTTAGTCTGCGAATGACTGGAAGTTCCCCTCGGAATGAGCCTATATTTCACTCATGGAAAGAATAGGGTATTTCTAGCAAGTCAATGACACGGTTTTCAGTCAAATCGCGTTTTTCAATGAAATATGCGACTTTTCTAATTTTTCTCCGAATTGCCTTAATAAGCCCATAGAAAATTATTAATTTTTTGTTTAGTCTGGGAATGACTGGAGGTTCCCCTCGGAATGAGCCTATATTTTACTCATGGATGGAATAGGGTATTTCTAGCAGTTCCATGAAACGGTTTTTAGTCAAATCGCGTTTTTCATTAAAATATGCGACTTTTCTAATTTTGCTCCGAATTCACTTACTAGTCCCTTTGAAAATTGTTGAGTTTTTGTTCAGTTTGGGAATGACTGAAAGTTCCTGCTCGAAAGAAGCCAATATTTCGTTCATGGATATAATGAGGTATTTCTAGCAGGTCAATGACACGGTTTTCAGTCAAATCGCGTTTATCATTGAAATATGCGACCTTTCTAATTTTTTTCCAAATTGCTTTACTAAGCCCATTGAAAATTGTTAATTTTTTGTTCAGTTTGCGAATGACTGGAAGTTCCCCTCGGAATGAGCCTAAATTTCACTCATGGATAGAATAGGGTATTTATAGCAGTTCTATGACACGGTTTTCATTCGAATCGCGTTTTTCATTGAATTATACGATTTTTCTAATTTTGCTCCGAATTCCCTTACTAACCCCTTTGAAAATTGTTGATTTTTGTTCAATCTGAGAATTACTGGAAGTTCCGCTCGGAATGAGCCTATATATCACTCATGGATATAATAGGATATTTCTAGCAAATCCATGACACGGTTTTCAGTCAATTCGTGTTTTTCATTGAAATATGCTACTTTTCTAATTTTGCTCCGAATTCCCTTACTAACCCCTTTAAAAATTGTTGATTTTTTGTTTAGTCTGCGAATGACTGGAAGTTCCCCTCGGAATGAGCCTATATTTCACTCATGGAAAGAATAGGGTATTTCTACCATGTCAATGACACGGTTTTCAGTCAAATCGCGTTTTTCAATGAAATATGCGACTTTTCTAATTTTTCTCCTGACTTGCCTTACTAAGCCCATAGAAAATTGTTAATTTTTTGTTTAGTCTGGGAATGACTGGAGGTTCCCCTCGGAATGAGCCTATATTTCACTCATGGATATAATAGGGTATTTCTAGCAGTTCCATGACACGGTTTTCAGTCAAATCGCGTTTTCAATGAAATATGCGACTTTTCTTATTTTGCTCCGAATTCCCTTACTAACCCCTTTAAAAATTGTTGATTTTTTGTTCAGTCTGGCAATGACTGGAAGTTTTCGCTGGAAATGAGCCTGTATTTCACTCATAGATATAATAGGGTAATTCTAGCAATTCTATGACACTATTTTCACTCAAATCGCATTTTTCTTTGAAATATGTGACTTTTCTAATTTTGCTCCGAATTCCCATACTAACCCCTTCGAAAATTGTTGAGTTTTTGTTCAGTTTGGGAATGACTGAAAGTTCCACTCGAAATGAGCCAATATTTTGCTCATGGATAAAATGAGGTATTTCTAGCAGGTCAATGACACGGTTTTCAGTCAAATCGCGTTTTTCATTGAAATATGCGACCTTTCTAATTTTTCTCCGAATTGCCTTACTAAGCCCATAGAAAATTGTTAATTTTTTGTTTAGTCTGGGAATGACTGGAGGTTCCCCTCGGAATGAGCCTATATTTCACTCATGGATAGAATAGGGTATTTCTAGTAGTTCCATGACACGAGTTTCAGTCAAATCGTGTTTTCAATGAACTATGCGACTTTTCTTATTTTGCTCCGAATTCCCTTACTAACCCCTATAAAAATTGTTGATTTTCTGTTCAGTCTGGGAATGACTGGAAGTTTCGCTGGAAATGAGCCTGTATTTCACTCACGGATATAATAGGGTATTTCTAGCAATTCTATGACTAGATTTTCAGTCAAATCGCATTTTTCATTGAAATATGTGACTTTTCTAATTTTCCTCCGAATTCCCTTACCAACCCCTTTGAAAATTGTTGATTTTTTGTTCAGTCTGCGAATGACTGGAAGTTCCCCTCGGAATGAGCCTATATTTCACTCATGGAAAGAATAGGGTATTTCTAGCAGGTCAATGACACGATTTTCAGTCAAATCGCGTTTTTCAATGAAATATGCGACTTTTCTAATTTTGCTCCGAATTCCCTTACTAACCTCCTTTGAAAATTATTGATTTCTTGTTCAGTCTGGGAATGACTGGGAATGAGCTTAAATCTCACTCACGGATATGATAAGGTATTTCTAGCAGTTCCATGACACGGGTTTCAGTCAAATCGCGTTTTTCATTGAAATATGCGACTTTTCTAATTTTGCTCTGAATTGCCTTACCAACCCCTTTGAAATTTGTTGATTTTTTGTTCAGTCGGCGAATGACTGGAAGTTCCCATCGGAATGAGCCTATATTTCACTCATGGATTGAATAGGGTATTTCTTGCAGTTTCTTGACACGATTTTCAGTCAACTCGCGTTTTTCATTAAAATGTGCGACTTTTATAATTTTTCTCCGAATTCCGTTACTAACCCCTTTAAAAATTGTTGATTTTTTATTCAGTCTGGGATTGACTGGAAGTTTCGCTTGGAATGAGCCTATATTTCACTCACGGATATAATAGGGTATTTCTAGCAGTTCCATACACGATTTTCAATCAAATCGTGTTTTTCATTGAAATATGCGACTTTTCTAATTTTGCTCCGAATTCTCTTACTAACACCTTTGAAAATTGTTGATTTTTTGTTCAGTCTGCGAATGACTGGAAGTTCCCCTCGGAATGAGCCTATATTACACTCATGGATAGAATAGGGTATTTCTAGCAGTTCCATGACACGTTTTTAATTGAAATCGTGTTTTTCATTAAAATATGCGACTTTTATGATTTTGCTACGAATTTCCTTACTAATCCCTTTAAAAATTGTTGATCTTTTGTTCGGTCTGGGAATGACTGGAAGTTCCCATCGGAATGAGCCTATATTTCACTTATGGATTGAATAGGGTATTTCTAGCAGTTTCTTGACACGATTTTCAGTCAACTCGCGTTATTCATTGAAATATGCGACTTTTCTAATTTTTCTCCGAATTCCGTTACAAACCCCTTTGAAAATTGTTGATTTTTTATTCAATCTGGGAATGAGCCTATATTTCACTCATGGATAGAATAGGGTATTTCTAGCAGTTCCATGACACGATTTTCATTCAAATGGCGTTTTTCATTGAATTATGCGACTTTTCTAATTTTGCTCCCAATTCCCTAACTAACCTCTTCGAAAATTGTTGAGTTTTTGTGCTAGTTTGGGAATGACTGAAAGTTCCCCTCGAAATGAGCCAATATTTCACTCATGGATATAATAGGGTATTTCTAGCAGTTCCATGACACTGTTTTCAGTCAAATCGCGTTGTTAATTGAAATATGCGACTTTTCTAATTTTGCTCCGAATTGCCTTACCGACCCCTTTGATAAATGCTGATTTTTTGTTCAGTCTGCGAATGACTGGAAGTACCCCTCGCAATTAGCCTATATTTCACTCATGGATAGAATAGGGTATTTCTAACAGTTCCATGACACGGTTTTCAGTCAAATTGCGTTCTTCATTGAAATATGCGACTTTTCTAATTTTTCTCAGAATTGCCTTACTAAGCCCATTGAAAATTGTTAATTTCTTGTTCAGTCTGCGAACGACTAGAAGTTCCCCTCGGAACGAGCCTATGTTTCACTCATGGATAGAATAGGGTATTTCTAGCAGTTCCAAAACAGTGTTTTCAGTCAAATCGCGTTTTTAATTGAAATATGCGACTTTTCTAATTTTGCTCCGAATTCCCTTACTAACACCCTTTGAAAATTATTGATTTTTTGTTCAGTTTGGGAATAACTGGAAGTTCCGCTGGGCATGACCTTAAATCTCACTCACGGATATAATAGGGTATTTCTAGCAGTTCCATGACACTGTTTTCAATCAAATCGAGTTTTTCATTGAAATATGCGACTTTTCTAATTTTGCTCCGAATTGCCTTACCAACCCATTTGAAAATGTTGATTTTTTGTTCAGTCTGTGGATGACTGGAAGTTCCCCTCGGAATGTGCCTATATTTCACTCATGGATTGAATAGGGTATTTCTAGCAGTTCCTTGACACGGTTTTCAGTCAACTCGCGTTTTTCATTGAAATATGCGACTTTTCTAATTTTTCTCCGAATTCCGTTACTAACCCCTTTGAAAATTGTTGATTTTTTATTCAGTCTGGGAATGAGGCTATATTTCACTCACGGATATAATAGGGTATTTCTAGCAGTTCCATGCACGATTTTCAATCAAATCGCGTTTTTCATTGAAATATGCGACTTTTTTAATTTTGCTCCGAGTTCTCTTTCTAACACCTTTGAAAATTGTAGATTTTTTGTTCAATCTGAAAATGACTGGAAGTTCCGCTCGGAATGAGCCTATATTTCACTCATGGATAGAATATGGTATTTTTAGTAATTCCATGACATGGTTTTCATCAATTCGTGTTTTTCATTGAAATATGCCACTTTTTCTAATTTTGGTCCGAATTCCCTTACTAACAACACCGTTGAAAACTGCTGATTTGTTGTTCAGTCTGGGAAAGGCTGGAGGTTCCCCTCAGAATGAGCCTATATTTCACTCATGGATAGAATATCGTATTTCTTGTAGTTCCATGACACGGTTTTCAGTCAAATCGCGTTTTCAATGAAATATGCGACTTTTCTCATTTTTCTCTGTATTCCCTTACTAAACCCTTTAAAAATTGTTGATTTTCTGTTCAGTCTGGGAATGACTGGAAGTTTCGCTGGGAATGAGCCTATATTTCACTCACGGATATAATAGGGTATTTCTAGCAGTTCCATGATATAGTTTTCAATCAAATCGTGTTTTTCATTGAAATATGCGACTTTTCTAATTTTTGTCCGAATTGCCTTACCAACCCCTTTGAAAATTGTTGATTTTTTGTTCAGTTTGCGAATGACTAGAAGTTCCTCTCGGAATGAGCCTATATTTCACTCATGGATAAAATAGGGCATTTCTAGCAGTTCCTTGACTGCGGGTTTCAGTCAACTCGCGTTTTTCATTGAAATATGCGACTTTTCTAATTTTTCTCCCAATTCCGTTACTAATCCCTTTGAAAATTGTTGATTTTTTTTTAGGCTGTGAATGACTGGAAGTTCCGCTGGGAATGAGCCTATATTTCACTCACGGATATAACAGGGTATTTGTAGCAGTTCCATGCACGATTTTCAGTCAAATCGCGTTATTCATTGAAATATACGACTTTTCTAATTTTGCTACGAATTTCCTTTGAAAATTGTTTATTTTTTGTTCGGTCTGGGATTGACAGGAAGTTCCGGTCGGAATGAGCCTAAATTTCACTCATGGATATAATTGGATATTTCTAGCCGTTTCATATCACGGTTTTCAGTCAAATCGCATTTTTCTTTGAAATATGCGACTTTTCTAATTTTGCTCCGAATTCCCTTATTAACCCCTTTGAGAATTGTTGGTCTTCTTTACAGTCTGGGAATCACTGTTAATTCCGTTAGGAATGAGCCTATATTTCACTCATGGATATAATAGGGTATTTCTAGCAGTTCTATGTCACGGTTTTCAGTCAAATCGCGTTTTTCTTTGAAATATGCGACTTTTCTAATTTTGCTCTGAATTCTCTTACTAACCCCTTTGAAAATTGTTAATTTTTTGTTCAGTCTGGGAATGACTGAAAGTTCCACTCGAAATGAGCCAATATTTAACTCATGGATATAATGAGGTATTTCTAGCAGTTCAATGGCACGGTTTTCAGTCAAATTGCGTTTTTCATTGAAATATACGACTATTCTAATTTTTCTCCGAATTGCCTTACAAAACCCATTGAAAATTGTTAATTTTTTGTTCAGTTTGCGAATGACAGGATGTTCCCCTCGGAATGAGCCTATATTTCACTCATGGACAGACTAGGGTATTTCTAGCAGTTCCATGGCACAGTTTTCAGTCAAATTACTTTTTTCATTGAAATATGCGACTTTTCTAATTTTGCTCCGAATTCCCTTGCTAAACCCCCTTTGAAAATTGTTGATTTTTTGTTCAGTCTAGGAAAGACTAGAAGTTCCGCTGGGAATGAGCTTATATCTCACTCACGGATATAATAGGGTATTTCTAGCAGTTCCATGACACGGTTTTCAGTCAAATCGCGTTCTTCATTGAAATATACGATTTTTCTAATTTTGCTCTGAATTGCCTTACCAACCGCTTTGAAAATTGTTGATTTTTTGTTCAGTCTTCGAATGACTAGAAGTTCCCCTCGGAATGAGCCTATATTTCACTCATGGATAGAATAGGGTATTTCTAGCAGTTCCTTGACACGGTTTACAGTCAAATCGCTTTTTTCATTGAAATATGCGACTTTTCTAGTTTTGCTCCGAATTCCCTTACCAACCCCTTTGAAAATTGTTAATTTTTTGTTTAGTCTACGAATGACTGGAAGTTCCACTCGGAATAAGCCTATATTTCACTGATGGATAGAATAAGGTATTTGTAGCAGTTCCATGACACGTTTTTCATTCAAATCGCGTTTTTCATTGAAATATGCGACTTTTCTAATTTTGCTACTGAATTTCCTTACTAATCCTTTTGAAAATTGTTGATTATTTGTTCGGTCTGGAATGACTGGAAGTTCCGCTCGGAATGAGCCTATAATTCACTCATGGATATAATAGGATATTTCTATCAGTTTGATATCTCGATTTTCAGTCAAATCGCGTTTTTCATTGAAATATACGACTTTTCTAATTTTGCTCCGAATTCCCTTACTAAACCCCCTTTGAAAATTGTTGAGTTTTTGTTCAGTATGGGAATGACTGGAAGTTCGGCTAGGAATGAGCTTATATCTCACTCGCGGATATAATAGGGTATTTTTAGCAGTTCCATGACACGGTTTTCAGTCAAATCGCGTTTTTCATTGAAATATACGACTTTTCTAATTTTGCTCCGAATTCCCTTACTAACCCCCTTTTAAAATTATTGATTTTTTGTTTAGTATGGGAATGACTGGAAGTTTCGCTGGGAATGAGCTTATATCTCACTCACGGATATAATAGGGTATTTCTACCAGTTCCATGACACAGGTTTCAGTGCAATCGCATTTTTCATTGAAATATGCGACTTTTCTAATTTTGCTCCGAATTGCCTTACCAACCGCTGTGAAAATTGTTGATTTTTTGTTCAGTCTGCGAATGACGGGAAGTTCCCCTCGGAATGAGCCTATATTTCACTCATGGATAGAATAGGGTATTTCGCGATTCGACTGAAAACATTGTTATGGAACTGCTAGAAATACTCTATTTTATCCATGAGGGACATCTAGGGTGATTCCGATCGCAAATCGCTGTCATTCCGAGACCATAAAAAAATCAAGAATTTTCATAGGGGTTAGTAAGGGAAATTTGTGCAAAATTAGAAAACTCGTGTATTACACTCAGAAACGCGATTCGACTGAAAACCTTGTTATGAAACTGCTAGAAATACTCTATTTTATCCATGAGGGACATCTAAGGTCATTCCGAGCGCAACGCGCGGTCATTCTTAGACCATAAAAAAATCAACAATTTTCATAGGGGTTAGTAAGGGAAATTTGAGCAAAATTAGAAAACTCGTGTATTACACTCAGAAACGCGATTGGACTGAAAACCTTGTTATGGAACTGCTAGAAATACTCTATTTTATCCATGAGGGACATCTAGGGTCATTCCGATCGCAAATCGCAGTCATTCCGAGACCATAAAAAAATCAAGAATTTTCATAGGGGTTAGTAAGGGAAATTTGTGCAAAATTAGAAAACTCGTGTATTACACTCAGAAACGCGATTCGACTGAAAACCTTGTTATGAAACTGCTAGAAATACTCTATTTTATCCATGAGGGACATCTAAGGTCATTCCGAGCGCAACGCGCGGTCATTCTTAGACCATAAAAAAATCAACAATTTTCATAGGGGTTAGTAAGGGAAATTTGAGAAAAATTAGAAAACTCGTGTATTACACTCATAAACGCGATTCGACTGAAAACATTGTTATGGAACTGCTAGAAATACTCTATTTTATCCATGAGGGACATCTAGGGTCATTCCGATCGCAAATCGCAGTCATTCCGAGACCATAAAAAAATCAACAATTTTCATTGGGGTTAGTAAGGGAAATTTGAGCAAAACTAGAAAACTCGTGTATTACACTCAGAATCACGATTCGACTGAAAACCTTGTTATGGAACTGCTAGAAATACTCTATTTTAACCATGAGGGACATCTAGGGTTATTCCGAGAGCAACGCGCGGTCATTCCGAGACCATAAAAAAAATCAACAATTTTCATAGGGGTTAGTAAGGGAAATTTGAGAAAAATTAGAAAACTCGTGTATTACACTCAGAAACGCGATTCGACTGAAAACATTGTTATGGAACTGCTAGAAATACTCTATTTTATCCATGAGGGACATCTAGGGTCATTCCGATCGCAAATCGCAGTCATTCCGAGACCATAAAAAAATCAAGAATTTTCATAGGGGTTAGTAAGGGAAATTTGTGCAAAATTAGAAAACTCGTGTATTACACTCAGAAACGCGATTCGACTGAAAACCTTGTTATGAAACTGCTAGAAATACTCTATTTTATCCATGAGGGACATCTAAGGTCATTCCGAGCGCAACGCGCGGTCATTCTTAGACCATAAAAAAATCAACAATTTTCATAGGGGTTAGTAAGGGAAATTTGAGCAAAATTAGAAAACTCGTGTATTACACTCAGAAACGCGATTCGACTGAAAACATTGTTATGGAACTGCTAGAAATACTCTATTTTATCCATGAGGGACATCTAGGGTCATTCCGATCGCAAATCGCAGTCATTCCGAGACCATAAAAAAATCAACAATTTTCATAGGGGTTAGTAAGGGAAATTTGTGCAAAATTAGAAAACTCGTGTATTACACTCAGAAACGCGATTCGACTGAAAACCTTGTTATGAAACTGCTAGAAATACTCTATTTTATCCATGAGGGACATCTAAGGTCATTCCGAGCGCAACGCGCGGTCATTCTTAGACCATAAAAAAATCAACAATTTTCATAGGGGTTAGTAAGGGAAATTTGAGCAAAATTAGAAAACTCGTGTATTACACTCAGAAACGCGATTCGACTGAAAACATTGTTATGGAACTGCTAGAAATACTCTATTTTATCCATGAGGGACATCTAGGGTCATTCCGATCGCAAATCGCAGTCATTCCGAGACCATAAAAAAATCAACAATTTTCATAGGGGTTAGTAAGGGAAATTTGAGCAAAATTAGAAAACTCGTGTATTACACTCAGAAACGCGATTCGACTGAAAACATTGTTATGGAACTGCTAGAAATACTCTATTTTATCCATGAGGGACATCTAGGGTCATTCCGATCGCAAATCGCAGTCATTCCGAGACCATAAAAAAATCAACAATTTTCATAGGGGTTAGTAAGGGAAATTTGTGCAAAATTAGAAAACTCGTGTATTACACTCAGAAACGCGATTCGACTGAAAACCTTGTTATGAAACTGCTAGAAATACTCTATTTTATCCATGAGGGACATCTAAGGTCATTCCGAGCGCAACGCGCGGTCATTCTTAGACCATAAAAAAATCAACAATTTTCATAGGGGTTAGTAAGGGAAATTTGTGCAAAATTAGAAAACTCGTGTATTACACTCAGAAACGCGATTCGACTGAAAACCTTGTTATGAAACTGCTAGAAATACTCTATTTTATCCATGAGGGACATCTAAGGTCATTCCGAGCGCAACGCGCGGTCATTCTTAGACCATAAAAAAATCAACAATTTTCATAGGGGTTAGTAAGGGAAATTTGAGCAAAATTAGAAAACTCGTGTATTACACTCAGAAACGCGATTCGACTGAAAACATTGTTATGGAACTGCTAGAAATACTCTATTTTATCCATGAGGGACATCTAGGGTCATTCCGATCGCAAATCGCAGTCATTCCGAGACCATAAAAAAATCAACAATTTTCATAGGGGTTAGTAAGGGAAATTTGAGCAAAATTAGAAAACTCGTGTATTACACTCAGAAACGCGATTCGACTGAAAACCTTGTTATGGAACTGCTAGAAATACTCTATTTTATCCATGAGGGACATCTAGGGTCATTCCGATCGCAAATCGCAGTCATTCCGAGACCATAAAAAAATCAACAATTTTCATAGGGGTTAGTAAGGGAAATTTGTGCAAAATTAGAAAACTCGTGTATTACACTCAGAAACGCGATTCGACTGAAAACCTTGTTATGAAACTGCTAGAAATACTCTATTTTATCCATGAGGGACATCTAAGGTCATTCCGAGCGCAACGCGCGGTCATTCTTAGACCATAAAAAAATCAACAATTTTCATAGGGGTTAGTAAGGGAAATTTGAGCAAAATTAGAAAACTCGTGTATTACACTCAGAAACGTGATTCGACTGAAAACATTGTTATGGAACTGCTAGAAATACTCTATTTTATCCATGAGGGACATCTAGGGTCATTCCGATCGCAAATCGCAGTCATTCCGAGACCATAAAAAAATAAACAATTTTCATAGGGGTTAGTAAGGGAAATTTGAGCAAAATTAGAAAACTCGTGTATTACACTCAGAAACGCGATTCGACTGAAAAAATTGTTATGGAACTGCTAGAAATACTCTATTTTATCCATGAGGGACATCTAGGGTCATTCCGATCGCAAATCGCAGTCATTCCGAGACCATAAAAAAATCAAGTAAGGGAAATTTGTGCAAAATTAGAAAACTCGTGTATTACACTCAGAAACGCGATTCGACTGAAAACCTTGTTATGAAACTGCTAGAAATACTCTATTTTATCCATGAGGGACATCTAAGGTCATTCCGAGCGCAACGCGCGGTCATTCTTAGACCATAAAAAAATCAACAATTTTCATAGGGGTTAGTAAGGGAAATTTGAGCAAAATTAGAAAACTCGTGTATTACACTCAGAAACGCGATTCGACTGAAAACCTTGTTATGAAACTGCTAGAAATACTCTATTTTATCCATGAGGGACATCTAAGGTCATTCCGAGCGCAACGCGCGGTCATTCTTAGACCATAAAAAAATCAACAATTTTCATAGGGGTTAGTAAGGGAAATTTGAGCAAAATTAGAAAACTCGTGTATTACACTCAGAAACGCGATTCGACTGAAAACATTGTTATGGAACTGCTAGAAATACTCTATTTTATCCATGAGGGACATCTAGGGTCATTCCGATCGCAAATCGCAGTCATTCCGAGACCATAAAAAAATCAACAATTTTCATAGGGGTTAGTAAGGGAAATTTGAGCAAAATTAGAAAACTCGTGTATTACACTCAGAATCACGATTCGACTGAAAACCTTGTTATGGAACTGCTAGAAATACTCTATTTTATCCATGAGGGACATCTAGGGTCATTCCGAGAGCAACGCGCGGTCATTCCGAGACCATAAAAAAAATCAACAATTTTCATAGGGGTTAGTAAGGGAAATTTGAGAAAAATTAGAAAACTCGTGTATTACACTCAGAAACGCGATTCGACTGAAAACATTGTTATGGAACTGCTAGAAATACTCTATTTTATCCATGAGGGACATCTAGGGTCATTCCGATCGCAAATCGCAGTCATTCCGAGACCATAAAAAAATCAACAATTTTCATAGGGGTTAGTAAGGGAAATTTGAGCAAAATTAGAAAACTCGTGTATTACACTCAGAAACGCGATTCGACTGAAAACCTTGTTATGGAACTGCTAGAAATACTCTATTTTATCCATGAGGGACATCTAGGGTCATTCCGATCGCAAATCGCAGTCATTCCGAGACCATAAAAAAATCAACAATTTTCATAGGGGTTAGTAAGGGAAATTTGAGCAAAATTAGAAAACTCGTGTATTACACTCAGAAACGCGATTCGACTGAAAACATTGTTATGGAACTGCTAGAAATACTCTATTTTATCCATGAGGGACATCTAGGGTCATTCCGATCGCAAATCGCAGTCATTCCGAGACCATAAAAAAATCAACAATTTTCATAGGGGTTAGTAAGGGAAATTTGAGCAAAATTAGAAAACTCGTGTATTACACTCAGAAACGCGATTCGACTGAAAACATTGTTATGGAACTGCTAGAAATACTCTATTTTATCCATGAGGGACATCTAGGGTCATTCCGATCGCAAATCGCAGTCATTCCGAGACCATAAAAAAATCAACAATTTTCATAGGGGTTAGTAAGGGAAATTTGAGCAAAATTAGAAAACTCGTGTATTACACTCAGAAACGCGATTCGACTGAAAACCTTGTTATGGAACTGCTAGAAATACTCTATTTTATCCATGAGGGACATCTAGGGTCATTCCGATCGCAAATCGCAGGTCATTCCGAGACCATAAAAAAATCAACAATTTTCATAGGGGTTAGTAAGGGAAATTTGAGCAAAATTAGAAAACTCGTGTATTACACTCAGAAACGCGATTCGACTGAAAACATTGTTATGGAACTGCTAGAAATACTCTATTTTATCCATGAGGGACATCTAGGGTCATTCCGATCGCAAATCGCAGTCATTCCGAGACCATAAAAAAATCAACAATTTTCATAGGGGTTAGTAAGGGAAATTTGAGCAAAATTAGAAAACTCGTGTATTACACTCAGAAACGCGATTCGACTGAAAACCTTGTTATGGAACTGCTAGAAATACTCTATTTTATCCATGAGGGACATCTAGGGTCATTCCGAGCGCAACGCGCAGTCATTCCGAGACCATAAAAAAATCAACAATTTTCATAGGGGTTAGTAAGGGAAATTTGTGCAAAATTAGAAAACTCGTGTATTACACTCAGAAACGCGATTCGACTGAAAACCTTGTTATGAAACTGCTAGAAATACTCTATTTTATCCATGAGGGACATCTAAGGGTCATTCCGAGCGCAACGCGCGGTCATTCTTAGACCATAAAAAAATCAACAATTTTCATAGGGGTTAGTAAGGGAAATTTGAGCAAAATTAGAAAACTCGTGTATTACACTCAGAAACGCGATTCGACTGAAAACATTGTTATGGAACTGCTAGAAATACTCTATTTTATCCATGAGGGACATCTAGGGTCATTCCGATCGCAAATCGCAGTCATTCCGAGACCATAAAAAAATCAACAATTTTCATAGGGGTTAGTAAGGGAAATTTGAGCAAAATTAGAAAACTCGTGTATTACACTCAGAAACGCGATTCGACTGAAAACCTTGTTATGGAACTGCTAGAAATACTCTATTTTATCCATGAGGGACATCTAGGGTCATTCCGATCGCAAATCGCAGTCATTCCGAGACCATAAAAAAATCAACAATTTTCATAGGGGTTAGTAAGGGAAATTTGTGCAAAATTAGAAAACTCGTGTATTACACTCAGAAACGCGATTCGACTGAAAACCTTGTTATGAAACTGCTAGAAATACTCTATTTTATCCATGAGGGACATCTAAGGTCATTCCGAGCGCAACGCGCGGTCATTCTTAGACCATAAAAAAATCAACAATTTTCATAGGGGTTAGTAAGGGAAATTTGAGCAAAATTAGAAAACTCGTGTATTACACTCAGAAACGCGATTCGACTGAAAACATTGTTATGGAACTGCTAGAAATACTCTATTTTATCCATGAGGGACATCTAGGGTCATTCCGATCGCAAATCGCAGTCATTCCGAGACCATAAAAAAATCAACAATTTTCATAGGGGTTAGTAAGGGAAATTTGTGAAAAAATTAGAAAACTCGTGTATTACACTCAGAAACGCGATTCGACTGAAAACCTTGTTATGAAACTGCTAGAAATACTCTATTTTATCCATGAGGGACATCTAGGGTCATTCCGAGCGCAACGCGCGGTCATTCCTAGACCATAAAAAAATCAACAATTTTCATAGGGGTTAGTAAGGGAAATTTGAGCAAAATTAGAAAACTCGTGTATTACACTCAGAAACGCGATTCGACTGAAAACATTGTTATGGAACTGCTAGAAATACTCTATTTTATCCATGAGGGACATCTAGGGTCATTCCGATCGCAAATCGCAGTCATTCCGAGACCATAAAAAAAATCAACAATTTTCATAGGGGTTAGTAAGGGAAATTTGAGCAAAATTAGAAAACTCGTGTATTACACTCAGAAACGCGATTCGACTGAAAACCTTGTTATGGAACTGCTAGAAATACTCTATTTTATCCATGAGGGACATCTAGGGTCATTCCGATCGCAAATCGCAGTCATTCCGAGACCATAAAAAAATCAACAATTTTCATAGGGGTTAGTAAGGGAAATTTGAGCAAAATTAGAAAACTCGTGTATTACACTCAGAAACGCGATTCGACTGAAAACATTGTTATGGAACTGCTAGAAATACTCTATTTTATCCATGAGGGACATCTAGGGTCATTCCGATCGCAAATCGCAGTCATTCCGAGACCATAAAAAAATCAACAATTTTCATAGGGGTTAGTAAGGGAAATTTGAGCAAAATTAGAAAACTCGTGTATTACACTCAGAAACGCGATTCGACTGAAAACATTGTTATGGAACTGCTAGAAATACTCTATTTTATCCATGAGGGACATCTAGGGTCATTCCGATCGCAAATCGCAGTCATTCCGAGACCATAAAAAAATCAACAATTTTCATAGGGGTTAGTAAGGGAAATTTGAGCAAAATTAGAAAACTCGTGTATTACACTCAGAAACGCGATTCGACTGAAAACATTGTTATGGAACTGCTAGAAATACTCTATTTTATCCATGAGGGACATCTAGGGTCATTCCGATCGCAAATCGCAGTCATTCCGAGACCATAAAAAAATCAACAATTTTCATAGGGGTTAGTAAGGGAAATTTGTGCAAAATTAGAAAACTCGTGTATTACACTCAGAAACGCGATTCGACTGAAAACCTTGTTATGAAACTGCTAGAAATACTCTATTTTATCCATGAGGGACATCAAGGGTCATTCCGAGCGCAACGCGCGGTCATTCTTAGACCATAAAAAAATCAACAATTTTCATAGGGGTTAGTAAGGGAAATTTGAGCAAAATTAGAAAACTCGTGTATTACACTCAGAAACGCGATTCGACTGAAAACATTGTTATGGAACTGCTAGAAATACTCTATTTTATCCATGAGGGACATCTAGGGTCATTCCGATCGCAAATCGCAGTCATTCCGAGACCATAAAAAAATCAACAATTTTCATAGGGGTTAGTAAGGGAAATTTGAGCAAAATTAGAAAACTCGTGTATTACACTCAGAAACGCGATTCGACTGAAAACATTGTTATGGAACTGCTAGAAATACTCTATTTTATCCATGAGGGACATCTAGGGTCATTCCGATCGCAAATCGCAGTCATTCCGAGACCATAAAAAAATCAACAATTTTCATAGGGGTTAGTAAGGGAAATTTGAGCAAAATTAGAAAACTCGTGTATTACACTCAGAAACGCGATTCGACTGAAAACATTGTTATGGAACTGCTAGAAATACTCTATTTTATCCATGAGGGACATCTAGGGTCATTCCGATCGCAAATCGCAGTCATTCCGAGACCATAAAAAAATCAACAATTTTCATAGGGGTTAGTAAGGGAAATTTGAGCAAAATTAGAAAACTCGTGTATTACACTCAGAAACGCGATTCGACTGAAAACCTTGTTATGGAACTGCTAGAAATACTCTATTTTATCCATGAGGGACATCTAGGGTCATTCCGATCGCAAATCGCAGGTCATTCCGAGACCATAAAAAAATCAACAATTTTCATAGGGGTTAGTAAGGGAAATTTGAGCAAAATTAGAAAACTCGTGTATTACACTCAGAAACGCGATTCGACTGAAAACATTGTTATGGAACTGCTAGAAATACTCTATTTTATCCATGAGGGACATCTAGGGTCATTCCGATCGCAAATCGCAGTCATTCCGAGACCATAAAAAAATCAACAATTTTCATAGGGGTTAGTAAGGGAAATTTGAGCAAAATTAGAAAACTCGTGTATTACACTCAGAAACGCGATTCGACTGAAAACCTTGTTATGGAACTGCTAGAAATACTCTATTTTATCCATGAGGGACATCTAGGGTCATTCCGAGCGCAACGCGCGGTCATTCCGAGACCATAAAAAAATCAACAATTTTCATAGGGGTTAGTAAGGGAAATTTGAGCAAAATTAGAAAACTCGTGTATTACACTCAGAAACGCGATTCGACTGAAAACATTGTTATGGAACTGCTAGAAATACTCTATTTTATCCATGAGGGACATCTAGGGTCATTCCGATCGCAAATCGCAGTCATTCCGAGACCATAAAAAAATCAACAATTTTCATAGGGGTTAGTAAGGGAAATTTGAGCAAAATTAGAAAACTCGTGTATTACACTCAGAAACGCGATTCGACTGAAAACATTGTTATGGAACTGCTAGAAATACTCTATTTTATCCATGAGGGACATCTAGGGTCATTCCGATCGCAAATCGCAGTCATTCCGAGACCATAAAAAAATCAACAATTTTCATAGGGGTTAGTAAGGGAAATTTGAGCAAAATTAGAAAACTCGTGTATTACACTCAGAAACGCGATTCGACTGAAAACCTTGTTATGGAACTGCTAGAAATACTCTATTTTATCCATGAGGGACATCTAGGGTCATTCCGAGCGCAAATCGCAGGTCATTCCGAGACCATAAAAAAATCAACAATTTTCATAGGGGTTAGTAAGGGAAATTTGAGCAAAATTAGAAAACTCGTGTATTACACTCAGAAACGCGATTCGACTGAAAACATTGTTATGGAACTGCTAGAAATACTCTATTTTATCCATGAGGGACATCTAGGGTCATTCCGATCGCAAATCGCAGTCATTCCGAGACCATAAAAAAATCAACAATTTTCATAGGGGTTAGTAAGGGAAATTTGAGCAAAATTAGAAAACTCGTGTATTACACTCAGAAACGCGATTCGACTGAAAACCTTGTTATGGAACTGCTAGAAATACTCTATTTTATCCATGAGGGACATCTAGGGTCATTCCGAGCGCAACGCGCGGTCATTCCGAGACCATAAAAAAATCAACAATTTTCATAGGGGTTAGTAAGGGAAATTTGAGCAAAATTAGAAAACTCGTGTATTACACTCAGAAACGCGATTCGACTGAAAACATTGTTATGGAACTGCTAGAAATACTCTATTTTATCCATGAGGGACATCTAGGGTCATTCCGATCGCAAATCGCAGTCATTCCGAGACCATAAAAAAATCAACAATTTTCATAGGGGTTAGTAAGGGAAATTTGTGCAAAATTAGAAAACTCGTGTATTACACTCAGAAACGCGATTCGACTGAAAACCTTGTTATGAACTGCTAGAAATACTCTATTTTATCCATGAGGGACATCTAGGGTCATTCCGAGCGCAACGCGCGGTCATTCCTAGACCATAAAAAAATCAACAATTTTCATAGGGGTTAGTAAGGGAAATTTGAGCAAAATTAGAAAACTCGTGTATTACACTCAGAAACGCGATTCGACTGAAAACATTGTTATGGAACTGCTAGAAATACTCTATTTTATCCATGAGGGACATCTAGGGTCATTCCGATCGCAAATCGCAGTCATTCCGAGACCATAAAAAAATCAACAATTTTCATAGGGGTTAGTAAGGGAAATTTGAGCAAAATTAGAAAACTCGTGTATTACACTCAGAAACGCGATTCGACTGAAAACATTGTTATGGAACTGCTAGAAATACTCTATTTTATCCATGAGGGACATCTAGGGTCATTCCGATCGCAAATCGCAGTCATTCCGAGACCATAAAAAAATCAACAATTTTCATAGGGGTTAGTAAGGGAAATTTGAGCAAAATTAGAAAACTCGTGTATTACACTCAGAAACGCGATTCGACTGAAAACCTTGTTATGGAACTGCTAGAAATACTCTATTTTATCCATGAGGGACATCTAGGGTCATTCCGATCGCAAATCGCAGTCATTCCGAGACCATAAAAAAATCAACAATTTTCATAGGGGTTAGTAAGGGAAATTTGAGCAAAATTAGAAAACTCGTGTATTACACTCAGAAACGCGATTCGACTGAAAACATTGTTATGGAACTGCTAGAAATACTCTATTTTATCCATGAGGGACATCTAGGGTCATTCCGATCGCAAATCGCAGTCATTCCGAGACCATAAAAAAATCAACAATTTTCATAGGGGTTAGTAAGGGAAATTTGAGCAAAATTAGAAAACTCGTGTATTACACTCAGAAACGCGATTCGACTGAAAACCTTGTTATGGAACTGCTAGAAATACTCTATTTTATCCATGAGGGACATCTAGGGTCATTCCGATCGCAAATCGCAGTCATTCCGAGACCATAAAAAAATCAACAATTTTCATAGGGGTTAGTAAGGGAAATTTGAGCAAAATTAGAAAACTCGTGTATTACACTCAGAAACGCGATTCGACTGAAAACCTTGTTATGGAACTGCTAGAAATACTCTATTTTATCCATGAGGGACATCTAGGGTCATTCCGATCGCAAATCGCAGTCATTCCGAGACCATAAAAAAATCAACAATTTTCATAGGGGTTAGTAAGGGAAATTTGAGCAAAATTAGAAAACTCGTGTATTACACTCAGAAACGCGATTCGACTGAAAACATTGTTATGGAACTGCTAGAAATACTCTATTTTATCCATGAGGGACATCTAGGGTCATTCCGATCGCAAATCGCAGTCATTCCGAGACCATAAAAAAATCAACAATTTTCATAGGGGTTAGTAAGGGAAATTTGAGCAAAATTAGAAAACTCGTGTATTACACTCAGAAACGCGATTCGACTGAAAACATTGTTATGGAACTGCTAGAAATACTCTATTTTATCCATGAGGGACATCTAGGGTCATTCCGATCGCAAATCGCAGTCATTCCGAGACCATAAAAAAATCAACAATTTTCATAGGGGTTAGTAAGGGAAATTTGAGCAAAATTAGAAAACTCGTGTATTACACTCAGAAACGCGATTCGACTGAAAACATTGTTATGGAACTGCTAGAAATACTCTATTTTATCCATGAGGGACATCTAGGGTCATTCCGATCGCAAATCGCAGTCATTCCGAGACCATAAAAAAATCAACAATTTTCATAGGGGTTAGTAAGGGAAATTTGAGCAAAATTAGAAAACTCGTGTATTACACTCAGAAACGCGATTCGACTGAAAACATTGTTATGGAACTGCTAGAAATACTCTATTTTATCCATGAGGGACATCTAGGGTCATTCCGATCGCAAATCGCAGTCATTCCGAGACCATAAAAAAATCAACAATTTTCATAGGGGTTAGTAAGGGAAATTTGAGCAAAATTAGAAAACTCGTGTATTACACTCAGAAACGCGATTCGACTGAAAACATTGTTATGGAACTGCTAGAAATACTCTATTTTATCCATGAGGGACATCTAGGGTCATTCCGATCGCAAATCGCAGTCATTCCGAGACCATAAAAAAATCAACAATTTTCATAGGGGTTAGTAAGGGAAATTTGAGCAAAATTAGAAAACTCGTGTATTACACTCAGAAACGCGATTCGACTGAAAACATTGTTATGGAACTGCTAGAAATACTCTATTTTATCCATGAGGGACATCTAGGGTCATTCCGATCGCAAATCGCAGTCATTCCGAGACCATAAAAAAATCAACAATTTTCATAGGGGTTAGTAAGGGAAATTTGAGCAAAATTAGAAAACTCGTGTATTACACTCAGAAACGCGATTCGACTGAAAACATTGTTATGGAACTGCTAGAAATACTCTATTTTATCCATGAGGGACATCTAGGGTCATTCCGATCGCAAATCGCAGTCATTCCGAGACCATAAAAAAATCAACAATTTTCATAGGGGTTAGTAAGGGAAATTTGAGCAAAATTAGAAAACTCGTGTATTACACTCAGAATCACGATTCGACTGAAAACATTGTTATGGAACTGCTAGAAATACTCTATTTTATCCATGAGGGACATCTAGGGTCATTCCGATCGCAAATCGCAGTCATTCCGAGACCATAAAAAAATCAACAATTTTCATAGGGGTTAGTAAGGGAAATTTGAGCAAAATTAGAAAACTCGTGTATTACACTCAGAAACGCGATTCGACTGAAAACATTGTTATGGAACTGCTAGAAATACTCTATTTTATCCATGAGGGACATCTAAGGTCATTCCGAGCGCAACGCGCGGTCATTCTTAGACCATAAAAAAATCAACAATTTTCATAGGGGTTAGTAAGGGAAATTTGAGCAAAATTAGAAAACTCGTGTATTACACTCAGAAACGCGATTCGACTGAAAACATTGTTATGGAAACTGCTAGAAATACTCTATTTTATCCATGAGGGACATCTAGGGTCATTCCGATCGCAAATCGCAGTCATTCCGAGACCATAAAAAAATCAACAATTTTCATAGGGGTTAGTAAGGGAAATTTGAGCAAAATTAGAAAACTCGTGTATTACACTCAGAAACGCGATTCGACTGAAAACATTGTTATGGAACTGCTAGA